>JAPXFY010000016.1:30370732-30373232 GCA_030674185.1 Monoplex corrugatus | reverse complement strand
ACATTAATTATAATATACAAATGATTATAAACGACTTACGTTGCTTTGGATCAACGAGGAAATTTTGTTCAACAATAAAGCGATATTCTGCGTGTCGACTTCTTTTGTGTCAACCTGTTCTGTTGAAAACGGAACCATATGATGAATTCCTGCTTGTCATGAGGCGTATCTTCGAATGAGACTGTACACCATAAAGATCCAATCTGAACCACCACTTTGCAAGAACACAATGAACCCCCCACCCCCATCCCCACCCCCACCCCACTCATTCCACTACAGGAGTGAGCTGGCAGGCAACTGACGTTAAAACTGAGATATCAAATTTCTTTCAATAATTATAATAATAATAATTACAATATTTATATAGCGCAAAATCTTGATAAAATCAAATCTAAGCGCTGAAGCAGACACACACGTAAGCACGCACGCACGCACACACGCACGCACACACACGCACGCACACACACACACACACACACACACACACACACACACACACACACACGCATGGCTATAAATGGGGAGAAAGAATAAAAGCAATAAAAGCAAGAATAAAAGCAATGGAAAATTATAGAGAGCATAGCATATACAATTATATATTATAACCATGTGATTCCCTCCGAGCGGAGACAGGTTGCAGAGGGGGGGTTGAGTGAGGTTAGGATTTTATGCGGAGGAGAAAAGGTGAGTTTTGAGAGCGGACTTGAAGGAGACAAAAGTAGGTTGCTGACGGACTGAGAGAGGAAGTCTGTTCCAGGAGAGTGGACCAGAAACAGAGAAGGCTCGTGGACCATAGGTATTGAGCTTAGTGCGTGGAAAGCGAAAAGTCAGAGGATCGGAAGCAGAGCGGAGGGTACGTGAGGGAAGATAGATCTCAAGTAGGCTTGACAGGTAATCGGGGGCTGCGTTATTGAGGCTTTTGTAGCACATGGTGTCTAGTTTGTACTGTATGCGCTTTGATACAGGGAGCCAGTGAAGTTGTGCCAGGAGAGGAGATATGTGGTCAGCTTTTTTCTTTTTGAGTACAAGGCGTACAGCATTGTTTTGAATGCGCTGTAGGATGTGAATGGTGGAGGCAGGAAGACCAGACAGGAGTGAATTGCAATAGTCAATGCGAGACATTATGAAGGAGAGAACGAGTTTTGCAGTTGTTTCGACAGAGAGATACTTCCTGATCAGCCTTATACGATGGAGATGATAGTAGCAGGATCTGGCAGTTTGAGAAACAAAGTTGTTCATGGAGAGGGTAGAGTCAATGCAGACACCAAGGTTTTTAGCTGAATCAGAAATTGGGACTGATGTGTTACATAATGGGAGAGAAAGAGGAGGCAGCTGAGAAAGTTTCTGACGGGTGCCAATGAGGATAGCTTCTGTTTTGTCGTCATTAAGCTGAAGTCTATTGTGTGTCATCCAGTTCTTAATGTCCGAGTAACACTCAGTGGTGCGAGTCAACAGGCGCTGTATATTATCAGGTGAGTCACTGTCTTGAAGTTGGGTGTCATCAGCATAGAAGTGGTGTTTTATGGAGTGGGAGTTGATGATGGTGGACAGGGGGGAGGTGTAAAGAGTGAACAGAACAGGGCCAAGGACAGATCCTTGTGGAACACCACAGGTCAGGTATGCAGGTTGAGAGTAAGTGCCATTGATGAGAACGGTTTGTTTTCTGTTGGATAGGTATGAAGTGAACCAAGACAGAGCAATATCAGAGATGCCAAAAGTATGATGAAGTCTAGAAAGGAGAATATCATGATCAATGGTATCAAAGGCTGCAGACAGATCAAGGAGTGTGAGGAGAGAGACTTTGCCAGTATCAGTTGCAAGGAGGAGATTGTTGAGAATGTGTAGTAGGGCAGTTTCAGTGCTATGGCACTGGCGGTAGGCTGACTGGAAAGGATTGAGGAGATTGTTGGCAGACAGGTGAGAGTTCAGCTGGTTGAGGACGACTTTTTCAAGGAGTTTTGACAAGAAAGAGAGATTAGAGATAGGCCGGTAATTTTTCAGTTCATTTGGATCTAAATTGTGTTTCTTGAGGAGAGGGTGAACAATAGCAGACTTGAAAGAATCAGGGACAGTTCCAGTTTGAAGAGAAGTGTTGATGATGTCAGTGATGAATGGGAGGAGAGTAGGGAGACAGTCGGCGTAGAGAGAACCTGGAAGAGGATCCAGTTCGCAGGTTTTGAACGACATGGATCTGATTGTGTTGAGAATTTCTTCTTGTGAGACTGGGTTAAAAGTAGTAAGAGGTGTGCCAGAGAAGGAAGGGTCAGGTGGGCATGGTTGACAGGGTGTCCTGTCAAGCCTGTCACGAAGAGTTTGTATTTTGGTGGTGAAATAGTTGGAGAATACAGATGGGAGTTCTTCATTTGTATGTTTTGTTGGGAGAGGTAAATCTTTTCGTGTGCCAAGGAGATGATTCATGGTTGTAAAGAGTTCTTTTGAAGAAGAGGCATTCAGGATTTTGGTTTGGAAATAGCTTGTTTTTGCTGATGCAATGAGGGTG
>JAPXFY010000016.1:30083232-30365732 GCA_030674185.1 Monoplex corrugatus | reverse complement strand
CATACTTTGAATAGGTAAATCAATCTCTCAGTGCAGAAATTGATCGGTGAACAGGCAATAGAAAACACAAATGACCCTAATTTGGACACGCATAGTTCGACCACAATACGGAATGCCAAGATCTCTTCGAATACTTTACTGCTTAGCAATATTTTATTGCAATATCATTTCTGTATATAAAAGGAGCAAAAATGTAAATGTAATTATGTATTCTAAGTCAGATTTTAAATATTTGATTCTACATCCCGGCAAGATGGCGGTCATTTTGGCGGTTTGTCGCACTTTGACTTGGCCTGAACTTTCTTTAATGCAAGCTTAATATCTAATGATTAAAGGTGTGATGCGGTCCAAATGAAAGATTAGAATATCAACATTCTAATCGTGATCTTAAAATTTCCACAATTTATTTCATTATTATACAAATTTCCGATCATCATCACGGCTCACTGGTCGGAAATTTGAAAAGTACCGAACGATCGGACAACAAAATTATTGATTTCAGGTAAACGAGGGGAAATTTCGCCTCGAGGACATTTCCTACAAGAAATACATACTTTTCTGCTGAATTAGAGTGCACAAGTTACTCACTTCTTAGTTTTTAAGGGTTTAAATAATAGCATTTCCTAATATTTCTGAGAATCGCTGAACCAGGGGAGTTAACTGTACTCAAAATCGTTTGAGAAGAAAAGACGTCTGCTACACGCGTTGGGTGTGCACGGCTACATCATGTTTTGCAGTGTCCGCCTCAAACTTTGTTGGGGCAAAAGAAGTGTGCACACAATTAGACAAAAGACTGTTCTTTTGTTTTGTGCAGTCTATTTTGCTTAGTAATTTGTTGTGGTGCCTGGTTTATCTACTTTTTATGGAAAATATGAACTTTGTGTGTTAAAGTACACAAAAGGATTAACAGAACAAATCGGTTTGTGTGTGCGCGTGTTTTTTCGTCATTTATATATTAGGGTGGTTTCATGGTGAGCTACTAATTTAGTATGTGATTTGCTTGTGTCTAATCAAAACAGTATGGAGACAGAACATTCAAAGCAGTTGCATTTAAAAAGATTACATTTATTGTATAGAGTGTGTGGTGGGCGCTCAAAAAGAACAGCAGAAACTAGTGTAAAATTTTGCAGAAATATAGACACTGAACTAAAGGCATTTCACAATATAAACCTTCGGTCAGACGGAGAAGGCATTCAGAAACATTTTGTCAAAAATGTCACTCCAGACTGATCAATTTCAAAAAAAAAAAGCTCAAACAATTCACCTATGTCCCTTTGAGACAGAAAACTCGGCAGCCCTGTGGTTCCATCTGATCAGTCATTTCAGATTAGTGACTGGTCTGTGTGTTCAGTTTTGTGAACAAAGAAAAGGTGGCAAACCAGTAAAACGATCAGGAAGGCCAAAGCAAACAGCAGTGAAACACAGAACAAGCACAGTCTGGCCCATATCTGTGTCTCTCTATCTTTCCCCTGTCAGTGGAGTAATTAAAGCTGACCTGCTCGGAACTGTGGGAATAACTCTTGCCTTTGGGTGAGTGGAATGGCATGCAGAGTGATAGTGTGTCACTGTGTGAGCAAACTGTATGAATGGAAAGTTGCATTTTTGTGAAAAGGAAGTTTAAAACTTCATTTGTTTTTCTAATTGTGTATGTTTTATGACTAGTACTGCTTCAAACAGTCGCATTCAACACAGTCTCTTTGAGGTGCATGCAACTTTTTATAGGCCGTGTTTGGTCTTGTTTTGTTGAGAAATTTCTTCTCTATTCATTTCTATGCATGTTATATAACTGTAAGCACATGAAGAAAAAAAAAACAACGAAAGTGTAAACCAAGTGATTTTTTTGTCTGGCTAAGCAGCTGTGCATTGGGTGGGGAATACCGCATGTGTGTGTGATACGCGAAAGAGCGCGGCAGCAGTCTTGTGCGGTACTGGCACGCGGTAATCTTACAACCGTCTTACAACCGGCCAGCGTGCTGTGCGCCAGTCCGGCGGGCTGGGTAAAGATATCACATTCCTCTGCGCGTACGGGGAGTTTCCTCCCAACTAAAGGGAACGGAAAGAACAGCCGTGCTTCAACCTTTCTACTAAAGAACTGTTAAAAATATATTCATGTCTGTAAAAAAAAAATGCTACGTGATGTAAAGGGGGCAGCTCCAGTTTAATGATGGAATGGACCTCCATCAATCATCGCTGTTCATGTTTGTGATGAAGACTGGGGATGAGGAGGGAACAAAAAAGAAGTCAGGATAACACACTAAAAAAAAAAGGCATGTAAACAAATTTCATTTATTTTGTTTTGCTTGGTAATCAAATAGGGTGTAAAACGCCTTTTCTTCACCAGGTTGGCTGACTGGTTACTTTTTCTTTCTTGTTGTTGTTATAAATTAGAGTGTTATAGCTGTTCGCATCACTTTTGTTCTGAAGTGTTTTATTCATTCTGTCACCAAATCTTGCTTCATTTACTCTTTTTCATGAAACACAGTCACGCTTGAAACTTGATAAAAACAATAACTTACAAACAGAAAACAAGTAAAGCAAATATCGACAGAGAGAGAGACAGACAGACAGACAGACAGACAGAGAGAGAGAGAGAGAGAGAGAGAAAGACAGACAGAGAGAGAGAGAGAGAGGACAAGAGAAAAAGAAAAAAGTCAAATAAAACAAAAAAGAAAAGAAAACTTGTATGTTGAATAGCACATCACACTGGCTATGATTCTGAACTTGCACAAACGTTTTGTGATTCTGAACTTGCACAAAGGTTTTGAAACCAAGCACAATTTTTATTTTTTCGCATTTCATGTGTATTCAGAGCACTAGAAACTACAGACATGGACACACAATTATCAACAACAACAATAACAATAACAACATTATCATTACATTATTCTTTGTCTTAAGTATTGCAACAGAAAAAAAGCTGATGTATAATACAGCACAGTCAACTTTTGATTCTTATGCAATCAAATGAAGTAGTTCAAGCATTTCACCATCATCTGTACCCAATGAATGACAACTACTAAACGTTGGACAAGAGAAACAGGTGAAGACAGGGAAAACAGTAAAGGAAGAACAGGAAGGGACGACAGGTGGAACAGGAAATGAGGAAAGCAGAAACAGGAAAGGACAGGTGAAACAGCAAAGGAGGAATTAAGAAACAGGAAAGGACCGGGGAAACAGGAAAGGACAGGAGAAACAGGAAAGCAGAAACAGGAAAGGACAGGGCAAACAGGAAAGAACAAAAGAAACAGGAAAGGTGGACAAAGAAAACTGGAAAGGACAGAAGAAATGGGAAAGGACCGAAAAACAAGTGAAGACACACAAACAGGTGAGGAGGGCAGGAGAAACAGGTGAGGAAGGCAGGATAAACAGATGAAGAGGGCAGGAGAAACAGATGAAGAGGGCAGGAGAAACAGATGAAGAGGGCAGGAGAAATAAGAAAAGAGGATAGGAGAAACAGGGGAGGAAGGCAGGAGAAACAGATGAAGAGGGCAGGAGAAATAAGAAAAGATAGGAGAAACAGGTGAGGAAGGCAGGAGAAACAGATGAAGAGGGCAGGAGAAATAAGAAAAGAGGACAGGAGAAACAGGGGAGGAGGGCAGGAAAAATAAGGAGGGTAGGAGAAACAGGGGATGAGAAATAAGAATGGGGTGCAGGAGAAACAAGTGAAGAGAGCAGGAGAAAGAAGAAAGGACAGGAGAAACAGGTGAGGAGGGCAGGAGCAGGTGAGGAGGGCAGGAGAAACAGGTGAGGAGGGCAGGAGAAACAGGTGAGGGCAGGAGAAACAGGTGAGGAGGGCAGGAGAACCAGGTGAGGAGGGCAGAAGGTGAGGAGGGCAGGAAAACAGGTGAGGAGGGCAGGAGAAAAAGATGAGGAGGGCAGGAGAAACAGGTGAGGAGGGCAGGAGAAAAAGATGAGGAGGGCAGGAGAAAAAGATGAGGGCAGGAGAAACAGGTGAGGAGGGCAGGAGAAAAAGATGAGGAGGGCAGGAGAAACAGATGAGGAGGGCAGGAGAAGCAGTTGAGGAGGGCAGGAGAGGAAGGCAGAAGCAGGTGAGGAGGGCAGGAGAAGCAGGTGAGGGCAGGAGAAACAGGTGAGGAGGGCAGGAGAAACAGGTGAGGAGGGCAGGAAAAATAAAAAAGGACAGGAGAAACAGATGAGGAGGGCAGGAGAAACAGGTAAGGAGGGCAGGGAGGAAACAGGTGAAGAAAGGAGGGCAGGAGAAACAGGTAAGTGGGGAAAGGTGAGGGCAGGAGAAACAGGTGAGGAGGGCAGGAGAAGACAGGAGAGACACGCACAGAACAAGATAATGAACATAACCTCAACAACGTATATTTCTGGGACCATTTTCATGTTTAAACAACACACACTGCAGTCAAAGAAAATTAACATGATGCAGATAAAACAAATATGACAACCAACATGTGTGTACAACAAAGAAAACAAAACAAATAAAAAAAAACACAACACAGGCATAACAACAACAACAAAACATGATGCAGAAACAACAAAAATAACAAAGAAACTTGTCACTGTGAAACAAAGATTACTGTAACAGGCTACCGACTGGAAAGTTGAGGATTTGACTCCTAACAGTCCCGTAAAAATCATGGTGGTATTTTTCAGGCCCCAACTGCCTTCCACCCAGAGTTAAGCGTGCGCATGCCACAGACTCATTGGAAAAACAGGGACCACACAGTCAAGTCTCGTTCACTTCACAGATGCATCATCAAGTGAAATCTCCCGATCAACACCACAGGGGTTGATTCTCTCAGACCTAACTGATACCTGGATATGGTATGGAGGACAGCCCTGTCACACAGTCTCAATTCTAAACGGAACTTAACTCCATAGCATTATGATCCCCATCGTCATCATCATCATAGTAATGTGAAAAACTGTTTCCAATACTGTGACCATTAATGTGGCATTGAAAACGATACTGCAACAGGACAAAAGAGTAAAAGCAACAAGGAGGAAGGGGTGACTCCACTGTACATTACAAAACTGCACACAGACACACTAATCACAAAAATAAATAAAATAGAAAAAAAACAAATAATTTCTGTCTGCACCATTGAAAAACTAAATGGACACAGGACAACACACTCCAAGAGGTCATGTCACAGGCTCACTCAGAAATAAAGAAAAAGACCAATGAGATGAGGAAAACATGGTTCACAGCAGAGCTGATATGTGGTGAATAAAAAAAAAAAAAAAAAAAAAACCCAGCAGGTTTAGTTACTGATACATTCACAGTGGGATACTACGGATGCAGAAATTAAGATCCCCTCCTGTTTTGGAACCACAGGAGCTGTCTACTTTGCTTTCAGGTAGTTAGGGGTTCCTCCATCCTGTTATGTTCTGTTTATTCACAAGATTCTTTCATATTTCTGCCTTCCAGGTTATTCATTAGTATTTGTCCTGAATTCTCTCCTTAACTCCCAAAAGCCAGAGTATGACTGCCTTTAAGTGGGATGAATAATGGCCGTACACGCAAAAATCTGCTCCCCCTGCTAGATAGATAGGTCTGAATGAATTTATATGCTTAAAATAGGGAGTGCATGCAAGAGCTCTTACTGCATAAGGAGGAGTAGCCAAGATGCCATCTTGTTCTTCTCACTTAATTCTGTGAAGAACCATTGGGGAGTCGCACTAAAGAATTGTTCACCAGATTCCACCAGCTCTCTTGGTTGTGTGCCAAAGCCTACGTTTCTTTATTCATGTTGTTCATTGACGCCATGACTATTCTAAATCCTCAATGTTTATAGGGACTACAGATGGACGACATGAAAGCAGGAAGGCAGACAGTTCTGTAGTGTACTGAGTGGTTACACAGTTCTGTAGTGCACTGAGTGGTTACACAGTTCTGTAGTGCACTAAGTGGTTACAATAAAGTGTTAAACAGCAGTGAATATAGAAAAGTAATCAAGAGTATTTTCATACACACATATGACGACCACCATAATGTAATGTCTGAAAATGCTGCCTTGTGGGGTTTTGTTTCTGTACATGCATAAAATACAATATGCATTAAGATTAAATTCATCTATTCTTTCAATTTCAAATGACATCATCAATGATGCCAATTTCCCTATGTTATCAATAAAATGACAAACAGCAGAGTCCTGTAAATATGGATCTGTCAAAGGAGTTAATTCAGTTCTACATCTTTACCAGATGAAACTTGGGGAATTGGGGAATGACCACTGAAAGCAGCTTATGGAGTTACTTAGTGTGTCTTATCAATAACACAGTCTACATGTGGATTTAGTGATCTGTTACCTACAAGCCAGGGCAACACATGACAGATAGGAACACACCAACTTTGTTTCGGTCAAAGGACTGAGGGAAGAAGACCCTCATGTATTTGTCAAGAAATAAGCAAGAATGTATCACCTGTCATTTGAAACAATGAATTTTGAGACATGACTTTGGCCTGAAACAACTACAATGACGACGACTACAACAACAACCAGCTGCAAGGTCATAAATAGAAGAGATCATTAAAAATATATATATATAAAAAAAAACCCAGCCTGTTGAATGTTCTACAATGTGACCCTCCACCACGGAATGAGTCAGATTGCACCTGACACACTTTTTTGCTAGCAGCGATAGTTCATGTAGGGGGGTCAGGGTACCAATTTTGAGATTTTCAATATAATTTCACTGAAAATGATTCTGTGGTCATCATTTAATGTCTTGCTAAAACACTTGTGCTTATTTGATCTTATAAACGGGTGAAAAGTGTAGCTCTATCAGAAGTACCTGGTTGCTATGGGCATAAGTGTGACATTTTCAAACTGCGATTTCTCAAATATGCATTTTTCCACATATCCAACTTTAAAAGATCAAAACTTTGAAAAGGAATGCCCCAGGTGCATTGCGACTCATTCCGTGGTGGAGGGTCACCAATGTTTGAGTCTGATGATCATCAAATTATTATGTAATGTCACCTGAAGTGATAAAAACTGAGATATATCCCGACAAACAGTTGAATCAGATGTGGGTGTCTGCTGATGCAGAGACTACCTGCTCTGTGGCCAGGTTTTCAGAGCACAAAGAAACTTTCCCCCCCAATTTTCCAAAACAAGTGGCCTGTCATTGCTGATACGTAGCTCATTACTATGCGAGAACCATTCTTGCACATAGTGATGAAGTCCATCCATCAGCTGTGCTCAGCTGTTGCCAACAATAAAACCTTGTTACTTCATGACAACACTAGTCCCTACAAAGCCAAAGTACCATGACAGCCCCTGATGAGCAAGGTGCCTAAATTCTTCCCCATCCACAATATGGTTCTATGTGACTTCTGGGTGTTTTTTTTCTTGTTGAAAAATAAGTTGGCAGGACGGAAATGGAAATTTTCACAAGTCCCAGACTTTTCAAAAGTAGCTTTTTCAGAGCTTCTACCTTCCCAGTCTCTGTAAGAGTACCAAAATGCATTTGAAATGTGGCTGAAGTGCCTTCCACAATTGACAGCTTGCAGAGGAGAGTACTCTGAATGAATGTGACAGCTGCAGGCAATTCCAACTACTGGCTATTCCACAATCCCTAAGCCATTACAATAATGAAGGACCCTTGTAAATTGTGCCTCATTCTTCTGAAATAAAAAGAAAACACACACACACACACAAAAAACAAACAAACATCAACAGCCATAACTAACACAACACAGATCCAACACTAAGATGGTCAAGCAAAGATATTCAGCCACAAAGGTTTATCATTTATCATTTTCATTATGGACCGTCCAGTTGTCTCCTAATAAATGTGATGGTGGATTGATATTGCTAACACTTTTTTTCCGATCATGGTGTTTTTGGTCCTGTCATGTGTGTTCTTGTTGACATGTCTTAGGGCTTGATCAGGGTTGACGTCTGGCACTGGTATGTCAGGGTGGAGACCAAACTAGAATTGACAGGTTTGACTTATGTTTCAATGGGAATGTTGGCGTATTTCAGGGATGAGGCCATCTGATACTTACACTGTCTCGCTGTAATCATAATTACTTGTTGAAGTACTGTGTTTTTACCCCGACTTTTGGCAGCAACAACTGTAACCATTATGCTATTCTGTTTCCTTAGGACAGCAAGAAAGAATGGAAATTATATCAGCTGAAGGGCACCCTCCGATTATTTTCCACTAATTCTAGTGTTGTTCGGAATTTCGGGGGGGGGGGGGGGGGGGGGACAAAGAACAGAAAAACTCTTGAATATGGATCTTGCTCATTCCAAACCCAAAACAATATTCCAATCTTTCTGAAGTAACATGTTATACACAAATCTGAGATCAGTCACACAACTTTACATCTGTACTACAGACACAGAAAAAGAAACATCTGCATGGATGTAGAAAAAGAACTGTACATACATACATGCAGAATCAAATTGTTGCTAACCAATGTGACCAAAATTATACAGCTGTCAGAAATACATGGAAAACCCTTTGTCTCTAAAATCATTTTCAAAAACAAGTCTCACAATTAGCATGCTCCTGACTCCACAATGCTGACAGCTTTATGTGCTCCAAAACAAGTACTGATAATACACAACACAACAGCTGATATCATTTCAACAAACCAAAGGACTTCAACTGTTAACAGCACAATGCATGGAGATCTTCACATCATTAATGATAAACATCAAGAACTATTCCTTGATTTATTAAAACAGATAAGATCTGGAGGGATGCACACATCCGTACAAAGTATCTGTTGGTAAACACAAGTTAAAAACCAACATATACATGTATACATATCATTTCATGGGAAAAAACAGATGATTGTTAAGTAAAACTGCCGAACAGCACCCAGCCCAACAATAATACTGTAAGCAATACATCAAATGACCAACATAACATTCAGCATTTAGGACTGCCATTTTATTCCAAGCATTCATTTCATGAGGAAAAATCTCCAACCAACAAACAAAAACCCAAACCAGAATCTGGCAACACTTTTCCCTCATGCATGTTCCCAGTAACATGACCTTGAGGTTGACATGAAATTCAACCACAATGATTATTAGTAGTAGTATATCATGCTGAACCTAATTCAGCTGAGTGCACTACATCAGGTTGTCGTTAGTAAAGACCCGTGTCTGTTAGTAATGGAAAGTTGATTATGTCCAGTCTTCTGTCAGCTCCGGCATTTGGATTTCATAATACATTTTGTACCTGAGCTTGAGAGAAAACAATTTTTCATTTGGAGGGTAATAAATATGGATTATACCTTTCCCCAAGTCAATAACAACTGACTGATTAACATAACAGAAACATTCAAGGGATGTTCATTCCCCCAAAACCAAACACTTTTTCAAATCCAGTGTTCCTAAACCAGTGTGGCACCAAAAAATCTACAGCTGACATGACACTTTTACACAACTAAATTCATTCATATCTATAAATGAATAAATTCATACCTATATTCTCAGTCATTACATATTTAGACTACAAAACTCATATCTATATTCTCTAGGCCAAGTCTGATACAAAAGTATGAGCTAGTCAAGTGGATCAAGACCGAAATAGCCATCTTTATGGTTAATATCATAATTACATATCTGGGTCGTTCTCTGAAAACATGCAATGAAAGTGTGACATAACCACTGAATGCACTAGACGGGCGCGGAAAATCGAGGTCTCAGAAAATTGTCAATGCTATCCTCCAACGACTTCAAAACTAACCATTTCTACACAGATTTAATAATTATGAGCATTGTTTATAATTTTGTCTACTTTGGAAGGAGTGCAGAAGTCAATATATCTTACCTTCACCGGTCAAAATGCGCTCAGTGAAGGAATCCATGCACGGTCGCTACATTTCACACATGTGGTGAGACGATGACTTCCATGTGAATCCTCACACAGCATCAGACAGGAAATAGGAACCTGATCACACTATTATCTTTCTGCCATCAAAAAATAGAAGTAGGTCAAAAATAAAGTTCCAAGGGCTTCTGTGTCAACTTCAGGGTTTTGAAAATGTGTTCGGTCGCTACGTTCAAAATTTGAAACATGATGGGTAAGATTTTGAAATAACGAATAAGTCATGTTTGCAAGTCTGCAATTGTAAAAAACATATATTGCATTGGAACTCAAAATGCCTGAGAATATTCCAGTGTAAGTAGTTCCGAACACATTGTTGACACATGTTCGGGGATACCACATCTATTTCTGCGTGATCCACAATAACTGCATTGATCATTATTTTTCACACACACTGCATACAAATCCCGTGTAAACTGTATATACCACACACACACCCAAAACAATAATTGTTAGGAATGTGTCTTTAATAAACAGCAACAAAAATTTTACTTGGCCCACTATCAGCATGTCACAAATCAGGTACGGCCAGAGCGGGACTTTTTCGAACATACCATCAAATAAGCTAACAACACAATCAACAAACACCACGTTTTTTTTTGAATATATTTCATTGATATATATACATTAAATGGCAATCAGGCAAAAAAGTGTAGGATTTATGTATTTTGAATTAAAGGCTACAAAAGTAGGTCATCCTAGCCACTACACATCTCCAGAGAATGACCCATCTCTCTATCTTTGCTCATTTGTTCAGACTGATTTTCCAAACTTGCCAAGATTTAAACAGAGAACATAGCAAACTTGACACTCACCTCATGGAATGTCCCGCTTGAAGGATTGAAATTAACATAACATGTTTAGTCCTGCACCTCTATACTGTAACAAAAGCTCACTAACAACAAGACCAATATCACTACAGTATTCACTTTTTAAATGGGAACAGCCATTGCAGCTAGAAAATGCAGCATGTTCAAAAGAAAGGTCGAAACTGATGGAAAAGAGATGTTTTCTCCAGGCACAAAAATTTCTCTGTCCAGCGATTACTTTCCCTAACCTACCCATGGTCCCAAAGTTAAAAGCGTGATCAATAGCAACCCCCCTCCCCCAATATCTGTTGGGATAAATGGACACAGTACAATGGTCATCATGTTCTTCTGCTTACATACACCAACACTGGTATAGCAGCTCTCTTTCCTTCTTCCATATGTGTACATCCTGATGGGTTCCTCTCTCCCCACCCCAGCCCCCTTCCCCTCACTTTTCTCTCATGCCTAAACCCATGTTTGTTACTTCAACTCTCCACACAGAGTATGACAACAAATCTTTCAGAGTCTGACATGTCAACCAATCTCCTCTTCCCGATAAAGCATAAGATGTATGTCAACAAATCTTTTAGAGTTTGACATGTCAACAAATCTTTTAGAGTTTGACATGTCAACAAATCTTTTAGAGTTTGACATGTCAACAAATCTCTTCCAGCCATAATGGTCTTTAAGTAAGCCAAGACAGCTCATATGCTCCCAGAATTGTGCGCCATCAGATGCCTGATGGTCTGCCTGTTTCTTTTCCAAAGTGGTGACTGTGATGCTGTGTAATGTTATGTAGTTTTATCCATCCTGCATATGGCCCAGCTATCCCTACTGCCTCTTCTTCTGACAGTACTATTTCTATCAGATCATCTGGCCACCTTTTTGCTGGACAAGAAATGTCTTGCTCCCATCTAATTTTCAGGATCCAACACTTCACATCTTCCTTCCAATCCCCTCAGGTGCCTCTCAATCTTACAGTTAGTCACCGTCCCTAAAGCATAACAGAACAGGACTGATCAGACACTGGACTTGTAGATCTTCAGTTTGATGTTGGTAAGGATGATGGAAAACTCCCTGATATTGCTGAGTCTGCTGAATACCTGTGCAGCCATTATGATTCTTGCAGAGATTGCTTTCTCCATGTTAGTGTCTGCTGAGATGATGCTCCCCAGATATTTCAAGTATTTTACTTCCTACAGCTGTGACTGCGGTCTTTTTCATGGTCCATGGTCTTGGCCTTCAATTTCATTCTCTTTGTTTTCTTTGGAAGGATCTTGAAACCCACTGATACACTCTGCATAGTTATGGTTATTCACATGCAAACATCCACCGATACTGTAAAGGTCAACACTGAATTACAGTATATACAGACACAAAGAGGCCAGGCCTGGTCAGTACTTTTCACATCAAGCATGCACCGAATGATACTGGTCATTTACAAATGCTGTGGGTTTAGAGTACAAATGGGAAAAAAAAAATATTAACACGATGTCCTTAATTTTTTCTAGTCTATAATTGTACAGGCAGATGTTCTATTCTGTACCTTACTTTTACACAGGACAGAAAACCATTCAAATCTTGTACATTTGAGAAAAACACTCAAATCTTATACATTCGACAGTTAACCATTCAAATCTTACACATCTGACAGTTAAACCATTCAAATCTTTCATATTTGACAGTTAACCATTCAAATCTTACACATCTGACAGTTAACCATTCAAATCTTTCATATTTGACAGTTAACCATTCAAATCTTTCATATTTGACAGTTAACCATTCAAATCTTTCATATTTGACAGTTAAACCATTCAAATCTTTCATATTTGACAGTTAACCATTCAAATCTTACACATCTGACAGTTAACCATTCAAATCTTTCATATTTGACAGTTAACCATTCAAATCTTTCATATTTGACAGTTAACCATTCAAATCTTTCATATTTGACAGTTAACCATTTAAATCTTTCATATTTGACAGTTAACCATTCAAATCTTACACATCTGACAATTAACCATTCAAATCTTTCATATTTGACAGTTAACCATTCAAATCTTACACATCTGACAGTTAAACCATTCAAATCTTTCATATTTGACAGTTAACCATTCAAATCTTACACATCTGACAGTTAAACCATTCAAATCTTTCATATTTGACAGTTAACCATTCAAATCTTACACATCTGAAAGCTAACCATGAAAATCTAACACATTTGACAGTTATTCATACTTATACACATGATGGAAAACCATTTAAATCTTATGGATCCGACAGAAAACCATTCTAATCCTATATGTGTGATGGAAAACCAGACAGCTCTGTATACAAGAATTTATATCGATACAAACCACATTCTGCATATATGGTATACAGAGTAAATCACATCATCCACAGTATTATTCAGACTGACCTGCATCCAACACAATATAACCCATTTTCAGCATGCATTACAATTTCAGCATGCATTACCCACAGTGTAAACCAGAAACAACACACACATCAGCTGAAGCATACAATAATATAATTCATGGTGCACACTGCAGAATAGAACACTGCCATGAATTCGTTAAACACACACAGAACCTTTCTCTTGACACTGAAGGTTAACCTGAGAGACATTTTGTCCACAGTTTTACAGGAAGCTTTGGATCAGGTCCAAGGCATGCTGATACTTTCTTTCAATTTACCTGCCCACAAAGTCTGTGAACAGCACCTACAAACTGATTTAAAAAAATCTACCTGCATGACCTCCCTCCTCACCCTACCCCACTCCACCCCTCTTTAAAAATCAAGAAAGCAATTGAGTTGGTATTACATAAAAATTTTATTTATCTGTAGGCACGATTCTGTTCCCATGATGATAAACAAAAAGAAATTAAGTGAAACATTCAAATCAAAGTAAAACAGATAGACAAATTTCAAACACAAGTTTATTTCATACATGTCATTTGGTTCAAACCTGCTCACTGCTGACACAAGTCTTAACAATCTCCATGCCCATATGCTCTGTTGCTTAAACACAAAACTGAATTGTCCAATATATGATTGCTGTTATTGTTATTGTTGTTTAAAGCCCAGCCGACTGCATAGAGCCTTATCAGGGCAATAACTGTTTCAAAACACATACAATACTCCAACAGGGGAAAAAAAAAAGGGAAAAGAAAATTAAGTACACATATCAATGCATTCACAAACATACTCTAAGGAGATGCCCCTGACATTGACCACTCCGTCCAATTTATCACACAGGGGGTTAAAAAAAACATACCTGAATACAATTTTTAAATATAGCTAAGGACACTAAAGCATAACAGGCCTAAATTACATAAATTGCTTCTGCATATCTCATTTCTCTATAGCCCAAAATGCACTAATATATATGTACCCAATTATCACTCCTAAGAGAAAGTATATAAGATTTTAACTAACACATACAGGTGAATGGACCAGCAAGGCAGAAAAAGACAGGAAGAAATGACAGACAGCAAAGGAATAAGGGAGAAACAAAGAGAATGACCCAAAAGAGGAAATTTCTAGCACAAAATTTCCAAAAGGTGGAGAGAGTCCCCAGCATTGCCATGGGGAAAAAGATATTATTACTGATATTTCTTTTCAATGTGAGTATATGATATGGCTGATCTGTTTTCTATGGACAGTTGCTTTCTTCCCAGCCCACATCTACTCCTATTGGTTTTCAGACACCAAGTGTCAACATCACAACACACCTCAGTCTTTCCTGAATATCATATGACAGCAACTAATCCCAAGCCATTTCTGTTGGCATCATACTCCCCAGCATCAGCCGTAATAATACGGAGAAAAGTGGTAGAATGGTTCACACGTGAGAAGAGTGGGAGAATGCTTCATAAATTCAGACATCTGCCTGCCATTAATTAAACTTGAGGTTCCAGGGTTCGCTCCACGTAGAGGCCTCGACTTTTCTCTTCAGTTTGACCGGAAAATCGAACTGAACGTCTAGTCCTTCAAAAGGGGATGAAAAACGAGTCGGACCTGTGTGCCTTCTGGCTGCACATGCTAAAGATCCCATGGCAGTTGAAAATCGTGAAGAGCAGGGCATTGCCTGTCTGCCTTGGTATAAAACATTGGAGAGACAGGTTGATTTCCCAGGTCCCATCCCTTGAAGACCAATTAGCCTTCTTGCCTTTCTGAAGTCATGAACCAGAAAAAACAAACACGAAAGAAGAATAAGAATGCGTATTTAATACAACAAGACAAGACAGGCGCAAATTTAGTTTCAGTCTTTTTCTCCTTTATCTGGTGTTTGTTTGTAATCTTACGCTTGACAAAGGCCGGTTGGCCGAAAATTTGCGCCTGTCTTGTCTTGTTGTTACCTTTCAGTCTTTTTCTCCTAATTTTTGTATCTGGTGTTTGCGCCCGTCTTGTCTTGTTGTATTACATATGCGTTCTTATTCTTCTTTCGTGTTTTTTTTTCTTCTGATTCCTGTTTGCTTGAACACAGGCAGTCACATTTGTTTTGGATTTCGTATTACTCTAAGACTGCATTTTATCTCTATTGGTTGTCTTGGTATCACATCACGTCTTGTTTTTGTTACGTAATTTGTTACATGATGTCACGTTTTACATCAAACCTACATTTTCGTCTTCTCTCTGAGTTTCAATTTCTTCCTCATCCGCTCTTTTCTCTTGCTGTATCTTACACAAAAACCTGTTTTACTAAAACCAAAACGTGCAGTCACCTAAACTTCCTCCATTCTTGCCTTCGGAAAAATATCATCCCCAAAGGATTCCAACTTAATCACACCCCTTCTGACAATGAAAACCCTTTACTTGTCATCAATTTATTACATGACACCACACACATTTTTCAATGATCCTGTTACAGTCTACAATACAGCAGTAAATTTAGTCATCCATGACACATAAATTTCATCATCATTATTGTTATCATAATCATCCTTGAGTCCACCACAGAACCTTCACATGTCCTGATACTGCACATTTTCAAAATCCTATATAGTCCACCAAGGAGCACTTTAATTATCAGCGACACCACACACATTTTCAGATGTCTTAAGAGTCGACCATACAACCGTTCACATATCAAGACATCACACAAGTTTTCAATGATCCACAACAGTTCACAAAGCCCTCAGATGTTAATAAAATGCCAGTGACACTACACACGTTTTCAGTGACCCTTGAGTTGACCATAGAATTATTGAGTTGACCATAGGACCCTTGAGTTGACCACAGAATCCTTGAGTTGACCATAGAACCCTTGAGTTGACCATAGAACTCTTTGAGTTGACCACAGGACCCTTGAGTTGACCACATAACTCTTGAGTTGATCATAAGACCCTTGAGTTGACCACAGGACCCTTGGATTGATCACAGGACCCTTGAGTTGACCATAGGACTCTTGAATTGACCACAGGACCCTTGAGTTGACCATAGAACTCTTGAGTTGACCACAGAACACCTGAATTGACCACAGGATACTTGAGTTGACCACAGAACCCTTGAGTTGACCACAGGATACTTGAGTTGACCACAGAACCCTTGAGTTGACCACAGGACACTTGAGTTGACAACAGAACCCTTGAGATTACCACAGGACACTCAAGTTGACCACAGAACCCTTGAGTTGACCATAGGACCCTTGAGTTGACCATAGAACTCTTGAGTTGACCACAGAATCCTTGTGTTGACCATAGGACCCTTGTGTTGACCATAGGACCCTTGTGTTGACCATAGGACCCTTGTGTTGACCATAGGACCCTTGTGTTGACCACAGAATCCTTGTGTTGACCATAGGACCCTTGTGTTGACCATAGGACCCTTGGGTTGACCACAGAACCCTTGGGTTGACCATAGGACCCTTGTTTGACCACAGAACCCTTGTGTTGACCATAGGACCCTTGTGTTGACCACAGAACCCTTGAGTTGACCACAGGACCCTTGAATTGACCACAGGACCCTTGAGTTGACCACAGAACCCTTGAGTTGACCACAGGACACTTGAGTTGACCACAGGACACTTGAGTTGACCATAGAACCCTTGAGTTGACCACAGGACACTCAAGTTGACCACAGAACCCTTGAGTTGACCACAGAACCCTTGAGTTGAACACAGGACACTTGAGTTGACCACAGGACCCTTGAGTTGACCATAGGACCCTTGAGTTGACCACAGAGCACTTGTGTTGACCATAGAACTCTTGAGTTGACCACAGAACCCTTGAGTTGACCACAGAACCCTTGAGTTGACCATAGAATCCCTTGAGTTGACCATATGACCCTTGAATTGACCATAGGACCCCTTGAGTTGACCATAGGACCCTTGGGTTGACCACAGAACTCTTGAGTTGACCATAGAACTCTTGAGTTGACCACAGAACACTTGTGTTGACCATAGAACTCTTGAGTTGACCACAGAACCTTTGAGTTGACCATAGGACCATTGAGTTAACCATACGACCACTGAGTTGACCATAGGACCACTGAGTTGACCATAGAACCTTTGGGTTGACCACATAACTCTTGAGTTGACCATAGAAGTCTTGGGTTTACCATAGAACTATTGAGTTTACAGAACCCTTGAGTTGACCACAGAACCCTTGAATTGACCACAGAACCCCTTGAGTTGACCATAGGATCCTTGGATTGACCATACAACCCTTGAGTTGACCACAGAACCCTTGAGTTGACCACAGAACTCTTGACCACAGAACCCTTAAGTTGACCACAGAACCCTTGTGTTGACCACAGAACCCTTGAGTTGACCACAGAACCCTTGAGTTGACCACTGGACCCTTGGGTTTACCATAGGAACTTGAGTTGACCACAGGACCCTTGGGTTGACCATAGGAACTTGAGTTGACCACAGGACCCTTGAGTTGACTATAGGACACTTGAGTTGACCATAGAACCCTTCACATGTCATGACAGTACACACGTTTTCACCGATCCTAGAGTTGACCACAGAACTCTTCACATGTTAGTGACACCAAACACATTTTCACTGATCCTAGAGTCGACCACAGAACTCTTCACATGTTAGTGACATTATACATATTTTCACTGATCCTTGAGTCGACCACAGAACTCTTCACACGTTATGGCAGCCCACACATTTTCAAAGATCTTATGTAGTCTTTGAAGTCTTCAACTGTTACCAACACCCCACATTTGCATCATGCATGCCATCTGTGCCCTGGTGGCCTACTTGTAGTAGTCGGGACTGAATGTGGGGAGTGCATCATGCGCAGGCAGAGTGTTGGTGATAAGAGTCTGGATCAACCACTCACTGCTGACTACAGGCACCCCCAACTGTCGTGCTTTGTCCCTGATGCTCTTCACACATGAATGGTCCGTCACCACCACGTCCAAACCTGGACGATCTGAAACATACCAACCTGTTTTGATCCCATTTTTCAAATGGTATGGGTTGCAGAGACTGCAGGTGTGTGTGTGTGTGTGTGTGTGTGTGTGTTGTGCGTGTGTGTGTGTGTGTGTGTGTAAGTTTGTGTGTGATGTGTGTGTGTGTTTGTGTGCGAGTGTGTGTGTGCGAGTTTGTGTGCGTACGTGCGTGTGTATGTGGGAGAGAGAGAGAGAGAGAGAGAGAGTGTGTGCATGTGTGCGTGCGTGTGTGTATGGTGTGAGTGTGAGTGTGAGTGTGTGTGTGTGAGTGTGTGTGTGTGTGTTTGTGTGTGTGTGTGCAATGTGTGTGTGTGTGTGTGTGTGTGTGTGTGAGTGAGTGTGCAAGTGTGTGTGTGTGTGTGCAAGGTGTGTGTGTGATGTGTGCAAGTGTATGTGTATGTGTGTGTGTGTGTGTGTGTGTGTGAGTGTGTGATTGTGTGTTCAAGTGTGTGTGTGTGTGTGTGCACCAGGCTATTTCTGGTATAATGCTGGGTTATTGCTTTTTTTTTCTTTTTTTTTACTTTGGTAGCCCGATCTTTTGCAATGCTCCAAAGTCACTACAGCCACATTGGCACATTTCAATTCTCCAACACCCTCCAAACCTGACATCATCACAAGAGCACGGCATGAAGGACCACAGAATAGGAGACCATTTTTCACACTGCACACAATAGGGGACCATTTTTCAATGCTTCAATGATTACAAATACAATGATGGTAATGATGCTAAGGAGTTCCATTTAGTTTTGAGACAGCATGAAAGGGCTGTATTCTGTGCTTCTGTCAAAATATCCTAGTGTCTACCAGGCCTGACAGTAACAGACACCTGCTATATTGGTTAGGAAATCTGAGCTGCATTCAAAATTACATATCCATAAAATAGATGAGACTTGACAGTGTGATCCCGGTCTTCCCAATAAGCCCATAGGTATGAGCCTGATAAGGCCAAAAGAGTCTCACGTTTGCCTCTGTTTGAAAGCAGGGTTCATACAGATTTCCAGACAAAAAATTTAAAGACTTTTTAAGGACTTTTGAAGCAATTTTTTTTTTTTTATAATTTAAGGACTTACTTCAAGGATAACTTTAAGAAAAATAATCATGAAATTCTGACACAAATTAAATCATTCGCTGTTACTCTTCAATACTCACATCATGGATCCTCTGCGAGCATAGATTTCTTTTGGAATCCCAGCTATTTATATCAGTATAGCCACAAATGTTTGTTTCTTACAATACAGCAGAACAAATGTAGGATTCTTACTTATTGTGATGAATTGACAAAATGTTTGAAAATGTTTGTTGCACACAACAGATTCTCCAATCTTGCAGTTGACAAAAATGTTTGTTTGCCTGTCGTCCATAAGGAATTTCAGTTCTTGTGATCAGTAGACACAAATACATGTATGTTTGAAGTCACTGACGGTAAAATGTCTCTATAACTAAAACTACAGGTCACAACACTGGGGGCATAAACATCAAAACACTGAGAGGATGCAAGCTGTAATAGAACACTAACAGTTAAATTGCATCTTTCACTCCTTCCATCTTCTTTGGATCTCCTTCTCTATCTGCTGCAAACTTTGCTGCTTTTCATTCACTCTCTTCCTCAAAGCCTTTCATTCAGCTATCAAAGACAGTTGACCCTTTCTCTCTGCATCCTCTGCCAATGAATCAGCTGATCTGGACAGATGTTTGATGTCCTGTTATAGTCGCTGTTTTTTGCTTTTCATGTCAGACACCTCATCCAGAACTGCTCTTCTTTTTTCTGTTTTTCTAGACGCCTCTTGGATTTTCTTTGAGTCGTCCAAATACTGCTGGTACTTTTGACTTGCACTTGATGCATACAGTATCAGCTCTTTGCTAATTTCCACCTTTTCCAACCCTCCTATTTTTTTCACATGGTCAGCAATCAACCGGTGTGCAACAATAGTGTGCTCTGCCATGTTGTCCACACTGATTTCTTTGTTCAGGGAAAAGCCTCTTTCCACTGTAGCTTGTCCATGTGACAGTAGCAACACTGGCTTCACAAATCCCCACAAATCAACAAACTGTTTTTTCCCTGCCATGTGAGTGTAAAGCAGTCTATCAAACCTATCTGATTCTTTTTCAGAGCGAAAACTGGCAAAATCCAAACTGTCAGACATGACACTGTTCAAAAATTGTCCATACTGACTCAGAATAGAGTCACACTGGGATTCCTGAACCCTGCCTGCATCTGTCATAATGTTCAGAGTCCTAGACAGCTTTCTGGTGTTGTTCTGCCGCTGTTCCTCTAGTGCCATCTGTCATAATGTTCAGAGTCCTAGACAGCTTTTTGGTGTTGTTCTGCCGCTGTTCCTCTAGTGCCATCTATCATAATGTTCAGTCCTAGACAGCTTTTTGGTGTTGTTCTGCCGCTGTTCCTCTAGTGCCATCTGTCATAATGTTCAGTCCTAGACAGCTTTTTGGTGTTGTTCTGCCGCTGTTCCTCTAGTGCCATCTGTCATAATGTTCAGAGTCCTAGACAGCTTTTTGGTGTTGTTCTGCCGCTGTTCCTCTAGAGCCATCTGTCATAATGTTCAGTCTCCTAGACAGCTTTTTGGTGTTGTTCTGCCGCTGTTCCTCTAGTGCCATCTGTCATAATGTTCAGTCCTAGACAGCTTTCTGGTGTTGTTCTGCCGCTGTTCCTCTAGTGCCATCTGTCATAATGTTCAGAGTCCTAGACAGCTTTTTGGTGTTGTTCTGCCGCTGTTCCTCTAGTGCCATCTGTCATAATGTTCAGAGTCCTAGACAGCTTTTTGGTGTTGTTCTGCCGCTGTTCCTCTAGTGCCATCTGTCATAATGTTCAGAGTCCTAGACAGCTTTTTGGTGTTGTTCTGCCGCTGTTCCTCTAGTGCCATCTGTCATAATGTTCAGAGTCCTAGACAGCTTTTTGGGTTGTTCTGCCGCTGTTCCTCTAGTGCCATCTGTCATAATGTTCAGAGTCCTAGACAGCTTTTTGGTGTTGTTCTGCCGCTGTCCCTCTAGTGCCATCTGTCATAATGTTCAGAGTCCTAGACAGCTTTTTAGTGTTGTTCTGCCGCTGTCCCTCTAGTGCCATCTGCCCCGGATCAAGCCAAGAAAGGAGACGCACAATGGGGAATTTTACAGGAGATCTTTCCAATATTTTGTTGACCATTGCTATAAGAAAGTCTCTGCACTCTATCCTGAAGTCTAATCTTTGGCGATCAGAGGCAACATTGCTTTTTGTCAGCATTCTTTCAGCCACAAAACCAACACTGACTTTCGACACATCCAGATGATTTTCTTTTTCTTTCACATCTAACTTGACAAGTGCTGACAAGGAGTTTGCTAGTTGGAGAACATCAGGCTTCATAAACTTCTCCATTAACGACTTCAATAACAAACCCAGGTCTCTCCCAATAAAAGCAAGCATAGGTCTGTCAGTCTGGTAGATGGTCAAGAAAGGCTGTACTTCCCTGCTGACAAGAAGGAAGAAGTTCAGCTTGGCGGTAATCAAAGGGTCTTGCACAGCCTTCTGCACCACCTTGAAGGACACATTGGATGGCTCAGTCACTCTCTTCAACTTGGCAGCGGTACAGTAGGCAACCAGGTTGGCCATCACCAACAGAGCACGTTCAGCTGCCTCAATATTCTCCAACCACCTGCCAAAACACACATCCCATTTGTTTGAACTCTCAATCATGAATATTCAAATGGAAAACATACCCACACACCCCTGCAGGGGCTGACACAAACAGTCACACACACTCTCTCTCTTTCACACACACACACATGTGCGCAAACTCACACACACACACATGTATACACCCACGCACACAATGATATCTACACACAGAAATGCACATATAATATTCTCTAACAAAAACAAAATACTTGGATTTCAAACACAGACTTCACACACACACACACACACACACACACACACACACACACACACACACACCACACACACACACACACACACGAGCACACACACACACAAATATATACACACATATATTAAAGTAAATGATGCTCAAAAGCATGTACACACAAACACATCCTCAAGCACTTGCCAATGCACATTCACACACAAGCACACGATACTGACATGTATTACAATTTATATCATACATAAAAACACTCATATATTTCATTATTACCGTTAATATAATATCTAGAACATACCTGTGTTTGCAAAACTTCTGAGGAAATGTGCTGCTCCCAGTGATGGTGACAAAATCCTCCCTGCGTGCAGGACTGTCATGGAACAGTATGTACAGACTGAAGAGAAAGCCTTCGATGTCCCAGTCAGCTGCCACACATCCTGCTCTGAAAGCACTGTGTAAAGTGTGCAGCCCACAGGATCCAGTCTGCAACAGTCTACGGCCTGCAGTGTGTTTTTCCACTTGATCCTGAAGATTGTTGAAAACCTTCCAGTTCACATATGCTGACTCACTTTTTATTTTGTTTCAACACAGACTGGAGGTAGGGAGCAATGCAAAACGCTGCCAGATATGCAGTTTTTCTTTCTCCACATTGAAACTGTTTGGCAACAGCACTGTCCGGAAACATTCGCTGGAACAGATTTGAAATGCCTTCACACGAACGAAAGCTGTAATGACTTGTCACTACTTTTAAAGTCCACAATAGTTCAGCTTTCATTGCCTCTGTTTTAGTACGGCTCAGGCTGTTCACTGACATCTGAGTTTCAGCAGAACAGTCGGCTGATGAACTGCAGGATGACGAACTGCTAGAAGTCATGGGATCGCTCATTGTAGAATTTTTTGTAAAAAAATTCGAAAGACGAACTGCAGGATTTGAAGCCTTCATCAGGTCACAGTGTTTTTTTCCCTTTTCCATGGGTATTTACAGCCGATTCTCCCACTGAACGAATGTCTATGGTCTTCTTACAAATGCGGCAAAAGGCCTTGCATCTGTCTCCACTTGGGTCTGCCTGCAGCCATTCCTTGTATTCATATTTTTCCTGCCAAACCACGTTAAACACACACTTTCCCGGCACGTTGATTTCTCAATTTCAAAATGGTGGAACATTCTTTCACGTATGTGCCATGAAGGCCCGTAACTCTGGTGTTTTGACCTATAGCAGACGACGTATCGGTGAGATCGTCGATCTTAACTCCGACTCAAGACTTTCTCTTTTTTTTTTTCAATTCAATTTCAACCTTTTTTTTTTTTTTACAAACTCAAGATTTTACACAGACTTTATTAAAAATCATAGGCAGTGACAAAACTTAAGGACTTTTTAAAGACTTTTCAGCAAAAGCCTGATTTTTAAGGACTTTTAAGGCCTTAAAAAGCATGCCTTCAAAATTAAGGACTTTTAAGGACTGTGCGAACCCCGGAAAGTCATGCTGATTCTAATAATGTCTTTAACATTGTGAATCAACAGAAACAATACAGGGGAGAGAGAGAGGGGGGAGAGAGGAGAGAGAGAGACAGACAGCAAACTGACATAGAGAGAGAGAGAGAGAGAGTGTGTGTGTGTGTGTGTGTGTGTGTGTGTGTGTGTGTGTGTGTGTGTGTGTGTGTGTGTGTGTGTGTGTGTGTGTGTGTGTGTGTGTGTGTGTTTTGTGTGTGTGTGCAAGTGTGTGTGTGTGCGCCTCTGTGTGAGTGTGTTTTTGAGAACCTATTTTGTGTGTGTGCGTATCTGTGTCTGTGCGTGCTGCATGCGTGTGTGCATGTGTGTGTGCCTCCGAGTGTGTTTTAAGAACTGAACCTACTTTAACCAGCTCTACCAAGTTTGTGTGTAAATGTGTGTGTGAAGATACTTTTAGCAGTATGCACATACAAGTGTAAGTGAGCCTACTTTTTGCAGCATTGCCGGCAAACTTATTGAAGACTTTGCACTGAGCCATCTCCAGAACGCTGGTCCAGCCTTCCAGGTAATCGGCACTTGAGGAAGTCAGCAACACTCGGTGACCTATGAGGCATGAGGGTGTGGTCCTCCTGTGGAACATGCATCACCAAGCAACTGACGTGTAACCACGCGTTACAATAATAACTATGCACTTACTGTCACCAACACAAACCAACAAAAACAAAATCAATAAATTAATGGAAAAAACAAGAAAAAGAAAAAAAATGATGATAATAAAGGTGATGATAATAAAATAATGATGGTAATATGGTTATGATAATAAAATGATAATAATGGCACTATTTTATTTTGTATCTTATTTCTCTTCTGTCACAACAGATCTAATGTGTGCTGTTTCCCCATGGATAACACATCACTGTGCACTGCCATCCAGCAGTGATGATGACATTCCAAACACCATAACATATGATATCTAAATAACAAGCAACTACATCTGATCTGAGTTCATACCGCAGATGTCTGAATGGATCACTAAACTATTCCTTAAATTCTCTATGCATACACATTCAAAGAAATTACACTGCATGTACGTTCAAGATGTTATTATATTCTCAATGTATGCACATTCAAAGGTATTACACTGCCTGTACTTTCAAGATGTCATTATATTTTCTATGTATACACATTCAAAGGTATTACACTGCATGTACTTTCAAGATGTTATTATATTCTCTATGTATACACATTCAAAGGTATACACTGCATGTACTTTCAAGATGTTATTATATTCTCTATGTATACACATTCAAAGGTATTACACTGCATGTACTTTCAAGATGTCATTATATTTTCTATGTATACACATTCAAAGGTATTACACTGCATGTACTTTCAAGATGTTTATTATATTCTCTATGTATACACATTCAAAGGTATTACACTGCATGTACTTTCAAGATGTATTATAATTCTATGTATACACATTCAAAGGTATTACACTGCATTACATTTCAAGATGTTATTATATTCTCTATGTATACACATTCAAAGGTATTACACTGCATGTACTTTCAAGATGTTATTATATTCTCTATGTATACACATTCAAAGGTATTACACTGCATGTACTTTCAAGATGTCATTATATTCTCTATGTATACACATTCAAAGGTATTACACTGCATGTACTTTCAAGATGTTATTATATTCTCTATGTATACACATTCAAAGGTACACTGCATGTACTTTCAAGATGTTATTATATTCTCTATGTATACACATTCAAAGGTACACTGCATGTACTTTCAAACTGTCGTTATCCTAAAGCCTGTTTTCTGTATCTGCTAGTGTAAAAAGCTTTGGGATTCAGGAAGTGCTGTATACATGTCCATTGATATTACTACCAACTTCATGGCATCAGATCGCATCACAAGATGCGATACAACTGCACCATAATTATGATGCAATAGATTGTTTTAAGTTTCCTGCTGAAAGACAGATAGTACTGGCAAGGAACTAACTGATCACTGGCAAGTTCAATCATTTTTCTTATATGACGCAGCCAAGAACTAGTGGAAAGATGCTGAAGAGATGCCCTGAAACTCTGATGTAACCAAGAACTAGAGGACAGATGCTGGACAGATGCCCTGAAACTCGCTGCTGACTAAGCCTGTTGGCATGCTCTTGCTGCCTCCTGCATCGCATGATGCTGAAATGTCTGAGTAGCCTCATTTGACTGTCAAAATGGTCTTTGAACTAGCAATCACAATTTTTAGACAGTTACTGTGTGTGTCAACAAGATGTAAAAACAGCAGTAAAGTGAAGACAACTAACATTTGAACAAAACTTGTAAAAAGTGAAAGTGTACAGTGTGCGCTTATTTTTTTCTCCCTTGTATGTCTTGCCATTTTATAGGAGTTTATGAAAATTAAAATTCATGGACTCTGGATATATACATACATGAGAGTATATACAGTGCAATGTCAGTCAAAAAAAGTTTCTTTTCCTAACTAGGAATCAAATATGCAGTGAGATGGAAAAAAAAAAAAAATTGTCAATGGATTGTTTTCAATATTAATATGATAATTATATCAGTAAGATATTGATGTTAGTGTGATTTGTGCATTTCCTGGTACCACGACCATCAGAAAGCTGTATCTTCAATGAATTAAATTAGTAGTAGTAGTAATGCAATGAACTGTTAGAATTAAAAGCAAGTCTCAATTATGTATAATATCAGGTTGTCGTAGTTTAAATTTTCTTTCTCATAACTGTAAGGTAATTAAGCAATTATGCCACTGACTTCACTTCTCAAAATAAAAAAAAAATCCTTAACTCACTCAGCTCTAACAGCCGGATTTGCGGACAGACTCAGCGATGCGCTTCCGCTCTGAGGGCCGGATATGCAGCTCACACATTAAAAATTTCCACTGGTGACATGGTGCTGTGTAGTGGAAATTGAATGGGGTCATGCTAAAGCAATGCTTGTTGGGGGCACAGTGGGGGACTGGTTTCACACATCAGTTGGAGTTCGCCAGGGCTGTCTCCTCTCTCCAATCTTGTTCAACATCTTCCTTGAGCGCATTATGACGGATGCCCTTGAAAACCATCACGGCTCAGTCAGTATTGGAGGAAGGACAATCACCAACTTGAGATTTGCAGACGACATCGATGGGTTGGCTGGAAATGAAGACGAACTTGCCAACCTGGTGAAACCACCTGGACGAGACATCATCCAGATATGGCATGGAGATCAGTGCCGAAAAGACAAAGTTGATGACAAACAGCACAAAACCAATAGAAAAGAAGATTACAGTCAGCGGGAGAGTGAGCTGGAAACCGTGGCTCAGTTCAAATATCTCGGAGCCATTATCAGTGAACAGGGATCGAAAACCGAAGTTCTTGCAAGAGCAGCACAGACAACAGCAGCACTAGCCAAGCTGAAGCCCATCTGGAGGGACAAAAACATCGCCCTCACTTCCAAACTGAAGCTAATGCACGCATTGGTCCTGTCAATCTTTCTCTACGCGTGCGAGTCATGGACACTAACAGCAGAACTGCAAAAGAAGATCCTGGCAGTAGAAATGAGATGCTTTAGAAGAGTGCTTGGCATCTCATACAAAGACCACATTACCAATGAGGAAGTACGAAGAACAATTTCACAGCATGTCAAAAACTATGAAAACCTTCTGACAACAGTAAGAAAAAGGAAACTTCGGTGGTATGGTCACGTGACAAGAACTAACGGACTATCAAAAACAATACTCCAAGGAACAGTTCAGGGAGGGAAAAAAAGAGGCAGAGAAAAAGGTGGATGGACAATATTGACGAATGGACAGGAAAAAGCTTTGCCACGCCCCAGACCCTTGCTCATGACAGACAGAGGTGGAGACAGACGGTGCGACGTTCATCCATGTGGAGCCCCCACGACCCTGGATAGGGTTAAGGGACAGGAAGGAAGGAAGGAGGAACCTTTGATCAGTACGTGTGGCGAGTAGCCTCTAATTGGTCAGCTTGCGAGCTATCTTTATGCCTACCCTGTCCATGTAGGCAGTCAGAGGAACAATGGCGTCGGAACCATCAGCCAGTGGTACCCAAAGCGGTCAAAGAAGACATTTGTACACGGTACATGAGGGTTCGGTCAAAGAAGACATATGTACACGGTACATGAGGCAATTGAACCATTCAGACTGAAGATTCAGATCTTGATGATACTGCACAATATGAGACAGTGAATCTAGCCCGTCAGAAGGAGGTGAAGTGATGAAAATACATCTGAAAGTGAACATGAGAGGGAGAGGGAAGGGGTGTGGTGAGTGACACAGATAGTGACGTAGGAATTTCGTCTGCAAGTAACCTGCTAGCAGCTCAGACTGAGGAAGATTTTTCGGTTTATTGAGGGGCTGCACAAAGATTTTTCATTTCTTCAGCTATTCCTGCATACACAGGCAGTGAAACCACGGCCTGAATTGGGTAACATGACCTGACCATGCCCCACAGAACTTTTGACTAATGACTGAGGATTTTACGAAACACATCATTGAGATGAACAACAGATACATCATCAAAGGTTTGAGATGAAAGGGGAACTGTCCAACCGTTTATTTAGAAAATGGCAAGACAAAGCATGAAGATAATGACAGGTTTTCATGCAATTTGATCCAATGGGCCTTGAACCAATAAAAGAAATTCTGTACAAGAGATCCAAGCTGCAGGTCCATTTGCTGCCAGCATTATGTCCAGATGAGGTTTGTTCTCTGGCATGCTGCAGTGAGCAACAACAATTATCACCACAAAACAACCTATGTACTCCAAACCTCGTAGAGATTCAAGATTGTACATCCCTAGGAAAATATATGCACTGATGAGGCCATGTGCCCTGGTGTTGAGAAACTCAGGTTCAGAGTGTAATGAAGACAAGTCTGTGAAATGGGCATAAAACTTTATCAACTCTTGAATCTATCAATCGACATTGTTTGACTTGAGAGATATGCAGCAGTCCCAAACATTAGCAACAACTAGTTGTGTGTCATGAGACTTGTAGACCTAGCGGACAAAGGTAGCGTGTATGTAATAATTAACTGTTATCGAGACTGGCTAGAAAGGTGGATGGTGACACCACTGGTGGGGAACAGTGCGTGTAAACGAAAAGGAATGCCAGGCAGCTTGCTATGCTGCGCACCACGCGCCCATGTTGCATGCTAGGAGAGCAGAATCCCACCCTTTAGTTCACTCGCTGCACACCATGATACCCTTTTATTGGCATTCCTTTCCCTCATTCAGGCGGCCACACACTGCTGACCAGCCAGTAGGCCTACAGCCCTCTATTGCAGTCTGTAAAAACTGTAGCTTGTTTACAATCTGTAATTGCACCTTTGTAGCCAGCCTAGGAAAACTGGGGAACGATCTCTGGTGTGTTTAAAAGTAAAAGTGTTGTGTCTTCAAGTGAGAAAACAGTTGGGTGGACATTTCTTTAAAGGTATTTTGTGACTGATAGGAGTGGGTTCTGTCTGTGAATTCACTATGGAGAGATGTACAGCAATCACTAGACAGTGCATGTGAAAGATTTCTTCGCTTTGTGCCTTGTACTGTGGAAACAGATCAAAGAGCTTAGGAATTCTAGGTGTGCAGGGTGGAGAAGAAACTATGCAATGGTCAATGAGATTTGAAAAGCAAGCATCGTGGAAGTAAACAATCCAACACAAGAAATCAAAATTTTGATGAAGGACACAGTTGACTATCAGTTCATCTAGAATCAAATTTGTCATGCCAACTTCAACCAGAAAGAAGAAAAAACACATGGTAATGAAAAAGGAAACCATAGTATTTTTTCCTGCCTGCCATAAGACATTTAATATCACAGTTATAGCATTATGTGATTTAAAATGAGATTAATCAAAGCTAGCTAAGCATTGCAAATGGCAAAGGGACACCTGCATTGACGTTCAAAAAACAAGTGTTGATTAGTTGCCATCATCTTACAACTGTCTAAGAAGAATGTGCTTCGGACAACATTTATATGCATGAAACAGAACCCACTCAGTCTTTTTTAAAAACTGTTTAACATATGGTGTACCTAACTAAGCACTTGTGTGGATGCTTTGGAGTAACAATTGCTGTCTTGACGTTCTTTTGTGGAATACAGTACCATACTTTAATGTCATCTCATTCCAAGCACAAAAAAATCAAGGGCATGTCGGTGAGTGTTACGCATGCGGAAGATGTTGTACTTTTGCCTGTATGTTGTAGTTGGTCTCTGGTAATCTAGATGTTTGTATAATTGCTGTTTAGAAATATTGTATTTTGTCTGTATTTAATGTTCCCAGTCATTATCAACACTAACAGCCCCAACTTTTAAAGGGTTTCTCATCAGAACCTTTTGCCATGGATATTTAGTGTTTGGTCTTTTTGAAAAGCTTATTCTTTCCTCTTTTATTTCATTTGGTTGATATAAAAACTGTTTCCTAGAGCTGAGACAAGAGCGTCTGTAAAAGAAGTGTGTGCATTTCCTCCCTGGCACTGCAGGCAGAAGCTATCAGCACTGCCAGTGGAGAGGAGAGTGTTATCTGAGCTGCTGTCCTGCTGCCAGATCTCAATAATCACGAGGTCATGCACCCTGGCTCTGGGAACTAAGTGGAAGGCTCTGCAAGGCAGTGTTGTACCAAAGCTCTCATGTCCACAAGTATTTCGGATGCATTCTTTCCGAGGGCGACACGTACCTTGATGTAGCTGCCATAATCCGCTGTTGAAGACACCATTTTCTTTGCCATTTTTAAAATCAGTGTCTGACAGGGCCCTGAATTGTCAGAACTGTAAGACGGATCAAAGATGAATAACCAAATCTGGCACAGAATTACATCACAGACTGACGTTTTCTGTGACATAATTTTCCATTTTATGTAAATGCGTTTTCAAGCTATACAGACGTGATCTCATTCGACTGGAAAGTACCCTGGTAGTATGCAGTGGTGTGTGTGTGTGTGTGTGTGTGTGTGTGTGTGTGTGTGTGTGTGTGTGTGTGTGTGTGTGTGTGTGGTGATGTGTGTGTGTGTGTGTGTGTGTGTGTGTGTGTGTGTGTGTGGTGTAGGTGTGTGTGTGTGTGTGTGTGTGTGTGTGTGTGGTGTGTGTGTGTGTGTGTGTGTGTGTGTGGTTTTCATGTGTGTGTGTGTGTGTTTTCATGTGTGTGTGTGTGGTTTTCATTGTGTGTGTGTGTGTTTTCATTGTTGTGGAGTGCTATGATGAATTCTTTTCCACTTCAGCTGTTATCCTGTTATATACATTTGGTGAAGATGTACTTGATAAATGTGCTTATTGAAAAAAAAAAGTAGAATGGAAACTAAGCTGGGTATTGTTTACAGGTGCAGTAGGTGTGGATGGACAAGAAACCTGTGCATTTCATCACCACCAATATGGATCCAGCTGTAATGGAGGAGGTCCACACAAAGTCAGGCAGGAAGGTGAAACCCAAGGCTGTCCAAGACTACATTGTCAACATGGCTGGACTTGACTGAAGTGACCAGTTCATGGCTTACATGCCAATGAATCAGAAGACAATGAAATGGTGGAAGAAGTTATTCTTTCATCTCTTCACCTTGTCGTTAATTCAGGCATCTATACTGCATCACAGGTACCAGAAGAGTCAGGGACTACCTAAAATGCCCCTGAAAAAGTTCATCACTTCTGTTGGCAATGCCCTCAGCACCCGGTATCATGCTGGTGTTGCTGCTGCCCAGGCTGCTGCCCAATCTGGCCCTGCCCAGCCTGGCCCTGCATAGCCTCCAGCACCTGTGCCCACACCACAGGCTCGACTTGGAGGTGGACATTTTCAAGGGTGACACCTGTGAAAATTGAAAAACAGGAAAGGCCGGGGTCCAGGGGCCGCCGAGGCCCCGGTGGGGTGCAGGGGCAAAGCCCCGCTCGGGGTGTCTGGGGGGCGAAGCCCCCCAGACGCTGACGCTTTAAATGCATTACAAAAGGAAAAATCCCCGTCTCCTGAAACTATTTTGAATGCAAGTTCCAATAATAAAATATTTATAAATTAAGGTATATATGTTTATTCTGAGGAAACCAACAATAAGTTAGATCTAAAGATCTCATAAAAAACAAAGTACAATGTTGTTCTCAAACTGAAAAAGCATTGATGGTTGTTAAGAGAAACTTATTATATCACTTACTTTCATTAGGTTACACAGAAGATCAATTGCAGGCAAGCACTTTCTGTAGAATTTTCAGCCCACATGAATACATGCAGTACTGAGCCAAAGTTAATGTGTCCAACTATCTTCAAAATCCAATTCAAAGTAATGGCCAAAGAAAATAGGTCCAGTTCATTAATAAATCAAAGTATGGCAATGTCCGGCAAAACAGCATCTATCATATAAAATACTGATGGAATTTGATGAATAAATATCCAATAGGCATAAGCAACTGGTTTTACTTTTTTTCATTTCAAAAGCAAAGTTACACTAACAGCACAACTTGTTAGTTACTTGTCCAGCCTTGGAACTTTCTGAAATAGGCTATCAAGTTTCATTTGCCTTTTTTTGCCAGATTGAACTTTTTGTTGCTCAGGAAAGATACTTGGCTGCTCCTTTTCTGACTGCACAGTTTCCTGACAACTTTGAGGTGGGTCTGGATGCACTGCTTCTTGACACAGAGCAGACAATGGGGTGGCTGTGTCCCTCCCTTGGTCAGAGTTAGTTGTAGTGGTGTGATGATCTGAAGGTGGCTGTGCTGCATCAAGGGTAGCCGTGCTGCTTCTAGAAGGACTACAAGAATCTGCTGCTACTCTTTGCTTCTTGCTTTTTATGTATTCTCTGCAGGCAATACCTTTCTTATTCCTCAATGCTTTTGTCTTTTGAATTTGCTCTAGAGCATTAGCAAATTTTCTTTTCTTTTCAGAAAGTTGTCTCTCCTTTACTTTTTCCAGATGGGCTGTGTAGTTCGACTTGGCCTTCAGGATTTCTTTCCTAACTGTTGGTGAAATGCTCATGTTTGTGGATGATACCTGTTTTGATCTCAAACTTGATTTCACTATGGCTGTGGCCTCATAGTTTGACACAGTCAATTTTGCCCTATCTGTTCTAATTACATCATCCATGAGATTAAACGAGGCTTCAACCACAGGACCAGTTTCTTACACCACGTACCGAACGGGATGTCCGAGTCGTCCTTTTCGGTAAGCCATTCAAACCGCCACTTGTTTTTGGTCGCTTTTTCGACCTCAGCGACTTTAAGAACGTCGCATTTTTCCAGAAACGGCATCTCGAATTTTCACAGCTACAACAGTGCATTCAAAATGGCGGCAAGGCGGAAGTCGTCAAAACGTGGATCAGACATGGAAAAAACATGGATCGGAATCCATCCCGACTCGACCTCGTCGTTCTTTTTTACTATTTCATTTTTTTTTCTCTCTCGATATTTTAAAAAGCCTGAAACCTCCGGTTCGGAAATTTTAAAAAGCCGGAATTCCGGCTCCCAGCCGGAAAGGTGTCACCCTTGCATTTTTCCACAGTTCTACCTCCAACACCCACTGGGAAGAAAAATTATCGTAGGGTCCATGTGTGTACTGCGCGGAGTAAACACCACCCAGGAGTAAAACCACGGCAGAGTCAGAACTGGTGTGCCATGTGTGGAGTTACCCTGTGTGACAAGCTGTGCCAGGGAAGGGACATCACTTGTTTTCAAGTGTTTCACACCATAAAAGATTATGCAGATTACTAGAATAATGGGATCTGTGTGCTTTTTGCCATGTGTAAACTGCTGCCGTTCTTCAAAATAAAACATGTTTTCAACCATCACATGTGAATAGTGTCAGTTCATTTGTTTACTGCTTAGACTTTCAACACAGTTTATGCAGAACCATTTTTTTTCAATAGGTATGTACTTAATTCATGCACATTTCCAACTGCTTTACTTGTATCTATTTACAACACCCTTCATTTTGTTATTTTTTTTACTACCCGCTACAAAAAGGGTACCACAGGAGTTAGACCTTTGAAATTCTTTGATATACTTATTCAGTTAAACAGTAATCATGTGGTAAAATTTCAGGAGTGCATGTTCTTTCGTCATTTTTTTATGATTTTTTTGAAAACCCATGCAAACATCCTCTTCATAGAAGAATGCTAAAAATGTTGCAAAGTTGTTGGTAACATTTTACTGATTTTAGTTCTCATTTGTGTAATGTAGAAACTCTCAGGCAGCCATTTTTTACTCTCTACTGGGATTTTTAGAGTGATATATGTGTAAAAAAGTAATTTTTCCAGGATCAGTGTGAACTTCATCTGTATTCAATTTCAACAACCTTGATTTTGTTGTCATATAACTATATCTGTATTTACTACTGGCTACAAAAATGGTATTGTAACGGCTAGAGCTTTGAAATTTTGTAACATGCTTATTCAATCAAGTAGTAATCATGTTGTGAAATTTCAGAAGTGTATGTGTTTTGATTACTTTTTAATGATTTTTTTTGAAAACCTGTACAGACACCCTAGAGACAGAAGAATGCTAAATCACACATCATCAAGTTATCAGTATTATGAGACTGATTTTTGCTCATTTGCACAGTGGTTACTCTCTACTGAGATTCTCAATGTGATTTATGTGGAAAACAGTCCTCTTTTCAAGAACACTGTGAAATCATAAATACATACATTCTTTCACAAACAGCTACAAAATGAGTCCCATAAAAGTTAAAGCCTGGAAACTCTGTAATGTGCTTATTCAATTTAACAGTAATCATGTGATAGAATTTTAAGAGTGTGCATGTATTCATTATTTTTTAATTATTTTTTTTTTAAAACCTATGCAAACATCCTGTGTACTGAAGAATGCCAAACGTCAAATTGCCAAGTTACCAGGTTACCGTAACATGTTACTGATTTTAGCTTATTTGTAAAGTGTAGAAATACTTAAGAAGCCATTTTTTACTTTCTACTGGTATTTTTGTTGTGATTTATGTGGAACACAGTCCTCTTCTCAAGAACAGTAAAAATGTCTCTTCTAACAATTGCAGCCACTGTCTACTTTATCATGAAAATGTACCTTGTTTCACTACTGGCTAAAGAAACAGTACCATTGAAGCTAGAGCCTTGATCCTTGTCACATGCTTGTTCAATCCAATAATAATCATGTGTTAAAATTTCAACTGTGTGTGTTTTGGTATTATTTTTTATTTATTTTTTTTTAAAACCTATACAAACACCCAGTATACAGAGGAATGTTGAATTCCAAATCACCCAGTATGGAGTGAGTTAAACTACAAGTACAGTCTGACCCACATAGCCTGTGTCTTTCTTAAACACCCAATGGCTGAGTCCCCCCACCACACACACACACACACACAGATGCACCACACACACACACACAAACACACAGATGCATACACACACATTTGCGCGCACACATACACACACACACATTTTCAGTCGCGCATATTTCACACACACAGATACACTCACCTTTCCATGATGGCGTGTTGCTCCAGACTGATGCCAGCAGGTAAGACATAGGACTTGTAATCCAGCATTTCATTCTGAGCACATCATCAACACAAATGTGAATATGAATACCACTGGACGTACTCTATGCAGACATCAACACAATATCTCTCACACCATTTTCATACTGGTAAACAGCTTTTGTGAAAACATTCATTTCGAACAAGAAACTGCTGTAAAAACTAAAAGGAGGGAAATTCAGTCATTGTAAATGTATACCAGTAAATCAATTCTGCCACTGAAACCATAAAAACATCCACTTACACAAGTAATGTGGGTTTTTTTGCGAGTATGTCCAAACTTTGGCAAAACTCTTCATTGACACAAAGCTGAACTGAAAAACTTGTTATCCACTCACCTCACCTGTCTCACCTGTCGGCGTCACCGGGAACAGTGTTGGCCGCTGCACATGATGTCCTCACAAGTTGCCTCCAGCACTCTCGATCTTGGCTAAGTCTGACCACCTCCTGGAGTTTCTTGCCACTGATGTTTGTGATGTTTCTAGCAAGTGATGCAGGTGGCCGTCCTCTGTTTCTCTTTCCTTCCACTTTACCTTGGAGGACAGTGGACATCAAGTCTGTTCTCTCATTACGGATTGCGTGTCCAACATATTTCAGTTTCCTCCGTTGTATGAGTACTAGAAGCTTGCGTGTAGTACCCAACTCATTCAGTATGCTTTCATTTGAGCGCCTATCCGTCCATTTGACCCTCAGCAGTCTTCGGTAAAACCACAGCTCTGCTGCTTCCACTCGTCTTTCATCCTCTTTCTTCATTGTCCATGCCTCGCAGCCGTATAACATCACTGGCCAGACAAGACATTTTAAGAGTTTTATCTTAAGGTCTGCTGTTATGCTGTGGTCTTTCCAAATATTGTTCAATTGAACCATACTGTTCTTGGCCATTCCAATTCTCATCTTTATGTCTTTTGAGCATGTTCCATCGTGTGTCTTGACTGAACCTAAATATCTAAAGTCCTTGACATTTTCTAGAGGGACTTGGTTTAGCATGATCTGGTCCTGTCTAGTGTTATATTTGCCTGCAACATGCATAACCTTTGTCTTCTTTGAATTTAAGTCCAGCCCAGCTGCCTTTCCAACCCGGTCTACCCTGTACAGGATCCTCCTAGAGCCTGTAATGTTGTCTGCCAGTAATCCTGTGTCATCTGCGTAGCGTAAATTTGACAGGTTTCTACCACCAATATTTACTCCCATGTCTTCTATGTCTGCTTCTCTCATGATATGTTCAGTGTATATGCTGAAGAGATGTGGAGACAGGATGCAACCTTGCCTTACCCCTTTAGTGATGTTAAAAAATTTGCAGTTTTGATTATTCCATCTGATTGTTGCTTTTTGATCATTATATAATGAAGCTATGAGGGAAACCAGATGTCTTGGAAAACCCATTTTGATCATGAAGTGGAAAAGACTTTGGTGAATCACGCTATCAAACGCTTTGCTGTAGTCAATGAAAACGATGAACATCTCTTGGTCTGTGTTTCTAATCTTTTCTATCAATATCTGGAGTACAAACAGCATATCTATTGTTCCCCTGTTTTTCCTATAGCCTGCCTGACAGTCGGATAGCTCTTCCTCTACTTTTGGCTTTAACCTGTTTAAAATTATTATCAGCAGTATTTTACTGGCATGACTGATCAGTGCAATTGTTCTATAATTGTTGCAGTCTTTGACATTTCCACTCTTATGTAACATGACAAATTCTTGGAGCTTCCAGTCTGTAGGCCACTGACAAGTCTTCCATATCTTGCAGCATAAGTGATGCATTACTTTGAGTCCACCATCACCTGAGTGTTTCAACAACTCTCCAGGAATATTGTCAAGACCAGGAGACTTTCTGCATTTTAGATCTTTAATGGCAGATTCAACTTCGCTGAGCAGAGGTTCAGGTTCCGTATCTCCAGGGGTCAATTCCAAATTTGGCTCTAAATTATTTTCATGGCTGTCAGGTTTGCCAAAAAGTGATGTGCCATATTCGTTCCACCTATCCAAGACATCATCTGGTTCAGTCAGAGTGTGACCATCCTTGTTGTTGATGCATTGGTTTGTTGCTTTGAAATTTGTTTTTTTCACTTTTTTTATTTGTTTGAAGAGCTCCCTCGACTTCCTGTTTTCGTTGTGTTCATTGATTTTTCTGCATTCTTGTGCCAGCCAATTTGCTTTGTCTCTTCTGACTTTACTTTTTATTTCCCTTTTCAGTGCTGAGTATTTTTCCCGCTCTCCCTGCTTTCGAGCTTGACTTTTCTTTTCTGCCAGATCTATCACTTCCTGACTTATGTAGGGCTTAGCTTTTTTCCTTTTCTCTTCTTTTCCTAGTTTTTCTTCAGAGATTTTGGTCAGTGTGTTTTTTATGTCTGTCCAGATTTCATCAGGATATGAGTCATTTTCATCCCAAACTTCAAGTAACTTTAAGAAACGATTACTTGTTTCTATACTAAATTCTAACGCCAGCTCAGGGTTTTCTAATTTTGATATGTCGAACTTTGGCGTCGATTTGGTTTTAGGCTTCTTCAATATTTTCATTCTTAATTTGGTTGTCACAAGAATGTGATCCGTGTCGCAGTCTGTTCCAGGCTTTGTTTTTGCATTGAGGACAGTTGATTTCCAGGATCTGTCAATGATAATATAATCAATCTGATTACGACACCTGTCTCCTGGAGAGATCCATGTGTATCTTCTGCGCAGTGGTTGTTGGAAGAAAGTATTTGTGATGTTCATCTCATTTGCCTGACAAAACAGAGCCAGCATGTCACCTCTCTCATTTCGTTCTCCTAAACCATATGGTCCTATTCCACATTCTAAGGTACAAAACGAGCATTCGCAAATTGGCACTGGCACAGATCTATTACCAAAATTCCATGACTACCCATCTATAAGCAATCTAACAGCTAGCTTCTATCTGATTTTCTTAAGTCCCATACCACCTGTATGATTTGATAAAACAGAGAGATCCTAGACATTGTAATTTTCTTAAGGAGAGTACCAATTTGTCAACACTAATTCATGACCACCTCCTCTGACACCGTCTAATTTGCAGGATATTGCATCACTTTGAGTTTTCACCAAGTATTTACAGTCCCCAACCATTTTAATGATAATAGTTATAAATCTTTCTTGAACAGCGCTATTTTCCAAACTTATCTGGACTCACTGCCCCTGACACACATTACAAGACAAAGAGTGTAATACAAAGAAGCAATGATATACACATCATGATATACAAATTAGTTCATATGCATAAATGAATGTATACTACCAATGAGTAACCATACATACCCATATACCTATAGTCATAAACATATCCAATAATACATATATGAATGATTATATATTGCCACATAATCGGCAGTAAGAAGGGGGACTGTACACTGGTAGATGGACAACAATGATAATGTACAACAGAAGGCCTGGGTGAACAGGTTAAGTCTTTATAAACCTTTTTTACCTATTTTATGGGCAATTGCTGTATAATGTAAATGTCAGTCTATTCCCACCTCTACACCAAATCTATATCTAAACCATGACGGGAAATTGGATACAACAATCAACCATTCCTGTAAACCTTACCACCTTATAGATTTTACCCCTGTAAACCTTACCGCCCTGTAGATCTTACATCTGCAAATCTTACCCCTGTGTAAACCTTACCTTCCTTTAAACCTTATCTTCCGTAAACCTTACCTCCCAATAAACCTTACCTTCCTGTAAACTTTAACTTTCTGTAAACCTCCTTGTAAACTTTTCCTTTCTGTAAACCTCCCTGTAAACTTTTACCTTTCTGTAAACCTCCCTGTAAACTTTACCTGTAAGTAAACCTCCCTGTAAGTAAACCTTACCTTTCTGTAAACCTCCCTGTAAACCGTACATCCCTGTAAACCTTACCTGAACACAAGAATGAGTGATCCAAGTATGAGAGACGATTGGCAGATTGGCGGCCAAAAACTGGAAATACTTGATGGTCCGTTGGTAGGTATCGGAGAGCAGGTATAGCTTTTTACCCGTTCCTGCCTGTGACACACACCACTCACTGTTGTATGGAACACACTCTGTGGTGTGGTGTGGTGTGATAGATGTGGTGGAAGATGTGGAGTGGTGTGGTATGAAGCGGTGATATGTGTGGTGTGGTGATATGTGGTGTGGTGTGGTGAGATGTAGTGTGGTGTGAAGTGGTGAATGTGCGGTGTAGTGAGAGGTGGTGTGTGTGCTGTGGTGAGATGTAGTGTGGTGTGGTGCCATGTGGAGCAGTGTGGTGTGGCCAGATGTACTAAGAGGTGGTGTGTGGAGTGGCATGGTATGGTGAGATGTGGTGTGGCAAGATGTAGTGTGGTGTGAAGTGGTGATACGTGTGGTGTAGTGAGAGGTGGTGTGGTGTGGTGCCATGTGAAGCAGTGTGGTGTAGTGAGATGTGGTGTGGCCAGATGTGCTAAGAGGTGGTGTGGGAGTGGTATGGTATAGTGAGATGTGGTGTGGGTGCCATGTGGAGCAGTGATAAGTGTGGTGATGTGTGTGTGTAGTGAGATGTGGTGTGGTGCCATGTGGAGCAGTGATAAGTGTGGTGACGTGTGTGTAGTGAGATGTGGTGTGGTGCCATGTGGAGCAGTGATAAGTGTGGTGATGTGTGGTGTGTTAGTGAGATGTGGTGTGGTGTGGTGCCATGTGGGAGCAGTGATATGTGTGGTGTGGTGAGATGTGATGTGGTGCCATGTGGAGCAGTGATATGTGTGGTGTGGTGAGAAGTGGTGTGGTGCCATGTGGAGCAGTGATACGTGTGTGTGGTGAGATGTGGTGTGGTGAGATGTGTGTGGTGTGGCAGATGTGCTAAGAGGTGGTGTGTGGAGTGGCATGGTATGGTGAGATGTGGTGTGGTGTGATGTGGTATGCCAAGATGTGTGGTGTGAAGTGGTGATACGTGTGGTGTAGTGAGAGGTGGTGTGGTGCCATGTGAAGCAGTGATATGTGTGTGGTGTGGTGAGATATGGTGTGGCCAGATGTGCTAAGAGGTGGTGTGTGGAGTGGCATGGTATGGTGAGATGATGTGTGGTGTGATGTGGTGTGACAAGGTGAGATGTGGTGTGACAAGGTGAGATGTGGTGTGGTGTGGTCAGATGTGCTAAGAGGTGGTGTGTGTGGAGTGGCATGGTATGGTGAGATGACGTGTGGTGTGATGTGGTGTGACAAGGTGAGATGTGGTGTGACAAGGTGAGATGTGGTGTGGCGCCATGTGGAGCAGTGATGTGTGTGGTGCGGTGAGATGTGGTGTGGTGAGATGTAGTGTGGTGTGAAGTGTGATGTGTGGTGTAGGAGATGTGGTGTGGTGTGGTGCCATATGGAGCAGTGATATGTGTGGTGTGGTGCCATGTGGTGTGGTGCCATTGGAGCAGTGATATGTGTGGTGTGGTGTGTGTGGTGCCATGTGGAGCAGTGATATGTGTGGTGCGGTGAGATGTGGTGTGGTGTGGTGAGATGTGCTAAGAGGTGGTCTGTTGAGTGGCATGGTATGGTGAGATGATGTGTGGTGTGGTGTGGTGTGACAAGGTGAGATGTGGTGTGGTGTGATAGTGGTGTGACATGTGGTGTGGCGAGATGTAGTCTGGTGTGGCAAGACGTGGAATGGTGTGGTCTGGTGTGGTGAGATGTGGCATGGTGAGATGTGGCATGGTAAGATGTTGTGGCAATATGTGGTGTGGTAAGATGAGGTGTGGTGTGGCAAGATATGATGTGGTGCAATGTGGCATAGTGGCGTGGTGTTAAAAAAGTGTGTTGCAGTGATGCAGATGTGGTGCCATGTGATGTAGTAGTCATAAGGTGTGCTGAAGAAGGACATGGTATGATGTGGTGTGAATAGATATGGTGATGGGTGTGCGTGTACATGTATTGCACGTGTGTGTGTGTGTGTGTGTGTGTGCACATGTGTGTGTGTGTGTGTTGTGTGGTGTGTGTGTGTGCATGCATGTGTGCATGGAGTGTACAGTTTCTCTTGAGTTAATTCTGCATAATGTTTCAGTCATATTCCACTACACAAAGTTATACTATTGATTCTAAACATCATTCTCCATTTACATGCTTCATCTCTCAGTCTGTGCTCTGTAAGTAATACCAGCTCTCTCTCTATGCACACACTGACAATACTAGTTACCAATTTACACACACATACAGAATATCACCACAGTCTATCAAAATTCATACCATAAACATACCATATGTGAAGGACATGAAGACACACATTCAAAAAGATGATAAAAACATAACAAAAAAATATCTGCACACACACAAAAAAGAAACAAAACTGTAATGAACACACACATACACAGAGCAAAAATATCCTTTCCTCATTATTTCAAAGGCCCGATTAGCTGTTGCTCAGAATATCATGCTGATAACACTAGGATCGCAGCTTCAAACCTTAAGCCGGCCAGTGTGTGTTGGAACAGTGTGCGCACATGTGTGTGACAGAGAAAATGACAACTTGGGTCACAGGTCACAAGCCTCCTAATCTTACCCCTCCCAGTCTACGTGTGTTTTGTGCCCTGGAGATTTGATCATTGTTGGTGACTGCTTTGGTGAATAATGAGAATGCATGCCTTGGTTTGATTCTTGAATCAAGACTTGGTGCCTTATAATTGTCATCATCATTATTTTTTTCTTTTTTTAGTGGCCATGTTAGCCCAGTTGGTTAGAGTGCCCATGCTCATAACACACAGGTCCTGGGTTTGACCCTTCAGCAGATCACAGCTTTTATTATGATGGTTGGTTCTCTTCATGCAGCATTCAAAAGCTCACATATCATGTTCAATCCCATAACATAAAACAGGGCTCCCAATGCCAAATGAAAAAAATATCTGAAAATCTAAGGGGGTCTGGGGGCATGCTCCCCCGGAAAATTGTTCTAAATAAAGATGCAAAGTAGTGCAATCTGACACTATCTGGCACAACTAAAGGCTTGTTTATGATCCTTTGTACTAAAGCAAATAATTTTTACACACTGGTGTCATATTTCAAGAAAAATAATCTGATGGGTATTTTTCTAATGTATGCTCCAACAAACATTAAACAAGCTAGACTGAACAGCTTCAAGCTTCTTTGCAATTTTCTGCCTCATCTGGTGCTTCTTTGACACAATGGTCTGAAAGTTTGTGGATGCCTGCTCAACTACAGCATTTTCTAACTGACTTCACAGCAGCACAAGACACAGTAGGCTCTGCCAGCCTCCGCTATTTTTGAAAGCCATGTGCTCATTTCCATGATGTCAAATTTTTCATGAAATCCACTCCCAACACCGCTTAGTTTTGCAGTCTTTGTCAAACGTTTTCGCTGTGGCAGATCCTCTCTCCAGAATAAGGCTCAAGACATGTTCACACTCTCAAAAGTTTTGTAAATGGTTCTGAAAACAAGGCACGACAAACAAAAACCACCAGAAGTGACTTTAGTGGAAAATGTTAACGGATTGTCCACCCATAGTATGGCAACACAACAAAACCAACTTCATTAGACATGAACACAACTGATGCTTTTGTCAACTTTTTTTCCAACATCTGACTCCTCCAGCATAAATAAACAGTTGTTTTCCTGGTTTTTTTATTTTTTTAATATTTTTTCTAACCATTTAGTATTGGGATTCATACGAATCCTTTTCTAATAAACACACTTACTGTATCTTACAAGTGCCAAAGCTGAACAGCTGTGAAAGAACATACTACAAAATATTCAACCGGCTGGTGAAGAAAATGGTGAAAAGATGCCCAACACCGGGTGAAGCTGCTGCTGTCTATCCCTTTGAGCTACCCATTTCCATTCCGGGTGACTAACTTCCTCATATGCTTCATGGTTCTCAAAACTAAGTGGCACAGCTCTGTTCAACAATCCTCAAAAAATATAATTGTTCCCATACACTGGCTGTAAATGTCTTTGTTTGATGAGTACTATGTGTGTGAACACTATACATGTACTAACAGCCAGTGCAGCATTTGCATCAGTGTGTGTGTGTGTGTGTGTGTGTGTGTGTGTGTGTGTGTGTGTGTGTGTGTGTGTGTGTGTGTGTGTGTGTGTGTGTGTGTGTGTGTGTGGTGTGTTGTGTGTGTGTGTGTGTGCATGTCAGTTTTTAATGTGGCCTACTGAAACTGATACTGCGGAACTGCACACAGACACATACACCTGCAGAGATACACCTGCACACAGAGGTACACACAACTGCACACACACACACAAAGCACCCACCAGGGAGGAAGGTAAGAGCTTGGACAGAACGCTGCCTCCACCAGCCTCTATCTGGGCCATTAAATGCTCCTTGTCAAAAGGGACAATTGTCGTACTGCTACCTGAAAGACAGCATTTGATTTTCCTTTTCTCATCTCAAATAAACATTAAAATTATATATGGACATCTGCATGATACTGTGACATAACAAATTATGTACATGATATTATGACATTATATATTATTACATTAACAAATAATACAAATACAGTGTGCCATTATACATTGTAGTTTCACAAATCGTACAAATCTCAGATGAATTACAAGTATTGCCACATTTGTAAACAAGTAATCATGTACATCACATTGATGACACATTATAGAATGAAATAAACCAAGTAGAAACATTCCTTCCAAAGCTGTTATTCTCCCCTACCACTCTCACACCCCCCACTTTCGCTTTCACCCATGTTTTCCCTCCTCTCTCTCTTCATTTATTTGGTATTATGTTTGCATGCCGACACTTGTCAAAATCTATATTATATTTAAAAATGCCTTTCTTTATTTTATCTGTAATTACTTTTAAAAAAATAAATAGTAATACAGTACTTACAATATAGTTGCTTATGTATGTTGTTACTGGAAAGGGTTGACGTGTATAAATTTATTTATATATGTCTCTCTATCTTTGTCTATCATGTTTTAGTAAAGTACTTGAACCATTGGCATATATATCATAGTCAATACATTATCACAACTCACTTTATAACATGCCTCACATTTCTTGTGTTATGGTTCGTTGTTTTTTTTTTTCCATGGTCATAATTTGTGTGCAGATAGGCAGAAATGTAAGGACTAGCTGCACGAGAGGTCTAAAGGGACAAAATGCTACTATTCTTGAGTAATAAAATGTTCTGGTCTGAAGTCTGTTTGCATACGTATCTGCAAAGTTCACCCCCTCTCACGCGTAATTATGGCTCATTTGAACCTAACATGAACTCTAGCTCTCTCTCTCTCCCCCAATACCTCACGCGTAATTATGGCTCATTTGAACCTAACATGAACTCTAGCTCTCTCTCTCTCCCCCAATACCTCACGCGTAATTATGGCTCATTTGAACCTAACATGAACTCTAGCTCTCTCTCTCTCCCCCAATACCTCACACGTAATTATGGCTCATTTGAACCTAACATGAACTCTAGCTCTCTCTCTCTCCCCCATTACCTCATCCCCCTTCCTGATGTAGGTAGTTTTCTCAGCAAATGTGAAGAATTTATATCAATACACCAATTGGACATTAAACACTACTGAAAAACAACAACAACATCATCAACAACAACAACAACAACAAATAACGTTAGTGGGAAGCGCATAACTCGCTTCTTTTTTTTTTTCTTTTCGTAGTGGGGTCATACATTCCTTACATCTGTATGCAGATGCATGTTTACATTTGATTCTGTATTTTTTGTTTGATTCTGGCCAAAGGCCTGTATCAATTAAAATTTCTGAGTTCTTATTTTTGGTATGAGTGGACCAAGGGGTTCATTTACTTGTCATATGAACTCAACTAGGCCAACAAGACATGGGTTGTACAGGTAGCGAGTGGAGGTGGTGTGTGGTGTGGTGTGGTGGGGTGTGTGTTGTGTTGTACTGTCTTGCACTCTGTGTGTATGTGTGTGTGTGTGTGTGGTGTGGTGTGTGTGTGTGTGTGTGTGTGTGTGTGTGTGTGTGTGTGTGTGTGTGTGGGTAGTGTGAGTGAGTGTGTGAGTGTGAGTGTGTCTCTGTGTATCTAGGTGTGTGTATCTGTGTGTACATAAGTGTGTAACTGCATGTTTTTGCACACACGTTTGCATGCATGTACGCAAGTGTGCAAGTGAATGTGTGTGTGAGCACTCATAAACACACGTTATCTTGTGAATAAAACTGAATGCTAAATCTGGCCAAAATCCCTAACACAAGCATTAAAAGACAAAGATCCTACATATTCGCGTAATCTTCATATTTCCACATCATTACCTTCATCAATGCTGTCCTCTGTGGATGTGTCTGTAGACAGGCTTTCTAGCTGCTGTTTCTCCTCTGCAAGAAGCTCTGGAGGTTTGTCCACATGAGTGAGCAGGAAGGTGTAACCAGTGAAAAGTCCTGGGCGAGAGGGGATTGGTCCCTTGACATTTTCAAACAGCCCTGAAAACAATGGTTAAAACTGTGATTCTAAGTCTTGTCATGTTACCATTTTGCTTTCTCTCTCTCTAAATTATGAAATTTGCTTTTTTGCTGCCTGATATTCTCTGCATTGTGAAATGTTTTTTTGCTACCTGATATTTTCTGGATTAGGAAATTTGTTTTTACGCTGGCTGATATTCTCTGCATTGTGAAATTTGCTTTTTGCTGCCTGATATTCTCTGTATTATGAAATTTGTTTTTTGTTGACTGATATCCTCTGCAGCTTTAATGGCATCAAAAATCTGGCTTCTCAACACAATACAGCCACTTCATTCAATCAAAGTCCCAGTGCCTAAAGTCCACCTGCCTGAGGAGACTGTACTGCTGCCGTGTCACTCTGGCACAGATCAACGGTGCCTGTTCTGTCCAATGTACGTGGGATAGAGCCTAATAAGTTTCCCGCTATTGACACCAATCATTCAGCTGAAACCACTTGGCAATTAACTCTATCTCCCGCTTCAGCCGTTAATTCCATCTCCCATTTAGTTGTTAATTCCATCTCCCATTTAGCTGTTAATTCCATCTCCCATTTAGCTATTAACTCTATCTCCCATTTAGCTTTTAATTCTATCTCCCACTTAGCTGTTAATTCTATCTCCCACTTAGCTGTTAATTCTATCTCCCACTTAGCTGTTAATTCTATCTCCCACTTAGTTGTTAATTCTATCTCCCACTTAGTTGTAAATTCTATCTCCCACTTAGCTGTTAATTCTCCCTGAGCTATTGATTCTATCTCCCATTTAGCTGTTAATTTTCCCTGAGCTATTGATTCTATCTCCCATTTAGCTGTTAATTCTCCCTGAGCTATTGATTCTATCTCCCACTTAGCTGTTAATTCTCCCTGAGCTATTGATTCTATCTCCCACTTAGCTGTTAATTCTCCCTGAGCTATTGATTCTATCTCCCACTTAGCTGTTAATTCTCCCTGAGCTATTGATTCTATCTCCCACTTAGCTGTTAATTCTCCCTGAGCTATTGATTCTATCTCCCACTTAGCTGTTAATTCTCCCTGAGCTATTGATTCTATCTCCCACTTAGCTGTTAATTCTCCCTGAGCTACTGATTCTATCTCCCACTTAGCTGTTAATTCCATCTCTAAATACAGCTGACACAAATACCCTTCCTGTCCTGCAGTCAGCCAGCTGAGTTTGTGTTTCCTCCAAATGCGAACATCATGACTATATTTTCTTTTTTCTGATTGAATCATTTTCACATGAAGAAGAAAAGAGAATACACAACATAGTGGAGCTGGATATCAGTTTACATTCTCAAATACTACATCTTTCTTTTTTAGATACAACATATCAGTAATGTTGGTGTCATGGTTGGTACTGGTAAACAGAAGGAACTGAAAACCTCAGGACCAATACCTTTAAATCTTTACAACATTTGGAGATTCTTAAAGTACCTGTCAAGAAATAAAAGAAGTAAGCCAACACCTTTAACTCGTTCACTAGCACTAACAGCGCTAGGACAGAACAATCCAAAGCCTGGTATCTGTTCTAAATATTCATGTAGATATGTTTACACAGCCACATTTGTATTTAACCCTTTGATTCCAGCACCCTGTCCACCAGCATCCAGTCACCCAAACTAGCAAAGCAAAAATTTAACCCTTTGATTCCCTCATCCTATCCACCAGCTTCCTGTAGGAAGTTGGTGGAGAGGGTGAGGGAATCAAAGGGTTAAGTTTTTGCAGTTGGTGGATAGGGTGCTGGAGTCAAAGGGTTAAATTCTTGACAACTGACTGATGCATATTTTCAACTCAATTAGCTACTAATTTTCATGACAAATAATGGGTAGAAAAAATTATGAGTAAAGTAAGCACACAAAGCCTTGAGTTTTTGGTTTTTTTTCCAATGTAGGATGCCCGTTCTGTACTTCTGACAAGTGAAGCAGTGGGCAAAGTTCATGCTTTTAGTCTGTTTATAGTTCATCTTAAAATAAGCTAACTTGTGCCAAACATCAATCAGTGTTATCATAAAATCATTGGTGAATAGCACTGTTCTCTATATTCATTTGGACTCGCCGTATCTCTGGTGAGTGTGCAGGTTGGTTGTTTTCATTTTTCACTGAGCTACCACACACTGACATAAGTGTCTAGGCATGGAGGGGGTTTCCGTGCGTGTGTGTGTGTGTGTGTGTGTGTGTGTGTGTGTGTGTGTGTGTGTGTGTGTGTGTGTGTGTGTGTGTGCGTGCGTGCGTGCGTGCGTGCGTGTGCGCGCGTGCGGTGTGTGTGCTGTGTGTGTTGTGTGTGTATGTGTGTGTGTGTGTTTTGGTGTGTGTGTGTGTGTGTGTGTGTGTGTGTGTGTGCGTGTGGTGTGTGTACGTGAACATATGTATAGTATATGTATGTATGAATGCATGACTGTATGTATGTATGTATGTATGTATGTATGTATGTATGTATGTGTGTATGTATGGTGTATGTATCTATGAATGTATGTATGAACGTATGGATGAACATATGTATAAACATATGTATGTATGTATCTATGTATGTATGTATGTATGTATGTATGAACGTATGAACATTTGTATGAACTTATAAACACATGTATGTATGTAAGTATGCATGTACGTACGTAGTATGTATGAACATATGTATGAACATACATACGTACATATGTATGAAGGCATGTATAAATGTATGTATATATGTACCAACGTATGTATGTACTATATATGAATGTATGAACATATGTATGAACATATGTTACATAAGCATGTATGTATGGTGTGTGTATGTATGTATGTATGTATGTAAGTCTGTCTGTCTGTATGTATGAACGTATGTATGAATGTATCTATGAACATATGTATGAAAGCACGTATGGTGTGTGCATGTATGTATGTATGTATGGAAGTACGAACATATGTGTGAATGTATGAATGAATGTATGTATGGTATATATATGTATGAACGTATGCATAAACATATATATGTATGCATATGTATGCATGCATATACGTACGTATGTATGAACGTATGTATGTATGTATGTATGTATGTATGTATGTATGAACGTATGTATGTATGTATGTATGTATGTATGTATGTATGTATGTATGTATGTATGTATGTATGTATGTATGTATGTATGTATGTATGTATGTATGTAAGACCTAGGAGATCAGAAAAACCTCCAACCTTTATATCCAGGCAACGTACACCCTGATCTTGTCATCAGAAGTCTGGCGTCAAGTTTATCTTGGGATAGGACTGAGACTGGAGGTATGCATTTTATGGATGCACAACCCTGACATACAAAAAAACAACAACAGCAACAATGACAAATCTTACCAACTCTGGCTTTCCTTGTGGGACGTTTGGTGGTTTCAGGGGATGCTACAGCTCCCCCTAGCGGACTGATGGTGCTTCCTTGGACAGCTTTCACAGGAGTTTCTACAGCAGAGAGGAAAATCCAAGTACTTTAACAAACACTGGAATTACTACCCTAAACACTGATGTGTGCTGTAGAGTGCTGCTTTGTATGGAAGTTGGATCCATTCAATTTTTTTATCAAGTGGATAGAAATTCACTGTTTTTAACTTTGGTCAGCAATTCAGATTCACAGTGCTACAGGCTCAACTGAAAGATCTGGACCCAATCAGTAGGCCTCATTCACTTTGTTAGTGTAAATCTGAGTAAACTGTTGGCACTGAGCAACCAACACTAGGACTGACTGGTGAGAAGTCCAAAGCTGGATTCCTGGTCAAACATGGAATTTTACGCCAACTCCGCAAGACCATGAGTGCCGGTGTGGGTACTAGTCTTTCAAAGCACTTGTGTCTGGCAAACTTGTGAAAGAAGTCTACATTGATAGGTTAACACAACCACACACAGACAGACTAACAACTCTTTCCTGCTAAAAATAAGTAGGACTGCACTGTGGTAATGCACTCTGCCGAAGGATGGTTATGGTATGTTACATAACCTGAAAACCTGATGACATTGTGATGAGTTTCTTCCATCTCTACTGGTCCTCTGCCACTCTCTGGAACTGCTTAAGTTCAAGCCTGTCCACTGTTGGACAGCAGCCTAACTTTTACACAGGAAATTCGTGGTAACAATACATATATAGAATGTAAAACTATACAACCCAATATAATACCTACTCCTCTGATAGTGATGGACATTCAGTATTCAAACTATGGCAGTCCTGCAATTTCAAACTGTAATGAAGCACAACCACACTGCTGACTCATCTTCCACAATTTCATAGTGAAAAATATCTGTATCTAGGTACATATCCTGGGTGTACTAACAGTGTGATATGGTATGTTAATATGCACATTCTGATATGTTTGAACAATAAGGAAATAAGGGGACAAGGAATGCACAATGGATAAAGGGTGTTGCTACGTATGTGCAATTTCTGAAAAAGCTGCCTTTATTTTTTCAAACCACCAGATAATTATTATTTAACGATGCTGATGATGTTTTCTTGATCAAACTACAATTTGTCAACTGTTATTGTTTGTTATTTTTGTTTAAAGCCCACCTGACTGCGTAAAGCCATATCATGGCTCCAACTGTTTCAAAACACATACAATACTTCAACAGTATACATAATCCAAGGAGATGCCCTGGCGTTGACCAATCCATCCAGATAATCTATCACACAGGGCACCTAAAAACATACCTGAATAAAAATACAAATTCATTATAACTGAGGACACCAAAATATATTTTAAAAAATGGGTCCACAATTCCTAAAATTGCTTCCACATAACTCATTTCCCTTGAGCCAAAATTGCATTTAATACATGTACCCAACTGACAATCCCAAAAGAAAGTACATGAGACTTTATCAAACACATACAGGCAAATGGACCAACAAGGCAGAAGACAGGAAGAAATGACAGAAAGCAAAGGAACAAGGCAGAACCAAACAATGACAGAAGAGAGGAAATTTCCAGCACAGAATTTCCAGAGAGTAGAGATACTCTTTTCACTGAAAAAGCCCCTGGCATAGTATAGTATAGGTAGAGGATTTTTTTTTCATGGGTATTCCCATTTAGCTAGTGCACTTACCAACTTATGCAATACAGTACACTACAGCAGTTATGTGCTGTGCTGTATAAGTTGGATATGGCAGAGCATATGACGCTAAAAGAGGAAATTTTTCCCATTTAACAAGTATACTTACCATATCCAACTTCCACAATATGGCACACTAGAGAAAACATGTACCATACTGTTTAAGTTAGATGTAAAGTGTATGATGCTCAGAGAGAATTGATTTGATCAATACATACCCAAACTTAGCCAAACTATAGACTGGATAAGGAACTCATCTACAAATCACACCTAGAAGGCAATGGCATCCAACTCACACTTCCCACACATTCTCACACAATATCCACATGATGACAGACAGAGAGATTTAATTTTTCAGTAATATGAGAAATGGAAAGGATGTTCAATATTACTTTATACACAGTTCATGTCAACCATTTCCATTAAACAATACAGATGCTTATAACAAAATCTGCCGAAATACCTGGACCTCCAAATGGGTAATAAAAATCTTTAAAAAAAAAGTGCCACCTTCAGGTGTGACTGTGAGACTCAGAGTACTTACTGTTTCTGTCTGAGGTCTTTGACTGTTTAGGGGTGGGGGTGGAGGTGGCCACTGGTCCAATTTTGCGTTTCCGTGAGGAGGTTTTACTGGTGCTGCTGGCTGACTCACTCCTGTTGGCAGCCACGGGTGTGTCCTGTGCATCACGTGACCGTGCCGCTCTGGCCGACTTGGTGGCTGGGGCTGTGTGCAATGAGACGTATCTCATACTAATTAATAATAACAAGAATAATGAATAATAACAATGATAAACAAATACAAAATAAGATTACTTCAAATGAGCTGTGACAGCTACCACACACTTTCTTTTCCGCGACAGCCATCAGAAACACAGGTAAAGTTATAGTTATATCAAAGTTACAGGCACCTAACCTAACCCCTGACCTTTCTTCTTACTGCTGGCGTTGTCGTCACTGCGTTCTTCATCAAATGTAACAGAGCTGGTGCTGCTTTTAATCCTGGGAACGCCCACTGCAGGTGACCCCTTGATGCGAAGGCGTTTTCCTTGTATCACATTATCTGCACAATGCCAGGCAAATAACAAATTTTTTTTATCAATATTTTCAATGCTGGTAGGTCAAACATTACATTCACACATCTTTCCTATGCAAGTAGAATAAGAAATCACAATGTTTTTCTAAGCCAGCAGAGAAAGAAATTACATTAAAAAAAAATCTTTTCTAAGCTAGCAGAATATGAAATTGCATTCACTGTATGTATCCATGTTATGTATATGTATGTATGTATATATGTATGTATGTATGTATGTATGTATGTGTGTATGTATGTATGTATATATTTTCACTGTATGTATGTACATACATATGTGCATACATACGTATGTATGTATGTTGACATGCAAGGATTTACATGTGTATGTACATACATATGAACATATGTATGTGTATATATAAATAACTGAATACAATTTCATGTACATTGTAAGACAATTGGATGTAAACAAAAACACAAAAAAATATATCAATTATAAAAAAATATTTTACATTTGCAAATCTTTTCTAAGCCATCAGGACAGAAAAGTACACTCACAAATCTTTTCTATTAAAGCAGAATGTGAAATTACGTTCACAAATCTTTTCTAAGCCAGCAGGATAAGAAACAACTTCACAAATCTTCTGTATGCCAACACAACGAGAAATCAAATTCACAAATCTACAAGGGCAAATAACCCACCAGCTGACAGTGTACGTAGTTACCATTTTGGGAGACACTAGAAATTTATTACCTTTCAAAAGTTGTGACCCTAACAAAAGGTCATGGTCATTTAAATTTACGCATTACTGACTTCCAAACCAAAACATTAATCAGGTAACTATAAGCGAGTGTTCTTCACAATATAGTGCCCATAATGTCACCACCACACAGCATACCAAACACAACCACACCAATCAGGTCAAATCTTGCCCACACACTGACCTAGGGACACATCAGCAGTGTTGACCAGCGACAAATCTGTTTCACCGAGCTTCGCGCAGTACTCTTCATCACTCAAGAGACATAAGGCCTGATCCTCTGACAATGTCAGCTGGGAACGTAGACACCTGATGACAATAAACCAGCTGATTAAACAGGCTGATATCAGAGTTCAATCAGTTAATCAAATACAGCTGTGGAGACTTGAACAATCCATTTTTGACAAAGATGCAGAGAAAAGGCAATTTCTGTGTTGACAACTAAACTTTGATTTTAATATGCATTTTTTTGTCTCTAATGAGTCTCCAATAGTTTGGCCTCTGTGGATTGAATGATAACTCTGATGGTCTTTTCTCATTCAAATCATGGTGATTTTGAGTATGCACAGCAAGCACAAATGTGCACAAGCATGGATGTATCATTATACATATAATGTTACTGTCACCTTTTTCATTAACTTATATTCCATCTGTTTTCTGAACAGTAAGTGGGGTCTTTCTGTTAGTCTTTTAACTCTCCAGGGAAGGGCTTTACATTCTGAAAATGCCACAAAAATGTGTCTTGTCCATTTACAGTCCACTGTCCTGTATATCTGCCATATTCACACCCATACACCACACTTCACCATAAACCAGTTATAACAAATACCCCTTTTTATTTTTTATTTTAACCCCTTGACTACCAACGCTTTTTGATGTGTGAGTTTTCTATATACTGAGGAAAAACACTGTGTCACTATCATGTTCACTAAAACTACTACTGTTTCTGTATTTGTGGGTATCTATACATGAAATTACACAGAATGATGCATTAGGCATGAAAAGCTATACTTTCTGATGATTATTTTGAAATAACTACATATTTGTAATATTTTGTGAAAATTCCCACAAAAAAACACAAAAGCACTAACCACAGAAGCAAAAAACAAAATAAAAAATAGGAGACATGGCCCTCCTGACAAAATCTTACAGTGTTCAGAGTGTGGATGACCACCTACTGACAGATCACTGACAGATGACAAGCTACAAAGAGGAACAGCCTAGTAGTGCACAAATAACTTGACCAGGTCACGTCGTTGGCTGCTCACGGCAGGCGAATCGGCCCTTTTTCCTCCTATTTAGTAAGGTGCGCCGCCAGCATCTTGATAGCACTGGCTGAACCCCGCTTGGCCTCTGACCCCATTTTTCATGTTCCCTAGCCCCTGCAGGCCTTCCGCATTCCTTCTTTGTTCTCACTAGAATTGAGCTCGGTGCCAGAATTTTTCCCACCACTTTAACTGCTCGTTTCAATTGCGCTCTTTCTGTCTGAATGACCGTTAAGCGTAGCTTGTAATGAAAAGTGTGTAGATCAGTTCTGTGGTTATTGTTTGAAAGGGACAGAATTTGTACCGTGTGATTTGTTTGTATTTCTGTGCCAAGTGTTTTCTTTGATTTTGTTATCATGGAGACAATGCTCACTCATTCTTACAATGAGCATATCGACCGTTTGAATCGTTTGCATCGACTGTGTGGTAAAGAGTGAAAAGACAAGTGAAAGATAAACAGTGTAAGGTGAAATTTTGTGCCAATTACGCTGGGGATTTATCTCTACTTCATGGCATAGACGTCAGCCAGGACTTGGAAAGCAAGCATCCGAAAGGTATGTGCAGTAATTGCCACCATACACTGACTCACTGCAAAAAATATTCCGAAGCTTGAAAAAATGCTGTTTTACAAAATGCAGCCGAAAAGATCAGAAGAAATGTTAGAGAACATCACTGAAAATGATGCCACCAAAGTGCTGATATCAGAGAGCAGGGACGTTTGTGAGAAATATAGACAGCTGGATACACTTTTCTCACAAGTAGCCTACATGACAAAATTTTACACCAATGGCCAATGACCCAGACAGACATAGATGAGCTAGAAATCAGCTCGTATCACTGCCTACATGTCTTTCTTTCGTACACACTTTGGACAGAAGAGTCAATCCAATACAACACCTGTTGGAATGCCACTGCATCCCCTTTATTCAGACACACAGATTTGGACTGGCTCTGCACAGAGAACAGGGGGTGAAGAAATGCATGCAACAGTTACCAAATTGAAACGTAAAATTTGGGGAATGAAGAGCGAAACACACAAACTTCGTTTTCTGCTCTCTGAACTCGTGCTGGTGGTGTCACCTGCATATCATGGTGGCTGCCCTCTGCTTGCACAAAACCAGTAAAGATTTCATGAAGTACTGATGTCCCCTCCATCCCCACTCCTATTTTACCCCTCTCCTCCCCCGCTTCTTTGTCTTTTCTTATTTTTATATTTTGCCGTCGTTTGTATTTGCTCACTTGGTGTACATCTCTCTCTCTCTCTCCGTGTGTGTGTGTGTGTGTGTGTGTGTGTGTGTGTGTGTGTGTGTGTGTGTGTGTGTGTGTGTGTGTGTGTGTGTGTGTGTGTGTGTGTGTTGTTACTATTGTTGTTGATGTTGATAAATTTTAAGTTACTGAAACATAAGAGCACATTTATTGAAACGTCAGTTATGTATATGGTGGATAAAAAAATGAGTGCTAGTGAGAAAAAAGTGTTTGTTGTGTGGAATATGTGAAAACTCAGTGCTGTTCTGTGCCCTGTACACCTACATTATGGCACCGCCTCTTGCTATTTACAGGAAAGTGTCCTTGCGATGTTTCTTTCAGCATGGCATCATGCATTTATGCACCTTTCATCATATGTATAGATTAACGACAAGAAAAAGAAACTGCTTATTACACCACGAGTTAAAAATGCATGTGTTTTGCATTGTGACAGTGAGTTTTCTTCACTTACTGTTTTTTTCATTAACTTTCAATGTGTTGCACGCATGGCTGTGCCGTTAAAGTACTACTAGTGTTTGGTATCAATGGAAACCTCAGCTTCTTGACTTTAGCGCTACTGTGGTTTCAAAAGATTGTAGAGAAGCATTTTAACGTTATAACAGAATTTATTAAAAAATAAATGTACTCCGCATATTCCACAAGACTCCGGCTCACTGACAGTAAGTAAAAAAGAAAGGGTAGGGACTGATTGCTGCCGCAGAGCGAGTTGGAAGAGCACATCTAAGTTTTGCACTGGTAGCTCTTCCAGCCGTGCGCTGTAGTGTTAGTGAGCAGGCGGTGTGTTTATCTTTTCACAGCTGCCTTTCCCCTTGCTGCCTAGCGCCTGACCTCCAGGTCACGTTTGCTGGGTCAAACAACTTAATATCTGACAGGGAGCAGGCGTGTGCTAGTAATGCTACTCCCTGGAAGTGGTAAGTGATTGTACACTATCAGGACTGTGAACCCTGAGACTGACAACATCAGTCAGTGCTTCTCTCCCATTTACATCACACTAAAAAATGTGATAAACTACCTACAGTAATTTTATGTTTCTGAGCATCACAGAAGGCTTTGAGAGCTCTGTAATTTTTATGATGGAGGCAGTTAAGTTTACCAACTGAATCCAGAAAAGGTCAAAGTGGTTAGAACTTCCAATCCCATCTGTCCAAATTATTACAGGATCCCCTCCCATCCCTTTTTTTTTTAAAATCAACTTCTACCAGAGTTGTACGCATTGTAAGTTAGCTGAAACAAGAGGAACCAATATGCCATCAAGACTGTAGCCTGTTTCTTATAAACCAACAGCACTGATGTCCGTATCTCTCTGGCCTGGACACTAAGATACATTATGAAGAGGAAGTATGGAAAACAATTCTGGCACAGTTATGATCTGACCTTGACTTGACAGATTCACCACCATCATCTCCATTCTCATGAATCATCATCACATTATGAAAACAAATGTCCCAGATTTCAGCTCAAACAAATGGTATAGGAAATGGGACAAAAATAAAACAGTACAAGAACTGACCTTCGATTAGACCCATCATCCATGGCCACATTGTACAGGACCTCTCCTTTCTCCACGACCTTGGAGTCATCAACGATATGCTTGATGATGATGCCAGGGTCACTAGTTCCATCCTCGCCTGTCACCAGCACACTCTGACCCAGGGGCAAGTTCTGAGCCATCACCAGGTCCACGGCACGTACCATCTTTTCCAGGCCGTCCTCAAACAGCACTTTGAACCTGAAGTCAACATCACTATCACTCATCGTCATGATTAATGCTGGACACTGACTGACTTCAATTTTAACATTACTAAAAAAATTCACAAGTAACAGCATTACCAAAGCTCAATGCAACGACACAAAACTCCTTGACACTTGTACCATGAATATCACACATGGCAAGCTTTTTTATTGTGAGATGACTATCGACGTATTGATGGTGGTGATCATGACCGACTCTTCCGTCCATGTGATGGATGCTTACACATAGTCGTTTGTATCACCTTGTGTGGGTCTTTGACAGATTCTGGAGGCACAAGTTCCTCCGCAGGCATTGCACTGGATGGAGTCCACTGTCTTGGATCCTTCTATACTAGTCCCTCTTCTGTCCTCTGTTGAACAGCAGCTGTTCTGCACTGTCTGACTGTGCCATGCATGTACTGCTGTTGCCTGCTCACTCTGCTGCAGGCCATGTCTTCTAAGTTAGAGGTGTTGGTCCCACAGCTGATAACGCTGGTGCCAGAACACAGCCAACACCATTAGGACAAACTGATGCGGTTGTGTAGGGCAACACCCTAAGGTCCTGAAACACACCTGGGGTACTATACAGAGGTGGCCAAGAACAGAAGTACAGAACCTTCATTGCTGTCATACATCCAATGGCATAATGCGTAGTATGTCACATGTGTAAAGTAAGTAACACATAGGGCCACACCTAATATGACCACAAATTTCACATTGATCAAAACAAGCCCCCTTGTGGGGTACTGTAGATGCAGAAATTAAGGTCCCATTTTGTTTTGGAACAACAGGAGCTATCTAGTTTGCTTTTAGGTAGTCAGGGGTTCTTCTTTGCTCTCATGCTCTTTTCCCTACAACATATTTTCCTGTCATACTCTCTTTTCCCTACAACATATTTTCCTGTCATACTCTCTTTTCCCTACAACATATTTTCCTCTCATGCTCTTTTCCCTACAACATATTTTCCTGTCATACTCTCTTTTCCCTACAACATATTTTCCTGTCATACTCTCTTTTCCCTACAACATATTTTCCTGTCATACTCTCTTTTCCCTACAACATATTTTCCTGTCATACTCTCTTTTCCCTACAACATATTTTCCTGTCATACTCTCTTTTCCTACAACATATTTTCCTGTCATGCTCTCTTTTCCCTACAACATATTTTCCTGTCATGCTTCTTTCCTACATATTTTCTGTCAGCTCTCTTCTACAACATATTTTCCTGTCATGCTCTCTTTCCCTACAACATATTTTCCTGTCATACTCTCTTTTCCCTACAACATATTTTCCTGTCATACTCTCTTTTCCCTACAACATATTTTCCTGTCATCTCTCTTTTCCCTACAACATATTTTCCTGTCATGCTCTCTTTTCCCTACAACATATTTTCCTGTCATGACTCTCTTTTCCCTACAACATATTTTCCTGTCATACTCTCTTTTCCCTACAACATATTTTCCTGTCATACTCTCTTTTCCCTACAACATATTTTCCTGTCATACTCTCTTTTCCCTACAACATATTTTCCTGTCATACTCTCTTTTCCCTACAACATATTTTCCTGTCATACTCTCTTTTCCCTACAACATATTTTCCTGTCATACTCTCTTTTCCCTACAACATATTTTCCTGTCATACTCTCTTTTCCCTACAACATTTCCTGTCATGCTCTCTTTTCCCTACAACATACTTCCTGTCATGTTCTCTTTTCCCTACAACATACCTTCCTGTCATGTTCTCTTTTCCCTACAACATACCTTCCTGTCATGTTCTCTTTTCCCTACAACATACCTTCCTGTCATGTTCTCTTTTCCCTACAACATACCTTCCTGTCATGTTCTCTTTTCCCTACAACATACCTTCCTGTCATGTTCTCTTTTCCCTACAACATACCTTCCTGTCATGTTCTCTTTTCCCTACAACATACCTTCCTGTCATGTTCTCTTTTCCCTACAACATACCTTCCTGTCATGTTCTCTTTTCCCTACAACATACCTTCCTGTCATGTTCTCTTTTCCCTACAACATACCTTCCTGTCATGTTCTCTTTTCCCTACAACATACCTTCCTGTCATGTTCTCTTTTCCCTACAACATACCTTCCTGTCATGTTCTCTTTTCCCTACAACACTCTTTCCTGTCATGCTCTCTTTCCCTACAACACTTTCCTGTCATGTTCTCTTTTCCCTACAACACTCTTTCCTGTCATGCTCTCTTTCCCTACAACACTCTTTCCTGTCATGTTCTCTTTTCCCTACAACACTCTTTCCTGTCATGTTCTCTTTTCCCTACAACACTCTTTCCTGTCATGTTCTCTTTTCCCTACAACACTCTTCCTGTCATGTTCTCTTTTCCCTACAACATACCTTCCTGTCATGCTCTTTTCCCTAAAACATACCTTCCTATCATGCTCTTTTCCCTACAACATACCTTCCTGTCATGCTCTTTTCCCTACAACATACCTTCCTGTCATGCTCTCTTTTCCCTACAACATACCTTCCTGTCATGCTCTCTTTTCCCTACAACATACCTTCCTGTCATGCTCTCTTTTCCCTACAACATAGAAGCAAGGTCATAATCTTCGACAGGGGTTGTTGCAAAAGCTGCAGTGCAGTGACCACAACAAAGTGTGATTGGCTGCTAATATCATGTGTAATTCATGAAGATAGACAAAGCTTTTTGATTTGTGTGAATTTGGATTCCCCAGCTTAAAAATGGAGGTAGGAAAATTCCTGATATGACATGAACATACTTATACCTCCTTGGCAAGTCAGGTGACACATCATGGCTGATGATGAAGGTGTGGCTGGGCCAAATGCTGTGAGAAAGGCAGCGTTTTGCTCAAGATTTCAGCTATTTCATCACAGCAAACACTGGACAATCTTTACATGAACTGTGACTATCAGTCCACAGGGTCACATATGGGGCAGTGATAAGGAGGTGGAGGTTTCGTTTCATCACTCAGCTACTGGCCATGTGCTAGCACATCTAGTCAGTGTGGCTTGCTATGTATGTGTATATATGTGGCCAGCTCAAATATGAAGGTCCAGTGCACATGGTGATGAGAACTGCTGACTGTACTGTTATTCTATCAGTGTTTCTGCCTGTTGGTGGAAATGAAAAGAGTGTGGTGGGTGTGACAGTGAAAGACTGAATGTGTGTGTGTGTGTGTGTGTGTGTGTGTGTGTGTGTGTGTGTGTGTGTGTGTGTGTGTGTGTGTGTGTGTGTGTGTGTGCGTGTGTGTGCGTGTGTGCATGCGTGTGTGCGTGCGTGCGTGCGTGTGTGTTACTATTCAATATTTATATGCACACAGGGTTTACAGACTTATCTCCATTACTTATATATGTTTTCTTAGAATATTTTTTATATCACTAATCCATAATATGTAACAATAAAATGTGTGAAATTTATTCATGCCAATTTTATGGCCCATTCTTCACTAACCAAAATGTCAAATACAATTTAAACAATCCTAAACAGATAGTCTGTTCATTTCCCTTTCAAAATAGATGTCATGATCACTTTCATGCAATAGTCTATGCCAGAATTTTCTGTTAATTATTATCCTACCCATGCAAAAATCATTTCACATATGGCATACATTAAGCATAGTAAGAATAACTTTTTCACTTCATCTCGTTGAAGAGATCTAAATGGGATGCTGGTAAAAGGGGTAAGAGCTGACGGATCAGATATGGAGCTGAAATTTCTTCATATTTGTTCTATTTTCTCTCTGAAGAAGTCACTGAATTTCTTGGGGAGGCATCAGAGTGGAATACTGTTAGGAAGGACAATTTCAGTTGTTGCACCCATCACCTGTCCAGGTAACTGGAAAAAGTCCTTGGAAGAATGCAAGTTGGTAATTTTTTTGTCTATGCATTGCTGTTCGGCTTTAAAAAATCAGTCTATTGACCAAGTTTCTATGTTGGGCATATATTTCTCTGTGAATGGTGAAACCGTTTAGCTTGATGCCGCTGTCGTTCGGCCCATCTGATTTCAAGGAACAACCATGGCACTGAGGCACCATCTGTAATGCTAAGTGTGACTACAGGAGCATGGATATCAAGCAGATTGCTGAGCTCAAGAGTTGTAATGGTCGGCAAGATCTGAAAAATCTGATCATTAAATTTGCGAGGGCTGAGATAAAGTCAGCTTTGAAAGTAGAGGTCTGTAAACTTCTTACATTATGTGACCTGATTTCTTTAATTGCTCTTCCTGGTTCATCAATGCATAGGGAAAATGATATCACAAAGTGGTCACAGATGTGCCTGTTAGTAACTGAAGATCAGTAATGTCAGTCTGACAATTTGCAACAAGCAAATCAAGAGTATGTCCAAAACAGTAGATAGGCACAGTTGTACATTGGTTCATGCTGTGTCTGCCATGTGCTACAATGAGAGTCAAAATGAAAATTAACATCACCAAGCACAAAAAGAATGCCACATGCCATATAAAACTGAAGTAAATGAGGAAACTCTTCCATACACATTCCATATCTAAGCTTATTTGTTCTGCTGAGGGGTGGATGGTAGATGGACAGAAGACAAACAAATGATTTCTCCACTGTAAACAAACTTCACAGATCTCAAAAGATTTAAAGTCAAAGTTGCATATACACATGGGGGGGGGGGTTCAGGTACTAGGTCTGCACAGAGGAGTTCAGAAAAATCTCCATCCTTTACCCATCAAGTGGTACTTGGGCAGGACTAACCTCACACCTTCCATCTGGTTATCCTGGCTGTCATACTGTTGTGCCTATGTCCCTGTATGTCACACCTGTTGTGCCTGTGTCCCTGGCTGTCACACTGTTGTGCCGTGTCCCTGGCTGCACACCTGTTGTGCCTGTGTCCCTGGCTGTCACACCTGTTGTGCCTATGTCCCTGACTGACCCACCTGTTGTGCCTGTGTCCCTGGTTGTCACACCTGTTGTGCCTATGTCCCTGACTACCACACCTGTTGTGCCTATGTCCCTGACTCCACACCTGTTGTGCCTATGTCCCTGACTACCACACCTGTTGTGCCTATGTCCCTGACTACCACACCTGTTGTGCCTATGTCCCTGGCTGTCACATCTGTTTTGCCTATGTCCCTGACTACCACACCTGTTGTGCCTATGTCCCTGACTACCACACCTGTTGTGCCTATGTCCCTGACTACCACACCTGTTGTGCCTATGTCCCCTGGCTGTCCACCCCTCTTGTGCCTATGTCCCTGACTACCACACCTGTTGTGTCTGTCCCTGGCTGTCACACCTGTTGTGCATATGTCCCTGGCTGTCACACCTGTTGTGCCTATGTCCCTGGCTGTCACACCTGTTGTGCCTATGTCCCTGACTACCACACCTGTTGTGCCTGTCCCTGGCTGTCGCACCTCTTGTGCCTATGTCCCTGGCTGTCACACCTCTTGCGCCTATGTCCCTGGCTGTCGCACCTCTTGCGCCTATGTCCCTGGCTGTCACACCTCTTGCGCCTATGTCCCTGGCTGTCACACCTCTTGTGCCTATGTCCCTGATTATCACACCTCTTGTGCCTATGCCCTGGCTGTCACACCTCTTGCACCTATGTCCCTGGCTGTCACACCTCTTGTGCCTATGTCCCTGATTATCACACCTCTTGCGCCTATGTCCCTGGCTGTCACACCTCTTGCACCTATGTCCCTGGCTGTCACACCTCTTGTGCCTATGTCCCTGTTTATCACACCTCTTGTGCCTATGCCCCTGATTATCACACCTCTTGCACCTATGTCCTTGGCTGTCACACCTCTTGAGCCTGTCCATGGCTGTCACACCTCTTGTGCCTATGCCCCTGATTATCATACCTGTTGTGCCTATGTCCCTGATTATCACACCTGTTGTGCCTATGTCCCTGATTATCACACCTGTTGTGCCTATGTCCCTGGCTGTCACACCTGTTGTGCCTATGTCCCTGATTATCACACCTGTTGTGCCTATGTCCCTGATTATCACACCTGTTGTGCCTATGTCCCTGGCTGTCACACCTGTTGTGCCTATGTCCCTGATTATCACACCTGTTGTGCCTATATCCCTGATTATCACACCTGTTGTGCCTATGTCCCTGGCCGTCACACCTCTTGAGCCTGTCCCTGGCTGTCACACCTCTTGTGCCTATGTCCCTGGCTGTCACACCTGTTGTGCCTATGTCCCTGGCTGTCACACCTCTTGCGCCTATGTCTTTGGCTGTCACACCTCTTGTGCCTATGTCCTTGGCTGTCACATCTCTTGCGCCTATGTCCTTGGCTGTCACACCTGTTGTGCCTATGTCCTTGGCTGTCACACGTTGTGCCTAGTCCTTGGCTGTCACACTCTTGCGCCTATGTCCTTGGCTGTCACACCTCTTGTGCCTATGTCCTTGGCTGTCACATCTCTTATGCCAATGTCCCTGACTACCACACCTGTTGTGCCTATGGCCCTGGCTGGGACACCTGTTGTGCCTATGTCCTGTCCATCACAACTCTTGTGACTATGTCCCTGACTGTCACACCTGTTGTGCCTATGTCCTGTCCATCACAACTCTTGTGCCTATGTCCCTGGCTGTCACACCTCTTGTGCCTGTCCCTGGCTGCCACACCTGTTGTGCCTTTGTACATGTCTGTCACCTGTTGTGCATATGTACCTGTCCATCACACCAGTTGTGCCTATGTCCCTTGTTATCACACTCATTATGCCTATGTCCCTATCACACCTGTTGTGCCTATGTCCCTGACTACCACACCTGGTGTGCCTAAGTCCCTGGTTGTCACACCTGTTGTGCCTATGTCCCTGGCTGTCACACCTGTTGTGCCTATGTTCATGGCTGTCACATCTCTTGTGCCTATATCCTTGGCTGTCACACCTGTTGTGCCTATGTCCCTGATTATCACACCTGTTGTACCTATGTCCTTGGCTGTCACACCTGCTATGGCTATGCCTATGTCCCTGGCTGTCACACTTGTTTTGCCTATGTCCCTGGCGGTCACACCTCTTGTGCCTATGTCCCTGGCTGCCACACCTCTTGTGCCTATGTCCCTGCATTCTGTGTAAGTCAAAGAGCATTGACCATTTTTGAACAAGACGAGAGAGAGAGAGAAGAGAGAGAGAGGAGAGAGAGAGAGAGAGAGAGAGAGAGAGAGAGAGAGAGAGGAGAGAGAGAGATGTAAACATACATGAATGGACAAGAAACTTACTTGTTTCCTATTCCGGTGTTCAAGCCAATGAATTTGGCCGGATAAAAAAAGCCATCTTTCCATCGACACATGACTCGTGCACCTGTTTGGGGAGAAGGGGGAAAGGAAAGTAATTATTTTCCTTTCTTTTTTCACGACTAGTCAACTGGCATCAGTAAATACACACACAGGAACACTACAAAAATTGTGTGTTTTATATTTGGTGTGAAAGTAAATTTTCTAACTTCAATTAATACAGAAAGAAAGAAAAACATTAAACTCCACAATTCAGAATATTTTCATGTTCACATCTGACAAAGTATTTCTGTCATGATAGGTGCGTATTTCTCACAAAAGTTATAAATCTGGAAGCGCGTTTCAGATGTTACATACATATAGTAATTCACTAATTGCTTATTACATTAAATATGCCAAACATATAATAAACTTATCAACAGCCTATCACACTGACATTTCAGTCATCACAACACTGGCCTTGGTCTGATTTTTTTATCACTCCCATGCACTCAAGCAATCAAAATAGAAACAAAAAATATCTGGGTGTCACTGTGCCTTTGTCTATCATTACCACAAAAACACAAAAGAGAAGAGTCAGTGATAATTTTGATGATTAGCAATCAATACCAACACAATAGAGACAATAACAACAGATAAATGTCGTACAATGTCCAACTTGCTTACAATGACGATAACAACAAACAACTTGCTTACAATGTTGATAACAACATACAACTTGCTTACAATGATGATAACAACAGACAACTTGCTAACAATGATGATAACAACATACAACTTACTTACAATGACGATGACAACAAACAACTTGCTTACAATGATGATAACAACATACAACTTGCTTACAATGATGATAACAACAGACAATTTGCTTACAATGACCATAACAACAGACAACTTGCTTACAATGATGATAACAACAGACAACTTGCTTACAATGACGATAACAACAGACAACTTGCTTACAATGACGATGACAACAAAAAACTTGCTTACAATGATGATAACAACATAAAACTTGCTTACAATGACGATAACAACATACAACTTACTTACAATGATGATAACAACAGACAATTTGCTTACAATGACGATAACAACATACAACTTACTTACAATGTGATAACAACAGACAACTTGCTTACAATGATGATAACAACAGACAACTTGCTAACAATGACGATAACAACATACAACTTACTTACAATGACGATGAACAACAAACAACTTGCTTACAATGATGATAACAACAAACAACTTGCTTACAATGACGATAACAACATACAACTTGCTTACAATGACGATGACAACAAACAACTTGCTTACAATGATGATAACACAACTTGCTTACAATGACGATAACAACAACTTGCTTACATGATGATAACAACAGACAACTTGCTTACAATGATGATAACAATTGCTTACAATGACGATAACAACAAACTTGCTTACAATGACGATGAACACAACTTGCTTACAATGATGATAACAACAACAACTGCTACAATGCTACAACAAACAACTTGCTTACAATGATGAAAACAACAGACAACTTGTTTACAATGATGATAACAACAGACAACTTGTTACAATGACATAACAACAATTGCTTACAATGATGATAACAACAACAATTGTTTACAATGATGATAACAACAGACAACTTGTTACATGACATAACAACAGACAACTTGCTTACAATGATGATAACAACAGACAACTTGCTTACAATGATGATAACAACAGACAACTTGTTTACAATGACATAACAACAGACAACTTGCTTACAATGAGATACAACAGACAACTTGCTTACATGATGATAAAACAGACAACTTGCTTACAATGATGATAACAACAGACAACTTGTTTAAATGATATAACAACAGACAATTGCTACAATGATGATAACAAAGACAATTGTTACAATGAGATAACAACAGACAACTTGCTACAATGATGATAACAGACAACTTGCTTACAATGATGATAACAAACAACTTGTTACAATGATGATAAAACAAACAACTGTTACAATGATGATAACAACAGCAATTGTTTACAATGAATAACAACAAACAACTTGTTACAATGATGATAACAACAGACAACTTGTTTACAATGAGATAACAACAGACAACTTGCTTACATGAGATAACAACAGACAGATGTCACACATGTCCAACTTGCTACAATGATGTAACAACAGACAACTTGCTTACAATGAATAACAACAGACAACTTGCTTACAATGACGATAACAACAGACAATGCTACATGACGAATATATACAACAGACAACTTGCTTACAATGATACAACAGACAACTTGTTACAATGAGATACAACAGACAACTTGCTTTACAATGACCATAACAACAGACAGATGTCACACCGTGTCCAACTTGCTTACAATGACGATAACAACAGACAACTTGCTTACAATGATAAACAACAGACACTTGCTACAATGACGATAACAACAGACAACTTGCTTACAATGATAAACAACAGACAACTTGCTTACAATGACATAACAACAGACAACTTGCTTACAATGACCATAACAACAGACAACTTGCTTACAATGACGATAACAACAGACAACTTGCTTACAATGTAACAACAAAACAACTTGCTTCAATGAGATAACAACAGACAACTTGCTAACAATGATGATAACAACAGACAATTTGCTAACAATGATGATAACAACAAACAACTTGCTTAAATGTGATAACAACAGACAACTTGCTTACAATGATAACAACAGACAACTTGCTTACAATGACCATAACAACGACAGATGTCATACCATGTCCAACTTGTTACAATGATGATAACAACAGACACTTGCTTACAATGATATAACAACAACAACTTTTTACAATGATGATAACAACAGACAACTTGTTACAATGATGATAACAAAACAGATGTCATACCATGTCCAACTTGCTTACAATGATGATAACAACAGACAATTGCTTACAATGACGATAACAACAGACAACTTGCTTTACAATCACGATAACAGACAACTTGCTTACAATGATATAACAACAGACAATTGTTTACAATGATGATAACAACAGCAACTTGCTTACAATGATGATAACACAGACAGATGTCACACCATGTCCAACTTGACAAGACGATAACGACAACTTGCTTACAATGAGATAAACAGACAACTTGCTTACAATGACGAAAACAACAATTTGTTACAATGACGATAACGACAACTTCGTTACAATGACGATAACGACAACTGCTTACAATGATGATAACAACAGACAACTTGCTTACAATGATGAAACAATTTGCTTACAATGACAGATAACGACAACTTGCTTACAATGAGAATAACGACAACTTGCTTACAATGACATAAGACAACTTGCTTACAATGACGATAACGACAATTTGCTTACAATGACGATAACGAAACTTGCTTACAATGATGATAACAACAGACAACTTGCTTACAAAGAATAAACAACAGACAACTTCTACAAATGATAACATACAGCAACTTGCTTACAATGATGATAACAACAGACAACTTGCTTACAATGAGATAACAACAACTTGAATGACTTGATAACAACAGACAACTTGCTTACAATGACCATAACAACAGACAACTTGCTTACAATGACCATAACAACAGACAACTTGCTTACAATGACCATAACAACAGACAACTTGCTTACAATGATGATAACACGACAACTTGCTTACAATGACCATAACACAACAGACAACTTGCTTACAATGACCGTAACAACAGACAACTTGCTAACAATGATGATAACAACAAACAATTTGCTAACAATGATGATAACAACAGACAACTTGCTTACAATGATGATAACAACAGACAACTTGCTTACAATGACCATAACAACAGACAACTTGCTAACAATGATGATAACAACAGACAATTTGCTTACAATGATGATAACAACAGACAACTTGCTTACAATGACAACTTGCTTACAATGACCATAACAACAGACAACTTGCTAACAATGATGATAACAACAGACAACTTGCTAGCAATGATGATAACAACAGACAATTTGCTTACAATGATGATAACAACAGACAACCTGTTTACAATGATGATAACAACAAACAACTTGCTTACAATGATGATAACAACAAACAACTTGTTTACAATGATGATAACAACAGACAATTTGCTTACAATGACCATAACAACAGACAACTTGCTTACAATGACCATAACAACAGACAACTTGCTTACAATGATGATAACAACAGACAACTTGCTTACAATGATGATAACAACAGACAACTTGCTTACAATGCCCATAACAACAAACAACTTGCTTACAATGATGATAACAGACAACTTGCTTACAATGACCATAACAACAGACAACTTGCTTACAATGATGATAACAACAGACAACTTGCTTACAATGACCATAACAACAGACAACTTGCTTACAATGACCATAACAACAGACAATTTGCTTACAATGATGATAACAACAAACAACTTGCTTTCAATGATGATAACAACAGACAACTTGCTTACAATGATGATAACAACAGACAACTTGCTTACAATAAGGATAACAACAGACAACTTGCTTACAATGACGATAACAACAGACAACTTGTTTACAATGATGATAAACAACAGACAACTTGTTTACAATGATGATAACAACAGACAACTTGTTTACAATGATGATAACAACAGACAACTTGCTTACAATGACGATAACAACAGACAACTCGCTTACAACGACGATAGCAACAGACAATTTGCTTACAATGACGATAATGAGAACTTGCTTATAATGACAATAGCAACAGACAATTAGCTTACAATGACGATAACAACAGACAACTCGCTTACAATGACGATAACAACAGACAATTAGCTTACAATGATGATAACAACAGACAATGGGATGATAACAACAGACAACTTGCTTACAATGACAACTTGCTTATAATGACAATAACAACAGACAACTTGCTTACAATGACAACTTGCTTATAATGACGATAACAACAGACAATTAGCTTACAATGATGATAACAACAGACAACTTGCTTACAATGACGATAACGACAAACAATTTGCTTACAATAACGATAACAACACACAACTTGCTTACAATGACGATAATAACAAACAACTTGCTTACAATGACGATAACAACAGACAGATGTCATACCATGTCCAACTTGCTAACAATGACGATAACAACAGACAACTTGCTTACAATGACCATAACACAGACAACTTGCTTACAATGACGATAACACACAACTTGCTTACAATGACCATAACAACAGACAACTTGCTTACAATGACGATAACGACAGATGTCATACCATGTCCAACTTGCTAACAATGACGATAACACACAACTTGCTAACAATGACGATAACAACAGACAACTTGCTAACAATGACGATAACAACAGACAACTTGCTTACAATGACGATAACAACTTGCTTACAATGACGATAACAACAGACAACTTGCTTACAATGACGATAACAACAGACAACTTGCTTACAATGACCATAACAACAGACAAATGTCATAACATGTCCAACTTGCTTACAATGACAATAACAACAGACAAATGTCATAACATGTCCAACTTGCTTACAATGATGATAACAACAGACAAATGTCATAACATGTGCAACTTGCTTACAATGACAATAACAACAGACAAATGTCATAACATGTCCAACTTGCTTACAATGACAATAACAACAGACAAATGTCCAACTTGTTAATAAAAATAACAAATGTTCTACCAATGTCCAACTTGCTAACAATGACAATTACAAAAGACAAATGCCGTACAAATGTCTAACTTGCTAATAAGAATAACACATGTTATACCAATGTCCAACTTGCTAATAATGACAATAACAACGGACAAATGCTGTACAAATGTCTAACTTGCTAATAAGGATAACACAAGTTATACCAATGTCCAACTTGCTAACAATAACAACAGACAAAATGCCATACAAAATGCCTAACTTGCTAATACAAAAAAAACAAAAACAAACAAAAAACAATGTCATACCACTGTGATAAAAAATAACAAATGTCATACCAATGCCTAATAATGAAAAAACAACAAAAAACAAAAAACACAATGTCTAAAAAAAAATGTCATACCAATGTCTAATAATAACAACAAATATCATACCAATGTCTAATAATAATAATATCGTAAAATTAAAAAACAAACAAATGTCATACCAATGTCTAATAACAATGTCATACCAATGTCCAACTTGCTAATAGAAATAGCAAATGTCATACCACTGTCCAACTTGCTAATAATGACAATAACAACAGACATATCGTACCAAAGTCCAACTTGCTAATAATAACAATAACAACAGACATATATTGTACCAAAGTCCAACTTGCTAATAATGACAATAACAACAGACATAATATCGTACCAAAGTCCAACTTGCTAATAATGACAATAACAACAGACATATAATATCGTACCAAAGTCCAACTTGCTAATAATGACAATAACAACAGACATATCGTACCAAAGTCCAACTTGCTAATAATGACAATAACAACAGACATATATCGTACCAAGGTCCAACTTGCTAATAATGACAATAACAACAGACATATATCGTACCAAAGTCCAACTTGCTAATAATAACAATAACAACAGACATATATCGTACCAAAGTCCAACTTGCTAATAATGACAATAACAACAGACATATATCGTACCAAAGTCCAACTTGCTAATAATGACAATAACAACAGACATACATCATACCAATGTCCAACTTGCTAATAATGACAATAAACAACAGACATACATCATACCAATGTCCAACTTGCTAATAATGACAATAACAACAGACATACATCATACCAATGTCCAACTTGCTAATAATGACAATAACAACAGACATACATCATACCAATGTCCAACTTGCTAATAATGACAATAACAACAGACATATATCGTACCAAAGTCCAACTTGCTAATAATGACAATAACAACAGACATACATATACCAAAGTCCAACTTGCTAATAATGACAATAACAACAGACATATATCATACCAATGTCCAACTTGCTAATAATGACAATAACAACAGACATACATCATACCAATGTCCAACTTGCTAATAATGACAATAACAACAGACATACATCATACCAATGTCCAACTTGCTAATAATGACAATAACAACAGACATATATCCTACCAAGTCCAACTTGCTAATAATGACAATAACAACAGACATACATCATACCAATGTCCAACTTGCTAATAATGACAATAACAACAGACATACATCATACCAATGTCCAACTTGCTAATAATGACAATAACAACAGACATATATCCTACCAAAGTCCAACTTGCTAATAATGACAATAACAACAGACATACATCATACCAAAGTCCAACTTGCTAATAATGACAATACCAACAGACATAATCCTACCAAAGTCCAACTTGCTAATAATGATAATAACAACAGACATATATCCTACCAAAGTCCAACTTGCTAATAATGACAATACAACAGACATATACCCTACCAAAGTCCAACTTGCTAATATAAATAGACAGACATACATCATACCAAGTCCAACTTGTAACAAAAGTAACAAATGTCATACCAATGTCCAACTTGTTAACATCAATGTACAGAGTGGTGTCTATCTATGATGTCCAACTTGACTAGTCTCCAAAGACAGGTTTGTGTCTAGGGTGTGGATGATTACCTACTTGACTGGTTCAATTTACATTTTTGCTTTGTGTAGTGGACAAAGCTGTCTTAGCAACATACAATGATTCAACACATACCCAATTTTTATTTTTAGTGCATGGACAATACTTCTCCATTTACAAACCAATGTTAAAACGTCGTCCAGCCAGGAACTTTTTTAAATTTTTTATGACCCAACTTTAAATCATTTAAAACATTAATCGTAACCACTTACATTACAAATTTTTATACCCACATTAAGCAGTTTGTAAAACTATACGAACCCTTCACCCTAAAAACTCTTTATACCCACATTAAGCAGTGTTTGTAAAACTATACGAACCCTTCACCCTAAAAACTCTTTATACCCACATTAAGCAGTGTTGTAAAACTATACGAACCCTTCACCTAAAAACTCTTTATACCCACATTAAGCAGTGTTGTAAAACTATACGAACCATTCACCCTAAAAACTCTTTATACCCACATTAACAGTGTTGTAAAACTATACGAACCATTCACTAAAACTCTTATACAATTAAACAGTGTTGTAAACTATACGAACCCTCATCCAAATCTTTATACCCACATTAAGCAGTGTTGTAAAACTATACGAACCCTTCATCCTAAAAACTCTTTATACCACATTAAGCAGTGTTGTAAAACTATATGAACCCTTCATCCTAAAAACTCTTTATACCCACATTAAGCAGTTTTGTAAAACTATACGAACCCTTCATCCTAAAAACTCTTTATACCCACATTAAGCAGTTTTGTAAAACTATACGAACCCTTCATCCTAAAAAACTCTTTATACCCACATTAAGCAGTTTTGTAAAACTATACGAACCCTTCACCCTAAAAACTCTTTATACCCACATTAAGCAGTGTTGTAAAACTATACGAACCCTTCATCCTAAAAACTCTTTATACCCACATTAAGCAGTGTTGTAAAACTATACGAACCCTTCATCCTAAAAACTCTTTATACCCACATTAAGCAGTGTTGTAAAACTATACGAACCCTTCATCCTAAAAACTCTTTATACCCACATTAAGCAGTTTTGTAAAACTATATGAACCCTTCATCCTAAAAACTTTTTATACCCACATTAAGCAGTGTTGTAAAACTATACGAACCCTTCATCCTAAAAACTCTTTATACCCACATTAAGCAGTGTTGTAAAACTATATGAACCCTTCATCCTAAAAACTCTTTATACCCACATTAAGCAGTGTTGTAAAACTATACGAACCCTTCATCCTAAAAACTCTTTATACCCACATTAAGCAGTTTTGTAAAACTATACGAACCCTTCATCCTAAAAACTCTTTATACCCACATTAAGCAGTGTTGTAAAACTATACGAACCCTTCATCCTAAAAACTCTTTATACCCACATTAAGCAATGTTGTAAAACTATACGAACCCTTCATCCTAAAAACTCTTTATACCCACATTAAGCAGTTTTGTAAAACTATACGAACCCTTCATCCTAAAAACTCTTTATACCCACATTAAGCAGTGTTGTAAAACTATACGAACCCTTCATCCTAAAAACTCTTTATACCCACATTAAGCAGTGTTGTAAAACTATACGAACCCTTCATCCTAAAAACTCTTTATACCCACATTAAGCAGTGTTGTAAAACTATACGAACCCTTCACCCCACCCTAACAATTTTACAGCACAAAAATGCAGGGAAATACTGATGAGAAACTCTGCTGTCAATTTTTTTCATTCTACCCTTGGCAATCTGGTTTCTTGGTTGTCTTTTTGCGAGCTTGATAAAAGTCACTTCCCTGAAAACCTGCATCTGCCACGTCTCAGCAGTTAAATACATGTTATTATCTTGATCATATTGATGTGCTTGTGGATTCTACTTCTAATGTTTTTAACATTTTATGACACATTTCATCAGTTAAACATGTGTTTTAAACATTTTATGACACATTTCATCAATTAAATATGTTTTAAACATTTTATGATACATTTCATCAGTTAAAGACAAGTTATTATCTTGATTACCTTTGATATGGTGTATATTCTACTTCTAGTGTTTTAAACATTTTATGACACAAATTGTACCTGTAAAAAGGATTTTTTCCCACTAAAATTATATTTAATAAATACATTTACCATGGCTCACAAGTGCCAATACTCTCTACAGCTATTTGTTATTCCAAACATGACTCATGAGAGCAACTATTCTAAAGCTATTTGTTATTCCAAACACTCTATGACTATTTACTATTCCAGATTCAGAGAAAAATAGAGCCATGCTCACAACCACACTGCCAGTAAGCAGCCATACATGCCAGCCCTATATCCTCCTCTTTCTGCAGCAGCCATGTTTTGCTAGGCCTTTTGATTTCTTACAGCACTGTGTACTTTTCGTTTTGTGCTATCACTGTGAGTTGTCTGTTTTCCCTGTGCCTACTTATTCATTACTCCAAAGTAAAAGTGTAGGTCAAGAGCTTAGGCGGCAAGACTTGCTTAAAACATGTTAGTTCATTTCCAACTCAGAGACAGCTGATTTATGATAAAAGCTACACCTGTAAAAATTAATTTTATGACACAAACATGCCTGTAAAACATGGTTTTATGACAACTGTATCTGCAAAACCTGACTTATGACACAAACTATAGTTGTCAAAAAATAAAATTTTATGACACAATCATATCTTGAAAAGTTGATTTCATGACACAACTGTAACTGTACCACCTCCTCACTCTTCATGTTTAAGGTATTTCCTTTTTTTCACATCACCAATGACACACGATTGTCACAAGTTTGCTGTCTGTCACAGCTATTATCAATGACACATGACTGTCACAAGTTTGCTGTCTGTCACAGCTATTATCAATGACACACGACTGTCACAAGTTTGCTGTCTGTCACAGCTATTATCAATGACACACGACTATCACAAGTTTGCTGTCTGTCACAGCTATTATCAATGACACATGACTGTCACAAGTTTGCTGTCTGTCACAGCTATTATCAATGACACACGACTGTCACAAGTTTGCTGTCTGTCACAGCTATTATCAATGACACACGACTGTCACAAGTTTGCTGTCTGTCACAGCTATTATCAATGACACATGACTGTCACAAGTTTGCTGTCTGTCATAGCTATTATCAATGACACACGACTATCACAAGTTTGCGGTCTATCACAGCTATTACCAATGACACACGACTGTCACAAGTTTGCTGTCTGTCACAGCTATTACCAATGACACATGACTGTCACAAGTTTGCTGTCTGCCACAGTTACTACCAATGACACATGACTGTCACAATTTGTTTGCTGTCTGTCAGAGCTAGTATCAATGACACACGACTACTGTCACAAGTTTGTTTGCTGTCTGTCAGAGCTAGTATCAATGACACACGACTATCACAAGTTTGCTGTCTGTCACAGCTATTATCAATGACACACGACTGTCACAAGTTTGCTGTCTGTCACAGCTATTATCAATGACACATGACTGTCACAAATTTGCTGTCTGTCACAGCTATTATCAATGACACAGACTGTCACAAGTTTGCTGTCTGTCACAGCTATTATCAATGACACACGACTGTCACAAGTTTGCTGTCTGTCACAGCTAGTATCAATGACACACGACTGTCACAAGTTTGCTGTCTGTCACAGCTATTATCAATGACACACGACTGTCACAAGTTTGCTGTCTGTCACAGCTATTATCAATGACACACGACTGTCACAAGTTTGCTGTCTGTCACAGCTATTATCAATGACACACGACTGTCACAAGTTTGCTGTCTGTCACAGCTATTATCAATGACACATGACTATCACAAGTTTGCTGTCTGTCACAGCTATTATCAATGACACACGACTGTCACAAGTTTGTTTGCTGTCTGTCAGAGCTAGTATCAATGACACACGACTGTCACAAGTTTGTTTGCTGTCTGTCACAGCTATTATCAATGACACACGACTGTCACAAGTTTGCTGTCTGTTACAGCTATTATCAATGACACATGACTGTCACAAGTTTGCTGTCTGTCACAGCTATTATCAATGACACATGACTGTCACAAGTTTGTTGCTGTCTGTCAGAGCTAGTATCAATGACACACGACTATCACAAGTTTGCTGCCTGTCACAGCTATTATCAATGACACATGACTGTCACAAGTTTGGTTTGCTGTCTGTCACACACTATATCAATGACACACGACTATCACAAGTTTGCTGTCTGTCAGTATTACCAATGACACATGACTGTCACAAGTTTGCTGTCAGAGTTATTACCAATGACACATGTTTGTCACAAATTTGCTGTCACAGTTATTATCAGTGACACATGACTGTCACAAGTTTGCTGTCACAGTTCTTACCAGTGACACGTGACTGTCACAAGTTTGCTGTCACAGCTATTACCAATGACACATGACTGTCACAAGTTTACTGTCACAGACATTACCAATGACACATGACTGTCACAAGTTTGCTGTCACAGTTATTACCAATGACACATGACTGTCACAAGTTTACTGTCACAGACATTACCAATGACACATGACTGTCACAAGTTTGCTGTCACAGTTATTACCAATGACACATGACTGTCACAAGTTTACTGTCACAGACATTACCAATGACACATGACTGTCACAAGTTTGCTGTCACAGCTATTACCAATGACACATGACTGTCACAAGTTTACTGTCACAGACATTACCAATGACACATGACTGTCACAAGTTTGCTGTCACAGCTATTACCAATGACACATGACTGTCACAAGTTAACTGTCACAGTTATTACCAGTGACTCATGACTGTCACAAGTTTGCTGTCACAGCTATTACCAATGACACATGACTGTCACAAGTTTACTGTCACAGACATTACCAATGACACATGACTGTCACAAGTTTGCTGTCACAGTTATTACCAGTGACACATGACTGTCACAAGTTTGCTGTCACAGTTATTACCAGTGACACATGACTGTCACAAGTTTACTGTCACAGATATTACCAATGACACATGACTGTCACAAGTTTGCTGTCACAGTTATTACCAGTGACACATAACTGTCACAAGTTTGCTGTCACAGTTATTACCGGTGACACTTGACTGTCACAAGTTTGCTGTCACAGCTATTACCAGTGACACATAACTGTCACAAGTTTGCTGTCACAGTTATTACCGGTGACACTTGACTGTCACAAGTTTGCTGTCACAGTTATTACCAGTGACTCATGACTGTCACAAGTTTGCTGTCTGTCACAGATATTATCAATGACACACGACTATCACAAGTTTGCTGTCTGTCACAGCTATTACCAGTGACACATGACTGTCACAAGTTTGCTGTCTGTCACAGTAGTATCAATGACACACGACTGTCACAAGTTTGCTGTCTGTCACAGCTATTATCAATGACACATGACTGTCACAAGTTTGCTGTCTGTAACAGCTATTACCAATGACACATGGCTGTCACAAGTTTGCTGTCTGTCACAGCTATTACCAATGACACATGACTGTCACAAGTTTGCTGTCTGCCACAGCTATTACCAATGACACATGACTGTCACAAGTTTGCTGTCTGCCACAGTTACTACCAATGACACATGGCTGTCACAAGTTTGCTGTCTGTCACAGCTATTATCAGTGACACATGACTGTCACAAGTTTGCTGTCTGTCACAGCTATTATCAGTGACACATGACTGTCACAAGTTCACTGTTGGTCACAGCTATTACCAGTGACACATGCCTGTCACAAGTTCACTGTTGGTCACAGCTATTATCAATGACACATGACTGTCACAAGTTTGCTGTCTGTCACAGCTATTACCAGTGACACATGACTGTCGCAAGTTCACTGTTGGTCACAGCTATTATCAGTGACACATGACTGTCACAAGTTTGCCGTCTGTCACAACTATTACCAGTGACACATGACTGTCGCAAGTTCACTGTTGGTCACAGTTATTACCAGTGACACACGACTGTCACAAGTTTGCTGTCTGTCACAGTTATTACCAGTGACACACGACTGTCACAAGTTTGTTGTCTGTCAGTTATTACCAGTGACACATGACTGTCACAAGTTTGCTGTCACAGCTATTACCAGTGACACATGACTGTCACAAGTTTGCTGTCTGTCACAGCTATTACCAGTGACACACGACTGTCACAAGTTTGTTGTCTGTCACAGTTATTACCAGTGACACATGACTGTCACAAGTTTGCTGTCACAGCTATTACCAGTGACACATGACTGTCACAAGTTTGCTGTCTGTCACAGCTATTACCAGTGACACATGACTGTCACAAGTTTGTTGTCTGTCACAGTTATTACCAGTGACACATGACTGTCACAAGTTTGTTGTCACAGCTATTACCAGTGACACATGACTGTCACAAGTTTGCTGTCACAGCTATTACCAGTGACATGACTATCACAAGTTTGCTGTCTGTCACAACTATTACCAGTGACAATGACTGTCATGTTCACTGATGGTCACAGCTATTATCAGTGACACATGACTGTCACATGTTCACTGTTGGTCACAGCTATTACCAATGACACATGACTGTCACATGTTTGCTGTTCATCACAGCTTTCCACTTACCTTCCAGTACCTGCTTTTCCCGTGCTTGGGCCAGAGGCTGCCGAACCTACACACACAAACACACAGACATACACACATGCACCAGGACTTATGTCAGTATTCTAAAACAGACTGTCATGTAATGCAAGTCTTGAAAGTATACTTTGTTCATGTAGCATTGTAACAAATGTGTGTAGAAATTATTGTTCTTTCTGTTTAAAGCCCAGCCGACAGCGTAGAGCCATACCAGGGCTATATAACTATTTCATTACAATAAACGGGGCAAATTTCATCTTACCATTCCCCGCCCCCACCCCATTCACCCATTTCAAGCAATGATTTTTAGGAACACATATGCACCTTATTTGGACCCACATTATGCAAAAGTTAAGCTGCTGCATAATCTACATACTCCATCTTCACTGTATAAGTACACTTTGTTTTCTGTGTGTTACCACAAGGCACTGAACACAGACACTGTGACAAGTGTACTTGATATCCCACATGAAAGGGGTTCTGGCACTAGCAGGTCTGCATTACTGATGACCTGAGGCAATAAGAGATACAAAAACATCCCCACCCTTTTCAATAAGCATTACCAAAAAATCAGATCCACATCCTCTACCAACAAGGTGTTACCAACAGCGCCAGACTTTCAGACAGCAAGTCTGACATCTGAACCAGTTGTTTACCATGCCCATCAAGTATTACCTTACAACGAGCATAAAGCACCTCTGTAAACATCAAAATGACCTCTAGGACATGTCCATATATACACAGATGTATATATATATATATATATATACATTGATATATATATATATGGTCGACTATTGTGGTTGATAAAGTCCAACCTAGCACTTCATTTATGTGAGATCTCAGGCCAAAGTCTGATGCACACAAGCGGCCACATACTGGACACTCAATGGAACACCCTGCAGAGTTGGTTCTGGCCTTTATTGTTGCACACTTTTTCACTTGGCTACTTCGTCTTTCATTTTCAGATGCTTCTGCTCCCTTGCAAATAGCTTGCCTCCATTCAGACCTGTTTATGGCCATGATTTCCCATTGGTCTTCATCAATGTCATATTTCTGGAGGGATTTTTTCAGGGTGTCTTTGCAGTGAAGCTTTGGCCATCCTCTTGGTCGATGGCCCTCTGTCAGTTCACCATAGAAGAGCTGCTTTGGACACCTGTTATCCTGCATGCACAACAGATGCCCAGACCATCTTGGCCTAGACTGTGTTAGCAGTGCATCTATGCTTGACATCTGGGTTTGCAAAAATACATTCATGTTTGAAACTCTCTTGTACCATTTGATGTTTAAGGTACATCAGAGGCAGCGCTGGTGAAACTGCTCTAGTAGCTTGACATGCCTATGGTAGGGAGTCCAGGACTCGCATCCATACAGTAATGCAGCCAGGACTACTGCTCTGTATACTGTGCACTGTGTCTCCAGTTTCAAGCCCCTTTCAAGTTCCATACTCCAGAGAGAACACATGTTTACAACATTTACAAGTGTTGTTTTTTGACCCTTGCATAATCATATGGACTTTTGCTGTTATCCCACCACAACTCTTTGTTTCTTGATAACACTCAAAGAATATATTCAGTTCTCTAAGATACATAAAATTATCTGGATTTTTTTCTTTCTTTACTGGGATTTATTTTTTTGTTTTTTTTGTTTTGTTTTTATTTTTATTTCTCTTTTTTTTTTAAAAAGACAACCACTGACTGATTCTTTGACACAACTTGGGCTTCTCCAGTCTTTTGAAACATACACATCTTATGACATGTTCTGTGAGACTTTTTCAGTCTGTTAAGACAGACACATCTCACTTTTTCTGACACAACTTGTATTGCCATTTGAAGTACTTTAACACAAAACATACCTGGGCTCTTCTTCCTGGCTCCAGACAGTGCAACACTGAATCCTCCGCTCTCACTACCTGGCTGAAAACTCTGGGACTCGGGGGATGGTGTGACCTTTGCACTCCGTCGGCTTTCTTCCTGGCTGGAATCAGCGGGAGCACGACGTGTAGATTTTCTTGAGGATCGCGTTGTGGTCCCTGGTGTTTGTTTCTGAAACATGGCATGGTGTTTGTTTCTGAAACACGGCATGGTGTTTGTTTCTATCACTGTTACTGATTTTTTTAATCTTCATTTGTTTCCTTCTGTGTGATTTTATTTCACTACTGATTGCAAAAGACTTAAAATTAAACTAAGCCACAAACGAAAATAAAGTAAGACATTTGATCACGAAAGACATACAAAAACACCACACATCCGTTGCACTCTCATCAGCCAAGGGAGATACAGCACTAGATGATAACTAATACAAGGCAGCTGGTGGAGAGGCTGTGTACATGGCACAGAGAGAAAGAAAGAGAGAGCAAGTGAGAGAAAGAGAGAAAATGAGAAAGAGAAAGAGACACACAAATCTTAACTGTTAGCAGACACAAATAGAACACCAGACGAGGACAGGGCAGACTGTAAAGGGGCCATGCACATCGTGAAGAGAAAAAGAGAAACAGACAGAGCGAAACACAGAGACACACACACACCTGCTGGCTGCTCTCATCAGCAGTAGGAGGCACAACACCAGAGGAGGATGAAGACAGGACAGTCTGTGGAGGGGGCTGAGCGCATGGCACGTCACTAGGCGACAGTTTATCAGAGCTGTACAACAGTTCTGACCCACGACCACTGCTGGAACTAGTCACAACAGCCTCCAGTCGACTGTCGTCACGCTCAATGATGGACTGGTTGGGGCTAATAAAGCTCACAGGAGGGGTGGCAACGGCCATGGGTCTGCTGCCCAGAGAACGCTCCTGGCCTGGTGCTGTGACACGAAGACAGTTGATGAACACAATGAATTCTGTGCAAACACGTGTATGTCTACAGTCATTATGGGAACGTCACACGACACCAAGAACAAGACAAAAGAAGAAAATATATATTACCATCATTACGTTCAACAGCAAGGATGGCAGGTGCTGACTGTCCTCCACTCAATCTCCACGGAGCAGCACCAAGACCCCCTGAGGTGGAGCTGGCATTTGCTGTACTGCTACCTGTGAGTGTAATAATAAAACTTTATATATGTAAAGCCTTGTCTACTGAGTATTCAGCTACTGAAACATAATTATTTTGAGTTGCAAGGACAAACTGAACTAGAGCCAGACTACTATAGCCAATACAGTAAGCATGTGCACCGATACATTAATACAAATAAAAAAACATCTAGCTCAACTTACCTCAGTATATCCCCTTCACTTCTGCATCCCATCAGCCAGCTGCAAAAACTTAACCTTTTAACTCTCACCCTATCCACCAGCTTCTTGGAAGCTGGTGCAAAGGGTCAGAGAGTGAAAGGATTAAGTTTCTGCTTTGTGTCATGGCCGACAATGTGATGCTGGTAGACAAGGTGAGGGAGTCGGAGAGTTAAGTCTATTAGAACACTTTCTTTTCTTAAACCATGCTTGTTAGTTTTGTTTCGGATCATTTTGTTACTGTTGCTGCTGATTCATTTTTCAAATGAAAGCGCTATCTGCAACTGTCCTAAACAAGTGCGACTGCCTGTGTTCAAGCAAACAGGAACCAGATAAACATGAAAACAGAATCAGAACACATAAATACAAGACAAGCCAGGCGCAAATTTTCGGCCTACTGGCCTCTGTCAAGCGTGAAAGTAAGATCACAAACATAGTCCTCTTCTCCCACTGGACGAAGCAGCAGGGAAGTTTCAGTCTTCTCTCATAATTTTGTATTTGGTGTTTGTTTGTGATCTTACATTCACGCTTGACAAAGGCCAGCTGGCCGGAAATTTGTGCCCGTCTTGTCTTGTTGTATTAAATACGCAGTCTGATTCTATTTTCGTGTTTTTCTGGTTCCTGCAATTGTCCTGTTTATCAGTTTCACCTGTCAACCTTGCTAATAACAGCATAAAGCTTCAAGCAAAGCATAGCATCACCACCTACGAGATCTGGAAATAATGGCTTGGTCAGAAAAAGCACAGGTCAGGAATTTGCTAAGACCCCTAGTATGGGTAGGGGCAAAAGTGAGGGTGTGGGGCAAAGCCCCTTGAAGAGAAAGAATTATAACCATAATCAGAGATTATAGATGATAATATATGCAAATTACTGATAACATCAACTGGCTGAAGATTTATCCTTAAAAGTATGACCCATAAGAAAAATATGTTCGATTTGTATAGGCAGATGCAGTTTTAAAGTTCTTCTTTCAAACTTAATTTGTACTTGACAAGACAAAGATAAAAACAAAACAAAAAACAAAAAAAGAGAAAGAGTAAACACAAAAACAATGAGAGAAAAACCAACAAATGACAAAAATTAAACACAAAAACAATGAGACAGAAAAATGAACAAATGAGAAACTGCAAACACAAAAACAATGAGACAGAAAAATGAACAAATGAGAAACTGCAAACACAAAAACAATGAGACAGAAAAATCAACAAAGATTAAACACAAAAACAAAGAGACAGAAAAATCAACAAAGATTAAACACAAAAACAATGAGACAGAAAAATCAACAAAGATTAAACACAAAAACAATGAGACAGAAAAATCAACAAAGATTAAACACAAAATCAAAGAGACAGAAAAATCAACAAAGATTAAACACAAAAACAAAGAGACAGAAAAATCAACAAAGATTAAACACAAAAACAGTGAGACAGAAAAATCAACAAAGATTAAACACAAAAACAATGATACAGAAAAATCAAGAAATGACAAAGATTAAACACAAAAACAATGAGACAGAAAAATCAACAAATGACAAAGATTAAACACAAAAACAAAGAGACAGAAAAATCAACAAAGATTAAACACAAAAACAATGAGACAGAAAAATCAACAAAGATTAAACACAAAAACAATGAGACAGAAAAATCAACAAATGACAAAGATTAAACACAAAAACAATGAGACAGAAAAATCAACAAAGATTAAACATAAAAACAAAGAGACAGAAAAATCAAGAAATGACAAAGATTAAACACAAAAACAATGAGACAGAAAAATCAACAAAGATTAAACACAAAAACAATGAGACAGAAAAATCAACATATGTGCATTATAAACTGAATCAAAATGACTGTCACCAGTCTTTTTCTCCTAATTTTTGTATCTGGTGTTTGTTTGTTTGTGATCTTATGCTTGACAAAGGCCAGTTGGCCGAAAATTTGCGCCTGTCTTGTCTTGTATTAAATACGCATTCATATTCTTCTTTCGTGTTTTTTCTGGTTCCTGTCACCATTCAAGCAGATATAAAAAACAGAAATACATAAAAACAGGGTGAGAATACGTATTCAATTTTAAACAGGTGCAGACTTTTCAACAGGCCTTTGTCAAGCGAACACAAAGGACAACAAAGGGACGTAATTCACCAGACTGAAGACAAAAACAACTAAACACCTAACTCTCCTGATATTTTGCTCAGTGTTGCACTCAAGACATTCATTTCTACAGTTCAACACTGAATAGATCATCAAGAAGTTAGCTGATCTCTTGTTTTCTCCTAATTGTAGTGACTTTGTTTCTTTGTTGCTTTTCCTGTTATGCTTGATATTGTCCACCTGGCTAAAAATATCTGCCTATCTTGTGCCTTTCATTGAACATATAGTTTAATTCCATTTGTTTCTTTTTCCATTTTTGTTTATACTCACGTCACATCAACAGATCTACGTTCTACACCTCTATGAAACAGAATTACAAGTCAAAAGAAGCAGTTTTATACGGTTTGTTGAAAAACGTGAATCTGAAACAAGTAAAATATTTATGCTCACTCAGTAACAGGAGACTCAGACTGCAAGTGTGCAAGGAACAACAATATGAAACATCTCCCTGAGTCAGTCTGCTCTCTGTTAGTGTCATGTGTGTGTGTGTGTGTGTGTGTGTGTGTGTGTGTGTGTGTGTGTGTGTGTTTTGTGTGTGTGTGTGTGTGTGTGTGTGTGCACGCGTGTGTGTGTGTGTGTGTGTGTAAGTATGTGTGTGTGTGTTTGTTGTGTGTGTGTGTGTGTGTGTGTGTGTGTGTGTGTGTGTGTGTGTGTGTGTGTGTGTGTGTGTGTGTGTGTGTGTGTGTGTGTGTGTGTGTGTGTGTGTGTGTGTGTGGTGGTGTTGTGTGTGTGTGTTCGTTCGTTCGTTCTTTGATTTAACATCTTTTCACTGTAAGTGATTTTAGACGGTGTGTGTGTGTGTGTGTGTGTGTGTGTGTGTTTTGATGTGTTTTGATGTGTGTGTGTGTGTTTTGATGTGTGTGTGTGTTTGTGTTGATGTGTGTTTTGGTGTGTGTGTGTGTGTGTGTGTGTCTGTGTGTGTGTGCGCGCGCGCACACGCATGTGTACATGCACATGTGTGTGTGTGTAGATGAGTGCAGATGTGTATGTGAATTGAAATCAGGCAGAAAATGAGAAATGAAAGCATGCCATCAAACTGAAAATACTAACGATACAAAGTTTTCAAAAATGCCACTGCTGGGAATGACACTTCAACATACTGGTACATGCTGCAGTCAACTTGTTTTCATGTATAAAAAAACAAAACAAAACAAAACAGAAAACACTGATCTCCGATTTATGACACAACCTTAACCTGTTTACAGCCTCAGAATCAGCTCGTCATATGCTGAGGAAAAACCTGATAACCATCTCCTTTTCTTAATTTCACTACATCTCACTGACTACATGGAGAACAGCCATTTTTACTGCACATTCATTAACCACATGTAGTAGTTTTAGTTGATGTAAATCAAAGTAGTTTTTTTGTTAAAAAATAAAACATGGGAAATTGAAAATAGGCAAAAAACATCTTGTCTTCAAGACTTAAGTGACGATCAAGGAATGTTCTCACTTGAATCGATTCCTCTTCCTTTTCTCCTGAACTGTACCAGACATTTTCATCACTTTTTATGTCATTCAGTTTCTCTGGTGCTTCCATAGCTGGGTTAAGTCTACTGGTGTAAACGTCAAGTGCATCTGCCATGCTGATAAAAGATTGTCCAAACCTTTGGGGGGGGGGGGGGGGGGGGGGGGGGAAATAGACACTCCAAAACAATCCTGAAGAAAATGGCCAAACCACACTTTCATGAAGAGCAGGACAGGAAAGTTGTCCAACCAAGGTAATGTATTCTGTTTGTTTTAAGCCACAGTTGTGTCCCTTTAACCTTATCACATTTATTGACGCCTGAATATAAAGTCTGGAGATTTCAAAGAGAGTGACATACTGAGCGCAGTTCAGTTGGGGAACCTCCAAGCTGGGCAGTAAAAGGTTTGAATTAAGCACAAAATGAACTCTGACCTGTGACCCCTAGTGGCACAGCTAAAGACCGCGCAGGATCAGACAACTCCAGACTGGAGGCAGCTCTCTCTAAACTGGACGGCCCAGAACTGGCCTTGTTGGACAAAGACGAGCTGCTGATGTCTCCAAGTTCGCCTGAGGTTAGTGTGCTCCCACTACGCACCGGCGACGGTGTGCAGGCGATGCGTCTCTGAGACACGTGCTCCTTCTTCTCCATCAGAGTGGGCTCGTCTCGTTCCTGTCAATGACATTACACTGTAAGTTACTGAGCTCTGCTGTCCTGTAATCTGCTATGAAATGTGAAGTACTGAAAGGTGAGATGTTAGTAATGGTTTGCTTTGACTCTGAGTAAGATGTAATTTGTTATCATGGTATAGTATGGTGCTGTTTGTAATGGTATGCTTTGAGTGAAGACGTAATATGATATGGTATTATTTGTAATAGTATGCTTTGAGTTAAGAACAATTTCATATTGTATTGTTCAAGAACAATTTTATATTGTATTGTTTGTAATGGTATGCCTTAAGACAAATTCTGGTATCATGGTATGATATGGTATGATAATGGAATGGTATGAAATGGTACAGTATGGCATGACATGGCATGATATAACAAGGCATGGTCTGATATGGCATGATGTAGTATAGTATGGTATAGTATGGTATGGCATGGTATAATGGCATGGCATAATACGGTACAGCATTGTATGGCATGTCATGTTGAAGTATAGTATGATATGATGAGGTAAGGTATGACATGGTGTGATAAGGTGTTATTTGTAATGGTATGCTTTAAAATATAATCTAGTATCACAGTATGCAACAGTAAAGTCAAATAAAGGCTGTTCCAAATCCTGAGGTCACAAATGCAGGAGGTGAAGGAGAGGGGATGAAGTGGCAGAGACCAACCTTCTCAGGGCCAATATTATGAGGAAATGCCCATCTCCCCTTTACCTTCCCAAACAATCAGGAATTCATTCACATCTAGATGGACGAAAGGTTGCATGTACAAAGTTGTTCTCAAGCCAGACACTGACTGGAACAGTGAGAATGGATGGCATGAATTCTGCATGTCTGCAAAGCAAACCTCTACTGTGCTACTGTACTGTCCATGCAATATACCCTGTTTTGGTTTATACTGATTGTATTGTCTTACAATATGTTTTGTATAACAGAACAACACTGCATGAATGAATCACTGCACAGTAAGTTTTTGATCTTGCCTGGCACTGCATAATGGTGTTGTTCCAAGGGCAGGCTGGTTCTTTTAAAAGTGCCATAAACTCAAGACTTGATGTCTAAAGTTCAATCCCAGCCCGCAATGTAAAATATACTTGGCCTGTTCCTGACCAATCCTACTGCTCCAGTCTGGTGGTGTCAGCTTGCTGTTTCTACATTTCCATTCTTCCCTCCCCTCCCTTCCCACCCCTTATTTCAAGACCTTGCCAGAACACTGGGTTTTGCACATGCTCAAGGAGTCCGCCTGGTGACAGATTGTAGTTAGGTGGAAAGCATATGGAAATGTCTGAGTGTGATGAATCCGTCTTGCGTAAACTTCAAACTCATAGTTATTCTGACTGTGTTGCCTTTTTTCTCCTTGCAATTCTGTTGTTGCTGTAGATGCATTAGGTGGGTTTTTTTCTCATTTGTTTTTATTTCGTTATCTCTACTGGATTTTTCCATCTCAGATTGCATGTCCTTTGGTTGAGGTTTTCGTGTGACAGACAAATGGTGAACGGGATCAGTTTAACCATGAGGAAGATAGCAAACTTACAAATAATTTGTCTCTCTCCCTCCCTCCCCCTCATGTTTAAACACACACACATACACACACCGCTCATGAGTAAAATGTTAGAACAGAATGAAAATAGTTTTTATCAGATACACACACATGCATATGGAGGAGAATTTATCATACAGAAAGGTAAATAATTTCCATTCAGTTAACATACCTGGGCGATGCGCTCATGGACCACCTTGCCATCTTTGTCGTACTTCCTGATCACTATTCTTCGATGAACATAGCGCATCACATACTCGGTGACTTCCGTCACCTCCAGCAAGGAGTCTGAAGACTGTGAGTCTGATAGACTGGGTTGTTGGCTGAACTGCACACACCAACAGTAATAATAATAATAACTATAATAATAATAATATAATGATGATGATGGTGATTAATAAACAAATAATAACAACAACAGCAATAATAATAGTCATAACAATAACAGTTATCATACTATTATTCATAGTAAGGGCCATTTGATGTGTGACCATCTTGAAATACCCCACCACAAACAAAAACCATACACATATATAATAATAATAATAATAATAATGTTTATTTGTATAGCGCATATTCCATATAAAAACATGCTCACCAGCGCTTTACATTTCGCAAGAAGGGCAAAAGGTGATAAAAAATGTTCACATATGTTCAATATATACAGCAAGAGGTAGGAAAACAATCCTGTAAGTTCACAGTACATATGATAAATGACATCACACATTCAAAACAGAAAAACACAACAAGCATAGGTTCAAAGTAGTCTGGAAACTGTACATGTTTTAAAGAAAGAAAATATGCTGCACATGGTCACTTCCAATTTTACTACCTAGAATCAATTAGCTTATGACATATTTCACGCAAAAAGTGAACTTTAATGTTCAACAACTTGACTTAAATAGACAAATCCAAAACCGCTCTGACACAAGAAGTCACCAGTACCTGATACCTGAGTAGTTTTACCTCTTGATTTTAATTCTATCTACATCTTACATACTTTAATAAATAGTAATAAATGAAAGCATGGACAGTCAACACGCAAAGTCAGAACAAGATCGAGCCAATTGAAATGAATGTGGTTTTTAAGAAGAATGTTGAGAGTTCCATGGACAGCAAAGAAAGCAAACGTGACAGTCTTGAAGATGGCAGACATAAAAAGATGAACGAAGATGAATAGGATAAGACAAGCAACATTTATAGGACATCTTATGAGGCAAGAGAAATTAGAGCATTTAGTCACAATAGGCAAACTGGAGAGAAAAAGAGCACCAAGTAGACCCAGGGAGATAATGTTGGATGAACTTGTGCAGTGGATGAAGACAGACAGGGTGGGAAAGTACTTGCGGGCAACACTGGACAGATTTGTGTGCAGGGTCATGATTGCCAACACCATGTGGCAAAGCACATGATGATGATGATGATGAATCTGTTTTTGTCCACATGTAAAATTCTTCACCAGTATCTTACAAGACATATGAGTTACATAAATGGGAAAGTGTCCTGCCTCTCCACAGAGATCATTTGGAGTTTTCTTCTGTACATCCAAAAATTTCTTGATGCCATATAAATGTAGTTTTTCAATACACATGACTGCTTTTTCCAGACTCCACAATTCGGCACCACTTTGTGAGGCAAGCTGTACATGAGTATCAAAGCATTTAAAGGAGTAATCCAAATCATTATATATATATATATATATATATATATATATATATATATATATATATATATATAAAAAATATATACCCCATACACAAGCTCTACATGTGTATCAAAGCATTTAAAGGAATAATCCAAATAATCATATATAATATATACATATGTATGTATGTATACCCCACACACGTAAGTTATGTACAATAACCGGCAGAGCACTCTTTGCTCTACCTGCCAAATCCTGACAAGCACAAAACACAGAACTGCAAAATTAAGACACAAATTTGTCATCTCCCCACTGAAATACCGTTATCTCTTTTGCTGTTAGATAAACACCTCGTCTAAATATAAAAATACTATTTATTTTCATATCTACCTTCAGTTGACCATATATAAATAAGAATGAAAGAGAGGGAGAGAGAGACAGGAGACAAGAGAGAAAAACAGTGAGGAGACAGGGGAGAATCAACATGTGTCTATGAGTTTGTGCATGCATGTGTGTGTATGTGGGCATGTGTGTGTATGTGTCTGTGTGCATGTATACATGTATGCATGTATGTGTACACATGTGTATGTTGTGCATGTCTGTGTGTGTGAGTCTGCATATGTTTGTGTGTTTGTATGTGCTCCACTGCCTGGCAGTATACATTTGTGAGCATATGCATGCATCAGTATATACAAAGCATTTGTATAAGACAGCAAAAGGCAGGTGAGTGACTATAAACACCACTCACGGACAGATGTAAGGGATCTGGAGACCCAATGCGCACAGTGTTGCTGAACTCCACACTCTTCCGTTTCGTCATCATCTGGCTGTCCTGACTGCCCTCCCTTTCTTCTCCTGCTGTGCTGGTGGATGGCACGGGTTCTGACACACTGCTGGTTTCCACGGTGTTCCTGCCTGTCTGGATTCTGACAGTCGACTGGCGCTGTGCCAATGTTGGGTTGGGCTGGCTGGCCACTTCAGCTGGTTTTTCTACATTGTCTGCAAGTCACCAGCAAGGTCATTTTTGTTGTCGTTTTTCTTAATAACAATAGTAATAATAATAATAACAATATCAATCACAGTATCTATAAATAATAATAACAATAGTAATAATAACACTAATGATCATAGTATCTACATATATGGCGCCAAAACTTGACAATTCAAGTCAAGGCGCACCCACAACAATAATAATCATAGTATCCATATGCGCCAAATCTTGACAATTCAAATCAATGTGCACCCATGCACCTGACACATGCATACTATCAATGCAGACCCCACTGTACAATACGCGAACAAAGAAAAAAATGATACATCTTTCTTCCTTACACATTTTTCGTGGGGTAGCATCACTGATACCTATTTCTGATTTTATATTAAGATCTGAATTTTTTTGTTTGTTTTGTTTTTCGTTTTTTGATTAACTATGTTTATGCTGCACTGGTGTGTGTGTGTGTGTGTGTGTGTGTGTGTGTGTGTGTGTGTGTGTGTGTGTGTGTGTGTGTGTGTGTGTGTGTGTGTGTGTGTGTGTGTGTGTGTGTGTGTGTGACTGTTTATACAGCATTAATGTATAGAATGGCAAACCCTTTGTTCATGCTGCATTTATGTATAGAATGGCAAACCCTTTGTTTATACTGCATTTATGCATAGAATGGCAAACCCTTTGTTTATACTGCATTTATGTATAGAATGGCAAACCCTTTATCTATACTGTATTTATGTATAGAATGGCAAACCCTTTATCTATACTGTATTTATGTATAGAATGGCAAACCCTTTATCTATACTGTATTTATGTATAGAATGGCAAACCCTTTATCTATACTGTATTTATGTATAGAATGGCAAACCCTTTATCTATACTGTATTTATGTATAGAATGGCAAACCCTTTATCTATACTGTATTTATGTATAGAATGGCAAACCCTTTATCTATACTGCATTTATGCATTGAATGGCAAACCCTTTGTTTATACTGCATTTATGCATAGAATGGCAAACCCTTTGTTTATACTGCATTTATGTATAGAATGGCAAACCCTTTGTTTATACTGCATTTATGCATAGAATGGCAAACCCTTTGTTTATACTGCATTTATGTATAGAATGGCAAACCCTTTGTTTATACTGCATTACGGATAGAATGGCAAACCCTTTATCTATACTGCATTTATGTATAGAATGGCAAACCCCTCCTCCCAATCAAATTTTGGGGATATTTTATTGTTGATGTTATTGCTATGTAAGGTGAAAAGAGCATGATTTAACATTTGAGTGTTTTGCTATACAAATGGAATTATCATTATGATTATGAGGTAGGTTTTCCATCCAACTTCATGCGTCGTGGGGGAGTGGGGCCTTGGACTTGTAAATCTATACTTCTCTCAGGGTCAGCATTATGAAAGTAGAACCTATCTTCTCTCCTGCTCTATTTCACCGTCCATGTCTTACAGAAACAAACCATATCTTACAGAAAACAAACCAAACCCATTAACTCTTTGACGACAGGCTACTTCGAAGTAACAGCTGAGCTCTCACTGAGGACGGGCTACTTCGATCATAGTAACAGACGGTCTAGGGTATATAACTCCCTCTACTTTTGTTATGCAAATGATTTAGTAGTTGGCAGTTGCTTCCCTTGTGGAGGGAACTTCCGCTGAACGCTTCAGCTACGTTTTGCCGGTTTCTTTGTCTAAAATCGATAGATAAGTTCACTTGCACCTGGTTCTCAGTGATTTCACTATGACAGCCCTAGGCCAGCAGGAGAGCTCAGCTGTGGCAAGTGCAGTCACAATAGAGTTAAAGAATGACAGGTATTCGTCTACCACTGGGTGGACTGGGGTAGAGTTTGAATATTCTAGCCAGCGCATGAATCTGATCATTCAACCACTCGGCAACCATGCTTAACCCTTTATCTCCCACACCCTATCCACCAACTGCAAAAACTTAATCCTCCGACTCCCTCACCCTATCCACCAGCTTCCTGCAGGAAGTTGGTGGATAGGTGAGGGAATTAAAGGGTTAAGTTTCTGCTTTGATAGCATGGTTGACAATGCAGGATGCTGATGTAAAGGGTGGAGAAGTCAAAGGGTTATTTATCCACCAATAGCAAAAACGTAATCCTTTGACTCCCTCACCCTTTCCACCAGCTTCCCATAAGCTGGTGGAAAGGGTGAGGGAGCCATGGGTTAAGTTTTTGCTTTGCTAACATGGTTGACAATGCAGGATGCTGGTGGACAGGGTGAGGGAGTGAAAGGGTTAATCACGTTTAATCTGTTGACTCCTCACCCTCTTCATCAGCTGTTTTGCTATGGTGGCTGACTATGCAGAAAGCTGACAGATAGAGAGAGGGGGAGTCAAAGAGTTAACCCAATTTTCTGGATTGAGAGTTCTGTCATCACACTATCCCAATACTATCAAAACAGCCCCCTTCATTTAAACAAAACCACCTCCCCCCATTTTTTCTCTCTCCATGATTTAAGACAAACTTCATGTGAATCAACATTTGCACTGCCCCTAATTTTTTTTTTTCTTCTTTCAATGCAGAATTTTTTGCAATATGAAGCACATTCAAATATATTTTTTTGTTTATAGAAGTCTTTTCAACAGAGTTTGAAACAAAATGTTTTAACATGGTGTTAGCCCTGATCTGGCTTTAGTGGTTAGCTGGGTTACAAACAATATAAAATGAACTATGAACAGAAGTGAAATCTTCACTGACTCTTCTGGATCAACTGACACATAGTGAAAAAGAAAGAAACAGACAAAGTTATGGTAAGCACTTTTTGTTCTAAAGGTTGTACAGAAAGTTGACTCCGTGAATCTGTAATAAACATTGCTGCTTACTGTGTAACCATGAACATACACGTGACCCTGAATATCATTCACTATGACTTTTAAGAAATTCCAGGTATAATCAAAGTTGACTTGCAGCGAAGACAATGACAGACATCAACAACAATGAAAACAGAACTGAAATACTGTCAGAGCTTCCTAAAGAAGTGCTGTTCATACACTTTCCTTCAGAAGTACTGATTTTAGGCACTTTTTGGGTCTGTGTGACCTTGACTTTGGGGCCTTACCTTCCAAACATTCAGAGCTACTTAACAGTCAATACTTAAACCAGAAAAAACATAACAGAATCAAAATGTGTATTTAATACAACTAGGCAAGACACGTACAAATTTTCAGTCAACTGGGCTTTGTTGAGCTTAAACGTAAGATCACAAACAAACAAACACCAAATACAAAAACTAGGTGGAAAAACAAACAGACATACAAATGGTTCTCTCCCGTATATATGAAATAATCTCTCTTTTAAATACACAAAAACAAAACAAAACAAAAAAGTGATAGTTAAAAACTAGTCACGCCCCTTTACAAGCAGTGTTGTGCGCAGTTTCTCATAAGTATATAAGTCCATGAACAATGGAAAACCTCTGCTGAGACATTTTTCTTCGTACACAAATGTAATCCCCTCATACATCAATATCAACTAATCACATTTAACAAAAGAAAAACTGAAAAAGAAAAGTCATTTACCTCTCCCCTTGGCAGCAGTCTGTGTGGGTATCCCAGGAGTTTTGAACTCGGCAGCTGTTGTCTTCTGAAGGCGAGTAAATTTCTCCCCCTTCCTCAACTTTCGGGTCGGCTTGACGGCCTGTTTGCTCACAGTGCTTTCATCTGTTGACGATGATTTCATCCCACTTTTGGGGGGTATAACGGGCTTTTTCTTCACCAGAAGTTTTCGTCGACGAGCCAGTCGAAATTTGGATCTGCTCCTTAACTGAAACAGGTATTGTTTATTTTCTATACGAAATGAATACAAAGAGTCCAAGTTTAAGTTCGTATTAAAGGAATTCAACACATTCAAAAATGTCCATATGTGCTCCACTCAAAGCTACCAATAAGCTGGCAGACTACAAGAGTCCACGCAAACCTCTGTGTGCTGGTAAGGTCTTGAAATGGAGGGCAAGGAAGAGGACCAACAAACACTGAGCAGACACCATGTGTGTGTGGTGTTTTACAGTGATTTTATTGTGGTTCTATTTTATTTTATGCATTGAATTTTGTATCAGCTTGTTGCTTTTAATTCCCGACACACGGTGATGTAAATATTTTTTTAAATTTTGAATATTTTACCAGATAATCTGATTTCAAAGTTTTTACACCTCTTTTCATCATTTTAATTCAGCCGCTCAAGTCGGACATTTTATCTGTGAACTGTGTTTACATTTTAGCCTACTGTGTTCGCCCAACGCTACAGCTTTCCCAAACCTTTGTGTTCTCTGCAAGTATCTTGCTCTCCTGACTGACTCGCAATTATGGACCCTTCTTTTATAAAACAAATTGGACTGACACTTTTTAAACACAGCAAGTGCTACCTCGGTGGAGGCGTCTACCAGCGCATACGAACACTGGGGCTGTGTCCTAAGCCCCGCACTGCGCGATCCTGTCGTGGTGGACGTCTCCACCGACTTTGGCACAATCTGCCTCCTGCTGTGCCAGTCCGACACCACTCTTCTGCTTCTTCGTCTCCTCCACTACCCCTGCACTCGACCTTGCTGCTGCAAACTTCGTCTCCTCCTCTGCCGTCTTCGCCTTCGTCTTCTGTCCCGCCGGTGCCGCCTTCGCCTTCTGTCCCGCCGGTGCCGCTTTCGTCTTCTGTCCCGCCGGCGCTGCCCTCGTCTTCTGTCCCGCTGGTGCTGCCTTTGTCTTCTGTCCCGCTGGTGCCTCCTTCGTCTTCTGTCCCGTCGTTGCTGCCTTCGTCTTCTGCCCCGCTGGTGTCTCCTTCGTCTTCTGTCCCGTCGGTGCTGCCTTCGTCTCCACCTCGGCCGCCGCATTGTGATAAACTAAAACTATGCCTTTTTAACGCTCAGTCAGCATGCACTGATGGCAAAGCTGATGTCATTGCTGACTTTATCGCAGATGAACATGTTGACATTGCTTTTATCACCGAAACATGGCTTAACCCCCTTGGTCATGAACCTATACATGTGAGTCTCACTCCGAGTGGTTACAGGCTTGCTTCTTTCCATCGCTCATCCCGAGGTGGTGGTATCGCCATCCTCTACAACGACTCACTCCATTCCCGCCTGTCTTTCTCGCAGTCTCTGCCTTTCTCCCATCCTTCTTTCGAGCACGTTGAAGTATCCTTCCAATCCACCCCTCACCCCATCACCTTCTCCTGTGTCTATCGACCTCCACCTAGCTCTGCCAACAAGCTCACCACATCCATGTTTCTCTCTGACTTTGATCAACTTCTTGATTACTACTGTCTCTTACCTGGAAATCTCATCATTCTCGGTGACATCAATGTCCACTATGACAACACTCACCGTTATGACACAAGACATATCATCAACTCTCTGTCCAATCACAATATGACTCAACACATTTCTGAACCAACCCATCAAAAAGGTCACATTCTTGACTGGATCATTTCTCGTGATCACCACAATTCCGCTACTGACAACTGCTTAGTTCTTTCTACCCGTCTAACTTCAGCCCTTCCATCTGACCACTCTGCAATTCTCTGTTCTCTCGACATTTCTCCTCCTTCCCGTACCATGCGCACAGTGACTCGACGCAATCTCAAATCTATCGACCTCTCCACATTTTCATCTGATGCCTCCCGTCTCCTTTCTGAAAAGTCACATAACCTTGCCGATGAATTCTATACTACTCTCCACCATCTTCTGGACACTCATGCTCCAGCCACAACCCGTCCTTTACCTGACCGCCCCCCTACCCCCTGGCTCACTCATGAGATCGCCTGTGCAAAACGTGCCCGCCGCAGAGCAGAGCGCCGCTGGCGCAAATCCAAACTCACTGTACACAGGCAACTTTTCCAAGCCTCTAAAACAAAAGTATCCACCCTCATTGCATCAGCAAAAACAAGTTATTTCCAAACCAAAATCCTGAATGCCTCTTCTTCAAAAGAACTCTTTACAACCATGAATCATCTCCTTGGCACACGAAAAGATTTACCTCTCCCAACAAAACATACAAATGAAGAACTCCCATCTGTATTCTCCAACTATTTCACCACCAAAATACAAACTCTTCGTGACAGGCTTGACAGGACACCCTGTCAACCATGCCCACCTGACCCTTCCTTCTCTGGCACACCTCTTACTACTTTTAACCCAGTCTCACAAGAAGAAATTCTCAACACAATCAGATCCATGTCGTTCAAAACCTGCGAGCTGGATCCTCTTCCAGGTTCTCTCTACGCCGACTGTCTCCCTACTCTCCTCCCATTCATCACTGACATCATCAACACTTCTCTTCAAACTGGAACTGTCCCTGATTCTTTCAAGTCTGCTATTGTTCACCCTCTCCTCAAGAAACACAATTTAGATCCAAATGAACTGAAAAATTACCGGCCTATCTCTAATCTCTCTTTCTTGTCAAAACTCCTTGAAAAAGTCGTCCTCAACCAGCTGAACTCTCACCTGTCTGCCAACAATCTCCTCAATCCTTTCCAGTCAGCCTACCGCCAGTGCCATAGCACTGAAACTGCCCTACTACACATTCTCAACAATCTCCTCCTTGCAACTGATACTGGCAAAGTCTCTCTCCTCACACTCCTTGATCTGTCTGCAGCCTTTGATACCACTGATCATGGTATTCTCCTTTCTAGACTTCATCATACTTTTGGCATCTCTGACATTGCTCTGTCTTGGTTCACTTCATACCTATCCAACAGAAAACAAACCGTTCTCATCAATGGCACTTACTCTCAACCTGCATACCTGACCTGTGGTGTTCCACAAGGATCTGTCCTTGGCCCTGTTCTTTTCACTCTTTACACCTCCCCCCTGTCCACCATCATCAACTCCCATTCTATAAAACACCACTTCTATGCTGATGACACCCAACTTCAAGACAGTGACTCACCTGATAATATACAGCGCCTGTTGACTCGCACCACTGAGTGTTACTCGGACATTAAGAACTGGATGACACACAATAGACTTCAGCTTAATGACGACAAAACAGAAGCTATCCTCATTGGCACCCGTCAGAAACTTTCTCAGCTGCCTCCTCTTTCTCTCCCATTATGTAACACATCAGTCCCAATTTCTGATTCAGCTAAAAACCTTGGTGTCTGCATTGACTCTACCCTCTCCATGAACAACTTTGTTTCTCAAACTGCCAGATCCTGCTACTATCATCTCCATCGTATAAGGCTGATCAGGAAGTATCTCTCTGTCGAAACAACTGCAAAACTCGTTCTCTCCTTCATAATGTCTCGCATTGACTATTGCAATTCACTCCTGTCTGGTCTTCCTGCCTCCACCATTCACATCCTACAGCGCATTCAAAACAATGCTGCACGCCTTGTACTCAAAAAGAAAAAAGCTGACCACATATCTCCTCTCCTGGCACAACTTCACTGGCTCCCTGTATCAAAGCGCATACAGTACAAACTAGACACCATGTGCTACAAAAGCCTCAATAACGCAGCCCCCGATTACCTGTCAAGCCTACTTGAGATCTATCTTCCCTCACGTACCCTCCGCTCTGCCTCCGATCCTCTGACTTTTCGCTTTCCACGCACTAAGCTCAATACCTATGGTCCACGAGCCTTCTCTGTTTCTGGTCCACTCTCCTGGAACAAACTTCCTCTCTCAGTCCGTCAGCAACCTACTTTTGTCTCCTTCAAGTCCGCTCTCAAAACTCACCTTTTCTCCTCCGCATAAAATCCTAACCTCACTCAACCCCCCCCCCCCCCCCCCTCTGCAGCCTGTCTCCGCTCGGAGGGAATCACATGGTTATAATATATAATTGTATATGCTATGCTCTCTATAATTTTCCATTGGTTTTATTCTTGCTTTTATTGCTTTTATTCTTTCTCCCCATTTATAGCCATGCGTGTGTGTGTGTGTGTGTGTGTGTGTGTGTGTGTGTGTGTGTGTGTGTGTGTGTGCGTGCGTGTGCGTGCGTGCGTGCGTGCGTGCTTGCGTGTGTGTCTGCTTCAGCGCTTAGATTTGATTTTATCAAGATTTTGCGCTATATAAATATTGTAATTATTATTATTATTATAGATGACGGAAGCATTAAGATGGACAGCAAACAGACCAGTTTTTATGTTGCAGGCTGAGACTTAACTCGAGACATCAAATCCTGAGCACACAGCTCTGCCAACAGAACCATCCAACCCATGTAAAAATAAATTATAAAAATTGTGGCCTGCTTAAGGATTGACCCCTCAAAACTCATGCCTGTACCAATGTATTCCTGATGATGGGTCATGACTGTTCCACTGTGTTCCTGACAATGGGTCATGCCTGTTTATACCACTGTGTTCTTGACAATGGGTCATACCCATTTATGCCACTGTTCCTGACAATGGGTCATGCCTGTACGAATGTGTTCCTGACAATGGGTCATGCCTGTACCACTGTGTTCCTGATGATGGGTCATGCCTGTACCACTGTGTTCCTGATGATGGATCATGACTGTTCCACTGTGTTCCTGACAATGGGTCATGCCTGTTTATACCACTGTGTTCTTGACAATGGGTCATGCCCATTTATGCCACTGTTCCTGACAATGGGTCATGCCTGTACGAATATGTTCCTGACAATGGGTCATGCCTGTACCACTGTGTTCCTGATGATGGGTCATGCCTGTACCAATGTTCCTGACAATGGGTCATGCCTGTACCACTGTGATCCTGACAATGGGTCATACTCGTACCAATGTGTTCCTGATGATGGGTCATGCCTGTACCAGTGTTCCTGACAATGGGTCATGCCTGTACCACTGTGTTCCTGACAATGGGCCATGGATCGGTGAATTTCCTCAGAGTCAGATATCGATCAAAATCTGTGATCTTTCATTTCCCTCCAGGCAAAATTCTGTGAAAAATGTACTTTTAGATTTCAACATATTGCAAAGCAACAAGAAACAAAAACAAAATTTACAAACAAAAACATTCTGATCAATCTTTTTTTCCCACTCTTTCAAGATGTTTAATGCACTACTTATTCTTAAAAAAAGTAAAAAGCAGCTGAGCAAAAAATTTTCTGCCATCAGTTTTCAAACACATCACTAAGATGTGAACTATGATGTTGAATACGCAGCATACCTTTGGAAATGGGGTATTAGTTAATAAACAGTCAGTTTCTACTGATAAAAGTATAGGCAAATGTATTGCTACTGTGAATACTTCTGAGTTGCAACTTACATATAAAAACAAAGAAACAGATAGAGGTGAAGAGAAGACGGGGAAAGTGAATCATGGCACTCACAGCTTGTACAGTGCTGACAGAAGTCTCGGCACGACTGGTGGTAGCAGCATCAGGTTCTACAACAAGCTGGGACTGGCTGCTATGGAAGAGATAGGGGTCAGCGTCCGGATGGGTCAGCTGGCCACTTGGAACCGTTTTGTCCTGGGACACTTCACCATGACCAACCATCATACCACGCTCCACACGCGGATTGTTTGTGGATACATCACCCACTACACCTTCCACTGTAGGTTTAGGTCCTTGCTGAGATTGTAAGTTCTGACTAGCACTGTGCGCGTGTCCAGTCTGACTAACACGGTGAACCTGGCTTGCTGGATGGACACCGTGTGAGACGTCCCTTACAGGCTGTGACCCTGGTTGCCTCCTGTCACCTGTCCTTGGTGGGCTTCCTGCTATCACCCCTTTCTCCACCTGTGTCCTCTGTGGACTTTGTACACCTGCCTGCTGCACAAGTCCCGCAGGCTGACCTGACAGTGCTGTCTGACTGAGGGCACGCTGACTACTCAGTCTTGTCTGGCTCCCTGCACGATGACTGACCACGGTAGTCAGACTACCCACCGGTGTACTGGACACGGCAACCTGACCAGCAGTAGTCTGACTGGACGTCCGACCCTGACCGCCCCCCTGAGACTTGTGTGAAGTGCTGACAGTCTTCTGCTGGTTGAGAGCGCTAAGCTGGGCCAGCTTGGCGGCCACCTGGCTAGCTCTCTGGCTATGCTGCTGTGACTGGCCGCCTTGCTGGCTGCTTTGCTGGCTGGCTTGGGACACTGCTGTTCCTTCGCTCAACAGTCCCTTGGGTGGCTGGGGTGGTGAGACCGCAGCTGTAGAGGGTAGCAGTTCTGGCACTTGAAACATAGGGATCAGTGTCACTTTAAGTGTAATGCCATCCACAATATTTTCATACATTCTGATTGACATTATTGGATTTGAGTTTGCACGTGTGCGTGTGTGTGTGTGTATGCGTGCGTGCGTGTGTGTGTGTGTGTGTGTTCGAGAGAGAGAGAGGTGGGATATGGTGTGTGCATATACACAGACATGCATTAGTGCATGCGTATAGTGTGTGCATACATATTAGACAGATGTGATTCTGTTATTCAATACACCCCTCTTCCTTACTGGCACTGATAGAACAACACAAGAAAGTAAAAACAAGAAAGACTACTGCACATGTGGGAGGTTTACACAAAAATCTGAAAGTTCTTATACTGATCAGTCAGCTTCCACCCTTTGTTCTTTCTGCAGCCCAAAAGTCATATTTAATGGTCTTGTTCTGTTCTGTTTTCGTAAGAGTCCTCAGTGTTAGGTGGCCTATTTGTTGTCCCCTGCCTTCAATCCTCATATCATGGTCCTGTTCTGTTGTGTCTTGGTAAAAGTCCTATGTCTGATACCACTATAAGTCAGTTCTGAATAGTGCTTCAAATAACTTGCTGAATATACACATCACCTGTTCTCACGTCCTTGTCTGTATCAAACACATCTTCAGACATGTAATCCTTTCATCAGATAGGATCACTGGAGCATTCAAATCACTTCTGATTAGAAATCAGCATATTTTTCACTGTCCTTTTTTGCGCGAGCTTGGCCAAGCCATTTTTGAGTCAGCTAGCATGGTTCTCTGATTTGCCATCAAGTCCATAAATGTTTCATAAATGTCACAGACAGTGTCATGTACCAAATTAGGATTGTGATATGTTTATTCATGACAAAGAGATACCCATCTTTTCGACTGGTCAATAGTTAGACATTATTTCTATTTTGGGCACAGAGAAAATTCAGTACAGTCCCAGGACAGGTATACCCATCATGTTACACTATGAAAGCAACAACAGGATTATGAGTATATCCGTCTTGTAGGCAGCAGGCAGATTAGATTTGTTCTTTTGCCGATGAAGTAACTAGTCTTAATTTTTTTAACAGGCTTTTCAACTCAGTAAAATACAGATGAAAAATCACCCAAGTAAATACAAAATGAAAAATGGCATCAAATCTACACACTAATACACACACAACAGGAGCCAAATTACAGCAACAACACTGCCCTACCTTGAGCTTCCTCCATCTGGCCAGCTGTCATAAGAACAGACTGGGAGGGATGTTGGGACAGAGCTGGGAACACGTCGTATGACTGAGTGCCTTCATCTTCTGGTTCACTGTCCATCACAGTCTGTCCAAACAAAAGTACAATCAGGTCAGTAAACAAATGGTCAATCAGAAAACCTGGGATCAATACCTCTGAATACCTCTGCCTGGTGGGTAAAGGGTGGTGATTTTTTTTATCTTCCACGTCAACATGTGTGCAGATCTGCCAGTGCCAGTGTGTACACATGCAAAATATCAAATGCATATGTTAAAGATCCTGTAAGTTATGTCAGAATCCAGTGGCTTATGGAAACCCAGCATGCCAAACAAAGATGCAGACTGTGCAACAACACAGTGGAATGTGTCAGCTCAGCCTGAGTTCTCTGTGGTTTCCTTAAAAAGTCTGATTATGTGTCATGAAATCTGAGTCTAAATGAATTAAAGAAAAGTTGTATAAAAGAATTATTTAGAGCATTGTCAATAACAATGATAATAATACTAATGATTATTTAGAGCATTGTCAATAACAATGATAATAATACTAATGATAAGTATTTACCATGTATCATATGACACACTTCAACTGTCCATACACAAAAAGAGGAAACGACAGTTCACGAAGTCCATGATACCTGGTGTTAAATCAATACATGTATATAAAAAAGCAAAATCAGAACATCAGAATAAATGGCAATTCTTATTCATTTAACTGTACAGAATCCACAGTAAACATCCCAGAAAGTATTCCCTCTTATTCAATTCCCACTTTAATCACATATTTCTTTACTTTCATGATGTGCATATGTACTTCACTTGCAACATTTGTCTTGCACAATGTACGAGGGTACTTTCTAGTAGAATGAGACCACATCTGTATAGCTTGAAAATGCATTTACAGAATATGGAAAATTATGTCACAGAAAACATCAGTCTACGATGTAATTATGTGCCAAATTTTGTTATTCATCTTTGATGAAAATTATGTCACAGAAAACGTCAGTCTACGATGTAATTCTGTGCCAAATTTTGTTATTCATCTTTGATCCGTCTTATGGTTCTGACAGTGTATGTCAAGGCCCTGTCAGACACCGATTTGAAAAATGGCAAAGAAAATAGCATTTTCAACAGCGGATTATCGCAGCTACATTAAGGTATGTGTCGCCCTCGGAAAGAATGCAACTGTGTTCAGATGGTTAACACATTATGCAAGTGGCCAGGCCACCACTGAAGACAACAGGGGGAAAATGCGAAAAAGCAAAAAGTGCGATGAAAAGTTAGTGGCTAGTATGAAGGCAATGGTTGATGCTGATTCAAGAGTCAGCCTTGAAGAGATCGCTGATTGTCTCGACATTCATTCGTCGACTGCATCGAGGATCCTAAGAAATCAGCTTGGCTACAGGAAGGTGTCATCAAGATGGATCCCTCATATTTTGACGCCAGCAAATAAGTGAGGCAAATAAGGGGGGTAGGTTACGTTTCTGCCAAGATATGCTGAAAATTTACAAGAACTGTGACCCTAAGCGGCTGGATGAAATTGTGACAGGTGATGAAACCTGGGTATACATGTATGAACCTCAGAGAAAGTCACAGAACATGGCCTGGATTCCTAAAGGTGGGATTCCTCCTCAAATCGCTCGTCGTCAATGTTCACAAAAGAAAGTGTTATACACCATCTTTTTCAACACAAAGGGGATCGTGCTACAGAAACCATGCAAACAAGAAGAGACCATCACCGGAAAGTTCTACAGAGACTCAGTACTGACATCAAGAAATTTCATGCAACTTCCCGACCAACCGCAGGCATGAGAGGAATCAAGATTCTTCATGATAACGCACCTGCTCACAAGTCAAGGCTCGTACGAGAATACCTTGTAACCGAGAACATCCATACTTTGCCACACCCTGCTTACTCCCCAGACCTTGCACCCTGTGACTTTTACCTGTTTCCACATCTGAAGAAATCACTGGCAGGAAGAAGTTTCAAGAGCCGAGCAGCCTTGGGAACGGCGGTTTTCCAGTGTCTGTCACATATACCCAAAGAAGCCTACAGAGCGGTATTTCTACAGTGGATCGAGTGAATGCAGAAGTGTGTGGCAGCGGGAGGTGAATACTTCGAACAGTTGAAATGAATCTTTTTTTTTTTGGCCGGTGAGTCATTGACGTATAAGTTCATTGGTCTCGGACATTAAGAACTGGATGACGTTCAACAAACTTCAGCTTAATGACGACAAGATAGAAGCTATCCTCATTGGCACCCGTCAGAAACTTTCTCAGCTGCCTCCTCTTTCTCTCCCATTATGTAACACATCAGTCCCAATTTCTGATTCAGCTAAAAACCTTGGTGTCTGCATTGACTCTACCATCTCCATGAACAACTTTGTTTCTCAAACTGCCAGATCTTGCTACTGTCACCTCCATCGTATAAGCCTGATCAGGAAGTATCTCTCTGTCGAAACAACTGCAAAACTCGTTCTCTCCTTCATAATGTCTCGCATTGACTATTGCAATTCACTCCTGTCTGGTCTTCCTGCCTCCACCATTCACATCCTGCAGCGCATTCAAAACAATGCTGCACGCCTTGTACTAAAAAAGAAAAAAGCTGACCACATATCTCCTCTCCTGGCACAACTTCACTGGCTCCCTGTATCAAAGCGCATACAGTACAAACTAGACACCATGTGCTACAAAAGCCTCAATAACGCAGCCCCCGATTACCTGTCAAGCCTACTTGAGATCTATGTTCCCTCACGTACCCTCCGCTCTGCCTCCGATCCTCTGACTTTTCGCTTTCCACGCACTAAGCTCAATACCTATGGTCCATGAGCCTTCTCTGTTTCTGGTCCACTTTCCTGGAACAAACTTCCTCTCTCTGTCCGTCAGCAACCTACTTTTGTCTCCTTCAAGTCCGCTCTCAAAACTCACCTTTTTCTCCTCTGCATAAAATCCTGACCTCACTCAATCCTCTCTGCAGCCTGTCTCCACTCAGAGGGGAATCACATTGTAATATATAATTGTATATAATATGCTCTCTATAATTTTCCATTGCTTTTATTCTTTCTCCCCATTTTAGCCGTATATAATATGCTCTCTATAATTTTCCATTGCTTTTATTCTTTCTCCCCATTATAGGTGTGTGTGTGTGTGTGTGTGTGTGTGTGTGTGTGTGTGTGTGTGTGTGTGTGTGTGTGTGTGTGTGTGTGTGTGTGTGTGTGTGTGTGTGTGTGCTGCGCGCGCCGTGCGTGCGTGTCTGTTTTAGCGCTTAGATTTGATTTTATCAAGATTTTGCGCTATACAAATAAAGTATTGTATTGTATTGTATCCTACTGGAAATTACCCTCGTATATTACGTTACGTATGTACATTTCTATAATTAATCCGAATTTCATCTGTTTCATCACTTTTTTGTCTTTTGAGGACTCACTGTTGACTGGAATGAAAACTGACAAAGATTCACTTGCTTCAGAGGACATTTTTTCTGTTTCAGGCTCAAAATTGCTGTCTTCACCAAGAAAGATTTCATCTAAAATTTGTTGCACAGTGAATCAAACTTGTTTGCTCACCTGACACCATAAAACAGAAAAAAAACATGTAAGATTGCTTCAAAATGACTCGGCAGTTTTTTGGAAGTTACATGAAGGGAAGAGTGACAAAGTAAGCTCCCTTCCCTATTGCACACCATGGCAGGCAAATCGGCCCTGTTTCCTCCTATTAAGTAACGCGCGACGTCAGCATCTTGATAGCACTGGCTGAACCCCGCTTGGCGTCTGACCCCATTTCTCATTTTCCATAGCCCCTCCAGGCCTTCCACATTCCTTCTTTGTTCTCACTAGAATTGAGCTCGGTGCCAGAATTTTACCCACCACTTTAACTGCTCTTATTTCAACTGTGCTACTTTTTCTAAATGACTGTTAACAATAGCTTGTAGGAAAAAGTGTGTAGATCAGTTCTATGGTTGTTATTTGAAAGGGACAGAACTTGTACCATTGATTTGTTTGTATTTCTGTGCTAAGCGTCTTCTTTGATTTTGTTATCACAGAGACAATGCTCACTCATTTTTACAATGAGCATATCAACCTATTGACTGTTTGAATTGTGTTGACTGTGTGGTGAAAAGAGTGAAAAGACAAGTGAAAGATAAAACAATGTAGATCTAAGTCAAAAGTGCTATCATACATTGACTCACTGCAAAAAATATTCCGAAGCTAGAAAAAATGCTGTTTTACAAAATGCATCTGAAAAGATCTGGGCCGAGTTCGACCGTACACTGTCAGTAGATAATGTACATTGTGTGCACTCCTTTGACAGCCAGCAGAAAGGGGGGAGACCAAAAAAACAAAAACATGAGCACCAAAGCATACACTGTCTGAAATATCTGCGGAAAGAAGCAAAACTTCGGAGAATGCATCTTCTACCCCTGTCAAAAAATCAAAGCCAAGTGGAGATCCAAACGTCTCCCATCATCTGTACACCCCCAAAATGCACAGAAAAAATGTTGCCCATGCTTCCACATCCACACTTGTGTATAAAAGCGCATTTATTGAAACTTCAGTTATGTACATGGTGGATGAAAATTGAGTGCTAGTGAGAAAAACGTGTTTGTTATGTGGAATATGTGAAAACTCAGTGCTGTTCTGTGCCCTGTACATCTATATTACGGCACCGCCTCTTCCTATTTACAGGTAAGTGTCCCTGCAATGTTTTTTTCAGCATGGCATCATGCATTCATGCATCTTTCATCATATGTATAGATTAACAGTAAGAAAAGTAAACTGCTTACTACACCACCAGCTGAAAATGCATGATTGTATTTTGCATCAGGACAGTCAGTTTCTTAACTTTTTTTTAAATTTTTTTTTTTTATTAATTTTCAATGTGTTGCAGCAGAGTACTTTCTGCTGGTTTTAAAAAAAATCTTATAGCTACGATGAGTCAGACATAAATGATGTACATGTAGAACAGCAGACACTAGAATTTACCGCGGCCAGCACTGAAAGAACAGACCGTTGCTTTGTATGATTCCCTCCACACTGAGCAGCTGTTCTGTCTTGAGCGGTGGCTCAGTGAGCACGTTCAACCAAACAGTAGGCTGTGCACAGCAGTGACATTCATACCATTTAAACCGAAAGTGAGTGGGTGTGTCCAACTGATAGTTTGTCAGGTGCAGGAGTTGAGAGGTTATCGGTCATGCTTAACCTTTAGCACACTATTTTTCCATGACTTCTTTTCTCTGTCCCTGCATTCTCTCTCTGGGAGCAAAAAACTTGAGCACCTACTCGTTTAGAATTGTTATAACTTTGCTTGTATTATATGCAGAAACTTGATTTTTTGTATACTAATAAAATAATGGATGAGGAATGTTTTCATATAATGCATTATGTTCTGCATGCATGTTTTGACATTGAAAAAAAAAAAAAAAAATGCAAACATGCTGACTTGGTTTTATTCACTGAGTGGAATTCTATTGTATGCAGAGACCTGATTTTTTTGTATACTAATAAAATAATGGATGAGGAATGTTTTCATATAATGCATTATGTTCTGCATGCATGTTTTGACATTGAAAAAAAAACAAAAAAAACCAGAAACGTGCCGACTCAGTTTTATTCACTGTGAGTGGAGTTCTGTTTCTCCTCTCTCCTCCTTCACCTGACTGGCATATCGATTCGTTTCTGTCACAAACAAATTGATGATTTTATTTGTCATAAATAAACAAAAAAGTTTTCCCTCAGAAATGCCATCAGGTATCTCCTTGGGACCAGAAGTTTCTATAAAATCGGTCAGCCGTGAATGTTCATACCGGTTTGGAACATCGCCGACACTTTCGCTTGAAACACACTATCATTGTGACTTGTCACCAACATCAGCTACCATCACTTCGCCGTCAATTTCAGCTTGTGTGAAAGCCTTCAAACCCATTTTCAGAGTCCGATTTGTAAAAAAATTCGTACAACAATTTTTCTAAATCAACCTCCGCCATTTTGGTGTTGAGAAAATCCGCAAAATCGATGTTCACACTTCAAAAATTCAATACCGCGTTTGAATCGAAGGAAATGCAAATGGCGGACGGAAGAGCAGAGTTTAGCCTCGTTCTGAATCGAAAGTAGCAGCGTTACTATTATAAGTAACGGATATAGTGTTTATGAACCGGGAATTTTGAACACCCTTTGCTCGGCAACACAGTGCGCCTGCAGATGCAGGGGAAATAATCCGTTCGGCGACACAGTGCACCTACAGCGTGCTAAAGGTTAACTACTGCTGGCATTTGTGGGGCAATTTGCCTTTAAAAAAAAAGATAAACAGGTCTTATGTGCAGCATGTACTTGGAGCATGTCAAAGCAAACACAACAGGTTGACCCTGACGAAGTTCCATGCGACAATCCACTCTAACAAAACACACATTCAAAAAAATAAGGGGTGTTACAATGTACCATGGTAATAGCTTTACCCAGAGACAGCAACCTGCATTTCACAGGAACTTTTGTACAAAAAATTACAAAATGAAACCAAAGTTAAAAGTGCTTCTAAGCACATCTGTCACAGAGACAAAGCCTCACCAAAAATGAAGGATATACTTACAGCAATGAAACAGTTGTTCTTCACTAATGAATACAATTTTGTGTTAGTTTCTAAATTACATTTCCTCTACAGATAGGTACAGTGAAACTGGGTTAGAATCATCACAGTTTCAGGGGGTCCACTGTCAAGAAATTCAAGGGCTGGCAATTTTTCATGGATGTGACTTTTGATAAGCGTCTCTCTCTCTCTCTCTCTCTCTCACACACACACACACACACACACACATCAAACTTACATCCACATTGTAAGGATCTGCCACAGTAGATTCCCCTTCTTCTCCCCCTGTCTCCATCGCCTCCACTTTCTCCTCCTCCTTCACCAGCTGACGCTGAGGGTGGTTCTGGGAACATGGAATGGAGTCAGAGTCTGACAGGGACTGCTGTGATTCCGTCGGCTTTTCAGGTTTCTTGTTGCCCATAAAGAAGTCCTCACTGAAAGATGGTACACAGACAGTCATGTTGTGTGCTGGAGGGAAACAATATAATCCCCCCACATCTCCTGCCCAAATAAAACTTTTCAAAGAGTCAGTTCTGGTATTTGCTGATGCTACAAATAACTATCAGTATCATCACTTTAGGTGTTAGCAACTAACCTGCGTTTACTGGGAGTCCATTAGTTTTTTTTCCCTTCAAAGCCTATATAACACCCACTCATAGGTAAATGTAGAAATGGCCGATCTCCTTGGTGTAGTGGTTACTGCTACAGACTACCAACTGGAAGATTGTGAGTTCGAATCTCTATCAGTCCCTTCAAAAATCAATATGGGATTTTTCACTTCCAAGTGGCTCCTGCCCAAAGTTGAGCACATTATGGGCTCATTATGAAAACTGGTTTCGTGCAGTTGAAACTCATCCACTTCACAGATGTAACATTGTGGATGCTACTCAAATCTTCTAATCAACACCTCAGGTGTCTGTATCTCAGGCCTGGTTGATGCAGGATACATTATGATACATTGTGTGTGCTACTCAAACCTTCTTACCGACACCTCATGTGTCTGTATCTCAGGCCTGGTTGATGCAGGATACATTATGATAATAAGTGTACAGCCCTGTCATGCAGTCTCATTCCTAGATGGAACTCTGTAACATCATGATTATTATCCTCCTACTCATCATCATCACATTGTAAAATTAATGTGCTAGCTTCTGTGACCATTAATGTGGTGTAGTAAATGGGACCAACAAAAAAAAAAAAACAAAAAAAAGATTAAAAAAGGACACCACAAAGGAAGTCTTCCTAAGCGTGATGATCCTAAAAATACAAAAAAATAAATGTAGAAATGTAGCACCAAACAAACAGAAATGCTGTGTTATTGCTATCAGAGGTAGCACACTTGCTGGCCAGTGTCAGAGCTGTTAAGTAATGCACCAGTCATTTCCCTTTAACTATTTAATGCTCTATGAAGGCACTACCCATAAGTTGCCAGTTAAGTGTCAGAGCTGTTAAGTAATGCACCAGTCATTTCCCTTTAACTATTTAATGCTCTATGAAGGCACTACCAATAAGTTGCCAGTTAAGTGTCAGAGCTGTTAAGTAATGCACCAGTCATTTCCCTTTAACCATTTAATGCTCTATGAAGGCACCAACCATGTGTTGCCAGTTACCACAGGAACTATGGTCAGCTATACTGTAATGGGATGAAAACAAATCCTTTCTCTTACTTTACCCTTTGACTCCCGCACCCTGTCCAGCAGCATCCCACATTGTCAACCATGCTAGCAAAGCAAAATCTTAACCCTTTAACTCCCTCACTCTATCCACCAGCTTCCTGCAGGAAGATAGTGGATAGGATGAGGGAGTCAAAGGGTTGAATTTCTGCAGTTAGTGGATAGAGTGTGGGAGTCAAAGGGTTAAAAAATTTATCTCACACTTATCACGATAAAATAATAATCCCTGATTTGTAGTAAACATTTCCTGCATTACTAAGGTTCATGACTGACTAGTACCTCTCCTCAAAAAGGCCAGCCTGCTTTCTGGTTGCAGCAGTTCGTCTGCTTAGTCGAGTTCTCTGAAATATGCTTTGAGAGCCTTCTTCAGTCTCTGCACTCTTCTCTCCTGCGCTCACCTCAGGTCCTGCCAATATCACAAAACATGGGTATGGTTATTAGCATGATGCTGTGAACAAATACTGCTTGTGTGTGTGTGTGTGTGTGTGTGTGTGTGTGTGTGTGTTGTGTGTGTTGTGTGTGTTGTGTTGTGTGTGTGTGTGTGTGTGTGTGTGTGTGTGTGTGTGTGTGTGTGTGTGTGTGTGTGTGTGTGTGTGTGTGTGTGTGTGTGTGTGTGTGTGTGTGTGTGTGTGTGTGTGTGTGTGTGTGTGTGTGTATTATCAGTGTGTGTGTGTGTGCATGTTATGCATGTGTGTGTGTGCACACGCATAAGTGTGTATGTGCACTTGCATGCATGCATAAAAATGTATGTGTGTGTATGTGTGTGCATGTGCATAAGGCATGTGTATTAGATATATATAAGTATGTGCATTATGTGTGTATATGTGTATAATAAGCAATCATACATGTGTATATGAGACCTTAAAATGTATTACAGAATTCCTATTGAAATGGAGAGCATAAGTTTTTTTCTTGACAGACTGTGTCCATAACCTACATGTGATCAACAACACAATGTGCACAGTAACTACCAATTAACCTCTTAAGTGCCGTCAATGTAAAATTTACGGAGCTCTCGGAGCCTTCTGTGGGCCTACACACGTGAAATTTATGGAGGTAGTTTGACACACATTTCAGCCTAACGTAAATAGGACAGAAGCACTGGCTGATGTTGTCAGTCTCAGACAGGGTTCATAAAAGTGACTGGCTTCCCTTACATGACTTTTTGACCTATACAACCCTCACCAGATTGGTTTTATTTATCTGAAAAGAGAAACTGGTTTTCAGTAAAATACTGACACCAGGATTGTCTCGCAATGCTGCATGTTTTCAGCCTTTGAAAGCATGTGAGTTCAGTCAAGAACTTATAAATAACTGTAGGGTGATTCAGAAGACAATTCTGACACAAGGAGAGGTTGAAAACAGCAGTAGTTACTGGCTGTTGGTATGAAATGTGCACCAGGCCGACCCAACACAAAAAGTATTGATTTTCCGAGCACTGACACAAAGGGTTTGTGGCCACAGACAATACTGGCAGCTAGCCAACACTTCACACCTTCCCGACATTGTAGAATACCGCTACACTTTCAGTGAGTAGTATTTGTAGTGGAAAGGGGAGAACTAGGGTGATGGAGTGGGGTGGGGGTGGGTGGCGTGCGGCAGTGGACGACCTGACCGGGTTAAGCCACACTGTGGCTCTTTGTAGCTGTCAGCTGTCAGTGATCTGTCAGCAGGAGGTCAGCCAAAGTCTGAATACTTTTAGATTTCATCAGGATGGTCATATCTTCTATTTTTTTCCTTTGTTTTTTTGTTTTTGTTTGTTTCTATCATGAGCAGTGATGAGTTTTTTACAGAAATTTCCACAAAATATTGCAAATATGTAGTAATTTCAAGAAATTACTACATAAATCATCTGAAAATACATTTTGTCATGCCTAATGCACCATTCTGTGAAACTTCATGCATAGATTCTCATAAATATGGGAGCAACAGTTGTTTTAATGTACATGGTAGCGATGCAACATTTTTCCCTGGTACATGAAAACACTGGATGTCAAAAAACGTCGGCACTCAAGGGGTTAAAAAGAGGATCATGAAAGCTTCATTTTTGTGATGCTCAAAGATAATTACAATGTTAGAATTTCCGAAATCCACACAAGAAGTATGTCAGGGTAACTATTCTGAAATCACCATTTTAGCAAATTATCAAGCTTAAATCAAATTGTTAAAACAGATACTGAGACAGATACTAAGGTGTTCATTTTCATGAAAAGTCAAAGTTAATTATGCTGATGAGTCAGCCATGTCTGTATGGATGTGGACTTACTTTCCAGTTTGAAGACGGGATCTGAAGCACTCTGGGACTCAGAATGCACCATGTCGATGGAAATGGGAGCTTTGGCTGCTGTTCCCCAACTGTCACATACCACTATCACTATTACTCAATTTTACATCACTCTAGAACACACAAATATTTATATACACACACTCCCATTTGCACAAACACATGCTAGCACACAAATGCGCATGCATGCGCGCGGCGCGCACACACACACACGCACGCACGCACGCACGCACGCACGCACGCACACACACACACACACACACATAAAATGTCCGACTTCTGTCAGTCATTTCCATCACAGACAGACAAATCACACAAACCACATCACTAATAAATAAATGGCCTGCACCTGACACGTATCTCACTGCTGCTCTCCTTTGAGGACGAATTGCTTGTGACCTCCCCAGCAGCCTTCCTGCTGTCCTGTCTGGCTTCTGCGTATGTCCCCAAGGCTGGCTTGGGCACCGACAGACTGACAGCTTCTGTAAGCACAGTAATTACTGTTATCTGCCTGTGCTTTGTAATGTGTTTCATATAGTGTGTTCTTTTGTTTGCTGCTGCTGTTGTTGCTTTTTCTGTCCCATTTCAATTCTCTCCATGTATCCAAAGGAAAAGGAAAAAATCTGAGTGTGGGTGGTTTGAGGTCATAGTGATATGGTGAGGGCATGGCAGTGTCAGTCCTTTCAATGCCATTTGTGTAAATCCCCTAACTACGTTTCTCAATACTACAAATTTCCATCTGAAATACATACCCATAAACTTGTACAACTGACCTGAAATGGGATGTGGGGTATTCTGAGACTGGATGGGACCCAGACGCAGACTGGAAGACACCCCAAATCTGCAGGTCAAAACATTCAGGGTTAAATATTCCGTTACCTGTTTTGTTTTTCAGTTTATTATTCAGATCATTTGGATAATGATATGGTCATTCAATAATAAACAATACACACATAATTCTCATTTTAGGCATGTAAATTTAAGTGACTGAACAGCATTCAAGCAAATATGTATCAGAAAAACACAAAAACAGGATCAGAACACATACTCAATATAACAAAACAAGACAGGCACAAATTTTCAGTCAACTGGCCTTTGTCATGAAGATCTCCTGCTAAATTCAACATTTGGGATGTTGTCTATAGTTTTTTTGCTCCATGCTACATTTGAGAAGTTGTCTACTGTTTTATTGTGCCAAATGTTGTTTTTTTTTTTTTTTTGTCTTCTGTATATGCTTGACAAAAACCAGCTGGCCGAAAATTTGCACCTGTCTTCTTTTGTAACATTAAATGTGCATTCTAATTTTATTTTTGTGTTTTTCTGGTTTTCAATTTTGTATAATGACATGGTCATAAAACAACAACAAAAAATAATCAACAATACACACATATCATATATCCTGTGTGTTGTCCAGCCTGATAATTACTAAAGTCACTGCAAACCGTACCAATAACGACAACACATATTGACATAGGACAAGGGGACACATACACACAAATCACTGTAATTTTCTGTTTTCAATTCAACACAACTATATGCGACATCACAACTATGTCACAAGTGAACAGCTCAGCTGCTTACAGAATATAAAATCAACTTTTTCATAATTTGCTAAGGAAGAAGGAAAGACAGAGTACCACAACACTCAAAACACACTTTACCTCAGTTAATCAAAACAAAGTGACAAAGCACTATCAGAATGATAATGTTCATATTATGTTAATTTTTTCCCTAGGTGCTACTCAGCACAATGCTCTGAAGACCACATGCCGCCCAGCCATTCTGTACCATATGCCACCCGCTTTGACCATTTGCCTATGTATAAAACTATAATGAGGATTTTTTCTTAACCCCTTGACTGCCGCCCCTTTCTGACATCCAGTTTTCTATATACCAAGGAAAAATGCTGCGTCATTACCATGTACACTAAAACAACTGTTGCTTCCATACTTGTGGGAATCTATGCATGAAATTACACAAAATTATGCATTAGGCATGACAAAATGTATTTTCAGATGATTTATGCAGTAATTTCTTTACATTAGTACATAGTTGCAATATTTTGTGGAAATTCCCATAAAAAAAACCTCATAACCACTCACCAAAGAAACAAAAAACAATGAGGAAAAAATAGGAGACATGGCCGTCCTGACAAAATTTTAAAGTGTTCAGACTGTGGATGACCATCTACCAACAGATCACCGACAGCTGAAAAGATACAAAAAGGAACAGTCTACTAATGTACAAAGTAGCCTGACCCAGTCACATATCAATGCATGTGCCCACATAATCTAAGGATATGCCCCTTGCGTTGACCATTCTGTCCAAGTGTGCACATAATCTAAGGATATGCCCCTGGCATTGACCATTCTGTCCAATTTATCATCAGAGGATTTTAAAAACAAACCAGAATACAAATGTGAACACAACTAAGGACACTAAAGTATACATAAGAAAGGCTTACATTACATAAATTACTCCTGCACAGCACATTTCCTCAGAGCCAAACATGCAGTTAATATATATACCCAATTATCAATCCTAAGAGAAAGTGTGTGAGGCTTTATAGAACAGATACAAGAGAATGCACCAGCATGGGAGAAAATGATAGGAAGAGATGACAGAAAGCAAAGGAGGAAGAAAGAAACAAAGAGAGCGACAAAAAAGAGGAAATTTCTAGCACAGGATGTCCAGAAGGTGGGGATACTGTTTATACTGAAAGAGTTCCCGGCATCCACACAGGGGAAGAAAAACGGAAGGATCCGATGACAGACAATGACAATGACAGAAACAACCTTACTTTAAATGTTTCCACATGATTAACAGACAGAGGAGTTGTAAAAAAGTCAAAGAAATCAGATGCAGAGTTACAGAAACTTACCATGAAACTGGAAGGCCATACATGTCTTCAGTGTTAAGGAATACCCCTAGGATGTCAGAGGACTATGGCAACACTTTGTGTAGGATGTCAGCTGACGGCCTATAGCCACTGAGCGGGTTAAGGAAACTTACCATGAGACTGAAGGGAAAAAATCAAAGAAATCACAGATATACTGTTAAGGAAACTTACCATAGGACAGGAAGGCCATGCCTGATTTTGGTATTAAGGAAACTTACTATGAGACTTGAAGTCCACGCCTGACTTTGGTGTCAAGGAAACTTACCATGGGACTTGAAGGCCATGCGTCACTTTGATGTTAAGGAAACTTACCATGGGACTGGAAGGCCATGCATGACTGGTGTTATGGAAACTTACCATGGGACTGGAAGGTCATGCGTGACTGGTGTTATGGAAACTTACCATGGGACTGGAAGGTCATGCGTGACTGGTGTTATGGAAACTTACCATAAGACTGGAAGGTCATGCGTGACTGGTGTTATGGAAACTTATCATGGGACTGGAAGGTCACGCGTGACTGGTGTTATGGAAACTTACTATGGGACTGGAAGGTCATGCGTGACTGGTGTTATGGAAACTTACCATGAGACTGGAAGGTCATGCGTGACTGGTGTTATGGAAACTTACCATGGGACTGGAAGGTCATGCGTGACTGGTGTTATGGAAACTTAACATGGGACTGGAAGGTCATGCGTGACTGGTGTTATGGAAACTTACCATGAGACTGGAAGGTCATGCGTGACTGGTGTTATGGAAACTTACCATGGGACTGGAAGGCCATGCGTGACTGGTGTTATGGAAACTTACCATGAGACTGGAAGGTCATGCGTGACTGGTGTTATGGAAACTTACCATGGGACAGGAAGGTCATGCATGACTGGTGTTATGGAAACTTACCATGAGACTGGAAGGTCATGCTGACTGGTGTTATGGAAACTTACCATGGGACAGGAAGGTCATGCATGACTGGTGTTATGGAAACTTACCATGGGACAGGAAGGTCATGCATGACTGGTGTTATGGAAACTTACCATGGGACAGGAAGGTCATGCGTGACTGGTGTTATGGAAACTTACCATGGGACAGGAAGGTCATGCGTGACTGGTGTTATGGAAACTTACCATGGGACAGGAAGGTCATGCATGACTGGTGTTATGGAAACTTACCATGAGACTAGGAAGGTCATGCGTGACTGGTGTTATGGAAACTTACCATGGGACTGGAAGGCCATGCATGACTGGTGTTATGGAAACTTACCATGGGACTGGAAGGTCATGTGTGACTGGCTTGGCGTCTGCCCCAACTGAAAACACAGACACCATGGTCATGCCAGGTAACAGTCTCCCTTTTCCAACACTGCTAAAACTCACAGGCTTATAAAGATACACCAATGAAAGTGCGAGAGAGTGAGTGACAGAGAGAGAGAGAGAGTGTGTGTGTATGAAAGTGTGTGTATGAAAGTGTGTGTGTGTATATGTGTGTGTGTGTGTGTGTGTGTGTGTGTGTGTGTGTGTGTGTGTGTGTGTGTGTGTGTGTGTGTGTGTGTGTGTGTGTGTGTGTGTGTGTGCCCCCACGCATGTTTGTGTTTGTGTGTGTGTGTGTGTGTATTGTGTGTTGTGTTTTGTGTGTGTGTGTGTGTGTGTGTGTGTGTGTGTGTGTGTGTGTGTGTGTGTGTGTGTGTGTGTGTGTGTGTGTGTGTGTGTGTGTGTGTGTGATGTGTGTGATGTGTGTACGAGCATGAGTGTGTGCATGTGTGTGGGTGTTGTGTTGTGTCTGCATGTGTGTGTGATTGCATAGGAATAAAATGTGACATGCCTTATAAATTTAGAACAAGGGGTATGGATAAAACCTGAAACATGATTTTCCCTGGATGTGGGATGCCCATATTTTCAGCAATTTGGGTTAATAGCCCTAAGAACAGCTACACCAACTTCTCTTAAGAGTCTAGAGGCACAGTGGTTAGCACAACAAATTACTGACGGGAAGGTAATGGTTCAAATTTCAGCCCTGTCAAAATCAAAATGGGATTTCTCAGCCCCAACTGGCTTCTTCTCAGAGTTGAGCATGCTGTGGGCTCATTTTGGAAGACTGGGACCAAACAGCTGAGTCCCATCCATTCCACAAATGCGTCACTGAGGATGCTGCTCAAATCTCCTGACACCACAGGTGTCTTATCTTTCAGGCCTGGTTGATGCTAGGATATCTTATGATTATAAGTGTGGAGTACAGCCCTTTCAAACAGTCTCAATCCTAGATGGACCTTCGTAGCATCATGATTATGGTCCTCATCGTCACCATCTTCAAAGCAATGTAAAAACTTCCCAGCTTCTGCCACCATTAGTCGGCACAGAAAATGGGACAAAAAACAAATTAAATTTCACTCTTTAAGGTTGTGAAGTGCACAGGTGTACGGCATAAGGCGCAATTTTTTCATATCACTATACTTTGGCAGGTAAACAAAGTGCACAGGGAATCACCTGCCACTTGTCAAGTTTTCTTGGCCAAACTGCAGGTGTGAGACAACAGATTTACTCAGTTTCTTTACTGTCCATATCAATTTAACCCTTTGGCTCCCTCACCCTCTCCACCAGCTTCCAGCATTACTACCCACCTGACTGACTTGCTGTGAGGTGAGCTGTGAGCCAGAGGAGGAGGACAGACGAAGACACAATGACTGACTCTGCTGCCATTCCGGCACGTCAGCTGCCATAGTGGGCCCCACGTACCCTTCTGCTGCACTGGCCTGAAATACAATACGTCATATACTCCATCAACATGGCTTTCAGAGAAAGTCATGAGTATAATAATAACATTACTGATAATAATATTCTTGTGATAAATTTTCACGTTAACCTTGACTGTTTATGATAAAAAGTGCAAGTTTTCAACCTTAGCTCCCTCTTCCTTCCTCAAACTTCTGTTCAACCCATGCCCTCTATTTTTCACACACACACACACACACACACACACACACACACACACACAACACACACACTCACACACATACACCACACACACACACACACACACACACACACACACACACCTCTTTCTCTCTCTCTCCTTCCAGAAATTAACCCACAAATAAAATGACACATTCTCACTCTCTCTCTAAATAAAAATGAGAAAATACAGATGTCCAGATTTAACCTTTGACTCCCGCACCCTGTCTACACACTGCAAAAACTTAACCCTTTGACTCCCTCACCCTATCCACCAGCTTCCTGGATAGGATGAAGGAATCAAAGGGTTACGTTTTTGCTTTGCTAGCATGTTGTATGTATTGGCATCCGTCTGTCTCGGGAGACAATGGAGATTGCGCCTTGGAAGTCATTCTGCAGTGGAACTGCAGCGTCGGCTGTGGCTGTAGAGCCCAATCCTCGAACGGCAGGTCCTGCTGCAGTTGCTGCACGTGAAGATGGTGTCGTCCGAAGGCGCTGACCCTGCTCTCTCGCGTCTGCGTGCTCTTCTTCTTCCCACTGCTCCTCTCTCCTCTGCTCGGATGTCTTGATGGCCGGAGTGATGGCAAGTTTCCAGCTGCTGCGGTCTGCTGCTACCACTTCAAAGCCTGCTGGTGCAATGCCATCCCCTTGAGGTCCCGCTTGCACACATCTTTGTAGCGGAGTATGGGCCTTCCCGTGGGTCTGGAGCCAGTAGCATGCTCGCCGTACAAAATGTCTTTGGGTATTCTGCCATCTTGCATGCGGGTAACATGGCCAAGCCAGCGCAAGCGTCTCTTTGTGAGCAAGGCAAACATGCTGAGAGTTCCTGCACGAGCTAGGACGTCCTTGTTGGGGACGTGGTCCTGCCATGAAATTCCAAGAATCCTTCTGAGGCAGCGTAGGTGAAAGGTGTTGAGCCTGCGTTCTTGACGGGAGTATAGAGCCCAGGTCTCACACCCATACAACAGTGTGCTCAGCAAGCAAGCTTGGTACACTGTAGTCTTTGTCTTGATGGTCAGCATGGAGTTTTCCAACACTCTCTTTGACAGGCGGGCCATTGCTGCAGATGCCTTGCTGATCCTTGAGTTCAGCTCGGTGTCCAGGTTGAGACTGCTGGAGATGGTGAAACCAAGGTATGTGAAGTCTTCCACCACTTCGAGAGTGCAGTCACCGATGGAAATGCGAGGAGCCGAGCTGACATCTTGACCCAAGACGTTGGTCTTCTTTATGCTGATCATGAGGCCAAATTCTCTGCAGGCATGAGCGAAACGGTTAATGAGCTCTTGGAGGGCAGCCTCAGTGTGTGCCGTCAAGGCAGCATCGTCAGCATACAGCATTTCTGGAATGAGGACTTTTCGCACTTTCGTCTTTGCACGGAGGCGTGCGAGGTTGAACAGGCTGCTGTTGCTCCCGTGGCCTTCTTCGGATTGACTGAAGGCATAGCGCAGCAGCAGGGAGAACAGGATGCCGAAAAGTGTCGGGGCGAGGACACACCCCTGTTTGACTCCGCTTTTGATGGGGAAGGGGTCCGAGGAGGAGCCAACGTATTGGGACGGTGCCTTTCATGTCCTCATGAAAGGATATGATCATCTTTAGGAGCTTGGGGGGACATCCAATTCTCTGCAGTAGTGTAAACAGGCCTGTCCTGCTGACCAAATCGAACACCTTGATCAGGTCTATGAAGGCAATGTACAGAGAGTGTCTCTGCTCGCGGCACTTCTCTGGCAGCTGCCTCAGAGATGGTTGAGAATACAGGATACTGGTGGACAGGGTGTGGAAGTCAAAGGGTTAAATACTGAAAAGACAGTTTAACTTCGCAAGTTCCACATATAGCTGGATGTGCACTTTAGGTAGTAGGCATTTAAGAAATTCCATATGATGTGATCATCTCATGAAAGTATGGTTTATTTCAATACAGGCTAACAAGCTTTGTAACAGAAAGATTACCTAAGGTATTTACTCTTTGGAATTCCAAATGTACTGTCAACAGCAAGAACCAAGTTCAAAGTTCAAGTATAAGGGACCAGAATGGTCAGAGACTTGTAGCTGTGTGCAACCAGCTGGTACCCACTTGTCATGTTCACATGAACCAGAGCACAACAAATTAAAATTCTGCCTTTGACAACTGAGCCTACCAGCAGGTCCAGCGCTGTCTTTTAGACAGGGATCCACAACATTCCTATCAACTTTTCAGGGCATGGAATACATATGCTTCAAAACCATTTTAAATATGATTTATGCTTAACCAAGCAAACCTCATTTCTGCAGCATATTTTCTGAATTGAATTTTCAATCATACTTCAAAGTGAACAAGGGAAGGGAAAGTGAGGTGGTGAGCAGGACAGCTCAACAAAGTACTTGATTTCCACAAGTGTACAATGTCTTGGAACACCACATTTTACATACAACATGACCACAACAACTGTGCATTCTATCTTGTACAATACATGTAGTGCCTTCTACTCAAACTAGTAAAATGTACAAAAAACAAGATACACATGCAGGGATGACATCTGCAACAGTATGCACAACTCACACTTCCTTCCTCTAAACATTCACAATATATATCAGGTTTTGCATGACACACATGGTGAAACCACATACAACATCCGGCCTCCCTACTGTTCATGACATAGTCCTGATACGTTACATTCACAAAGAATGGCAAGGGCAATGAAAACTAAATGCAGCACTCCATAAGTTTTCTTGTCTGTTACACAGATCAGATTCCTGTCATCTGCAAAGGTCAACAGTAACCCATCTTGAACTACATATCTTGGTGAGGCGATAAAGCAAGACCATTCCAAAAAGAGAAACCAGGAGTAGTGCATCAGATGTGTGAAGTTTTACCCAGTTCCTGTTATATTTTCTACGTTCTTCAATAAAGGATTATTTTCGTTTAATCTGGACTGGAGTATTTTGTCTCTGAGAAGAATGATCAACTGCTAGATCTTCACGAACCTGCATAACCTGCAAGACACTGCCGGTCACTTACATTCTTTACTTGTGACAAAAGCCTTGGACAAATTGGAACCAGTGATACTCTGGAAATGGCTAAACACAAAGGAAGCCATTAATTCAACACTCTGGCCTGACACAATCTGATCAAACAAGGAATACAAGCAAACAAATTTTCATTTGAGGACTCTATATGACCTATCACATGGGGTATGTCTACATTCTGGCATTTAAACTTTCCAGACCATCATTCTCATTATAGGAAAGAAAACAAACTTGAAACCAGTCTCATTACAAGAAAGAAAACAAACCTGAAACCAATCAAACAAACAACAACAAAGACAAGATAGATGAGTTTTCTTTTAAAAACAAACACTAAAATGTCCAAGATATCCCAACAGACACATTTCTGTCGACAAACAGCCAGCATTAAAAGTCAGTATGCATCATGACAAAAGTTCAGTTTTCTCAAGATTAAGTCTCTCTCTTGGACTACCTTCCATGGGTACAAACACCACAAATACCACATGATGGAAAAGGACCAAACCTGATGATAGCATAAACTTTGATGAACATGGAATGAGAAGAGAAGAGAAGACACTATGTATCTACAATAGGTGAAACGAGAATGACACATACACTGATGCCTGTCCCTGCTGACGTCTGTTTTTCATTCTCCGTGTCTGACTGTTCTGATGAACTTCTTCAGAGGCTGCAGTAAACACAACATGGTCATCACACTTTTTCATTGTACTACCAATCTTGACTCTTAAAGTCGTATCTATTGTGAAAACATGTTCATCACACTTTAAAATTTCAGGTTTAAACATGAAAAAAATAACTGCAATTTTTCAGTTCTGATCTTTTTCAAAAACATCTGTAAGACTGCTGTACTGTGTAAGCGAATCACAACATGTGTACAAACAATTCTTGGTAGTCTTTGAGCTCTTCTCAAAACAAAAAATAATAGTAATATAAATAGCAAATAAATATATCTATACTATGAATTTAAACCTTAACAGAACAAAGTGCTTGCCAAGCAGAATAATCTTAAGTCTTCTTGGTGAACAGTATCAAAAATATACAGATAAAGAGTAAAAAGGTTTGAAGGGCAGATTTAACCCAAGAGTAAAAGGTCTGAACAGAAGATTAACTCTTCGGAGACGTAACAGCGGATATTCCGCTGCAGCTGGCCATACCATTAGAGACGTGACAGCGGACAATCTGCTGCAGCTGGCCAAACCATTAGAGACGTGATAGCGGATATTCTGCTGCGGTTTTTAAAAATGGATGGAAGCCGGTCGCTGGTCTAGGGGAACTAACTACACATATAGGAACACTCTTTGGTATCTTCTGAAGTGTATGTTACTTCCCTTGCATCGATTTTATCCCGATTAGTTAGTTTTTGCCTTTATCCAAACCAACCGGAGTGACCGTCCTTGCACCAAAATGGCGACATTTAGGCCTTCTTCTTCTTCTTCTTCTTCTTCAAAGGATCGTCATAATCACTTTGCTGCTTCACCTGTGTGAAAACAAAGCTGTGTTTGTTCTTTTATATCTTCTGGTCATACCAAGGACTTGTGATTACCTGGATTTCTGGATTACCTGGTCAAGAATGGGTGTTTTACTGACTATGTGTTGGATTACTGTCAATCAAAAACTTCTTTCCCAGAGCCAAAACCCTACCCCATTTCACCTTCTAGGAAGGTAAGTAGAATAGATGTATTGTCCTTGTAGCTTCAGCTCAAAGAGCGTAAATTGAATTTTCTTTTGATATAAAATATGTTCTTGTGCTGTAAAATCTGTTTTTTGAGAATTTTTTGAAAACCCCCCAAAATCGTGTGTCTCCAAGGGTTGTGGCAGGTCCCGTTGACCACAGTGGTTGTGCAAGGCAACTATATTACGTCTTCAAAGAGTTAACACCTATTTCAGTCCTACAGAATAGAAGATCATAATGTTACCATATGAAAAAAAAATCACATGGTCCTTTCTTTTAGAGTTTTAAGCTTTGCAAAGGCATAAGAAGAAGTGACATGGAGTAAATATGTGACCTTCTCTAACGGAGGCTACAGTATTATGTCACTGGATATCTTAACCCCCACAGGCAATCATGTTAAGCTGTGTGGGCCTGCTCTGACCATCTTCAGCTGTCTGCACTTTTCACTGCTCTAATTGCTGCTTGATAATACTACAAATTACCAAGGCTTATTTTAATCACAGATCATTCTATACAATAACTTAGAAAAGAGAATGTCTTCACTCATTTCAGATGACTTCTCAAAATGACCACTTTTTAACTGACAATTTCAAACTTCAATAACTAGCATTCAAAGTATACCACAACAAACCTCTTTTTACACCACTTAAAAGCTTTTATATGACTTGTAACAATACCAATAACCCAAAATCTTTAGCTCACACTTAACTCTATCAACTCTGACCCAAGCAAACCGTCTCCTGGCCTAAGCCCCACAGTAAAACTTCACTTCATGATGAGAAAACTTGCAAAACAAAGTCCTGACAGCAATGGATTACTAACACATGGTGCAGGCCATTTGCAAAATCATTTGAACATACACTCACAACAAAGCTATACTTTGAATGGCTGAGTTCTTTTCAATTTGACCTTGAAATTTTCCATTTGCATTTATTCCTGCTAAATCGGGAATCTGACCAAAAGTCACGTTAGAAATTCCTGATAACCCCAGAATGTAGTCTCAGAGGTTACTGTGTCCTCTGTGGGAGCACATACATGTGATAATCTTATCCTGAACTAACACTCAGGCAAACAATGTGTAATGAAATAGCAAGTACCAAGCCTACAGCATGCAAAGAACAAAACATTAAAAAACCAGAAACAGCACAACCAACATTCCTACCGGCTACAAGACATGTGACCTATCTGCAAGAAATGAGTGCTAAACCACAGAAGCAAAATTACAAAAACAGGCACTGACGGCCAGCCTGGGTGATCTTCAGTTTCAGCAGAAACACAATTCTTAGACACCATGTAAGTGTTACAAATTCTGCCTAAAAGTGTCAAACTTTGGCCATTCTTTCAGATTGCACACTTTTGACCTAAAGTGGCAAAAAAATGTAAAGCACGATGAGAGCAATTATAATTTATAACTGATCAGATATATTAAATGTAGCATCACACAAAACATCTTGGGACCATTTCAAAATATGTTTGACAAAGAACATGAGATATGCAAGTACATATCTTCAGAGCTATTTTTAAATATCTGTTGGGGGGTGGGGTGTCATTTTAATAGGCCACTGTTTCCATATTTTTCTCCCTACAATATTAAATCATACGTCATAATGATAAAAAAAAAAAAAAAGCCTGCAGACTCTAAACTGTACACATCCAACAAAATCCAAAAATCGAGTTAACACTCATTTTGTGCTGATGGATGACATATGTAGGCAACATTTCATCTTTCGACTCTCTCAGCCAATCTTCCAGCTTCCTGAGCCTGGTGTAAGGACTGAGAGGGTCAAAAGGTAAAGAACACAACAACCATCAATTACACCAGTCAAAACCAATCCACCACTTTCCTACCTTGCCCTGCTGTGAGTTTAGTGTCTGTGCCTCTCCTGGATCATACTCTCCTTCTGAAATCACCACATACAGCAAGAACACAATCAGCTTACTGGTGGATAGGTTGAGAGACTGAATGGATTAAATGCTGCTAAGCTGTTCTGCATGGTACTCTATCATTCTGGGTATTTGTTTGTCTTTCTTTTTATAGCAAGGTGTAAATTTCATAATGACTTCACAATAACTTTTCCTAAAAAAACATACCACCAAACTGTAGAATCATTCTCTTCTTCTGTCTCTATTTCTTTTTTTTTTTCCCCTCCTGCCCAACAGTACGTCTGATAGTTTATGTCTTTTGTAGAATAAATTTACCTTACAATTCAAGAAGCTAAACAATGAAAAAGACCAATCATGAACCAGATCAAACATGCATACACATACACACACACATTCCCTCCCTCCCTCTCTCTCTCTCTCACACACACACACACACTCTCTCTCTCTCTCTCTCACACAAACAAAACACACACACACATACACATGCACACAGTGTACACACATACACACACACAAACACACCCTCTCCAGCAGCAGTGGGAGTACTGGGGATGATGTGAGGCATGTTACTGTACACATCTGGAGAGGGACAGATCTCCTCATCTTCCCTGCCACAAAAAAGGGAAAAAAAAGAAATCATGGATAATATAGCAGTTCCAGAATAACTGGCAATCACGACTGGTCTAACCCTCACTAAACAGAGATGTTGGATTTTGGTTTCCTGCAATACACAGACAAGTTCTTACAGCATGTGACCCCCATTCACATCACAAAATGAACTAAACATATGACCAATATGTGTCCTGAGGAAGGCCTCAATGAAAGATCGAAATGTAGATAACTGAATATACTACTGACTTTAAGTAAGGATCAACTAATTTAAAAAAGTTTGACGGTAAAGATGCTAAATGACAGTTTTGGAGAATGATGCCAAGCAATACGTTTGAGGAATGTTGCCAATGACAATGATAATGATAATGGTAATGATACCAAACAATAGTTTCAGAGACAATACCACGACATTTGAGGAATGTTGCCAAACAATGATTCTGGTAATGATACCAAACAATAGTTTCAGAGACAATACAATAGTTTTGGGTACAATACCAAACTATAGTTTTGGTAATGATACCAAACATTAGTTTCAGGGATAATACCAAACAATAATTTTGGGGATAATACCAAACAATAGTTTTGGTAATGATATCAAACAATAGTTACAGTGATAATACCAAACAATAGTTTCGGGTAATGATACCAAACAATAGTTTTGGGGAATAATACCTGAACCTTTGACTCGTGCACCCTATACACCAATTGCAAAAAGTTAACCCTTTTACTCTCTCACCCTATCCACCAGCTTCCAACAGGAAGCTGGTGGACAGGGTGATGGAGTCAAAGGGTTAAGTTTTTGCTTTGCTCGCCTGGTTGAAATACACGATGGTGGTGAACAGGGTGCGGTAGTCAAAGGGTTAACACTAGTTTTAGGAATGATAACAATATGTTAAAGAATGATGCCAAACACTAGTTTTGGGAATGACAACAGTATGTTAAAGAATGATGCCAAACACTAGTTTTGGGAATGACAACAGTATGTTAAAGAATGATGCCAAACACTAGTTTTGGGAATGACAACAATATGTTAAAGAATGATGCCAAACACTAGTTTTGGGAATGACAACAGTATGTTAAAGAATGATGCCAAACACTAGTTTTGGGAATGACAACAATATGTTAAAGAATGATGCCAAACACTAGTTTTGGGAATGACAACAGTATGTTAAAGAATGATGCCAAACACTAGTTTTGGGAATGATAACAATATGTTAAAGAATGATGCCAAACACTAGTTTTGGGAATGACAACAGTATGTTAAAGAATGATGCCAAACACTAGTTTTGGGAATGACAACAGTATGTTAAAGAATGATGCCAAACACTAGTTTTGGGAATGATAACAATATGTTAAAGAATGATACCAAACACTAGTTTTGGGAATGACAACAGTATGTTAAAGAATGATGCCAAACACTAGTTTTGGGAATCATTGTTTGGCAACTTTCCCTCCTATGCCATAAGTCTCTGGCTGGTCTAGCTCCCCCCTATCTTTCTGATCTCCTGACTGTTTACATTCCCTCCAGAGAGCTACGCTCTTCTACTGATGCCCACCTACTTAGAATCCCACGCTTCCGCAACAAAACTCTTGGTGAACGTGCTTTTTCTTATCAGGCCCCCTCTATTTGGAACAAACTTCCCTTTCCTCTCCGCTCTACCTGTACCCTTTCTTCGTTTAAGTCCAGTCTAAAAACCACTCTTTTTAAATCCTAGCCTGTAGTTCTGTACTCTTACTTCAGCTGCCACCTTGAAATCTGTGCCCGCGCGCGTGTGTGTGTGTGTGCGGGTGTGTGTGTGTGTGTGTGTGTGCGTGTGTGTGTGTGCGGGTGTGTGTGTGTGTGTGTGTGTGTGTGTGCGGGTGTGTGTGTGTGTGTGTGTGTGTGTGTGTGTGGTGTGTGTGTGTGTGTGTGTGTGTGTGTGTGTGTGTGTGTGTGTGTGTGTGTGTGTGTGTTGTGCGTGTGCGCGTGCGTGTGTTGTGTGTGCGTGTGTGTGTGTGTTTACTGTAAGCGCTTAGGGCTTTTTTTTAGATTAAGCGCCATAAATGTTCACTATTATTATTATTATAGTTTTGAGAATGATAACAGTATGTTAAAGAATGATACCAAACACTAGTTTTGGGAATGCTGTCAAGAGTTTTGGGAATACCAAACCAAACAATGAATAATCACAAGAACTGCTTTGGACGTCAAATTATCAGCATGCCACAGAACAGGACATATATGGATTTCTGATGAGGCAGAATGAAAAAGGACAAATATCATCATCTCCCATAACAAAATACTTCCACCAACCAAAGTTTTCTTTATCATTAGTAATGTTTAAAGTCCAGCTGACTGCACAAAAACATAGCAGGGCTGTAACCATTGCAAAATACATACAACACCTCGATGACCCTAAAAAAAAAATGGAAAAGAAAATTAAGTACCATATCTGCATTCACACATATAATCGAAGACATGACCATTCTGTCCAATTTATCACCAGGGGTTTTGAAAAAACAAACCTGAGTACCGATGTAAACACAATTAAGGACACTAAAACAAATATAAAAACTGGCTTCAGTTAGCTGAAATTGACTCCATACATCACATTTCCTTACAGCCAAAAGCGCACTTAATACATGTACTAAATTATCAATACTAATGTAAAGTATGTAAGACTTTATGGAACACATACAGGTGAACGGACCAGCAAGGCAGAAAACTACAGGAAGAGCTTGCAGAAAACAACGAAGCAAGGCTAGGCAGAAACAAAGAGAGTGACAGACAAAAGAAAATCTCTAGCACAGAATTTCCAGAAGGTGGGAATACTATTTATACTGAAATAGCCTCGGCATCCCCACGGGGGTAACCTGAGGCTATCCCCACATACCTAAAAATGTGACAATTGCCAAAGGGGGAGAAAAAAGGTATCCTGGTGTGGAAAAATGATAAGATCAATAGAATGTATACTGGTAGGTGTCTGGGAGAAATGACTGAGGTCTGTTCCTAGAAAAAGCAGCTCAACTTACAGATTTTCTTCCATGGTCTCTGGAACAAGCATGGGTTGACCTGACAGGTGTAGAGTGGCAAGGTGGTGTGCTGGGGTTGCTACAGGTGCTTCATCTTCTGCAACAGTACTGTCTGCATTACAACGTAACTTTTACACATAAAAACAAGTGATGTATGGAGGCTGTTCACTTACCTGTGCCTATACCAAGCAAAGCTGTTTAATTCAAACATAAATACATATTAATACCAGATAAATTTTTCATTTTTGCATGAGATCATGAAATTGTTTCAGTACTTTGTGTGACAGTATACATATCACAGCTATCACACCATAAAATTAAAATTACAGCAGTTCCATGGCCAGGATAAAAATCAAAGACAAACAAAATAAAATTCAGCTTTAAAAGCTCTCCCCTCCTTATGATTTCTCTAATCATCTGCACACATTAGATCAAACATAACTGATGCCACACTTCTGTGAAGCCCAAGCAGACAGATTACTGACGTCACATTCCTGGGACGTGCCAATACAAGCCATTTGTTTACTCTGGAAACACTTTAAAGCTTTCATCTCCTACTTGAATACACAGAGCTTCTTGTGAGGCAACATTTATTTATTCAACTCAAGCAGCCCTATCCAGCTGAAAAAAAAACTTAAGTTAGTTAATATTTAGCATGGGTGTGACAACCAAGTTGGTTAGGACATCCGACTTTTGATCAAAACAAAGTTCAACCCTGCCTCCAAGCATCCAGTCAGTAAAGTGCCCAGTATACATGAAAATGCTGATATTTTCCCAATCTCCAAGGTCAATATGTGAACAGATCTGCAAATGCCTGAATATGCTTCATGTGAATGTGTATGCTGAACATCAAATACCTATGTTAAAAATCCTGGAAGCTATGTCAGTGTTTGTGGCTAATGGTAAAAATGAAAGTAGCCACACAGCTGCATTTTCCCAGCCATTCTGCCACCCTTAAGTTGCGAGCCGGCGTCACCTGCGTGTGCTATTTTTAGCCAGGCAGGGTTGACCACAGTCCGTCAGTGTAGCGCGTCTTTGTGCTCCCGCACTAGTGATAAAGGGACGGGTGAAAAGGGTGTGGGGAGTGGAAGGGAAGGGGCACGCTATTAATAGCCCGCAGAAAGTGGGCCAACTAAAGTATCTCGGATTTGTGCGTCATGGCCAGCATGCACATTCCCATAAAAAAAGGCTTGTGGCTGCCTGCATGACATGGCTGACTCACTGAAGACAGTGTGTACGGATTGTTGTGTGTGTGTGTGTGTGTGCAGCAACACAATGCCTGCTCAGCATGGACAAACAACCACAATGACATGCATCTCAGAAATACACTACTCAGAACAGGGACAAAACCAAAACATTCGCACAGCAGCTATTCACTGTAGACTCACTCGGTACTGCAATTCTCTCCCCTTTTCTTAAAGGATAAGGGAGAGAACATCGCACATAAAAATTAATATACACAGATAAAAAAAGGACACTTACAAAACTGATTATTCATGTACTGAGCTAGTATATATGCAAACACTTATATTTTTTCAGTAAAATTTCAGCATACAAAGCCATACAGTGGACATACTTTCAAAGTGTCTACTACAGTGCAGGAAACAGGAACAAGTACACAAACATACAGACTAGCTTATAATCTACTTACTAATCATTCTGGGTACAAAAAATACATAAAACCAGAAAAACATCAAAACAAAATGTATTATGAGTTACATTCTAGGGGTGTGGCACTCATCTGACACATAAACAACACACACAAAAATGGATGCATAGTCAGAAAAAAAACTAAGTCCTCATGCCAGTCAACTGCATCCAGAATGCAAACAGTTTTGTTTTTATCGCTAACCTCTAGTGGGCCTGCCTCAACACCATCTGTATGACGTAAACACCCCTTCCACCACCACCCCCTCACTTGCCTTGTCAGTTAGAATCACTTATCATATTGTTAAGTGCCATGGAATAGGTTTTTTTTCCTAATCCACATCTTTGAATCACGTGTAAACCTATAGTCTGTAACATTTCAACCACTTCAGCAACAACAAAATGATGCTGTTGGGGTTTGCTCTTTTCTCAACAATCATCGCCAGTATTGACAAGAACTGAGGTCAACAACTTGATCGAAAAATACCTTCCACACACAAAACACAGCAACAAACTCTGAACTGACTGGTTGCACTCGACAATGGAAAGGTTAATGATGCTATTTTTGAGCTTATAATGTCACACTAACATTGAGGTGTCAGTCCAAAAATTCAAGACCTAAAAACCCTGATCCCGGCTGTTTGTATGAAACTGAAATAAATATGGGTACAGATAGTTCATACCCAGAGAATTATTTAAGGTGCATTTATTCAAACTGACCCAGTCACAAATTCATGTTCAGTTTTAACTTACATTTAGTAAACAGGAACCAGATAAAAACAAAAACAAAAGAATCAGAACATGTAGTTAATAGGACAGGCGCAGTTTTTCGGCCAACTGGCCTTTGTCAAGTGGGGACGTATGATAACAAATAATAATAATAATAATAATTACAATATTTATATAGCACAAAATCTTGATAAAAATCAAATCTAAGTGCCAAACATATACATACACACACATGCACACACCACACACATGGCTATAAATGGGGAAAAAGAAGAAAAATTTATGTGTACTCAAAGTAGAAAAAAAAAGAAATCAATAGAAAACATGTTATATACAAATATATATTACAATGCGATTCCACACCGAGTGGAGACAGGCTGCAGTGGGGGTTGAGCGAGGTCAGGATTTTATGCAGAGGAGAAAAGGTGAGTTTTGAGAGCGGACTTGAAGGAGACAAAAGTAGGTTGCTGACGGACTGAGAGGAAATTTGTTCCAGAAGAGAGGACCAGAAACAGAGAAGGCATGTGGAAAGCGAAAAGTAAGAGGATTGGAGGCAGAGCGGAGGGTACGTGAGGGAACACAGATCTCAACTAGGCTTGACAGGTAGTCGGGGGCTGTGTTACTGAGGCTTTTGTAGCAGATGGTGTCTAGTTTGTACTGTATGCGCCTTGATACAGGGAGCCAGTGAAGTTGTGCCAGGAGAGGGGAGATGTGGTCAGCTTTTCTCTTTTTGAGTACAAGGTGTGCAGCATTGTTTTGAATGCGCTGTAGGATGTGAATGGTGGAAGCGGGAAGACCAGACAGGAGTGAATTGAAATAGTCAATGCAAGACATTATGAACGAAAGAACAAGTTTTGCAGTTGTTTCGACAGAAAGATACATCCTGATCAGGCTTATATGATGGAGGTGATAGAAGCAAGATCTGGCAGTTTGAGAGACAAAGTTGTTCATGGAGAGGGTAGAGTCAAGGTAGACACCAAGGTTCTTAGCTGAATCAGAAATTGGGACTGATGTGTTACATAACAGGAGAGAAAGACAAACACCCATTACAAAAATTAGGAGAAAAAGACTGTGTGATCTTACGTCTATGCTTGACAAAGGCCAGTCAGCCAAAACTTTTACCTGTCTTGTCTGGTTGTATTAAATACGTGTTCTGATTCTTTTTTCGTGTTTTTTCTGGTCCCTGTTTGCTTGTACAGAGGCAGTCACACTTGTTTTGGATTTAGTCAACAGTTAGTTATTTAGTTAAAACCTGCTCGATTAAAAGAAATCCATGGCAGAAACAGTCTGAGAAGGAGTGAAAGGATTAACAATATTACATATAAAAACTGCACTTCAGACACCCACCATCCTTCACAGCAAAGAGATCCTGTGACATAGAATCCTCAGGGTCGTCTTGTGCTGTTCCACCTCTGGCAACCACAGTCACATTCACCGCATCATCACTGCTGCTGGTACCCCCGGCTTGATCTGGGTTGTCTTCACTGTCAAACATCACTGACATACTAAACACCAGCCAGTTAGTGTAACCCTCTGTTGAACAATAACTGTCCTTTGACAATATGATGAACAAAAATGTAACTTCTTCAAACTGCTCTATTTCCCTGATCAAAAAACCAATTGTGTGTGTGTGCGCGCGCGCATGCACATCTGCATGTATATGTGTGGAGTCCTTCATATGTAAAAATATATTTGGAAACATGTTTAACATGACATTCTTGATTAAAACTGGCAGCTGTGGTAAGATACACATAATCTGTCAGTTCTAACTTTGTACATTAAAAAGCGTTTGTTTTTGTACCTATTCTAACACTTAAATTACACGCACATAAATGTACTGTCGCATCTACTGTAGCAGTAGCATGAAGATAGATTTTTGACCCTGCCATCAAAAACGATGTCAAAATCTCGCCTGCAAGATCACCTGGTGCTGTCATAAAGGGAGAATAATACTTCCAGGAGAAAGATCTGGGAAGCCTTGGTCATCATGCATTTAAATCCATCTTTGAAAACATAAGTTTGACATGAACTATCCAACTTGTACACAGTAATACTTGCACCAAAGGAAGCAGGATACAGGCATCATTTCTGGGTGCAATGAAAGACTGCTTGCAACACCTTAGGGAAACCTTGTCAGGAGGCACAACATTTGTGGCAGCACCAAACAGTTGAACTTACAGGCGAGACTTTTTTCCTGTCATGCAAAGGCGGTTCTTTTCTTTCAAAGTCCAAGGAACTGTACAATAGCATATCAGATAATAATAATGACATTTATAAAGCACCAAATCTTGATACAGAATCAGACCAAATTGCACACTTTCACCATTTACCAAAGCAAATCATCAAACAATGACCAAAACTCCAAGGCACAAATCACATGCAAACCCAAGGGGGATAACAAAGGGCAGTTAGATAAAAGAGAGTACATGTAGGGGGTGGAGGGAATCATTGCCGGGCAAAAGATATGTCTTCAAGCTAGACTTGAAGGAAGAAAGTTTGTAACTATCAAATAGGTAGGGGAAGAACGTTCCAGATGTATGGACCAAACAGACGAAAAGAATGGCGACTGACTAAGGTACATTTTATCAAGGAATTTGTAGATAACTAGTATCAAGAGAAGTCGGGCAGGGGTGCATATTTGGAGGTTGTCATGAACATAAACAGGTGCAGTACCACTATATACACTTGTAGCATGATGTATTGATTTTGTATTAAATTCTTTATCATACATGCAGGATTCTATGTCCGATTCATGACCATGAAAATATAATCCATACAGTTTCAAACAGCATACTGTGATAACATTTTTTAACATTTTTTAATCATCAGTACAAAAACATAAGCATTCCATCCCATCTGTATTACCCACCACAGTTCCCCAAAATATACATCTAACTGAATACATTTCTTTTTCCACACAGGACAGCATCTCTCCCTAGCCTCTTCTCAGAAGTACAAATCTGAAAGCTCAGTCCATCCTCTTCCAAAACTACTGCAATCAGAATATAAACAGACCTACAAATCTATTAAAACTACTGCAATCAGAATATAAACAGACCTACAAATCTATCAAAACTACTGCAATGAGAATATAAAAAGACCTACAAATCTATCATAATTTAAAATTTGCTCACACCACTCATTGTCTTACTGTAAACTGTGAGTGTGACTGAGTAACACTTTGTCATATCACATGAGCCCATAATGAAGTGGCAAATGCCATTACGCCATCTCATACACAAACATGTCACTCTCAGATGAATCCAGTAATAGTTGATATCCGGTCATTGTTCCTATTTTCAGAGCATTTGGCATGTACAAAACAGTATTTACAGCTATTTCCACTTGTGCTGAAACGAAGTCAGAATCCACCATGAAAGTAGACACACAACATTGCCCAGTCTTTGCCAGTATTAAGCAAAATTCTCTCCAACATAGGTATTACAAATGTCTTACCTACACAAGAAACCTGCTTGGCATAGGTGAAATACCCTCCAGCTGATGTTTCACAAATGTTTTACCTACATCAGAAATCTGCTTAGCATACAGGTGAAATTCTCCCCAACAGAGTGTTACAAATGACTTATCTATATTTGAAACCTGCTTGGCATAGAGGTAAAATTATCTCCTATAGAGGTATTACAAATGACCTGTCCATACAGGAAACCTTGCTCGCACAGGAGTAGACCTCCTTCCTGCCTTTCAATCTGCAAAAATATGCATGAGTAGACTCCTTCCTGCCTTTCAATCTGCAAAAATATGCATGAGTGCAAATCTCGCTCAAGAAAAAGTTAAGTATGTATGGCCTTCAGTCCTGTGAGTTAGTATCTGACTATGTTATGGGTTAGATAGTGTAAAGCAGTGAGAAATGATGGGCAGTGACCTGATAATCCTGGCAATGGGAAAAATTCAAGTCGCTGTCACCTTCGGCTACGATCTTAGGATTATGGGGCAATCTTAGCCTTTTCTTTTTACTTTATTTTTCAGTAATCTCCACACAGTATAGCTAAATCAGATGGTGAATACCATTCTCATGTGATGACAATGTAGACAAAACTGGCGAAAACTTTTCATGAGTTAGTAGCTCAGGTCAAAAGGATACTCTCCACTATTACAGCCTGTAAAACAAGAGCTACCTGACAGTTTCCTCTATGACTGGGGCATCATCTGAGGTTCCTGGCTTCTCCACCGTTTCCACCTCACTGTCGGTCACTAGGACTAGAGAGCCTGCACACAAGGCATTCCCCACCTGACAATGATGCAATGTACTCACAAATGCACAAAAATCTCGTTCACAAACAAGCAATTATCTCCTACATTCATTATGCCCCTCCCCCAACACACACACACACACACACACACACACACACACACACACACACACACACACACACACACACACATTTTTAAGTTGTTTACACACAATTTTTCTATTTTCTTTAAGAAAAAAAGGTGCACAAAATGGTGACATACAAATGAACACATTACCAAAAAGTTTACTAAGTTTAACTCTAAAACAGGTCTATCAGCTAGATAATCATTTACTGAGTTTAACTCTAAAACAGGGTCTATCAGCTAGATAATCATTTACTAATTAACTCTAAAACAGGGTCTATCAGCTAGATAATCATTTACTAAGTTTAACTCTAAAACAGGGTCTATCACTAGTATCAGCTAGATAATCATTTACTGAGTTTACCTCTAAAACAGGTCTATCAGCTAGATAATCATTTACAAAGTTTAACTCTAAAACAGGTCTATCAGCTAGACAATCATTTACTAAGTTTAACTCTAAAACAGGTCTATCAGCTAGACATCATTTACTAAGTTTAACTCTAAAACAGGGTCTATCAGCTAGACAATCATTTACAAAGTTTAACTCTAAAACAGGGTCTATCAGCTAGACAATCATTTACAAAGTTTAACTCTAAAACAGGGTCTATCAGCTAGACAATCATTTACTAAGTTTAACTCTAAACAGGGTCTATCAGCTAGACAGCTAGACAATCATTTACTAAGTTTAACTCTAAAACAGGGTCTATCAGCTAGACAATCACATTCTACCTACTGTCCCCTATATCACCTCAGTAGAAGTAAAAGATGACACAGTATGCCGAGCTTTTACACTACCATGATAGCAAAGCATTACTTACAGAGGGCACGGCTACATGTATACACAAATGGGTCAGCAACCAATAATGTGACCAACCCAAGAGATGGTATTCTGATAACATTTCCAGGGTACAAAACCACAACTGCCAACGTTGCTACAGTTGCTGTGCCAACTATCAATTCTTATTATCTAGCAGACTTCCCTGAGCCTACATAAAATCTAAGATCTATGTGCTGGCAAGGTCTTGAAATAGAGGAGGGGAAGGGACCTAGAAAACACTAAGCTGAAACCACCAGAATGATGGAAACATTAAAATGGGGCATGAACAGGTCAGTTTTTTAATTTTGCTGGCCGGGATTAACTTGAGATATTGGATCTCGAGTCCATGACTCAAAGAAAAGAACCAACTACACCCCAAACAAAGAAGTCATTACATAAAGAAATACAAGCATAACATTTTCATACCATTTCTACAAGATTTTGTAACATAAGTTTGTGTTTCAACATGTTTACGAGATATTCAAAACTGCCTATGCTGCCATTTTCTGGAAGAAAGTTACAGTTCACTTTTATTAAAGCTTTAGATTAGAAAAGAAATTAGAACAAAACAAGAAATTAACAAATAAAATACAACTACCAAACAACAATACTTGATCATACAAGTGTGTGATAGTAATGGAACAGTCAATAAGGCCCAATGCCAAGATGTCCATTGATTATAATGTAAATGTTTCTGTAGTTATACTATAGTAACCATACCATCATTCCGGTTTGCCAAAACTACACCTACTGCTGACCACAAAATACACCAAATACTGTCAATGAACTGTCCCCCTAAAATTAAATCATAACAAAGTCAATAATCAGCAGTAACACATTAATAGGTTGACAGTCTGGTTGTAAAACCAATCAAATTAACAAAAACAAACAAACAGTTTCTTTCCTTACCAGATCGTGTTGCTGAAGGATCCATAAGTGGATAGACTATTTCTGAATCAGCACTTCCCTCCTCTATCTGTACACAGGCACACACACACACATATGTTGTTCACAGTTAAGTCATTATTTTTCAGCTCAATACTCACAAGTTAATAACTTAATAAAGAGTAAAACAAATATGGTGGAGTCCATCTACAATGAAATGTAAGGAAGACGGACATGTGTTTGTTATAACAGTAGTTCAAAGCAACTGCATGTATAACACGGCTGCATTTTCCAGCCATTCTGCCACCCTTAGTTGCGAGCCGGTGTCGCCTGCGTGTGCTATTTTTAGCCAGCAGGGTTGACCAAAGTCCATCAGTGTAGCGCGTCTTTATGCTCCCGCACTAGTGATAAAGGGACGGTTGAAAAGGGTGTGGGGAGTGAAAGGAAGGGGCGCGCTATTAATAGCCGGCAGAAAGGGCCAACTAAAGTAACTCGGATTTGTGCGCTGTGTGTAAGAATAACACTAGTTCAAAGTCGTTGCAAGTAAGAATAATAGTAGTTCACAGTCGCTGCAAGTCAAAATAACAGTAGTTCATAGTCGCTGCAAGTAAGAATAACAATATTTCATAGTTGCTGCAAATCAGAATAACAGTAGTTCATAGTCGCTGCAAGTAAGAATAACAATATTTCATAGTCGCTGCAAATCAGAATAACAGTAGTCCATAGTCGATGTAAGAATAAGACATACTGGTGACCTTACACAGTTGGTGGAGTTCAGATGTTATTCACATTTTTTTATATTATGGCCTTTATCAGCCCAGTCATTGACTATCAAAAAAGAAACACACACACACACACACACACACACACACACACACACACACACACACACAACACACAACACACACACACACACAGAGGAATACACTGCAGGCACAACATCACCAGCCTGGCAAAATGGCTGACACAGTTAGATCTCAACGATGCTTGCTGATAACTGTGCTATACATGCAGTGTGCAATGCTGTCTGCAGTAGTATTCTTGAACTAGACAGATAGCAGACCATGCATCATTAAATTATAAAGTTCCCCATACCCAGCGCGCAACCCTCTCACAACATTCCAATGTAAACACATCTAAGGTTCAAGTACCTCTATCTTGCATCATTCATTTTTAACTGTTAAGTGTTATGTATGTATGTCTGCCAGAGAGAACAAGCTATATACAGTGGTGGTGGTGGGGTCTGGATCAATGGAAGCAGAATAATCTTTTACTACCAAAACCTGCATCTGGAGAGCTTCCACTTCATTCAGGATGATTTGGTCTGCTTTATCGATCTAGATCTACATAGTACTACTTAGATCTACAACAGGTAACACTGTTTCGATTCTCAGTTATATCACTAGACCACCCCTCAAGTTAAGTCTTAACCACCCAGTAGGAGGATAATTTCTGAGTCACTGACACAACCTTATCACAACCAAACAATCTGTTAATTTTTTTTCTTTCATTCATATTTAGGTCTACTGAAAGTTACACACATTATGGCACCGGATACATTTGTTGAGTCTATAGTACTACGGTCAGGGAGATCTTCCAACAATAAGACAGGAAAAGCGAAGGAAGTGGGCAAGCAATATAATTAAAAGAGCACATTACTGTCCGAAATTTGTTTAGCAAAATTCGTTCCTAGTGGATTTTACTGTATATCTAAATATGAAAAATATGTCACATGAAAACAGAACAAATTAAAACTGGAAACAAAAATAATTTGTTTTCAGATTATTTGTATTGCACAATACATGTAATATTAAACTCAGATTCAGAGCAATCTACGATTGGTCATTCTGTTAAGTATTTTGATATGATACTCTTTATAACATATTTACTGTACAAAGTACAAAAATACCTTTTGAAGACAAATCTTTGGGGTAATTTTTCTTTATCCATTGAAATTCACTGTTTTTTCAATGTCGTATTCACAGTAATAACAATACAGCATCTTTCTATACAAGGTCTGAATAGAAAGAAAAGTTCTGATGCAAATTTACAGCAAAAATTACATTGTATCACAGAAAATGTAACACAAATATTTGCTAAGTTTTAGTCATGAAATCTGAAAATACAATACAAATTATGATAATCTGCCATGTCAAAAAGACTGTTTCCTAAACTTGCAATCTGACACAATAAAATTACCTGCTACTTTACAAGGTCCACACTTGTAGGCCATTCAAGGAGGCTGAAACCTTGAGGCTGGCCCACAAATATGGATTTTTCAGATGACTTGTTTCTTTATTATGACAATCTTGATCAAATTTACCTGTTGCAAAGCAGGAAGATCTACAGCAGGACCTGCCTGTGACTCGACTTGGGAGGTTGGCACAATGAGCTGGTCAATTTCCAGTACATCAGAGCACTCTTCACTCAAGTCTTTCTCCATTCCTTCACTCCATTCCTCACATCAAATCTTTCAACAAATATCAATAAAATCAGACACATAAACACACAGTAACATACTAAATAATGTAACTGGAAATATTGCGGACAGAAAAGAAGGAGAAAGGAAGAAAAGTAAAGAGCAAAATAGGGAAGGTGATTTGAGATCCAACTCATAACTAAACATTTCTATGTTTTCTATTGTGATCACAAAAACAAAAAAAACAAAAAGAAATCTTATAACAGTAATATCTCAGTGGACAGTCAACACGCAAAGTCAGAACAAAATTGAGGCAACTGAAGAATGTTGAAGAGTTCCATGGACAGCAAAGAAAACAACGAGACAGTCTTGAAGGAGGCAGACACAAGATCATCAATAAAGAGGATTACAAAAAGACAAGCAACATTTATAGGACATTTTATGAGGAATGGGGAATTAAAACACCAGGCTACAACAGGGAAGCTGGAAGGAAAGAGAACACCAGGTAGACCCAGGGAGAAAATATTGGACAGATTTGCAGGGTGGCTGAAGACAGAGGGTGGGAGATGTATACCAACAGGGGATAGATTCATGTTGAGGGCCATGATCGCCAACACCATGCGCGGGGCTCATGATGATGATGATGATACTCTCAACCCCCCACCCCACCCCCTTCATGTTCAGCTATAAGTTCTTTCACTGACACTTTTATCATGTTGTTCATACCATTTGTAACTATCCTGATTTTATAAGATCCATAAAACTTGCCTGCTTCTGCAAAGCTATTTCCATTCATTCTCCTCCTGTTCTTTCTATGCACTATAAAAGAAATGCTGTTATAACAGTAATGTTTTTGAGTAATGAAATATCTGACAAAACAAAGTTCCACATGACTGGAAACCAATGTTCAGCATCATCCCTAGTGTGAAAAAAAATTACAAGCTGTACCTCTATGATTTCAAGAAACAAAAATAATACTTCCAAAGTAGTGTTAATGGATATGTAAACAATATTTCAAAAATAACCAAGTGGGCCATGGCTGGCTAATTGCCCGGCAAAGCGTTTACACTAGCCTCTTCCTGGCATGGTTGTAACCATACTCTTGAAGTGAGCCATTCCAGGCCACTGGCGAAAGAATGTTTGTTTTTCAAGAGAAAGAGACGAAAAAGAGAGAGAGAGAGAGTTTTTTAGAGGCGTGCAATTTATTTCTCATGCTGTAGGCCTGATGACAGTAGTATACATGTGGGGGAAAGACTTTAGACCAAAAAAATTACTTTTTTCTATGTATTCACAGTTAATGACTACAAGATATCACTGTTGGTTTGGCCAGAGACCACAGTACCATTAAGTTGTCACATTATTTGACCACAAACACTGTAAGGTTGTTTACACTGCAAGACAAGGAGAACCCTGGTATCCATCAGTGTATCACCATGAGATCTAAGTTCACACCATGTTTTCTTTGACACTAAAAAAAAAGTGCACTTCCTGCATCCCACCTCACCCTTTTCTTCTCTCTCTCTCTCGCTCTCTCTCTCTCTCTTAGTCTTACACATGTACATGCATGCACACTTATACATTCACTCATGCATGCATACATGTCTGCACACACAACCATGCTAGTGCATGAGAGAGAAAGAGTGACTTGCACTGGTGCCTGATGGGTATACTACTCTCTCTCTCTCATTCCCAGCGAGGTGTATGCAGCCCTTCACTGTTTAAGATTCACATGTCACGATCCACTGGAAAGAGCAAACAATTTGTATAAAATTCAACTGTAATTCCATAGCAATTTTCCTGAAGCTATCCAACTCACAAGTACAACCAACCACAATACCACACAGAACTATGCGGACCTGAGAAAGGAATGCCAATGGAAAAGGTGCACATACTTACTTTACAGAGGTTTCCTGGCATTAATGGCCCACACAAAACAATATGAGTTATGAAGAGTTCAGATTCCCATAAAGCCTAAAACTTAGTTTGAGATGCAGAAGATACAGGCTAATGTCACCCTACCTTTTAAAGCCTACAAAGATTGTTGGGATAAATATTCTTGGGTATATAATAATGTGTGTATTTTCAGTCAGTTGTTCTGAGTGTTGTCAACGGTGTAATTAGGACTGTAAGTGTAACCAACCAGCGTCAGTGAATGAGTGGGACGCACTGCAACACTTGACAATACATCGCAAAAACCACAATGTGGCACAAGTGACATAATATGATGGAACAGGTTAAAGCACTGTCAGCGTGTTCTTAGGTTAACACGTGTGGTAGCAAGTTACTGACGCAGCCGTCAGGCCTACTGCTTCCTCTTCGACATCAACTTCGACATCATCATCATGAACATCAACATCAGAACACGCCACACGGTGGTTCCATTTCCCTTTAATGAAGCACGAGTTTCTGAACTGTTCCGAGTGTTGGTGGTTTCAAACGCTCTGTTGTAATGAATAGATAATCTGGCAATGATATTTTGGGTTACAGTATCAGTACTCTTTTCGGGTAGTGATTCTTTGTTTATCATTATCATGTCAGCTGGCGTAGGCTAGGCTGGAATGATTAGTCGTAATTGCCGGCACCAACCACTCAAACCACCTTACATTCACAACCATGCTGTTGCAATCGCAAGGGCATATTGAAACTCACACAAAGAGGTCAGCCAAGACTCAGTAATACTGGACCTAGAACTTGTGTGGGCTGTCGCAACAACAGAATTGACTTTCTCGAAAGAAAAAATTCGATCTCGTAAACACAAAATGCACTCCCGCCATATATAGCCTCCAAATTTGTAATCAGTATTTTCTCTTCATTTCTATGCCACAGTTGCTAAAGTGTTTGTTCATTTCATATAAACTACTGTATAAATATACTACAAATCTGTTGTTTACGATCAATTTTATTTTCTCTTTTCCCTTTCTGATCTCATTGACTTTATAGAATGGAAGGGATAAAAGGAAGTTATTATGCAGAGGCTATAAAAGGACTTCCTCTTCCGGGTCAAAGAAGAAGAAGGGTCAAGTGTTCATACCACATGGTGCATGCTAAATTTGTTCGAAGGTGGTGTTCGTTCGAGAGAGATTCGGTGCACTCGAACAGCTCTATATGCATTCTAGCCAATCTGCCAGTAATCATTCGGTAAACTCCATGAACCAGCGTAACATTAAATGCGCTGGCAGGGTCTTGAAATGGGGAAGGGGCCTGCGGGGAGAGGAGAGAACGAGACCAACGACCCATGCCGCCATCATCATGCCATTGTATGATCATTTAATGATGCAGGTGGACAATGATTCGAATGAATGATGGATCATGGAGTGATAATGTGATGGACCAATTACTCAGCTGACACCATCAGAATGATTACAGCATTATATTAACATGGGCAGCAAACAACCAAATTGTGTATGTTGTCGGCTGGAGCGAACCCGAAAACAAATACAAACGCTGTCTCAGTATACTAAATCTGTCTTTTAATAATTATATGTACGTGTCGTTGTGTGTGAAAAGATGCTACTCATGGGCTATGTGCCCTTCATTGTTCATTTTTCGTGCTCTCTCCATTATTTCTCGCAACAAACATAACAATGATGATGATAATAATCTTACCAAGAGACAAGGACATTAATTCACACTGACCTGATGTCATCTGTGACAAACCTGTGTGAGCACAATTTTCTCAGCTCTTCTTCTGTGGAACTTTACCAAATATTTATCAGAGCTATGGATGGATAAGGACATGTGGTAGTGTAGGTAAGGCACTAACTTGACTAAGGTCAAGGTTACACGGACCAAAAAATTGCCAAAAGTTAGCATTCTGGTTATGAACGCCAGTAACATTTTCTCAGAAACTACTGACAATTTCTTCTTTTTTTTTTTTTTATAGTTTTATGACAATCTACTTGCGGACTCAAACATACCATGGTACTGTACAATATGCGGCAGTCCAAACAGCAGAACAGTTTTCGACCTACACGGTGTGGATTGGTCAGAACAATCACTTCAAAACTCTTCTTTAAATTCCTGTTCTACTCCTACGGAACTTCAATTTAAACCCCAACATGCTTCGACTTCAACAAGATGTAACCAGCAAGATAAGTGGAAGGAAAGACCCCTGCGTGTTTTGAACATTAACTTTCAATCAGCCAGTTCCAAAAGAGCAGAAATTCCATATTATTGGAAAGTCTGAAACCAGACATAGTAATAGGCTCAGAAACTTGGTTGGATTCGACTGTGGCAACAGCAGAGATCTTCCCTAACTTGTACAAAGTCTACAGGAGAGACAGAGATCGTGGGGGAGGTGGTGTTCTGATTGCTGTTCGAAGCAATATTGACAGCTTTGCGGCCCCGGAATTGGAGGTTGACAACTGCAAACTCCTCTGGATACGCATTAGACTGCGACTCATGTATGTTGGTGCGTTCTATAGACCCGATGACGGCGATGAACCTAGTTTGAGGCACCTTGGCACGTCACTCAGAGGGCTACCTGCATACGGAACTCGCTCCTGCTATTGGCGGAGACTTCAACTTCCCAGACTGGGACTGGAACACAACAACACTGAAACCAAAGTCATCATACCCTCGCCTGCATTATGACTTTCTCAACATGCTATATGATATTGGTTTGGAGCAACTTGTCAAGGAACCAACCAGAGAGCTAAACACATTGGATTTGCTCCTGACAAACTGTCCAGACTTTATCCCTCAAGTTGAAGTCGTACCAGGCCTCTCCGACCACTGCATACCATACTGTGAGATCACACCAGTTCTTGGAGAAAGAAGCAGACACGGCGCCAAATTCCCCTGTACGCCAAGGCGGACTGGGATAGTCTTAGGACAGCTGCTACAGAACTGAGTGCAGACCTACAAGACAAGTGCGATACAACGGAGGGGCTGTGGAAGACATTCAAGGACTCCCTGCTGTCAGCAATCCAGAAATTCATACCACACAAGACAGCCAGAACTAAACCAGCCAACCTGGATCACACCAGGCATGCGCCAGCTCATCAACAGGCGGGACAGAAAATACGCATGATGAAGAAAACAGGATCTGCAGAGTTGAGAGAGGAGGTGAAGGTCCTACGGCGTACCATTCAACGGCAGATCCGTCGAAGCTACTGGAGATACCTTAACTCTGTCTTCACTGAAGAGGCGACCACCTACCAGGTAGGCAACAAGAGGTTCTGGTCATACATCAAGAACCTGCATTTTCAAGTAACGTCGGCGTTGCCCCACTCAAGAAAGATGGCCGCCTTACTTCAGACCCGAAGGAACAAGCAGAGTTGTTGAACGAGCACTTCCAGTCAGTCTTTGGGGATGGTCACGAGTACACAGCTGAGGAATTCTCAAAACTGGAATGACTGACAAAAATATGCCGGCTATGGACAACATCACCATTAGCTGTGAAGGAGTGAAAAGACTCTTGAAAAACCTAAACCCACACAAAGCAGGAGGTCCTGACGGTATAAGCCCGAGAGTGTTACGGGAGCTTGCGGAGGAATTAGCACCAGCGCTGACCACCATCTTCCAGTCATCGTTATCCTCAGGCATCGTCCCAACTGACTGGAGGAGTGCATAGTTACACCAATCTTCAAGAAGGGTGAACAATACAACCCTGCTAACTACAGGCCAGTTTCCCTGACGTGTATCGTATGCAAGCTCATGGAACACATAGTCGTCAGCTCTGTGATGCAGCACCTTGAGGCTCACACCATTCTCAACGACAGCCAACATGGTTTTCGACGGGGGCGATCATGTGAGAGCCAACTCCTGGAGTTTGTGGAGGAGCTAACCACCAATTTGGAGAATGGGAAGCAGACAGACATCCTAATCATGGATTTCGCAAAGGCCTTTGACCGGGTTAACCACAGTCTGCTGATCCACAAACTCCAACGCTATGGAATACAAGGCTCCACTCTCACATGGATCAATAGCTTCCTTAAGAATCGACGCCAAGCAGTCGTAGTTGACGGTCACCACTCCTCCTAGTAGCTTGGCAGGAGTCCTCAGGGTTCCGTGTTGGGACCTTGTTTATTCTTGGCCTATATCAACGACCTTCCGGACAAGCTGACGGCACTGGTAAGACTATTTGCGGATGACACAGCGGTGTACAGGGTTGTAGTCAACAGCGTACAACAAGACCAGTTACAGCAAGACCTCCAGCGTCCTATCAGAATGGGAGAAGAGCTGGGACATGCTGTTCCACCCTGCAAAGTGCGTGTCTATGCCAGTCACCAGGAGCAGGAGCCCGCTGGATCACTCCTACGTCCTGCACGGCCACAACCTGGACACCGTCCACACAGCCAAATACCTGGGCGTCACACTACATCGTGAAATAACATGGGACACCCACATCGACGAGACGGTAAACAAAGCTAACCAAATGCTGGGTTTCCTCAGGCGTAATTTAAAGATCAGCTCTAGTTCCATCAAGGAGAAGTCGTACAAGGCGTTCGTGAGACCCCTTCTTGAATATGCATCATCAGTATGGGATCCATACACACAGAAGAGCATAGACAAGTTGGAGGCCGTTCAGAGACGTGCCGCCGTTTCGTGCTCAACCGATATCACAACACATCAAGTGTCAGCTGATTGATCGACCAACTGGGATGGCCATCTCTTGAGCAGCGAAGAAAAACCACACGCCTGGGGTTCATTTATAAAATCCACCATGGACTAATCCAGTGCCCAAAGTGCCAATTATCAGGAGCAAGCTAGTCCCACCCCCACCACGACAGCGCCGGACCCACAACCAGCAGTTCTGCCTCATCAACACCAGAACTCAGTACAGAGGTGGCTCTTTTCTACCCAGGACTGTCGGGGACTGGAACCATCTTCCCAACGAAACAGTAGAGGCAGCAACAGTCGATGCTTTTGTGTCGCGAGCCTCCTCCCAACAGTGAGTTTCTGGACACCACGTGGCCCTTTCGGTAACGGATTTCAGCAATGTCTACGGACAATGAGAATAGTGAAATGATCGGAGCTTACGAATGGACTGTCTACAACACCCCCCCTTTATGTGCCGGAATGATCATCCTCAAGATCGTGGGCACCAAAGGAAAGAAAGTCAAGGTTACACAGACCAAAAAATTGCCAAAAGTTAGCATTCTGGTTATGAACGCCAGTAACATTTTCTCAAACTACTGACAATTTTTTTTTTTTTTTTATATAGTTTTATGACAATCTACCACTGTCCTTGATTTTGAAATGGGTCACACATTCTACACTCATTTATACCTTTTTAAAAAAATGAAGTGGCGTGGTGTATACCAATTACCATGTGACGAGCCGTTCAGCACCAGACTTCTTCCATGCTGGGACTTGTATGATGTGAGACATAAGCACTACACTGTGGACTCCTTAAAAAAACTCTTCAGAGATGTCCTCCTGATGCAGTTTTCTAGTTTTTAGAAGAGATCAATAGATTTCACCAAATACGATTTTATGTCTGAATGTTTTTCTTTAATTGCATTTTAGACTTGCAGTGAGCATGGTTTTTAATTGTTGTCTTTTATCTTAACCTGGTTTTCGTTTTTGACATTGTGTTAGCCCTGGGTTTTCGTTTTTGACATTGTGTTAGCCCTGATATGGCTTTTGTAGTCGGCTGGGCTATAAGCAATTTGAACCTGAATCTGGATTGTCTTTGATGCATACCAGTTTTATTTCAGTAGAAGCTTTCAGTAGAAAATAACCATGAGAACAGAGAAGTACAAACTGGATTTTCTGATGGAAAGCAACATTTTCAATTCAGTTTTTCTCAGTTGTTTTTAACATTAATTTTGAATATTTTGTAATTCCTACAGAAGCTGAACTTGTGCATATTGATATACATGTAATGACTTTGTGCAGATTGATACACTTGAGGGAAAATACATATATACAATTGATAAAAGAAAAACAGCAACGAAGTTTAGCTAACATAATACATCAAAAAAGAGTTTCTTTGAATTTCTGATGAAAATATTCCTTGCACAGGGTAAATTTCATTTTCTCTGCTCCCAATGCCGTTTTCAGGAGACCTAGCATAGTAGCAGCATATGTACTAAACAATAAATCAAAAATGTCATTATTGATGAAATGTGACATGCGCAGACATTCTGATCTATATCGGTCATGAGAATTCCAAATTCTTTCAAATGTAATATATGGTGTGTGTGTGTGAATGAGTATGCGCATGTGTGTCCATGTACATGTGTGTGTGTGCATGTGCATGTGTGTATTATGAGAGAGAAACACACACATATATAGACACACAAATTTTGATTTTTTATTGATAATAACCACTTGTCCATTGTGTCAGAGTACAAACATTCTGGAGACATGACCTCAGCCCGAGTCGTGTGTGTGTGTGCATGTATGTGTGTTTGTGTGTATATATGTGTGTGTGTGTGTGTGTGTGAGTTTATGTGTGGGTGGGTGGATGTTTTGGTTCAATTAAAAATAAGAGATTGTTAAAACAACTTGACTGTTTTATGGCTTGTTTTTTGTTTGTTTGTTTGTTTTTTCCATTAATTTTCTTCCCCTCTTTTTCAATGTTTTTATAGCATAAATTGTTGAAATGGAAATGATACGCACCATATTATGCCACTACTGCCTGAATCATTTTTATCAATGGATAATCAGATTTTTCTTACCTAATGTATTTAATGAGTATGCATATGTTTGGTCTAAAATGATACAAACATATGGTCAATGGTTTCATGCATTCAGTTCCATATATTATACCGTAATATATGTATCTTAGCTTACAGCAGTCTAAAATATTGATAATGTGGTACGGTAAATTTTAATTATAATGGACATGTTCATGAGGAAATCAAAATTAATGTGATGATTGGTTGGTCACAATAGCAGTGGTCATAAGGTCATATATGTGTATATGTTGCAAGAAACTCTACGGACAGCTGGCAGCAGAATATCCTCAAGGGAGAAACCCCCATCAAGCGTTTCAGCCCGTAACTCCAGACACTCTTGTGGGGGGGGGGGAGGGGGGCATCCAGGTAATGACTTCTGGATGCCCCTTTGCTGCCATCATTTTTTTCCTTTCTTTTTTAGTAGAAATGTGTCCTCAACCTGGGTTCGAACCTACTTATCCAATGTGGTCAGGTGTCTCAAGGCCAAGTCGCCCATGTGACAGATGTCACCACCTAGCTATCAGATTCTGGCAACAGGCAGGGGAATTTTAAGCCTTATCAGTTTCATTTTTGTTCCTCTTTGACCAGATCAAACTGGAACTCTTTTGGACTGCTACTACCATTGCATTTAGGGTCTGGTCCTGTCATTCCTAACAATAGAGAGAGAGAGAAGTAGTAGGCCAACATGAATGTTTATTATGAGCTGCAAATTTGTAATCAAGACATTGTGAGCAAGGGCAGTAGGCCTACTTGCTTGGTTGTGGACCATCTATACACATTACATAGCACTGATGTGTGAAGTTGTCAAACAGCACAGCTGTTGCTAAATGTGTATATTAACAGTTTGTACCTATAAATATGATGATGATGATGGTAGTGGTGGTGATGATGATGATTGTTGTTGTTGATCGTTAATTGCCATCATTTTGTTGGTTGATGAGTTTTGTTTTGCAATCTTTTTATTGCCAGCTCCAGTGGAAATTTGCTCAGTCTCTTTTCTCATCTTTGAACATAACTTGCAGAAATGTTTGGACCTTGGAAATTTTGTGTTTAAGTATTATTTACTTTTCTGGTCTGTTCTGTTCTGTACGCTGATAATTGCCAGGTGATAAAGAGTCTATAAATGTAACATTTATGTTGATAATGGTTGAAATGTTGATATGGTTTTGCACTCCTGCAGTGCTGCAGTGCAACATAGCATGAATAGGCCTGATGTATAAACCTGCTGAGAAGAAGGCAGATTATGCTTCAGAATATGCAAAACTGATGGCTTTGCGACTAATATAGCCAAGAAGCATAAACTGGAACAGAGATGAAGCTCCTCGAGAAAGGATTTATTTGTGAAATATCAGAAGAGTGGAATGGATATTTAAATGTAAAATCAGGATAAAATCATCTCTGCATCTGCATGAGCTGGCTCTGTATGTGTGTGTGTGATAAAGAGAGAGAGAGAGAGAGAGATTTAGACCATAAACATTTTTCAGTCTTCCAGCAGTCATACCTTTTGGTTGAATTTCAATGTTTACTATAAAAGCATGCCAGAAAATTCATGTGATCTATGGAGATTGTATCTGATACAGGGGAAGGTCGTGTATCTGTTGTGTATCTGTGAAGAAAATGCATCTCTGTCAGTAATGGATCCATTCAGCTCTGTACCACCAGAAATGAGTTTCATTTTTGCTCAAGGCAGTATTCCTGTGCCCAGAAAATTCCATATGTAGGCCTACTTGCACAACAGACGCATTACAGTGGAAAAGGATCCAAAATGATCACAGTGAATGCTAGCAAGTTCTTGAGGTTCAGTCTCAACTATGGTTTCTGTATTGTAATACTGTGTGTTCAGTCTTCACACCATTTATCACTGAAGCAAACTGAACATGACATCACCTCTTGGCCACAGAAATTGCACCTGGGGGGAAAAAAACACCGAGCTGCCGCATTAAGCCACCGTAATTGCTCTGGACTTGACTCAACACTGCTCCCAATGACGCCATTCTAGTAATACAGATCACCTATGCACCAGTGGCTTAAACGTAGTTGCTCCCGCGTTTGCAAGACACATAAGTCAGTCAAAACAGGTCACCATATCATCCATTCAGTTGGTGTCGTTCCATGTTTTATTGACCAGTCAGAGATGCCTTTCCACTGTGTATTGCCAGCTCATCTGGGCCATTCTCTCTTTCTGTAATAAAAATTCTGTCTGGTGACTGTTGTACTCTCTCCAGCTAGAGGTGACTGTTGTCCTGTCTGCTTTGTCTGTGAAGTGCTTTGATCTGTTTTCAAAACTCGCTTGTTTTCCAGGAACAGGGTACTAACCTGAAGCCAAACCTCCATGCAATTAATTACAAGAAACTGTAGAGGGAGAGTCATCTCTGTTGACCAACAGTTGAGGCCTTCAAAGTCAGCATGTATATTAATGGTTTTTTGTTGTAAATAACACTCACTGATACAGTCCATACTCGATATGGAAATGCATTACTCCATTAGCAACTCTACACAATACAAGCCCAAGCCATCCCACAGAAGTTAAGAATTCTACTAATTTGCCCAAACAGCACGTCCGCCAGTGTCAGTCCACTAGGTTACATTTTCCTTCCCTAAGCCCAAGGTGACTCTGTACATTAACCCTGCAATGCTACAAAAAAAAAAAAAGCATCCACAAACCACCGTTGCAGTATTCACCAGCTCTTCCCCCACCACTTTAAAAAGTACTCTGCTGCTTCACTGCCTCTACTGTCTCATTCGTCATGGCCTCTTCTACCCACCAATCCACTATCCCCAAGACCCCATCAAGAAGTGAGAAAATCTCTGTGAGTATGACTTCATTTAAATTATGTTATGTATTGAAGAAATCGCTTTGGGATTTTTTGGCCCCGGAGTTGAACATGCTACTGGCTTACTGGGAAGATTAGGACCACACAGTCGAGTTTTGTCAACTTCATGGATGAGTTCTTGAGCGTGTTTCTCAAAATTCCTGACCAATGATGCAGGTGTCTGTAACTCTCAGGCCTGGATGATGTCAGGATATTATGATAGTAAGCTTAGAGCATGGCCCTGCTGTGGAGTGTCAATCCAATATGGAACTTCATAGCAATATGGGTATCATCCTCATCGACATTATCATCATAGCATTGCAAAAACTGTCCCAGCTTTTGTGGCCATTAAAATGATGTAAACATGATAATCCTAAAAATACTTTTTCTTCAATATTCATTGAAGATTGTACGCTATCCACATTAGATTTAAATTGTGAAATTATTTTGCTCAGCAGCAAAAATTCTTGTACACACATGCAGAGAATATGACTTTAAACTGTTTATTTTTCATCGAAACAATGATTTCCCTACAGACATCAAACAATTATCATCTCAAGAATTCACCAATTCTTTTAACTTTTATGTTATTAACATTACATATGAAATAATTATTTTTGTCTTCGTTGTTAACATCAGCACAAATTTAAGCAGACAACTATGCCCCAAATAATCCTGAAGAATAATCTGAATATGGCAAAAATCATTTCAGTGAAACAAGCAAACTGTATGCATACTGTAGCATACTACCTCAGTAACTGACGAGTGGAACAACATGACAGAAAGGAATATGTAACATAGCTGAAAGCAAAACTTCGATGACTTATACATACAATGCAGTATACAATTTGAAATATCAAAATTGAAAGTGTACACAAATCAGTAGGCCTACATGTTTGATAAAATACACAAAAAAATTTACCCTTAAATATCTTCTTGCTACACATAATCCTAGATGTAAAAGGAAATATATATTGCATCTTCATTTATTCCAAAGCTTGTCAATAATTACAAACAGCATAGCTGTGACAAATAATTTAGCTATGACACACACATGCAAGGCAACGCTTTAGTTTGCAAAGTACACATATATTGAATGACATGAACACAGGAATTGCAGTGATTACCACAGATTGCAGGAATACTTAACAGCTGTTGCTGAATGCTCCTTGGTAAAGCCTGATGATCAGAAACCCACTGGTATTTACCACTACATCTAGCTCCCAGAAACCAAGCAGTAACTGTAAATGGACATTTCTAGTACACATATCAAAGCATGCGCACATAATCTAAGGATATTCCCCAGGAGTTGACCATTCCATCCAATTTATCACTGCAAGATTTCAGAAAACAAACCTGAACACAAATGCGAACATTAGCTAAGAACACTAAAACACACATAAAAAAATGGCCTAAATTACCTAAAGTTGCTCCTGCACAGCACATTTCCTGAGAGCCAAACATGCAGTCAATACATGTACTCAATTGTTAATCCTAAGAGAAAGTATATATATGGCTTTATGCAGGTGAATGATCCAGCAAAACAGAAAATGAAGAGATGACAGAATGCAAAGGAGAAAAAGAAACGGAGTAACAGAAAAGAGGAAAATTCTAGCACAGAATTTCCAGAAGGTGTGGAAACTATACTGAAAGAGCCTCTGGCATATCCATGGGGGTTTTAAACATTTAACATAAGCAAAGTTCTAGAGCATATTTCAGAAAAAAAAGCAGAGCTTTATTACATCTGATGGACTGTAGCTGAAGTGTTTTTCCATACACTGTGACCTCAGCCCCTAGTGGCAAAAACAAATGACATTTGTACTTTAAATTTAAGATACCACATTTGTAGGCCTACTTTAAATTTAAGATACAATGTTTGCAAAATAGTAGGCTATATCACATGAAGCAAGCAGCTGTCAAACTATCAAATTCAAGCATTCTAGGAACGTAGAACGATAGTCACCCAACTTCACCATGGTCAATGAAATTATGAAATGATTCTTACCAATGCCAATCAGTCACTGAGTTGTACCTGTTTTTGACTTTGAGAGCAACTGAACTGTAAACTACATACTAACTACCAGTAACCAACTCTGGTATGGAACATTTCATTCAACTGACCAACTCTAGTAGGGAACGTTTCATTCAACTGACCAAATCTGGTAGGGAACGTTTCATTCAACTGACCAACTCTGGTACGGAACATTTCATTCAACTGACCAACTCTAGTATGGAACATTTCATTCTATTTAACATGTTTTTCTCTTTCCTGGCTGGCTCAAACTAGAGTATGGACATCTTTAACCAACAGGGCAAAGAGTGCAACTGCGACATCGTCATGAAGTTGTGTGGGTATATAAGTTATTCATCTCACTTTAACGTAAGTTTTGTAAACCTTTTCTCTTCCTCTGAAAGAATAAACAATGTTTGCAACAAGCATAAAATGTCAGCAAATATGGATGAAAAACTACAAACATAAACAGCACACAACAAGTAGCCAAAGTAATACCATTATCCCCACTATCCTGACAATACCATTATCCCTACTATCTTGACAAGATGCTGATTAAAGTTCAATCACTTCTTACCGCATTCATTGCTCGAAGACCACTATTTATCATTATGGCATCATGGACAAAGGAAAGACACTGTGAAACCAGCCGTACAAAACATTCAAATTAAATGTATGCGAACATCAGCCTCCTGTCCAAAAATTCCAACAGCACAGAAGGCACAGAAAATACCCCTGTAAATGCAATGCACTATCTATACATATCTACGTATCTATACCTGTACATATAGATATTCGTATTCTATATATATATATATATATATATATATATATATATAATATATATATATATATATATATATATATATATATATTGACATGTATACATATATATAATAATTAGATATTAATACATATATACACACACACACACATATATAATAATATATATATAAATATATAATATATATATATATATATATATATATATATATATGTATATGGACTGAATGTGAAATAATTATACATTTCAATGAAAGCCAAAGCAAACAGATGTACAGGTGTATAAATTTGCAAGTTAGAACCTTTCAATTTGCCATCATTTGGTAAAACAATAAACAAAACATAATACTGACAACACTAGGACAATTTGTACTACAGTGTTGTTACACTAAGTTCTAAACACTTCACAAACACACACACACACACACACACACTGCAATATTTATACACAGATTCACACAAATTTCATGTACATACAGAAATACATGCACATGGAGCTGAGATCTTTCAATAATACCAATGGCACTGATCTACTCTAAAAGACCGATTCTTAGTTTGACCATGAGGAAAAGGAATACAAATTGTGTGTACAGTTTGCTATTTTCATAAAGTGTACCCCATCAGGCAAAATAAAGTGTACCCCATCAGGCTTAGTGAGATTCCTTCTGTTGTAGACAGACTTTCACAAAGTTACATTTTCCTAAACAAAGAATTATGAAGGATTCATGATGAATGGAACTTGGCAGTTTGAACTTGATGGCAATCTTTGTCACCCAGTTATTTCAGCCACTAAATCAGAACTGTCTCTCACTCTGTGTGTGTGTGTGTGTGTGTGTGTGTCATTAGGTTAACTCACTCGGTACGACGGAATGCTATAGCGGTCGTGATGAAAGGCACGGTTGCGTATGACGGAACGCGATAGCGGTTTCGATAATTAAAAATTTTTTGACGCTCCCCTTTAGACCTTGCACACCTACCATAGCCACGCTGGTCACTGCAAACGTGTCAAGGGGAAAGTTGCTTCGTGAGATTCAGTAGCCATACACTCGTCAGGAAACGACTGACTTCGGCACCCTACACGACTGGTAATCTGCATTCGTGTCGAAAATGGCGTCACAGGCGAGCACAGGTTTTCGAACAAAGTAGATCGCGACAGCGGCGTTTTACTGCTGCTGAAGTGATTGAAGTGCTTCAGACTGAAGGATTGGACATCGAGGAGTATGCTGAAGATAATGGTGAAAGTGTATCAAGTGATGGAAGCTGCCAGCAAGAAGGTACTGACAGTGACCCAGTTTCAGACAGTGAAATGGGAGAGGGAGGTGGGCGTACACGTCACAAGAGGCGAGCAGTCAGCGAGCCAAGCACAGTGAGTCGCATGTCTGATGGAGGTTTCATTCACTTTCCTATGCATGACTGGCATGAAGATTTTAGTTTTTCTCCCACTTTGCCTCCTTCTCTGGCTCTTGTGGCCTGCATATCTCATTTGAGTGCCACGCCCCCATAACTCCCCTGTGTAACAATTTGTAACATTTATTCATATAATATCACTAATAATCTTTTTTTTTTACCCTGAGCAAAGTCTACTTTATTCATGTTGTTTTGTGCATACAAAGACCTTCTCACCTTTGACTATGTGTTCATGGAGCTGATCAAAGTGTGTGACTGTACGGTGATCCTGACCACAAAATTTGGGGTATTTTCAACGTGGCACATGAAGAAAAAAAATTCAAGGAAGAACTTCAATATTTTGGCATGAACTAACCCAGCATGTAAATATTCAGATCTGAAAGTTTCATTTTGTTCCTTTATGTTTTGTATTTTTTGTGATTTTTTTCCTAACCCTTCAAAATGGGCCGTCCCTGGGGAAACGCAAGGGGAAAAACTCTCCGTACCGAGTGAGTTAAAGGAGAATTTCTTAACTTATAATAATGTATTCAAAGATAATCAAAATGTCTAACAGACACTGCCTCTTTCAAACAAAAATTTTGTTTCTATGTTTACCTCTGTCAGTGTGAAGGCTTCTTTTAATTTATGGGTTTTCTTTGGTTATTTGTTTGTTTGTTTGCTGTTCATTTACCTTTTGTTTTAAATTCCACAAAGGTATTCAGAGGAACCTGCTGCATGGACAACCAACAGTATTCTTTAACTGTGTCACTATTTTATATGAATAATGCCTCAGTTTCTATCAAAAACAGTATTGTCATGTGTGTTAGACAAATGTATATGCAACAGTGCCATAGTATTCAGCTATCACATGCACAATCCTGTCTCTGTCCTCTCTCCAGTAAACAAGCCTCTCAATGAAAGTAGAAGTGGTAGTTCTGCACATCTGCACACACTGTAGCTCTTAAATTATCTAAGCTCTTTGACATATCAATTTTAAAAAAACCAAGAATAGCTGGATATGGATATGTGAGGATAGGTCTGTGGTGTGATATAGTGTGAGTGTGATGGTGCTGAGTGGGAGGATGGGGGATCTGTGCACGTGTCTTTTCCAAGGGAGGATTTCTGTACACGACTTAGCAAGCACACACATCCCTCACAGTAGAATCCACTGCAGGCAGGGAATATGTGCAGCACCTGGAATCTCAGTCTGCTTGTGTCAATCAAAAGACCAGTGTCCAGATCACCTTCAGGCCTCTGGAGGGAAAAGAAAGGCAAGAATCTTTGTCACAGGCTAAACCCAGCACCTTGCACTTAGTAGGCAGACAATCTAATCATGGGTCCAGCCCATCCCATAGGCTGACATTATGACATTATCTCTGCCACAAGTGATGATATCATCTATCAATGATGATGCCTACTATTCATCAGTAACAACATTATCAGTCAATGTCACAAATTGCCTTCATCAATTTGCTTGTGCAGATCCTCAACAACAGCGTCCATGAGCGGGCCCATATTGCCTTGTCGACCAAACAAAGCGTTCAAAAACTGAGGATCAGCAAATGTGTTGAACACGAGGTCAACACGACCTTTGGTCTTGTCAGTTAGATGACGTGCAATGATGTCTTGTAAAAGCTGCCTACACTCGTCAATGCTGGCGCTGACAAATTTCTGGTCGTACGTGAATTCCACCTCCCAAAAGCTGATGACAGTCATCGTTAATGCGTTAAACTTCCGTTTGAAAGAAGTGGCCAGCTTGAGTTCATCAGCATTGAACTGGTCATTCTTATTCAAAATGCCCACCTGAAACAAGCAAGGTATGGGTAAATGTATATTAAAATCACAAAGCACAATAAGGGTTCACAGTAACGTCTATCTCAGTATCTGTTACCACTACGTTGTACACTTTCACTCCTGCACACTATCCATCAGCCGTGAAAACTTTTAAGCTTTTGCTTTGCTGTCATGGCTGACAATGCCGGATGTTGGCGGATAGGGTGTGGGAGTCAAAAGGTTAATAACAATTCCAATGCCCTGAGCCACATAAATATAAACATGACATGGTCAGCAAATTACACACAGAATAAAGCAAGTACCCTAAACACACACACACACACACACACACACACACCACACACAACACACCACACACACACACACACACACACGCACACTGCTGCACAACAGGGGAGGGGGGAAGCATTATCAACAAACATATTTCTGCACAAAGGGGTTTATATCCACCAACACTGCTGCACAACACAAGGTTTACATCAACCAACATATTGCTACACAACACAAGGTTTATATCAACCAACATACTGCTACACAACACAAGGATTATATCAACCAACATATTGCTACACAACACAAGGTTTATATCAACCAACATACTGCTACACAACACAAGGTATATATCAACCAACATATTGCTACACAACAGGGGGGTTATATCAGCCAACATATTGCTACACAACAGGGGGGTTATATCAACCAACATATTGCTACACAACAGGGGGGTTATATCAACCAACATATTGCTACACAACAGGGGGGTTATATCAACCAACATATGCTACACAACAGGGGGGTTATATCAACCAACATACTGCTACACAACAGGGGGGTTATATCAACCAACATACTGCTACACAACAGGGGGGTTATATCAACCAACATATGCTACACAACAGGGGGTTATATCAACCAACATATGCTACACAACAGGGGGGTTATATCAACCAACATATTGCTACACAACAGGGGGGTTATATCACCAACATATTGCTACACAACAGGGGGGTTATATCAACCAACATATTGCTACACAACAGGGGGGTTATATCAACCAACATACTGCTACACAACACAAGGTTTTATATCAACCAATATACATCTACACAACACAAGGTTTATATCAACCAACATACTGCTACACAACACAAGGTTTATATCAACCAACATACTGCTACACAACACAAGGTTTTATATCAACCAACATACTGCTACACAACACAAGGTTTATATCAACCAACATACTGCTACACAACACAAGTTTATATCAACCAACATACTGCTACACAACACAAGGTTTATATCAACCAACATACTGCTACACAACACAAGGTTTATATCAACCAACATACTGCTACACAACACAAGGTTTATATCAACCAACATACTGCTACACAACACAAGGTTTAATCAACCAAATACATCTACACAACACAAGGTTTATATCAACCAACATACTGCTACACAACACAAGGTTTTATCAACCAACATATGCTACACAACAAGGTTTATATCAACCAATAAACGCTACACAACAAAGGAATTATAAATTCAACGAAATACTGCTACACAACACAGTGTTTATATCAACCAACATACTGCTACACAACAGGGGGGTTATATCAACCAACATACTGCTAAACAACACAAGGTTTACATCAACCAAAATACATCTACACAACAGGGGGGTTATATCAACCAACATACTGCTACACAACAGGGGGGTTATATCAACCAACATACTGCTAAACAACACAAGGTTTACATCAACCAAAATACATCTACACAACAGGGGGGTTATATCAACCAATACTTTGCTGAAATAACAGATTGCACAGCAAGGTTTCTTAACTTACCAATATTTGCTCATGTATATTTATGTGAACCATGAAATGAAGGAAAGCAAGGAGGGACAGCAATGGAAAGGAAGGAGGGAGAGCAAAGGAATGATAAGAATTCACTGTGAAATACTAGCTGCCATGGCTTAGTGGTTAGTGCAATGAAGCAATGACTAGAAAGCTGGAGTCTGAATTCTGTCAATCTTAATTGGTTTTGGTCTCTAGTGTAGATGACTCCACAACCTATTATGCAAGGCAGCATAGAGTACAGTCCTGTTATGCAGCCCTGTCAATCTAAACAGAGATCTACAAATCTTCATTATAATCCTCACTCTCATGAATCATCACAGTAGGCCTACTATGAAAACTGTTCACCTGTGGGCCTTCAAGGCCTGATCTCATGCTGACTTCAGTTTCCCTTTCTTTTCACACTTCCTTAATCAGGATAAATTGATATCAGGGTCTTTGGTGTTGGTGATTCTTGAGATATGTTGTTGAGGGAATCAGGTGGTGGTCTTATCAAAGGGTCACTCACTTACTGACTCGGTGTGACTCCAAAACAGAGTGATTAACATCATTAGTAGGTGGGTTGTATGGGATATCTTTAGTATCTTTGATCAGAACATACAACGCTCAATTCCACTGAAGTGAAACCAGCAGCAATACAGTTTCCTTTTTTCCTGACTGACAATGCTGGCTCTTGTAGACTTCTGGGTGCTTAAACTTTGGTTGAATAACCTGGATTTGGTGATGTGTTGGAGAACAGATACAAGCAATTTAGGAGACATATCAGTAAAGTGGCATGAAAAATGGTCCACAAAAACAACACAGGAAGAGGGCAAGTCATATCATGATTTTCTCTTTTTACACTCTAGTGACATGTTTCATGCAATATTTACCCTAAAAAGCACCTCATCTCACAGACTTTTTAAGCAACTAGTTTTTGAACTTGACCAACCATCTGTCTAAATTTGATTAAAATCAGTTCATAAACAATGAGGTATAAACACTCCAATTTTACATTTTTCACTACAGTGGTCAACATATGGCACCATGTGTACCTTGTGCAAGTCGGACCATGTTACATTATTATCACTGTTTAACCCCTTCAGTGTCAAAGTGTAAATAAATAAGTCAATCGCCTGTGCCACTGTGTTTCAAATGTCTTGACTTTAAATTAAAAAGTATTCATATCTCTTCATCCAACCCAGAGACCCCCACAACACTACATATTTTCTCGTTCAGTATACTTTACAATACACCAGGAGCAGTGCTAGTAATGTCACTCCAACTCTTATCTAGGTCAAGTCCGACTTCGGACATCAACATCGAAAAATCGCCTGCATGCGCCAAATTATCGTCATTTTCACTCTTATCGAGTGAATCAACAGAATGCAAATCGGAATCAGCTCCACAAGTAATGATTTCTGCAACGTCTTTTGCTGTATAAGTTGTTTTTCGGGCCCGATCGATGCTCGGTATTGAAGTGAGTTCGTCCGCCATTTTTTGCAGTCGCTGAATAGTAATCTGCTGTAGGGGGTCACCTTTTCGATCGGAAGGGCGGAAAAGACCGTAAAACGTCACACATACATAATTAGCATCTATTTGTAGAGGGAATCCTGAAGTTTCCGTTGATATCTCACACGTCACTGAAAGTGTTGAGGTTTTCTGGCTAAAAATACGAAAGGTCGCCGGACGAATATTTGGTCGGTGGCACTGGAGGAGTAAGTTTCTTCCGACCGAATATTTGGTTGGAAGCAGTGAAGAGATTAAAGTTCAACTGACTGTGCAGAGCCATATCAGGGCGATAACCATCTCAACATCTCTTTGCTCCTGAAAAAAAACCTGGACAAGGAAATAAAAGACACATATCAACGCATTTGTGCACATAATCTCCACCCAATTTACCACATGTACCGTACCATGTATCATACAAGACATGGTCTAAAATGAGGTCAAAATACGTTGACAAACCACTGACATATCCATGCAGATCAAAACAAAACATTCTTTATGATGTGACTTTGACCTTTCACTAGCCTAAAACTTTCAAAAATAAAATTTCCTACAAGACCAAATGTTTGTTCCAAATTTAGTTAAACAGTTCTGATACAAAGAAAATATCTTCAAGTAATTTTTAATTTTTGTAATTAAAGTTTAGATCATTCAAGATATTTGGAACAACATAATACCGACCAACACCAAGTAGCGTGCCTGTAAATTCAATACTGTCCACAACATTGCAACAAACTAGATTTACCCCTTCAACTCCGTCTGGATAGGGTGAGGATGTGAAAGAGTTCAACAAATGTTATAATACCTTCACAACAGTCTTGATGATGTATTTCAGTATCTTCTCTGCCTCTTTCTTGTTTCCTTTATAGTCCTTCAGGATGCGGTAGGTGTTGTCCAGCATTCTGCTTGTTGTGTCATCAATGAAGGCCTTGGCGATCTTCTTGCTGGACATCTTGCCCAGCAGTTTCTTCTGTGCCCTCAGTCCCAGGCCTCGTGAGTCGAATCCTGCTCCAGGCTCTGCCACTGCACACACAATTCATTCTTTTACAGTGACTGCGCACCAAATTTTTACTGTTCTATTAAGCTTGGATTATGCAAACTACCATTTATCTTATTAGAATACTAACCACCATTTATCTTATTGTAATACTAACACCATTTATCTTATTGTAATACTAACGCTATCAATCCCTCACCATATCTGTCAACTTACTATGGGAAACTGTGGATAGGATAAGGGAGTGAATGGTTAAGCAAGAAGAAACGCCTGATCATTATCATTTTTTACATCCAGAAAAGATTGCTAGGGACTGCAAATAAATCGAAGAACACAAACAATGGGACTGTACACCAGTCCAACAAGAATGGACAATAAACATGGTTATTTTTCAGTGTTACTGTAAGTACATTAATTTCATATCTCCAAATGAGACAGACAATCATACAAATATGAATAAAACAATCACAAGAAAAAGCATTCTGCAGAGGTTGTTAAGATCTTCCTCTTTTAATTTCCCATTTCTGTACTGCACTGGATTATGTTGCAGGAAAGACAACCATACAAGTGATAAAAGATAGTTACAAACTGAATGAACTTGGCATCTGAAACAAGAACTTACTTATGGTTGTTTTTTTTATACAATTTTCAATTTGCAGCCACAAACTATTTTCAAAATAATATGATTATCAAAGCATATTACTTGAAAAAGTAAAGTATACTGAACCAGAGAACATACAGTTTTATGGCATTTTCTTGGCTGGATGAACAGATTTTAAAAAAATTTAAGTTAAAACGTTCAAAACTCTTTGGCACAAGAGGATTAAACTTACTCTTTACACGTTGGCACTGAAAATGTTAAACAAAAATTAATAACAATGAAACAACCTCGATTTTGAAAGAGAATTCATATCTGGGTTTATTGCTAGGTCAAAATTACATAATTTATCAAATACTGCGGTGTCAAAATCACATCAATCTATAAAACTAATTGAAATTTATACCAGTTAATAAATTAACACATTTTATAACTGTGTGAAAATCACTTTAAATGTTAAATGAAAGCAGCAGAAGCCAAAAACAGCCACAGTGTCTGAACTGGCTGTCCCATAATCTTTGAGTTGTAGGGAAGAGAGATGGTGAAGACCTCTACTTTCCCTGAGGAAAGCATTATGAGGGCAGTGCCCATTCTTCTCCCTAGCAGTTTTACCCTTCCTGAACTTTGAACAAAGTCAAGTACCCATTCATTCACATCTGGGTAGATTGGAGATCTCATGCACATATATAAATCCCATGGGCATTATTCATACCTGTGCGAACTCATATAAGCAGACTGGAAGGTAAATGCTCTACTTCTGCGCCGACCAGGCCTTGTTACTGATAATGTTAAGATCAGAATTTGTATAAGAACAAAATCAGCAATTGAGGAAACATGCAATCACATGCTTCCAGACTGCACACTGTCCAGTTTGTCGGGAGGTTCTACTGAATACCAATCCCAACAACAGCACATGGTCTCTTGACAATGTCACTGCATCAAGAGGAATGTACGTCGTGATACAACTGTCTTGGGTGAGCCACAATAATAAACAATGGCTATAACAAATGATCAATCCTTCACTTTGCTGAACTTACTACTGACAGTTGGTGCAACCATCTAACGGTGTATACCACTTCTGATTGTAATAGCCATGGGCATGTCAGGGATATTCTCAACCACTTCCTGATCTGAAAGCCAGGCCTTGATTCATTGTTTCAAATTAACCTGTTGAGCTCATCTGCCAACTGCTTTTCCAGCACAAGCATGGATAAGTTCCAGAACCTCGACAGGACAATCCTCCAAACATAAAGCATTAAATAACAATCTTCGACATAGTTTTCCTGCTAACTGTTAAGATCTTCTGTCTAAAGCCGATGTGCTAGCAAACATAACTTCAAACCACACTACTCAGTCCTAAATAACTAAGAACATCACACTTGGATATTATTATCAAATTAACACTGTCCTTTATGAATAATACTCCCCAACAGCTATTCCTTTCAGCCAAGCATGGCTATTAAAGAATTTCAGCCATGGATAAACCACTTTATATTGTGTAAGACATCAGAACCTTGAGTACACAACCAATTATGCATAAACCCATATTCCTAAACCACTGAGATGTAACATTATAACTAATACTTCATACATATGCATTTTTACCAATTTACCATATTAATCAAAGAGACTTTAAGCCATGAACTTATAGTGAATTTAATACAGCCAGAATTGATGCTACACCGGTGCCATTTACACCATAACAGCTCACACAACAGCCAACATTTAAACACTTGCTTGATGTATCCTGAACAAACACCATAAAGTAAATATCTGGAACAAGAAACCAGTTAAATTAATACATTTTACACCTAAGCGATTCTATGATTACCAATTTTACACTAAGAGCTTTCTCCTGTTGAACTTTACACTGCAGCTTTGATCACCCTTGTAATAAACAGCATAATTCTGCACATTCCTCGTTACATAAACTAACAGTTACACCAAACTTATGTAATCTGGCCCTCATTTTACCTCTAAATGCCACTAACGCACATTTTCAACAACTCCTTTTTCATTAAAATTCATTAAAGCATTTGTATTGGCCAATTTACAATTATACACAGCAGATTATTATGGTCCATAACATTTTACATCCAAACAGCTGAGAATGTGCCAACAATTTTACACCAAGCCAGCTTATGTATCGTGCCAACATTTTACACCTAACCAGCTTCATGTATCAGTGCCAACATTTTACACCAAAGCAGCTTCTGTCTGGCCAACATTTCACCCTACACCAGCTCATTAATGCAATAATGTCAACATTTTACACCTAAGCCAGCTGTTATGTATTTAACAGCCAAATTTGTACTCCTAAGCCAGATTCAGTTCTGTCCAACATTTTACACCTAAAGCAGTTACGTATCTGTTGCAACATTTACACCTAAACCAGCTTTTGTAACTGTGCCAAAAATGTACACCAAGCCAGCTTTAGTATTCTTGCCAACAGTTTACAACCTAATCCTGCTTACTGTTCAGTGCCTCCACCATTTACACTAGCATATCACTGCCATCATTTTACACCACCGCTTTATATCAAGCCAACATTTTACATCAAGCACAGCTTTCTATCTGGTGGCCGCAACATTTAACCTAAGCCAGCTTGATGTATCTGTGCCAACATTTTACACCAAGCCAGCTTTATGTATCGTGCCAACATTTTACACCTAAGCCAGCTTTATGTATCAAAGCCAACATTTTACACCTAAGCCAGCTTATGTATCGTCCAACATTTTACACCTAAGCCAGCTTTATGTATCGCCAACATTTTACACCTAAGCCAGCTTTATGTATCAAAGCCAACATTTTACACCTAAGCCAGCTTTATGTATCAAGCCAACATTTACATAAGCCAGCTTATTCTGCCACATTTTACACCAAGCCAGCTTATGTATCTTGCCAACATTTTACACCTAAGCCAGCTTTATGTATCTAAGCCAACATTTTACACCAAAGCCAGCTTTAATACTGCAACATTTACCTAAGCAGCTTTATGTATCTGTGCCAACATTTACACCTAAGCCAGCTTTATGTATCTGTGCCAACATTTTACACCAAGCCAGCTTTATGTATCTGTGCCAACATTTTACACCTAAGCCAGCTTTACGTATCTGTGCCAACATTTTACACCTAAGCAGCTTTATGTATCTTTAGCTTGATCGCCAACATTTTACACCAAGCCAGCTTATGTACTGTGCCAACATTTTACACCTAAAGCCAGCTTTAGTATCAAAGCCAACAATTTACACCAAAGCCAGCTTTATGTATCAAAGCCAACAATTTACACCTAAGCCAGCTTTATGCATCATTGCCAACAATTTACACCTAAGCCAGCTTTATGTATCAAAGCCAACATTTTATACCTAAGCCAGCTTAATGCATCATTGCCAACAATTTACACCTAAGCCAGCTTTATGCATCATTGCCAACATTTTACACCTAAGCCAGCTATATGGATAACTGCCAACATTTTACACCTAAACCAGCTTTACATATCTGTGCCAACATTTTACACCTAAGCCAGCTTTATGTATCTGTGCCAACATTTTACACCTAAGCCAGCTTTATGTATCTGTGCCAACATTTTACACCAAAGCCAGCTTTACGTATCTGTGCCAACATTTTACACCTAAGCCAGCTTTACGTATCTGTGCCAACATTTTACACCTAAACCAGTTATATGGATAACTGCCAACATTTTACACCTAAACCAGCTTTACGTATCTGTGCCAACATTTTACACCTAAGCCAGCTTCACATATCTGTGCCAACATTTTACACCTAAGCCAGCTTTACGTATCTGTGCCAACATTTTACACCTAAGCCAGCTTTACGTATCTGTGCCAACATTTTACACCTAAGCCAGCTTTATGCATCACTGCCAACATTTTACACCTAAGCCAGCTTTACGTATGTGTGCCAACATTTTACACCTAAGCCAGCTTTATGTATCTGTGCCAACATTTTACACCTAAGCCAGCTTCACGTATCTGTGCCAACATTTTACACCTAAACCAGCTATATGGATAACTGCCAACATTTTACACCTAAACCAGCTTTACGTATCTGTGCCAACATTTTACACCTAAGCCAGCTTTATGCATTACTGCCAACATTTTACATCTAAACCAGCTATATGGATAACTGCCAACATTTTACACCTAAACCAGCTTTACGTATCTGTGCCAACAATTTACACCTAAGTCAGCTTGATGTATCTGTGCCAACATTTTACACCTAAACCAGCTTTACGTATCTGTGCCAACATTTTACACCTAAGCCAGCTTCATGTATCTGTGCCAACATTTTACACCTAAGCCAGCTTTACATATCTGTGCCAACAATTTACACCTAAGCCAGCTTCACGTATCTGTGCCAACATTTTACACCTAAACCAGTTATATGGATAACTGCCAACATTTTACACCTAAACCAGCTTTACGTATCTGTGCCAACATTTTACACCTAAGCCAGCTTCAAATATCTGTGCCAACATTTTACACCTAAGCCAGCTTCACGTATCACTGCCAACATTTTACACCAAAGCCAGCTTTACGTATATGTGCCAACATTTTACACCAAAGCCAGCTTTATGCATCACTGCCAACATTTTATACCTAAACCAGTTTTATGCATCACTGCCAACATTTTACACCTAAGCCAGCTTTATGCATCACTGCCAACATTTTACACCTAAGCCAGCTTTATGTATCTTTCCCAACATTTTACACCTAAGCCAGCTATATGCATCACTGCCAACATTTTACACCTAAGCCAGCTTTATGCATCACTGCCAACATTTTACACCTAAACCAGCTTTATGCATCACTGCCAACATTTTACACCTAAGCCAGCTATATGGATAACTGCCAACATTTTACACCTAAGCCAGCTATATGGATAACTGCCAACATTTTACACCTAAACCAGCTTTATGCATCACTGCCAACATTTTACACCTAAACCAGCTTTATACACCACTGCCAACATTTTACACCTAAGCCAGCTTTATGCATCACTGCCAACATTTTACACCTAAGCCAGCTTTATGCATCACTCCCAACATTTTACACCTAAGCCAGCTTTATGCATCACTGCCAACATTTTATGCCTAAGCCAGCTTTATGCATCACTGCCAACATTTTACACCTAAGCCAGCTTTATGCATCACTGCCAACATTTTATGCCTAAGCCAGCTTTATGCATCACTCCCAACATTTTACACCTAAGCCAGCTTTATGCATCACTCCCAACATTTTACACCTAAGCCAGCTTTATGCATCACTGCCAACATTTTATGCCTAAGCCAGCTTTATGCATCACTGCCAACATTTTACACCTAAGCCAGCTTTATGCATCACTGCCAACATTTTATGCCTAAGCCAGCTTTATGCATCACTCCCAACATTTTATACCTAAGCCAGCTTTACGTATCTGTGCCAACATTTTACACCTAAGCCAGCTTTATGCATCACTGCCAACATTTTATACCTAAACCAGCTTTATGCATCACTCCCAACATTTTACACCTAAGCCAGCTTTATGCATCACTGCCAACAATTTACACCTAAGCCAGCTTCACGTATCTGTGCCAACATTTTACACCTAAGCCAGCTTTATGCATCACTGCCAACATTTTATACCTAAACCAGCTTTATGCATCACTGCCAACATTTTACACCAAAGCCAGCTTTATGCATCACTGCCAACATTTTATACCTAAGCCAGCTATATGGATAACTGCCAACATTTTACACCTAAGCCAGCTTTACATATCTGTGCCAAAATTTTATACCTAAGCAGGTTTACGTATCTGTGCCAACATTTTAAACCTAAGCAGGTTTACGTATCTGTGCCAACATTTTACACCTAAGCCAGCTTTATGCATCACTGCCAACATTTTACACCTAAGCCAACTTCATATATCAAAGCCAACATTTTATGCCTAAGCCAGCTGTATGCATCACTGCCAACATTTTATGCCTAAGCCAGCGTTATGCACCACTGCCAAAATTTTATGCCTAAGCCAGCTTTATGCATCACTGCCAACATTTTATGCCTAAGCCAGCCTTATGCATAGTGTCATAACTTCACAAGGCAAACTGGGATGTGATGAAGTAAGGGTATGTAGTTCAAACTTCTCTACACCCCACACACACACACAAAACATTAAACTTCAAGGAGTAACAGATCCAAAGAAATTTACTAAGTGAAGGACATATGTTATTAACCATTGTAATCTAAACACAGTATCATATCAGCATTAATGATAGCAACACCAAATCAAAATGAGCACAACACAGAGCAAAATGAGAAATCAGATCAGTTCCCTTTACACATGAAAAAAATGTTCTGATGATATCAAATAAAAGAAATACCAGACAAAACACTCTCAATTCCTCAAACAAAACACAACTGTGCCTCACTCACAGATTATTCTTCGCAACTTTTTAATCATAAATAAAAAGGGCTGGCCTCTATGTTGAGTGAACTTTTTATATTTCACAAAATGTCAAGAAATTACTAATTAGTCTTACTTTAGCTGTCAAAGAAGGCACAAGAACACTCAGTAGAATAGCTGTGAGTATCTTTCTGATCTGTTCTCAAGACTTTACATGCAAACCTGAAGAATCTGTGATGCTGTGTCCTCCTCTTGGCAAAAGCACTGTACATGTAATAACCATCTGCACTTGGCTTCAGGCATCTCACATCATATAAATCCCTGTTACAGCAAATGTGATGTTGCATCTACAACAATAAAAACAAGTCCAACTCAACTTAAGAGTAAGAGACGGGAGAGATTACAAAAACTTGTGAATTACAATAGTTCTTTTGATCACAGACTGAAGATACGTGACACCTGGCAATGCTTAGTGGAATGTGTTGTGCAGCCAATGTCACTGACGACTGCAGGCTAGTGTCAATGACATCAGCATCTAAAGAATGACAGCAGCTGTTTCCTTGAGCCTATCAATGGGAGGAGGCACAGCCCCTACAGATGTCACTTAACTTCAAACATGAAATCAGCACTTCATTACCAATAAGGAGTTACTAATTATCTCTGCCTCTCTGGTTTAATGTGTGCATAAGAAAAACAGCCTGTGAAATGAACCGTACAGTACAACTCAAAAGTCCAGTCATAGTGTGTGCATGCACATAAATATGTGGGTGCATGAGCTCACACATGAGGAGATATGTAATGTACGACTATAAATGCACAAGCATATCTATGTGGTTGTTTTGTAACATTAACTCATACATATTGACACAAAGAACTGTCCTCTATATCAGTTATTTTATCATATTTCACCTATCTTGTTTCTTCCAAAATAATGAAAACATACACCCATACCATACAACCACACACACAGGTAAAAAAACAGGAGTTTTCCATAAGATCCATCAGAAAACTGAACATTTAAAAGAAGGAAAGGGAGGGGAGAGGGGTTAGCCAATACTCAAAACATTCTCTGGTTTGTAATAATAAAGCATTTTCTTTAGTCTCACTTTGAATACACTCATGATCATAACTTTTTACATGTGTATGTGTGGTTTAGACATTTTCAGCATATACATTCATCTGTGTATGTTTAATGATGTGTGCATTTTGAAGTGCATGCATAATATATATCATACTCTGTGTCTTGCAAAATATGTAATCATACTGACTCGAAGTAAGTTTGGAGAATAGTGCTATACCAAATGATTGTTCACTATTAAAGTATTATTATCATCATTATCACTCTTCTTCTTACTATTATTATTATTATCATTACGCAGAATAGTGCCTGATTTTGACTTCACTGAAGTATTTCTTGATGACGTTTTTTTTTGTTTTTTGATTGTTTGTTTGTTTGTTTGTTTGTTGTTTGTTTACTTGTTTGTTTGTTTGTTTACTGCCCCATTTTATGCACTGCTCCTCTATCACCAACCCCAAGCTCATTTCCACTCTCCAACACACCACAAAACCCTTCATAATTGAGGTCGCTGTGAGACTACAGCATGATGGGCCATGACCATGATGATAGTGACACTGTGAAGCTCCATTTTGGAATGGCACTGCATGAAAGGGGTGTAGTCTCACATCCTTTCATAATATGTCCTGGCATCAGCCAGGCCCAAGATTTGCAGACACCTTTGGTGTTGTTCAGAAACTTTGAGCAATATCCTCAATGACACATTCGTAAAGTTCATTAGACTTGACTATGTGGTATAATACGAACCAGAAAAAACACAAAATTAGAATAAGAATGCATATTTAATACAGCAAAACAAGACAAACATTTGTTTGGCTGACTGGCCTTTATCAAGCATATATATATACACAAAACAACAAAGAATAAATGCATGACACAGTGCACACACAGCACACACACACACACATATGTATACAAGATATATATATATATGTATATGTATATATATACACACACACAACACACACACACACACACACACACACACACACACACACCACACACACACCACACACACACACACACACACACACACAGAGGAGATAACTTCCCAAGTGTGGCATCCAACAGGAGAAACTAGTTTCACTTCAGTCCACTTCTGGTTCAGAATGGGTATCAATACTATCATTTTTGTCCACTTCTGGTTCAGAAGCATTTTCTCCTGCCAGACACCATGTTTGGTAAGTTGTCTACTGCATTTCAGTGCTAGGTGTTCTACATTTATTCTTTGTTGTCTTTTGTATGCCCTAGACAAAGGCCACTTGGCTGAAAATTAGAGCCTGTTTTGCTTTGTTATATCAAATACACTTTCTAATTCTAGTTATTGTTATTTCTGTTTAAAGCCCAGCCAACTGTGTACAGCCATATCAGGGCTATAACCATTTCAAAACAAACACAATACTTCAAAAGGAAAACAAAAAGGAACAGAAAATTAAGTACATATACCAATGCATTTGTGCACATAATCTCAGGAGATAGCCCTGGCATTGAACACTGTCCAATTTATCGCACGAGGGATTTAAAAAAAAACCCACCTGAATACAAATTTAAACATAACTGAGGGCACTAAACCATATAGGCCTATATAAGAATGAGCCTAAATTACTTAGAACTGCTTCCACATATCTCATTTCCCTAGAATTAAAAATACACTTAATACATGTACCCAATTATCAATCCCACGAGAAAGAGTGTAAGACTTTACCAAAAACATACAGATGAATGGACCAGCAGGGCAGAAACTGATAGGAAGAAACGACAGAAAGCAAAGGAACAAGGCAGATACAAAGAGTGACAGAAAAGAGGAAATTTCTAGCACACAATTTCCAGAAGGTGGGGATACTATTTATTCTGAAAGAGCCCCCAGCATCCCCACCGGGATTTTAGTGTTTTTTTGCAGCGTATTTGCTTGAACACTGACAGTGACACTAGTGGCAGTCACTTTGATTCAGATTTATGAGGTCTACGTCTTCCCAATGATCCCACAGCATGGTCAACTCTGAGTTGGAGATTGTCAGGACCTAAAACTCTTAACACTTTTCTTGACTGATGGTGGTTCCATTCAAACCTAGAACCTCACAGTCAGTTGTTTGCTGCACTAACCACTTTGCCACAATGACTATGTTTACTGTACATTTTCTTTACCACTTTGCCACAATGACTATGTTTACTGTACATTTTCTTTACCACTTTGCCACAATGACTATGTTTACTGTACATTTTCTTTACCACTTTGCCACAATGACTATGTTTACTGTACATTTCTTACCACTTTGCCACAATGACTATGTTTACCGTACATTTTCTTACACTTTGCCACAATGACTATGTTTACGTACATTTTCTTTACCACTTTGCCACAATGACTATGTTTACTGTACTTTTCTTACCACTTGCCACAATGACTATGTTTACTGTACATTTTCTTACCACTTTGCCACAATGACTATGTTTACTGTACATTTTTTTACCACTTTGCCACAATGACTATGTTTACTGTACATTTTCTTTACCACTTTGCCACAATGACTATGTTTACTGTACATTTTCTTTACCACTTTGCCACAATGACTATGTTTACTGTACATTTTCTTTAAGTGGGATTATATGAGTAAAATCACTGACTGGGCTGTAGTTTTTAAAACTTACTGTTATACATTCGTTTCATGCCTGTTCATTTTGAAATGGGCTACATTTTTCAAAACTTCCTGCGTTATGTATTCATGCCTAGTCATCTTGAAATTATGCAATGTTCAGTTCATTTTTCAATCAGACTGAATTATGTGCTCATATCTGGCAATATCAAAGATGCCTCTAGTACCAAGTCCTGAAACCTTGCTAATCAGTTGCTATCACACACACACACACACACACACACACACACACACACACACACACACACACACACACACAACACACACACACCACACACAACACACACACACACACACACACACAATACACACTCTGCAATTGTTCATAAATGTTTCCACATCTGCCAAAATTAAACTTCAACACAATGGTTCAAATGTACACTGCCTCACTGTCAATACCCTGAAAAGTCTTTATCTGTTGCTGACTTGCTCTGTGTGTATATGCACATATGCATACATGTGTGCAAATACTCTTAGTCTAATATGAATGAATATAACTTGTACAAATCAATAATGGGAGTCCTGCACATACACAGGTGTGTATGCACACACACATACACACTCACTAACAAAACCACACATGCACTCATAACACAGACACACAGGTGTGTATGCACACACACATACACACTTATTAACCCTTTGACTCTGGCAGCCGTGCCACCAACAGCAAAAACTCGACCCTTTGATTCCCTCACCCTATCCACCAGCTCCTATAGGAAGCTGGTGGATAGGGTGATGGAGTTACTCAAAGGCTTTAGATTTTGCTTTGCTAGCATGGTTGACAATGTAGAATACTGCTGGACATCGACAGGGTGCAGGAGTCAAAGGGTTAAAAACACACACACACTCACAACATAGTCAACTTGCTCTACTATTCCCTTTTCAGACCACAGGGTAATAACAAACATATCATCAAATAAAGTGTCTGAATTCATAAGGTAAAATCTCTGAATACATAATCTACTGGAAAGGAAACAACTTTCAGGACATGTGCTCCATGCACCCTTACTCTCCCCCAATATGCTGTCATCATAAACACTGAAACCTACTGTCTTTATTAGCACACAAGATGCTGTCATAAGTACAGACCAACACAGGCCAAAACAGTGCCAACACATTCACTGATCAGTTATGCATGCGTATGTCTTTCTCCCTCACGTCAGCCACTGCATATAGCAATGGGCTGTAGGCCTTCATGCTCACCACCCTTTCCAAACCCTTCTCCCCCCCCCCCCCTTTTTTTAAACCGGATCAAACAGATTTCATTTCTTTTCCAAAGTGCTCACATGTACATTTGAATAACTATTTGTCTATCACTGTTAAAAAATATTTTATCTATTTGCTCTGCTCTGATTCAAAAAAAAAAGTTTTCAGAAGCGTCAAGCTACACATCTTGCTGTCACTGGAATTGTTTATTATCAAAAGTTACACAATCAATCAGGGTACATATCATCATACACATCAGTAAGCATATACATTTCACAACTGTACATGATCATATACATGTAAGTTATACAAGTGCACACATAATTATGTACTGATTTAGCACATGTACATGCCTAGAAAAGGAGAAAGAGAGAGCAAGAGAAGAGAGAGATAGAGGGGGAGGAGTGTGTTGTGCGAATAGTGTGTGTGTGTGTGTGTGTGTGTGTGTGTGTGTGTGTGTGTGTGTGTGTGTGTGTGTGTGTGTGTGTGTGTGTGTGTGTGTGTGGTTGTGGTGTGCGCGCCGTATGTGTGCACACACTTAAAAAGTACATCTAAATATATCAAAAACAAAATTAACAAAAACGGTCAGGCTATTCTGACATTTTTAAAAACGTCAATTATCAAAAATCTGAAGAACCCACGTAACACCAGGTCAAAGGACCCTGAAATTAAAATATTAATTCCTTTGCAGGCGTACTCAACATTACCACTCACTTGTCAGCTATCAACATCACCAAGTTCCATGGTAACTAGAGAAACAAATAACACAACAATGCTCCTCCAGCTACTATGGTCTTGACTCTTCTGTGCTACTTCACAGACCTTCAAACCATTGATGCTAGTAATGTTGTTCATCTAGGAGGTGGGTGGTCTACCTGAATTTTTTTTTATTTGCAAAACTGTTGTCATAAGGGTGGTACTGGTGTTGCAGGTTGCATGGCTGATGTATCTAACAGCCATGATATTGGTCATCTTTTATATAATAATGATATGTATAAAACAGGCAACATTTATAGGCCATTTTATGAGGAAAGGGGAATTGGAGCACCTGGTCACAACAGGAAAACTGGAGGGAAAGAGAGTTACTACAAAAGTTACACAATCAATCAAATAAAGTGTCTGAATTCATAAGGTAAAATCTCTGAATACATAATCTACTGGAAAGGAAACAACTTTCAGGACATGTGCTCCATGCACCCTTACTCTCCCCCAATATGCTGTCATCATAAACACTGAAACCTACTGCCCACCATTGGCTGCTCTATCTTGTTGTTGTACGGTTGTGAAACTTGGACATTGCTAAAGGAATCAGAGAACAAGTTGGAAGCTATGGAGGTGTGGATATACACAAGACTGCTCGAAATACTGTGGGCCCAAGATGTCAAATCAAGATGTACTTAGGAAAGTTGGAAAAAAAAAAAGAAACCCTTTAAGGACAATAAGAAAAAGAAAAATTAAATTTTTTTTTTTGGTCACATATACAGACTCAACACTCTTGAAAAACCTGCAGTCAGTGGAACTATAGAGGGCACTGGAGACCGAGGGAGACAAAGAACTACATATGTCTTGGGTCTACATGCAGTGACAAGCATGATTCTAGCAACGCCTTTGTCAGAAGAATGTAGGACAAAAGTCAATGGCAGCACATGATCAGTTATGTCCTGAATGGGGCACACCATGCATAAGAAGAAGTAGCGGGTATCGCTACAACTATGATCATCATCAAGTGCCTTGCCACATGGCGTTGGTGATCATGGCCCTCCATATGCATATGTCCCTTGTTGCCACAAGCACATCTTCCACCCTCTCTGTCTTCAGCTACTCTGCAAGTCCGTCCAATATTTTTCCCCTGGGTCTACCTGATGCTCTCTTTCCCTCCAGTTTTCCTGTTGTGACCAGGTGCTCCAATTCCCCTTTCCTCATAAAATGGCCCTATACATATCATTATTACATAAAAGATGACCTCCAATCTCATACATCAACCACATAACCAATATCAATGGCCTTAATATTCAAAACGCTGTCCACAAAAGGCAAGCCAGAGCTGTTTGGAAAAGAGTGGTGGTGTCAAAGAGCGCAGTGGCCAACACTGAACCCAGTGACGCTAACAACTATGATAATGATGCAATATCAGTGACCTATAGAACTGCAGATACACAACCCGAGTTGAATGGGTTACTGGCCTTCAAATAAATAGAAACCACAACTGCCTCAGGTAAATTCAAGTTGGAATCTTTGGTATCAGTGGTTTGTGGAGAGTGCCACTTGAAGGCCACAGTGGTGGTCTCTTTACCAGGACTCTCTCACTGGGTCTGGTTCCATATCCCAGCAACTAGTGTCATTAATTATGCAGGGTTTAGTCAGCAGAATCATTGGGAAGATGACTCAGAGCAGTTGAATTCAATCAAAATGACCACATAGCAGTGCTGTCTCTTCTGAAGGGTAACCCCATGATTGTTTGACATCACTGGCTCCTTGTGGCTTCCTGGTACTGGGACTTTGATCAAATAAATGTAAGTTGGTAGTGTGTTCATCCGCAATAAGCATGGGATCAATGCCACTGAAGCAATGCAGGAGATGAAGCAGAACAAAAAACAAACAAACAAACAAAAAGGACAGACAGACAGAAAGAAAGAAAGCAGAACAAACAAACAAAAACCATCGCTTAATTAATTCATGGAAGTATATCTGCTGTTCATTGTTTTGTCTTGAAGCTGGTGATCTTTATATTATATTATTATTATATTATATTATATTATATTATATTATATTATATTATATTATATTATATTATATTATATTATATTATATTATATTATATTATCATATCATATCATATATCATATCATATATATCATATCATATCATATCATATTAGCAGAAGGGCATCCAGGAGTCATGACCTGGATGTGGCCCGGCCCCCCGAGAGTGTAAGGAATTCAGGGCCGAAACACTTGTCTAAAGGGGGTTACTTCTCTGAAGACCTTCTGTTGTCTAGCTCTCCCTAGAGTTTCTTTCTACCTGCACATTGTCAATCCATTGACTTCCGGGAATAGTTCGGAGGACATTCGGGAAAGACCGAAGGACACTGGGAAAGACTAGATCTGCGGGCTTTGTGGGTTGGCTTCCCACCTTGCCTTTGATAACATGCCACGAGTTCTTTAAATGAAAGATGCTCCCAGGATTCACCGAAAGGGGGAGAGAATGATGAATCCATCGGTACTGACTCCATCACGACTGGAAACGCACAACGGATCATGATTAATGACCAGATGGAATTTCCGTGTGCGTGTGGAAGGAAATTCACCACCAAACGCGGCATGAAGATCCACAGGACAAAAATGGGCTGTTTGAAGACACATACGAACCAGCAGCAGCGCACTGCGATAGTAGGTGAGACGTTGGATGACCAAGGCCAGGATTTAAACCATAGTGCCAAGGACATCCACGCTGACGGTTCTGATGCGGATTTTGCACAAGCTCTTAACGCCAAACGTGGAAAACTCAATTTGCCGCCTGCCGGTGCAAAAGAACAATGGGAGAAATTAGATGAGGAACTTGTCCTTAAGCTGAATGCGCTAATAGGGAACAGTACGCTGGAACACAAACTTGACACATACGGAGACATCATATACTCTATCTGCAGGGACACTTATGGAGTGAAGCAGCCAAAGACAAAAACGCCTCCCCAGAAATCCAGAAGACAGCAACAGATGGAGAGCATCCGGAGGGAGAAAAGGAAGCTTAAAAAGCGAATGAAAACTGCCTCAGAATTCGAGAAGCAAGGGCTCCTGGAACTCTGGAAAGATCTGAAGAAGAGGACTAGAGCCCTTAAAGCGATGGCAGAGGCAGCAGAAAGGAGCTCAAGCTGGATCTGGGCAAGGAGGAACCAAAAGTGAACTTCATAAGGATTAAATTCCCTACAGATGATGTGTGCCCCGTTAGCACATTGGTAAAACCGCGTACCGCAGTTCTGAAGCGCAGAATCGCCCAGGTTCGCTCCCCGGCGTGGGAAAAAAAATAGACAACAGCAGAAGGGCATCCAGGAGTCATGACCTGGATGTGGCCCGGCCCCCCGAGAGTGTAAGGAATTCAGGGCCGAAACACTTGTCTAAAGGGGGTTACTTTTGAAGACCTTCTGTTGTCTAGCTCTCCCTAGTTTCTTTCTACCTATTAGTTATTACATTATATTATATACAGTATAGGAGAGTAGAGTAGAGTATAATATATTTATATCATATCATATCATATTATATTATATCATATATCACAGCATAGCATAGCAAATCATATATTATATTATATTATGTTATATCATACTATATTATACAATATCATATTATATTATGTAACATCATATTACATTCTGTTTTATTTTATTACTTATTTATTTATTTATTTATTTATTCATTCATCTAGGCTATCTATTATTTATCTATCTACTTACCTATCTGTTTATTTGTTTTAACAAGTTTCTATGTTTGACAAAGACCAGTTAGCGGAAAATTTGCCCATCTTGTTTCACTATTTAAATAAGGGTTCCCCCCCCTTTTCATGACTCTGGCTTGCTCACATAAAGTTAGCTTATCAAAACTGATTAGGCAATGAGTTCTTGTCTTAGAAATTTACACCATGTAAAATGTCATAACTTGCTGAAATCTAATCTAAATTTAGAGAAAAATTTCAAATGATACCATGCTGAGAAATCCCTGCTCAAACATATTCACATTCTAGATGACTTGCACTGTGTGTGTGTGTGTGTGTGTGTGTGTGTGTGTGTGTGTGTGTGTGTGTGTGTGTGTGTGTGTGTGTGTGTGTGTGTGTGTGTGTGTGTGGTGTGTGTGTGTGTGTGTGTGTGTGTGTGTGTGTGTGTATGTGTGTGATGTGTGTGTGTCTGTATGTGTGTGTGTGTGGAGAGAGAGAGAGAGAGAGAGTGTGTGTGTGTGTGTGTGTGTGTGTGTGTGTGTGTGTGTGTGTGTGTGTGTGTGTGTGTGTGTGTGTGTGTGTGTGTGTGTGTGCCTCTTATCTCTTCAACATCAGATCAATCAATGATACTGTATTCAGATTCTAACTCATGTTTTTCATTTTATTACTCAGTCTTCTCTGTAATAGTATTACCTCTTGTAGTGTTCTAAATTCTTCTGATGCTGAATTAATATTACTTTAAAAAATCATTTTCAAAAAACTTATTCTAGTTAAACTGTGTATATACAATATACTGAATATAGCCTCTCCCATGGCTGCATGTTAAAAAGCAGCTGTTGATTTATTCATATATGAGGTTTTTTTAATCTCTCTCATTCACAGTTACACACAAAAACACACACATTCAACTGTCAAACACAGCTTCCCAAAACAGAAAAACTTTGCTGTGTTGATTAAGTACAACTTTCAGGAAAAAAAGAAAGAAAAGCAGGACAGTAACAGTATATTTTAGTGGTTCATTCCATTTGTCACATTTGTGCAGTGTGTGGTACATTAGCACATCCTCGCTGGTGTCATAGCATAGATTTACAATGACGTTATCCTTGCAATCAACTCTTAACTTGTACACATCTGAATTAACGCTGTAGGGCATCATCCCCATTATCACTATATTAGCCGCATTTAAATTGTCCCTTCCCTTCTTTCTCTCAACCTCCATCTGTCTACATTGTGTGTGTGTGTGTGTGTGTGTGTGTGTGTGTGTGTGTGTGTGTGTGTGTGTGTGTGTGTGTGTGTGTGTGTGTGTGTGTGTGTGTGTGTACATACATCTGTAGACATAACCTCTCTCATCATATATCAAAGTGTTCTGATAATGACATAACATTGCATAACTTAAGATCATTTCGGTGTATGCTGTGATTCAGTGCAGATGCCTGAGTGATTGTTTCCTTGATAATTTCAATCTTGTGTGTGTGGTGTGTGTGTGTGTGTGTGTGTGTGTGTGTGTGTGTGTGTGTGTGTGTGTGTTGTAGTCGTGTGTGTTGTGTTGTGTGTGTGTTGTGTGTGTGTGTGTGTGTGGTGTGTGTGTGTGTGTGTGTGTGTGTGTGTGTGTGTGTGTGTGTGTTGTGTGTGTGTGTGTGTGTGTTGTGTGTATGTGAGTACACATGCATGTACATCTGTTTCCGTCAGTGTTGTGTGTATGTGAGTACACATGCATGTACATCTGTTTCCGTCATTCAATGTATAGATCTGTGCTTGGCAATGCATTTACATATTTTGGAGAGTGAAAGAAACGTCTATGATAGGCAGACAGACAAATAGGAGAACTATACTGACTGACAGAGAGAGCAGAACAACCCATGATACTGTCAAAGCCTTTATCCCTATCCTGTAGCTAACACCTTTCACTGCACAATAATAACAGGCATATCACATTCACCAATATTATTAAAGCTGAAAACGGCAACAGCTTGCACCGAACTGCAACACTAGTCAATCAATTGAAATGCCCCTCTTGCTATCTCTGCACTACAGATGGGCTACATCTACATGCCATCTAGGAGCTTGCTATAACAAACAAAGCCACTGCCCTGGTAACAGCTTTGGAGATTACAATCTGACACACAAGAAACTGAACACCTTCGAAGCATGCAACAGGGGGATGAGAGTCAATATTCATATCCCAAGAAAGCCGATTATCTTCTTACTGTGGGAAGAACATTCTGGCTGAGGTACATAGAAAACTGAATCCAGCTGTACCAGCCCACAATGTTGAAACTGAAGTGCTGTGTAGTATACTGTCAGTGTTGTAAGAGTATGAAATCCCTTTGGCAATAAAATGTTTCTGTGGTCGTATCAGTGCACTGACTCATTAAGAGCTGAAAACGAGACCTGTCTTGTCTGTTTTAGTGTAATATCAAATCAATAATGTAACCTTCTCCACCATGAGGCTGAACACTTTTCAAAATGTCATGTGTCTCTACATCCTGTGTTCAATAAGGATAGTTAAAAAGATTTCTTTTAATCTATGAATGTAAAAAATGCAGGTGTCAAAATACAAACAGGCCCATTACAAAAATGTCTACAATGAGTTTAAACTGAAGATTGTAATGCTTCATCATTTCAAATCAGATACTCAGCTGATATCTGTAAGTGTAATTTTTATGTTGCTAAATCAGTACACATTTTTCCTTATCTGTGCAGTTCCATCATATATGTCAAAAATGATAATTTCACAGTGCAAAGTTATACAGCAAGCTATCCTATTTTAGTATTTATCTAACAATCATGCTATTCCCTGGCTTTCTTCTCCATAATTTGTCCCAGCATCAGCTGTACATTCGTTTCACTGACTCTGGGCAGCTGGTCAGTGCCCTTAAGGTTAGTTAGTGCCTTAGTGTCCTGACTGTGTGTAAATGATCCAATTTGTTTTAGAGCCAGATTTAACACCACTAAAAATGACAATAAACTGGCCTGAATTTACATTCAAACTAAAAGAATATCATGATAAATATATGATGACATGAATAACCAGCTGAATTAAAGAATCAAATTTCATGGTTTATATCTTGTTTCCTAGTCAATAATGTTCTCTCTCTCTCTCTCTCTCTCTCTCTCTCTCTCTCTCTCTCTCTCTCTCTCTCTCTCTCTCTCTCTCTCTCTCATACACACAATGTTTTAACAAAAATGACTGAACCCATAATTGTCTTTCCAGTGGTATGTGTGCAATACTAGGTCTCTGAACTGAAATTTCAATGTGAACACATGCACATGTAACATATCATGTTCTTGAAGTTTTGTCTACCCAATCCTCAAGTGTTTGCTGACATGGCAAACTGATCTATAGATGTTCATGTTGGCCAAGGGGCATCTGCAACCAAATCAATGAAAAAAAAAGGGCCCTAGTGAAATCCAAGGCAGGTCACAGATGGTGGGTAAACTGAACCTTCGAAAGTATGTGAACACACTTCATATGAGTACCATTTGGTACATAAACTTCAATTTGAATTTCTATGTAAAATGTACTCAATTACCCTGCTGAGCCGATATGAGAATTGAGTTCTATATAAAGCATAAACAGCCAGCCCTTGCACTGCATCATGTTACACAGCAATAAATACAATACAATATACTGTGCTATCAACTAATTATTCCTATAATTACTACCAATTAGGTAGTTAAAGAGCTATGCATGAGTACCTGACGCTGTTCAGGGCTGGAAAAGGTAAAGCATTAAGAGGAAATGGGCACCAACCTGTCTTTATAATGCAGGGCCCAAAAAAAGCTGTAAGTCTACCACCTCACTCCCCTACTTGTATTACCTCATGAAATACCCCTTACCTTTTAATTTGAAGTGACTTTAAACTGACTGTGGTAAGGATCAAATCATCGATTCATTTCAGAAAGTAATGAAACTTCTTATTGACACAGTGATGTCTCAAAGTACATTCCAAGATTTCAATGTTATTTTTTACCGACAGGTGTGGTTGTCAAGTGGGTAAATGCTGGACATCCAAACATAAGGTCCTGGATTTCTGATATCACAGGTCAATATATGTGCAGACCTGCCAGTGCCTAAACCCTTTTTGTGTGGACATAAGCACAAAAAGGGTTTAGGCACTGGCAGGTCTGCACATAGAATAAGCCTGTTTTGTGAGCATGAAAACAATCCATTTGTTTTGTTATACCGTACTGTGTTGAAACAGAACTGTACACTACACCACATCACTCTTACTCTCAGCCACCATAAACAGTTATGAGCACTCAAAACATTAAGCAACAAATCTTTAAAAAAATATGTAAAAAAGATCAAAAAAGAGGGTGAGATAAGGAGTGATGATGTCAAAAGTATCAGAAGAGCCCATAGATGTCTGGCTCCACTTACACACACACACACACACACACACACACACACACACACACACACACACACACACACACACACACACACACACACACACACACACACACACATTCTATACATACATACATATCAAAATACATATATAATACACAATTATATATATAATATATTATATATATACACACACACACATACATAGAAGAGAGAGACAGACAGACAGAGAGAGACAGAGAGAGACAAACAGACAGAGAGACAGACAGACACAGAGAGAGAGACAGACAGAGAGAGAGAGAGAGAGAGAAAGAGAACATATACATCCATCAGGCAAATTTTTCAGATTCTTCTGAACCTGTGGAAAAAGAGTATTATGAAGTATAGTATTACTAATATCCATATATAAACATATACATATACATGCATATATAGTATTACTGATATCCATTCATATATTATACATATAAACATATACATACATACATATATGGTCACGGCTATGAAATGGCGTCGAACGGGCCATGCGCGCCACTACCGAACTTCAGAGCTAAATTTACGTACTCTATACCTCAAATATTATATAGCCACAAAATTAATGTAACGTGAAAGTGAAGTAATGACCTTTGCGCCTGGGTGCATTTCCCCCCCACAGCAACTGATAACAGTTCCGAAAATCAATATTTTGTCATTTGTTTACACTATCTTTACTTACTTTACTTTACTTTTTACTTTTACTTTTTCCTTCCGCTTGTACCAGGGGCGTCGCGGGGAGATACAGTCGTCTGTCAGCAGCAAGGCGGGTGGCCTGGAAAAGGGACATCTCGTGAGCTCTGAGGGTGTCTGCCACGGAGTCCTCCATCGTCGTCTTGATCTTCCTCTGGCTCTCCAGCCAGAGTATCTGGTGTTGTATGCCCGAAGAGCTGGATGGTTTAGGGGCATACGTGTGAGGTGTCCGAACCACTTGATCCTCATATGTTCGATGTGTTGTAGGATTGGTGTTGCTCCTACCATGTCTCGTATCACCTCATTTCTGATCTTGTCCCGCCTTGTCTTGTTTACTGCTTTCCTCAGGCATTTCTTTTCACCGGTGACCAGTTTTCTCTCAAGGACTTTAGTTAAGGACCATGTCTGGCACTGGTATGTCAGCGTTGGTAGAAAAATGGCGTTGATGAGTTTCGCCTTAGTGCTGGTGGGAATGCTGAGGTGTTTCAGGAGAGGGGCAAGTTAGTAGCTGACTGCGTTGGCTTTCTGGCATCTGGTCTCGATTTCTCTGTCTAGTTTGCCATTTTCAGTGAAGATGCTGCCCAGGTATTTAAATTCACTGGCTTGCTTCAACTGGGTTCCGTTGATGTTGATATCCAGTTTGTTTGGTCTCTTACTGACAGTCATGACCTCGGTCTTGCTGACGCTGATCTTCATGCCGTATGTCTCGCAGCTTTCAATGTTTCATTGAGCTGGTCTGTGAGCTCCTGTAGCTGTATCTTGTCATTGTTCACCATTGCCTGGTCGTCCGCAAACATGAGTTCATTGAGTGCCTCAGGGTCTGGGTTTGCTTACACTATCGTCAGATATAATTTTTGTGACACTATGAAGAGTGTGCGCAATCGATTGAGCGATACGCCACAACAAGTACAAGAACCTATCATGTCTGGGACTTGATCAACATCAAATTGAATGCATAAAGCCCTCAAACTTTTACATCAGCAAATAGTGGGCACAGGAAGTAGAAAATTGCTAAGCAAAATCTGCTTCGAGTACATCACTGTTCATTGTGAAATTTCCCTTGCGTGTAAGAATCGTCGATTTAGCACTAATTGGGTAAAACCCATAAAGCAAAAATAACCGATTCTCTCAAAAATGAATGTATTTAAGTTTGTCTTATTCAAAAGAGCGATGTGATGTTTACAATATGCGCAGTCTGCCATGAAATTCAGCTTCTGCTTTCTGTTGTGAATGCAGCGTTACGGACTATTTTTTTCATGCGGACTGACATTTCAGCTTTCGCACACTGACCACACTGACTTGGATGTTTCATTGATACAGCTTGTGCCTTTTGCCCCGTGAAGTGAAAATCGCTCTGTGGAATGGCAGGAACGAAAAAAAGCTGATCAAGTTTTTGTTGTGAATCATTTTCCCATGTTATGTACAACAGAATCTGGCCAGGATTGCTTGTTTTTTTCTGTTAATATATTGATATGTCCGTTGCTGTCCTATTATAGTTGTTATAACCAATAATTAACATCCCTTTAGCCTTACTCTTTGAACTTGCTGACTGAGTTCTTCTGTTTAGTGTTGGTTTTGCCTTGTGTTTGTGGGCACCCATCAGTCTGATTGTCGTGATGGTGATGTACATCTATGACTTCTTGTTTTACTGTTTACCACAGGCAAAAAACGTACATTCATCATTCTTACATACATGAAGTTAATAAAAAGCACTGATTAGTGATACTTGGTCCCTGCATGTGTTGGCCTTATTGTTCATAGGTCAGTGCATAACTTCACAGCAACAAAAATCATACCAAACCAAACCACTGTTCACAAATGCAATCTGATTTAAGAATAATGTTGAAAAAAGAGTTTGTTGACATGCTGGTGCTCTTGGATTATTTCAATAATGATTTTAGGCTTTTTCATGGATTTTGGACAATGTTGTGTACTTTTCATGTTGTTCATAACATCACATCAGCATCTGCATGGTCTGGATTTTGTGAAGTTATGAACATATGGTATTGATGTTAAATTTTGTAATACTAATGTAAAATCTGTTAAAATGCCTTCTGCAGGTCAGTACTGTTATTTTTGAGAATTTTGAATTGAAATACTTTATGCCTTAAAATTTGCCAGCAACTTGCATGATGTACATAACCTCACACAAAAATGTAGTATAATCATCTGTTGTGATGTTATGAACAAAGAAAGAAATTCTAGTGGATGCTTTTATTACAAACACATACCTGATACAGACTCTATAGTTTGTTAATAGCCTGTTGGTACAGTTTCAAGTAAATCTTATCGATATAACACACAGTGTGCTTATGCTTTTAAGTGTGCAGTGTTGCAAAAGATGTTTTCTGTAAGTGAAGTTATGAACATTTTATAGAAAACAACGCATTTTTCTGAAATAACTTTTTATCAATCCCACATGTATTCAAAATATGCAGATACAATCCCTGTAGCTTCTTTTGAACTGTTTTTATACAAAAAAATTATCAATATATTTGTTTTTCTGAAGAAAAGGTAGATTATCTCAAAATGTTGTGAAATCATGTACTAAAGAGATCTTTACTGATTTTTAGGAAATCACAATTCACTTAAAAAGAAATTGATTATCATATGTGACATTTGGTTCTTATTATCTCAAATGCCATCTTTTGCTTTTTAGAGGAACGTTTTGTACAATATTATGTTGTGACTGTTGTGAAGTTATGAACTGATATGTTAAGTTATGAACATTCTACAGAATAGCCAGTTTAATACCCTCATCATCAATCCCAAATGTATTCAAAACATGCTGATACAATCCCCTGAGCTCTTGTACCCCTGTTTTTGTGGAAATTAATCGATACAAGTACTGTTTTCCTGAAGAAAAGGGAGATTCTCCTTAAGAATGTTGTGAAGTTATGTACTAAAGAGATCTTTACTGAATTCAGCAAGCCACAATTCACTTAAAAAGAAACTGACTGTCATGTGTGGCATTTTGGTTCTTCTTATTTCAAGTGAAAGATAGTTTGATGCCGAAGTTTGCGTTTTAGAGGATGCTGCAGTACAATGTTTTGTTGTGACTGTTGTGAAGTTATGTACAGATGACTATTTGGGTGCTGTTCTGGTATGTGCTCTTGTAATATTTTCATTTTCATAGCCTGGTTTTGTTCAGAACATGTCTTGAGTTACTCATAAGCTGTTTTGCACAACAATAAGATTTTTCAGTTTTTGAGATTTCTTAAATGTTGGAGATGAGTGGACAATCCAGTAACATACATATAGTAAGCCTTAATATGAAAACATTCATAATTAGGCATTACCTGAGTGCTTCACATAATTATTTTGTCATCTCTCTTTACACTGCTTGTCTTCAAAACAGCAGAAGTTTATTTTATCTTCCGTGGTACAGCTCTAAAATTTACACACTAAAGAATTGTTCTGAAGTTATGTACAAAATCTTCTCCTTTAATTTTGTTTGTATTTAGTGTGTTTGATTTTCCTGTCCTACCTTCAGATGTACCAACTGGACCTGCTGTTAACATGTTCACATTATTTTGAGCAAAATATCTGTTCCTTCTCAGGTTCTTTCCTTTACAAGGTCTGTAACATTGTGTGATGTTATGCACAATGGAACATCATATTATCTGTGTTTACAGGAGTGATAAATGTCCGATTGACTTGCAAGTTGGATTATTTGTCATGGTTTTTGTCCTGCTGTTTGGTTTGCACAATATTCTTCCATTGATAGGTGTTTCATTTTGTTGCTTATGTGTCACACTTTTTAGACACCATTTTGTAGCCATGACCATATATGTATCTAGATATATACATATATAGATAGACATCAAAGCTTATCAGTATTAATGGATATCAGCAATATGATATTTCATAATACTCTTAATCCACAGGTTCAAAAGAATCTAAACAACTTGACTATACATTATTAATGTACAGGCTTACACTTACAGTCTGTCATGGATATTATTATACAGATTTGTGCACTGTGATTGTCTTCTTAGCAAAAATGAAACAAGAACAAAATTTAGAATCAACAGAATACAAACACACCCAAAACTACTCACAGACATGGCTTTGTGTGCATGTTCATTTTCTGTACACACACACATGACCCCAGTAAACAATCTTCCAGCAGAATCATAAGACCAACAAACTATCACTGACAAAGCAGCTAACTTTCCTTTTCAACAAATTACTATTACCACTATACCAGTACTGGGGGCATTACAACTTCCACCTATAGAACTATACATGTGCCATGACCAAGTCTATAATCCTATCAAGTAATGCTTGTCCACCAACATGTTAATCTGAGGCCTACCCCCTGAACAACTAATCAGACCAAGCACTGTATGATATAACTGTATATGGTACAACCTGTGTGTGTACATTTCTTACATGAATTATAAACAAGCTAGACAAATGAAAACAAAACAACAACAAAAACACAAAACAATCAAGCCATACTAACAATCTCTTTTTGCATGATTCAATAAAACGAAAGCACTCATTATTACATGTCCTTCTCACTGCAAAAGTCCTTGAAACAGAGAAATTAATCAGTACATCCACTAACAGACTGAAAACCATGAAAACAGCAGTTTTCAAATTTCCTCTGTTCTTCAGATGGAAACTTGAGTATGCGTTCACAAATCCGTCTGTCACCTTCTGAGCCTGTTGCGCAGTGGTGTATAAATAACATTAACTAAACCACATGCACAGAATGAATCCCTCTCTAGTAATCCTGATAAGTGTTTTTAAAGCATTTTTGGTGTCACAAATATATCCCGGATTTGCCATCTTCTCCATTTTTATTTCTTACAGCATTTTATGAGGAATGCATTGTTTTACCTAGAGATGAGGCAGGGCATAGAAAACAAAAGAAAACTGACAAAATATGTTAAAAGAAAATTACACAAAACACCATAAAAGTTTGTAAAAACATAATCCAATGTTTCCATTTTGCTGGAAATCTTTTGTTTTCATTCTGATATACCTTTGTCACACTTCGCAGCCGCTCTCCACAAACAGTCATCCAAACTCTGTTCTTCAACTACACCTCCTGTGAAGTGTAACTTTCAATCCATCAGTGAATAATCAGTAACTTTTACTGTGTTGTCTGTTCAAAACATGTGTTGTCTGTTCAAAACACACTACCCATCAGACTCTATCATGTTCTGCACAGCGTGCAATGTGCCCTTTCAAAACCTAGTATAAGATATGTTTACACAGGCTTTTCTTACTATAAACATATGGTGATATAGCTATCGTTGACCTGTTCGTGCTATTGCTATTATTAAAAATAAAATGCATTTAATTTTTCTTGCTGTTGTTGTTTGTTTGTAAGCAGCAAGAAAGCTAGACTCTGTGTGTGTGTGTGTGTGTGTGTGTGTGTGTGTGTGTGTGTGTGTGTGTGTGTGTGTGTGTGTGTGTGTGTGTGTGTGTCTGTGTCTGTCTGTGTGTCTGTCTGTGTGTCTGTCTGTGTCTGTGTGTCTGTATGTGTGTGTCTGTCACCTCTGTGTGTGTGTGTGTGTGTGTGTGTGTGTGTGTGTGTGTGTGTGTGTGTGTGTGTGTGTGTGTGTGTGTGTGTGTGTGTGTGTGTGTGTGTGTGTGTGTGTGTGTCTGTGTCTGTGTGTCGCTGTGTGTGTCTATGTGTGTGTGTCTGCGTGTGTGTGTCTCTGTGTGTGTGGTGTTGTGTGTGTGTGTGTGTGTGTGTGTGTGTGTGTGTGTGTGTGTGTGTGTGTGTGTGTGTGTGTGTGTCTGTGTCTGTGTGTCTGAATCTGTGTGTATGTCTGTGCATGTGTGTCTGTGTCAGTGTGTGTGTGTGTGTGTGTGTGTGTGTGTGTGTGTGTGTGTGTGTGTGTGTGTGTGTGTGTGTGTGTGTGTGTGTCTGTCTGTCTGTCTGTCTGTGTGTCTGTGTCTGCGTGTGTCTTTGTGTGTGTCTGTGTGTGTGTGTGTTGTGTGATGAACGCTGATGAGAAAAGATTTACAACTAGCATATCTTTCAACCAATGCATGAAATTTGAATGGAAGGAACAAACAGGTGAAACAGAACCAGTTGGTCAAGCACTAACCAATCAGGATCAAACTCTGGTGAGACCTTTCTGTTCATTTCAGTTTTGTTTGATATATATATATATATATATATATATATATATATATATATATATATATATATAATAACACACACACACACACACACACACACACACACATACACACACATACATGCTAAAGTGACATGTTCATTTACATGCTATGCTAACTACCAAGACATGACCTCTAACCACTCCACTCATCATTCACAGTTGCCTTGCACTCTTTGCACATCCACTGGGACAGTATTTACAGACACAGACAGACATACTTGTGACAAATCAGAATCAAAGCATGAAGTCATTTCCAAAACTTTGCCATTTACAATATCAGAGGACTGTATACATAATGAAGCCTATGCCTGGACAAAGAAGGCAATATTAAGCTCTGGAGGATGAACACTACCACATCACCAAACAGATCAACTTTGGTGAAGAAGAAACCAGTTGGTGTCAACATTTGTCCAAGTGACACAAAGACTATGGCACTGAGAACAACTTGATATAAATCAGAATATTCTCTGTTGAGTTGTGACTATGAGGTGATGTTAGAACTAGATCTACTTTAGTTCAAGTGCCACTATATTGTAAAGTTCTACTGACATCACTGCCTTAGATCTGAAGCACATCAGATGAGGTTGCACTATTACAGTAAGTATTAGTAAATATTGTATCAAATCAGAAATAAAAACTGGAAAGTGTCTTTTCATATGATGTAAATTTAAAAGTGTTTCAATCAAGGCAAATATATTCCAACAAATTCATCCAAAAGATTACATTTATTTACTGTCAACAATAAATGTGATTTTACTAATACACATGCAGAAACTATAAACATTTTTCACTGTATATTTCATTTGTGAAATACTTCTTAAACAGAAGTAAACTTTAAAAAAAAAAAATTCAATACATCCCAAACACAGATTATTTCTAGATACAAAACAGAAAAATATTACATTCCGATGAATTACAATACATTCTTCACAAAACTGTTTTTCAATAGGCCAATCATCGAAAATATCTATCATTGTATCAATCCAAAACTTCAAATCATTCACTGAAACACAGACTGAAACTGAACTATTGGATCAATCATCTTTCATATCTTATAAGCAGTCTTTTAGTTTTACACCATGTCATCTCACTGATTTTCTATTTACATGTGTTTTCTTTGACCATGCTATACCTAAGCAGTATGCATATGTACACTAGCATTACATGAATGTGTTCAAATTTATTTCCCAATTGACCACACAATCTATCTCGCTCAAATTTATCTCCTCCTGTCACCTGTCACCTGTCGGCGTCACCGGGAACAGTGTTGGCCGCTGCACATGATGTCCTCACAAGTACGAGAAATTCACTTTTATGATGTTTGAATTTGTGTAACAAATTAGTATTATCATTAGAGTTTAAAGCCCAACTGATTGCTCAGATCCCTATCAGTTCTATGAACATCTTAAAACCACGGCAGGACTATAATTATAAAGCGCCGTGTGCCCAAGATGCCAGCTTCATTTCTAACCCTTATAACAGCAGACTTCACATCTCTCCAATGTTTTCTCAAGAAGTTCGATGCAGAAGCGATAACACACCTTCATATTTGGTAGCTATTAAGTATTATTACTTCCTAATACTTTGTTAAAGTCATGGCGAATCAATAAACATTTCAAATCAGGACAGATTTAACTGTGATGGGTGGAGCTAGCGTCTGGTGCGCGCGTCCTACCTGGCACCACGGCACGCAAAAGGGCTCCAGGCATAGAGTTTATCACCTCTGGTTTCAGCCTGACCAAACTATAACTGCAGGGCCTGCCCTAGTTGTGTGTGAATATATGTGGAATCCTTATAGTGCCCCACTCTGCAATAACATGAGCACAGTGCACATGCAGGGATGAAAATCAGTGAACTAGCAGTAGCACTGAATCAGCTGCCAGGCCTTTAAACAAAACATGCACATCTAAATACATCAATGACCCTGGAGAAAAGAAAAACAGGAAATTGAAAGTAAGTACACATACATCACTGCATTCAAGTAAATATGGTTGGCCACTCTGCCTAATTTATCACCACGGAGACTGAAAAACAAAACCTGAGCACAATTATGCAATGACATAAGCTGACAAAAACATTTAAAAACTGTCCTAATTTACCTAACACTGACATTCAGTTTGCATTTCCAAACAACAAAAAAATGCATTCAACATATGTACCCATTATCAATCTTAATACAAAATATGTAAGGCAGCAATTTACATTTCTGAAGAACAAAAAAATGCATTTTAATATATATATGTACCCAATTACCAATCTTGATAGAAAGTATGTAAGGCTTTATGGAAAATGAAAAGGTAAACAGGCCTATATGCAGAAAACGAAAAATGAAGAGATGACAGAAGGCAAAGGAACAAGGCTGGCGCAAGGAGAGTGACAGAAAAGAGGAAATATCCAGCAAAGAATTGCCAGATGATGGTAATACTACACTCAATGAAAGAGCCTCTGACATACACATGGGGGGGGGGGGGGGGGGAATAAATCAATTAGTACACATTAATCATGTATATATTCTAAACAAAATATTTCTGTTTTTTGACTTTACACATGTAATTCATACAATTAATGATGTGCACATGTTCATATATTTACAGAAATAAAACGTTTTGAAAATGAGGGAAAAAGTAATAGTGTAAATGGTATTTGAGAATAAGTTTGGAAGGTAAAGCTCCAAGGTTATGTCATACGGGCTAAAAGGGGAAAAAGAGCTTAAATGAAGCACTTTTTGTGTTCAAGGGTGTGAACAGCACATTCTCAGGAACTTCTGATAATTTATAAAACCTGTTGGCTGTTTTCATTGACACAGCAGACTACCATCGCCATTTATGTAGTCTATGCCAATTCTAACTCTCGGCACAATGACTTTAGTTCATACTCTGAAAGCAGGTCGACCACTGTGGACTGTGGGTGCATGCCTGCAAGTTTTTCTAATTTTGAACTGTTAATCTAAAAATCAACTTTCAAAAGTGAAACTTAAAACTAAAAGAAGTTACCACTGATCACCGATTGACCGAAGTAGACCACTAGATGGACAACAAACTGCATATGTGACAGTGACACTGCTCTGCAGTTGAAAAACCAGCTGAGTGAAAAGCAAGGTATCTAGGCCAGTTTATTCAGCACACAGACATTCTGTCATCGTAACGTTGCCTCGAACCGTCCACGATCAATATAAACAGACGTACTCTGACTCAAGTGTCGTAGGCCTAGTGACAGGGGCACAACCCCCAATCGCCAACGAGACGAAACTAGACACCACTCGCTGTCCCTGTCAAATCATGTCAAATGGATTGTCGAAGGCCACAGGCGTATTTTAAAGTACTTTTGTTAATCACAGTATCATACCTTTTCAATCAATCGTCTGGGGATGTTGTGTCTCTATCAAGTATCATGCACACTCGTGATCGTCAGCAACAACTCAGCAGGCGGAGATAGTTATTTCACGTCCGGTTTGCAGACACAGGCAAAGTTTCGAAGTCAGTGGTAAATGACGTCATGCAAGGCGATACCATTTCCTGGCGAAAGGGGTGATTCGGTTAAAAGTTCAAAAAACGTCTTATCTGTCTCCTCCCTGCCCTCCCGCTATACTCACACACACACACACACACACACACACACACACACAACACACACACACACACACACACACACACACACACATAAATCTCCCCTTCAAACCACTCACCCCTTTCCCTCATAAATGTACGCGTACAAACGTTACGTTCGTCTGATTACTCTACTGAAACTTGTGCTTTTAAACAGCTAAATTAGCAATATCTTGAATCGTGTTTCAAGTCAAAAAAAAGGCGTTAGGGCCTACTATTTCAATAATATGGTGGTGCTAATGAAAAACTAACAAACAGACAAGGGATTTTAAAAAGTAATTTATAACAATGAAAAGTAAAAAAAAAAGAAAACAGTTTACTTGGATTTTGTTGACTATTTCATTTCTTGTTTTGTCACAGTGGGTTTAGCATGTGAAATTCTAGGCAGCATACCTCCCGGAGAACTCGTCGCCACAATACAACACCACCATCTCTCTCCTCTCTCTCTCTCTCTCTCTCTCTCTCTCTCTCTCTCTCTCTCTCTCTCTCTGTCTTCTCTCTCTCTCTCTCTCTCTCTCTCTCTGTCTGTCTGTCTCTCTCTATCTCTCTCTCGGTCTCTCTGTCTGTCTGTCTCTCTCTCTCTCTCTCTCTCTCTCTCTCCTCTCTCTCTCTCTCTCTCTCTCTCTCTCTCTTTGTGTTTCTGTATGCCGGGGTATTTCTATTAACGCATTTACCCATCACTTGTTCGAAAATAGAGTTTTCTCCAGCATTTTGCCTTTGTTGTTGTGGAATATCTAACGTGTGCTGATTGTGTGCTACACATGGGGCCTCAGTGTATGTTTCATCTGAAGGACTATAGCAGCAAGACATCCACTTAAAAATCTAGTGGGGGAAGGACTTGAAAACTTTCTGTTCGATCTGTGATTTGAACCCCGTATCTCGCTGTAACCATTAGGCCCTGCATTCCACAGACGTGTGTATGTGTGCAGTGACAGAGACAGACAGAGAGAGAGAGAGCCGGAGAGGGTGTGTGTTAATGTATAGTGTCCAACAAGTGAGAGAAACTAATCTTGTCCTTCCTTATCTCGTGCATGACACAGAGACGAAAAATACTTCCCAGAATCTTGGCACAAAAACCGTATAGCTTTCACCTCCCGTAGTTCCAGAACATCTCATAGGCGCTTGATTGTTGGTTTTTAAACCAAGCAAGGGGTTTCGTCAACTTTAAACTACAACAACGTGATCTAAACTTGAACAAGTCAAAACTGTAAAAACGGGGTCTAAAACTAGTCAAAACCAGAGGTTTAACAATGGGATCTGAAACTGGTCCTTCTCCTCACTCGTCATCTTCTGTCTTCAAGGGTGCAAACTGATGTTCATCATTATCATCATCAGGTGCCCTGCCGCATGGCGTTGGCGACCATTGACTTCCAACCATCTCTATCTCTCGTTGCCCCCAGCATCTCCCCCACCCTCCTCATCCCCAGCCACTCCGCAAGTCCGTCCAGCATTCTCTCCCTGGGTCTACCTGGTGCTCTCTTTCCCTCCAGCTTCCCCGTTGTGACCAGGTGCTCGCCTATAAATGTTGCTTGTCTTTTCCTAATCTTCCTTATGAGTGATCTACTTGTGTCTACCTCCATCAAGACTGTCTCGTTTGTTTTCTTTGCTGTCCATGGAACTCTCAACATTCTTCTGAGAAACCACATCTCGGCTGCCTCAATCCTGCTCTGGCTTTGCTTGCTGACTGTCCACGCCTCGCATCCGTACAACAGTACTGGTTCTATATAACATTCAAGGACTCTCTTTCTGATGTTAATTGATAGGCATTTGTTGGTAAGAATGCTTGTCATCTTCTTGAATGCTGTTTTGGCTTGGCCGATTCTGCCAGCTATTTCCTATGTGCATCTGCCGTCTGATGAAATGACCGTTCCCAGGTATTTGAACTTATTAACCTGTGTCAAGGTTGTGCCATTTGCTGTTATTTTGCATGAGGGGATTTCATGTTTTTTACTGATCACCATGATTTCAGTCTTCCTGCTGTTTAGTTCCAACCCCTTACCTTTGCTTTCTATTTCTAGTATATTCACAAGGTTTTGTAGGTCCCTTTCATTTTCTGCAATTAGCACGGTGTCATCTGCGTACCGAATGTTGTTTATCATTTTCCCTCCAACCTTTAACCCAAGGTCTTCTTCTAGGTTTCTCATGATGTTTTCGCTGTAAAGTGAAAACAGATCTGGTGACAAAACACAACCCTGTCTGACTCCTCTTTTGATGTTTTGAAAAGAGCTTATATTGTTTTCTATTCTCATTGCAGCTGTTTGTCCCAGTACATATTCCTGATTATTCGTAGATCTTTTCCATCAATATTGAGTCTCTCCAGTTGGTTGATCAATTCTTCATGTCGTACCCGATCGAAGGTCTTGGTATAGTCAACAAAGCATAAATACAAATCCTTATTCATCTCAATTGACCTCTCTATGATAGTTCTTAGGATGTATATGGCATTAACAGTTCCTTTCCCTTCCACAAATCCACACTGTTCTTCTGCTATTTCTCTTTTGATTCTATTCCTTGTCCTCATCATGATTATTCTTAACAGGATTTTTGTTACATGACTCATCAAACTGATTGTGCGATGGAGTTCGCATTCTATAGCCCCTGTCTTCTTTGGAAGTGTAATGAAAATTGATTTTGACATATCTTTGGGGATTTTTCCAGTGTCATAAATCTCATTTAGGAGGACAGTTATTTTTTCTGTGCCAAATTCTTCCAGGGCTTCAATCATCTCTGTAGTAATGTTGTCTGGTCCTGGGGCTTTTCCTGGTTTCATCTTTTTCAGTGTTGCTTTAACTTCATCTTTCATTATGGGTGGTCCTTCAAAGTTCTTTTTTATAATGTGTTCTTCGTTTCTGTCATCCTCAAAAAGGTCTTTAATGTACTCTCCCCATCTGTCCAGTATTTTGTCTTTTTCCATGATAAGCGTGCCATCTCTCGATTTTACGCAACCAGTTGATGTGCATGTATTTTTCCAGTGGACAATTTCTTCAATATGTCTGTACATACCCTGAGGATCCATTCTGTGTCGCTCTTCTATAGATCTCTTTGCATTTTGTGTTCAGCCAAGCTTCCTTAGCTTCATTGCACCTATGCCTGATTTCTTTGTTTATCTTCCTGTATATCACCTCGTTTCTCTTTGCCTTCCTCCTTTCCTCCATTAAGCCCAAAATTTCATTAGTCATCCAGCTCTTTTTTGCTTTTCTATCCGCCTTAGGGATTTCTTCACAAGCTTCATTTATAGAATTTCTCAACTTTGTCCATTGTTCCTCACTATCACCAACGTCTTCCAGAGCACTGAATTTGTTTTGAACATGTACGTTAAATTTTTGACGTATCATTTCATCTGTCTTTAAGAGTCCAAGGTTTAGTTTGATGTTGCTTTTGGTCTGTTTCCTTTTCCTCAATTTCAGCCTAAACCTTCCCACTACAGGATTGTGGTCACTGTTGCAGTCTGCGCCTGGTAGTGTTTTTGCTGACAGTAAAGAATTTCTAAATCTTTTGTTGATCAGGATGTAGGATGTAGTCAATTTGATTTTTGGTATTATCTCCTGGACTCATCCAAGTCCATTTTCTTCTGTTAGGCTGCTCAAACTAGGTGTTTCCTACTATGAACTCATTCATCTGTGTCCATTCTACAAGTTCCCCCCCCCCCCCCTTTCATTTTGTGTACCAAGGCCATGAGGTCCAACTATATCCTCCACCCTATCCTGTCCCACTTTAGCATTAAAATCTCCCATTATGACTGTAACTTCTTGTGATTTACATTGGACCTTGGCCATCTCTAAAACTTCGTAGAAGTTGTCGATGTCTTCCTGAGTACTTGCAGATGTTGGTGCATACACCTGTATGATGTTGATATCAAAAGGTTTGCCTCCGAATTTGACCAGTAAAACTCTGTCGGACACTGCCCAGTATCCCTTAACTACTTTTGATTTGTCTTTGTCCATTATGATGCCTACTCCTCTTTCATGTGAATTACCACCAGAGTATATCACTGTATATTCTCCTGATGTTATCATGCCTGCCCCCTTCCATCTCACTTCCCCCAGTCCCAAAATACTGATGTTAAGCCTTTCCATCTCCATTTTGATGTTGTCTAATTTACCTTTCTGCAACATTGTTCTGATGTTCCATGTTGCTATTTTGGTGTGTTTGAATTTAATTTTGGTTGCAGTAGCTGGCTGACGGTCTGGTGTGTGCCGCATGACGGTCCCTACCGGACGAAGGTGCTCCACAGGAACACCCATTGACGTCGTTAACTTTCTTCTTTCTCTTTCTCCCTGTCCATGGTTTTCCTGGGGAAAGCTACGATGGTGGTTTCCCCTTGCCTTCCATCTTTTTTTTTTTTCAGGGTTAACTCCCTTAGCCTTACTCTCTCCCGAGATATCCACAAGGCAGTGGAGCTATTTACCCATAGCTTGGGGATCTGGTTCGTGGGCACCAGGGCGTGTCCACACGCCGGTGGGCCTGCATGCCTCACCTCTGGGGGCCAGATCTCCTCCGAGTCCTACGAGATTCAGCCTGAGTCCGTGAGGTGCTCAGTTACCGCCTGTCGCCACGAGGAGGCACAGCGTAGGGCTTGCTGATGGAGAGGCTATGTACTGAGGAAGAGACTTACGCCTTCTGCTCTTCTTTTCGCACAGCAGTGCTAGCCAGCGGTGCAGGCCGAAGCCGACACACTAGACGCATCACATCTGCCAATATGAATGAAGGCTTCAACTGATGTTAGTAAACCAAACACATATACAGCAGCGCTTGAAGATCCAGCCACGAGAAACCAGTTCATTGGAGTGTAACAAAACTGATGTTGAAGCCTTCATTCCGCTTATTTTTGGACGATCTCTGGTCCTACCGGTACCCTGGATCCAACTTCAAGCTGAGATTACCTTGATCCTCAGTGTGTAAATGAATGGAAGCTTTCTTTTCATCTCCACCATCATCACCTTCCAGCCTCCCTTGCCCACATAGGCATTGCTCTCAGAGGATCGGGGTGCCAGGGCTGTATTTCCAGGCTGCCCAGAACGGTGGGAACTCTAGACTGCTAGACAGTCTGGGAGGCAGTGGGTTTTACGCCTCCGTCAAAGGTGCTTCATTTTTCTTGCAATGTCGAGATCTCCTTGACTATGGAAGCACATTGTCTCCATCTGCCAAGATCATGAAACATGATCCCATTTTACTGTTGCTGAAGTGACTTACGTGCAGAAGGATGATTTACTTGTACCATTTTTCTGTCCTCAAAGAAGGGAATCGTCCTTTTATCTTGAAGTTTTGGATCTCTTGCTCTATTTTCCATTTTGGGGTTCCATAAGAAGGAAGAGTGATTGCCCCTGCAATTAGCACAGAGTCCCGGTCCATCACACGATCCGTCATGAACTGTGTGGTCCGAGCATACCCCGCACACCTCCGCCTCAGGACACGGAGTCTCTCACATGGCCGAACTTTTACTATTTCAGACAGTCTTTGAAAGCCAGCGAGACATGCTTTGCCGTGTGTGTAAAAGCACGGAAGTTCCTGACTTACACTTTTGAACAAAGAATGTTATCTTACCTATACTACACGTCATTATTGAAGGGCCAGGAACGTTTTTGAGTCAATTTTTGAAAGGAGAAATAACCTATTTTCTCTTACTCTTTTCTCCAATTCGTTGCCGTAACTGAATGGATAAGAGCTCAGACAACATTGCAGTTTCCTTTTGGCACGTGTTTGGGGATTTGCCGATTTGCAATGGGCGGCCCAAGGAATACAATTTCCACACGAAATTGTCGAATCTTCAGCAGGGTCTCTCTGACGACGCAGGCAAGGTAGCGACAAAATTCGCTTTGCACGTGCAAGGCAAGCCCTTTTTGAACACTACTCCAGCCAAAGTTGCCCGCAGACGAGGATAAAAAGGACCCGTTCTTGGTTCGTTTTAACCATGCTTGCAAGACGACGGATGACGGATGAGCAGCGGGGGAGAGCCCTCGCTCTGCTTGATGAAGGCCTAGCGCAGCGGGAAGTTGCTAGACGACTTGAAGTGTCGCATTCCACAATCCAGAGACTGCTGGAGCGCTTCAATGAGACTGGAGCAGTCCAGGAAAGGCGTCACACGGGTCGACCCAGAGTAACGACAAGACAGCAAGACCGCTACCTTGCCCTCTCCGTCCTGAGGGAAAGGGCATCCACTGCGGTGACCTTGAGGGGTCAGCTGAGGGACGCAACAGGTGCTAACATCAGCTGCAGCACGGTGAGAAGACGGCTACATGAGGCAAACTTGAGGTCACGGAGACCGGCCGTCCGACCCGTGCTGTCACCGGTCAACAGAGTGCGCCGCATGACCTGGGCCAGGGAGCACGTGACCTGGACAAGGCAACAGTGGGCCCGGGTCTTGTTTTCGGATGAGTCCAGGTTCACCCTGACCTTTAACGATGGCCGGGCTCGGGTGTGGCGACGTCAAGGGGAGAGGTTCGCTGAACGCCACTGTCCAAGAGCATAACCGGTACGGCGGCGGGTCGGTGATGGTCTGGGGTGGCATGAGCCGTGGTACCCGGACCCCCCTGCTCCCCATTGACGGCATCCTGAACGGGGTCCGGTACCGGGACGAGGTTCTGGCGGCCGTGGCACTGCCTGCGCTTGTGGACCTTGGTCAAGGCGCCATCTTCCAGGACGACAATGCACCTGCGCATCGAGCACGCCTTGTGACCGACTTCCTGGAGCAGCATGAAGTCGTCCGTATGGCCTGGCCAGCGTGCTCACCTGACCTGAACCCAATTGAACACCTCTGGGATGTGCTCGGGAGGCGCATCAGGGACAACCACCCCCCACCGGGCACCCTGGCCAGGCTGGTCGACATCCTGCAGATCGAGTGGGCGGCCATCCCTCAGGACACACTCCGTACCCTTGTGGGGTCGATGCATCGGCGCTGTGAAGCATGCATCCAGGCTCGGGGCGGACACACGCGATATTGAAAACAGATTGGCCAAATCTGACACTTTGTTTTTTGAAAAGGGGGGGATGTTCCTTTAAATGCATGTGCTGTTCACTAATGGGTCATTGTGCTAATTTCTTTTTCCAAAACAGGTGTGGAAATGATGAAATAAAACATAGAATCAATTCTAAACATTGTCAATTATTTCAACTTAAAATTAGAGAGGAAGGAAGAAGTGGCCCTTAAATTATGATTAGGAGTATATCTCTGTGAGGCGCTGTAGAATATGGGTCAAACTGCAGAAACTCCTCACTTCACCAGGCGTTCTGCTTCATTGGTGTTTGTTACACTCCAATGAACTGGTTTCTCGTGGCTGGATCTTCAAGCGCTGCTGTATATGTGTTTGGTTTACTAATTACGTCGTTCTAACATACACTACGCACAAAAAGTTAAGGATCACTTGCACAAAAATTCATAACTTTCAAAATAAGAAAGCCAATGCGTTGAAGTTTGGCAAACATTTAATTCCATGCTTTAGTGATAACGATACACAATTGCCTTCAATTTCGAGCAATCGTTTGGTGTGTACATTTGATCAAAGTGGGTACGTATCGAAATTTGATTTCCCAAAGTCATTGAAATCACAAGACAGTGCATTCTGATGCTCCCAAAAGTTCAGTAATGCGTGTAACCGCCATGGCTGTTCTGGCACTCGACGCAGCGAGTCCTCATCGAGTTGACCAGGTTGGTGAAGATCCTCTGTGGAAGCGCCTGCCACTCAGCCTGCAGCATCTGGTAGAGGTGTTGGGCATCCCTGGGAGGGTGGTGGTTGCTCCTCACTTTGCGATCCAGCTCATCCCAGAGGTTCTCAATCGGGTTGAGATCGGGACTGCATGCTGGCCACTCCATTCTGTTGACTCCAGACTGCTGCAGGAAGTCGTTGACCACCCTTGCCCTGTGGGGGCGAGTGTTGTCATCCTGGTAGACAGCCGTCAGTCCCATCTGCTGCAGTGTAGGCACAGCCAGCGGTCGAAGGATCTCATCCCGGTATCGGAGGCCAGTCAGGTTACCCTGTACATGATACAAGGGTGTTCTGTGGTGAAGGCTGAAGGCCCCCCAGACCATTACAGAACCTCCACCAAAGGCCACCTTTTCTTGGACAGTGGTGTCAATAAAGCGTTGCCCTGGGCGCCTCCAGACCCTCAATCGGCCGTCGTTGTGGTTCATGGTGAAGCGTGATTCATCACTGAACAGGACCTGGGACCATTGCTGACGTGTCCACCTCACGTGACGTCTGCAGAAGGCGCGGCGTGCTGCCCTATGGGCTGGAGTTAAGCGTGGCCGTACAGCTGGGCGACGAGAACGGAGGTTAAACCCATGAAGGCGGTTCCGTATGGTCTGCTGGCTGATGTTGATGTTAGTAACCACCCTCAGCTGCCTTCGAATGATGCTGGAAGAGGCTGTTCTTGTCTGCAGGGCTTGTCGTTCAATGAGACGATCTTCACGTGGGTTTGTCTTCTTCGGTCGACCAGATCTGCGTCTTTCATGGACCCTCCCAGTGGCTGTGAAGCGTTGAATCAGTCTGACAATGACCGAGATGGACACCTGAAGTCGCCTGGCCACTTCTCGCTTGGGAACACCATCTTGGAACCATGCAACAGCTCGTCCCCTCTCAAACTCGCTCAATTTTCGTCGTGGAGGCATTGTCAGGTCAGGCCTACTACTGGTGGAATGTCTTCTTATAAAGCCAAGCAAGAGACAGCATCTCACACATAAACAGCAGTGCTTGCACGTGCATAATGGTTTTTCCATCTGGCTTGTGCAATGTGTTCAGGCAGAACGGTCCAAAACAAGGTCCTTTTTCGCAAGTTTCCGCTTTTCCGTTTGCGGCCAAGCTCAGTAGTAGAGAATCCCGTGCAATTTTCGCACTAACACAACATCGCCCACTTACTGCTGAACAAGAATTCATAACAATTTGGCTGGACTGAGAAATAAATAACAGTAGCGAACTGAGTTAATTACGCACCTGTTTTCTCATAGTGATCCTTAACTTTTTGTGCGTAGCTTAGATGGAGGACACTGCGAGCCGTTTTCCACGAACTGTGCGGAATCATTGCTTTGACAAGATAATTTATTATGTCTTCCAGTAGTGTGAAAATTAACACTGCACTGGAATTGTGGCACTGTTCCAAACATTTACAAAATAATGCATGTCTGAAGAAAGAACAGGAAAGGATCGAAAACTACATAAGATCATTTGAATGGATTTAGTTCATTTCATGTAGCCCAGCTGGCCACTAGGACCATATCATGGGTAATATGTTAAAAACAACTCAAAGCGTAATTCAAAATCCGCAGTTAAAAACCAATTTTATGTTATTTATTTAAAGTTTGAAATACATTTGAAAATTCTCCCATACGTAATGAATTTTATCGTCTTGTAAAAACTTGGAAATTACGAACATCTATGAAGAGGCTGTTCAAGAAGTCTGCTGTATAATGCTGATGTCTCACGTCTCAAGTTGTTAAGTCCCAGCAGTCAATAAGGTGGCGTTTGATGCCGAGTGGCTCATCACACGATATGCACCATGGTGCTTCTTTATTTCAAAGAAGTATTAGTGAGTGTAGAATGTGTGATCTGCGTGTAACCTGCAGAAAACATCCTGCCCGTGGGACAAGTTAGAACAATCGACAAAGAGGGCAATACAAAGAAAGAACCAAAGGCTGGAGATGCTCAGTCTCATATTAATGAGAAGATAAAACACTGAAGCAGCTTGTTGCCGTTCGCGTGTACGCCAGGCTCACTTTGAGCTTCCTTGGTGGTGGACATATCTATAGTTGTTCATCCCTACTTTTCATCTTCCCTGTTATGTTTGTTTTACAACACTTGAAAAAAGAATAGTACACTTCTTTTCGAGCAGGCTCGGATTAGAAATATTTCTATAAAACTAGAAAGTTTACCTAATAAGGAAAATTCTACAAAATGGGCTTCTGAAAGCTAGTTTCCATGAACTGTGATGCTACTGTTTGAAGGACGACAACTTTGTTCAATCTGTGTGCACAATATCATTTTTATTTATATTCATTATTTTTTTGTTGTCCCAACATCTCTACGCCACCTCAGTCGCACAGATCCTAGCTGCTCATCCCGGTTCCACAGCACAACACCAACCTCAAGCTGATTCAGTCAAGGTCCTAGTGCCAGGAAACCAGCGTGAACTACAGATGTCAAGTCACCATTGAGTCACCCACCAGAGGAGACCTAGCACCGTTGCTCGATCATTTTGCTGGTGGTTCAACGGTGCCTGTTCTGATTAAACTTACTAAGGGCGCCGCTCTTTAAGCATCCTACTGACGACAGTACTCGCTCAGTTCCAGAGCCGAACTGAATACGAACCCCCTGGTAAGGAGACCACCACCAGATCGACCATGAACCTCTGACACCAAAAAACCCCAACCTGAATTCACCACGAAATCAGAGAGTGCATAGCCACAGAATCTTAGACAATGTTTACAATGTTATATCGAATGATATTTTTTTGATAATGGGATGATGTTCATGATACTATCGAGTTCCATCTAGGATTGAGACTCTGTACTCTTGTATAGCGCTATTCTTCAAGCTAATTTAGATAATTGTTTAATAATGATGATAATAATTACACACACACTCACACACACAATATATATATATATATATATATATATATATATATATGTGTGTGTGTGTGTGTGTGTGTGTGTGTGTGTGTGTGTGTGTGTGTGTGTGTGTGTGTGTGTGTGTGTGCAATGTACCCGGAGTAAGGTCAGAAAGCCGTAATGCACGAAATCACCGAAATTTGACGCAGTTGTTGAGTGTCTTTCCACATGTACATATATGAGGCGTTTTCCATTCACATTTATAGGTATTATCCATTCACATGCGTATAAGGTATTTTCCACGCACACACATGTGCAAGGCGTTTTCCACACGTACACATACACACATATGTTCAAAGTATTTCCTCACATAGCTGTATGGGATATTACACACACACACACACGAACATGTATAAGGTATTTTCTACACACAGACACATATGTAAGTTTTTCTTCATACAAGCATATATATATGGATTTTTTACACACACACACACACACACACGCACGCACGCACGCACGCACGCACGCGCACACACACACATACACACACACACACACACACACACACACACACACACCACTTCTCCATGAAACACAACAACGTCTCCATGAAACACAAGAACGTCTCCATAAAACACAAGAACATTTCCATAAAACACAAGATCAGGCTCTTACATGCACTGGTTTATTGTCTTCTTGCATGCATACAAAACATGTACTGCCACAGCGGATTTGCAAAGACGAATCCAAGCCTTGAACATAATTATCATCGCAAGATAACTAAACATTAGGTATACTTCAGTTCATAGTTCAAGTTCATGTTGCTTTTAGCCCAACCGACTTCTAGAGTTATATCAAGGCTAACGCTGCGTTAAAATGACTCCGAATTTGATAAAAAAAAAAAAAAAGAAGATATTTCAAAACCAAGCTCACGATTATCTTTGCAAGTCTAAAATTTTTTTGTAATGATTCGAAAAATTTTCCCACGGGCCTACATACAATCATATAAAGCTGATATCTATTAATCTCATGTAAAAACTCAACTGCAGAGAAACATTTCTGAAGTGATACTGTAAGGAGTTTGCTGTATAGTGCTTACATCAGGTCGAAGCATTCACATCCATCTCTGGGCGACAATGTTTTAAAGCTTCTTTTCGCAACATTCTTATAGCTAGTCCTCATATACTCTGAGGGTGGTAGGATTTTAAGCTCTACAGAATGGAACGAAACATTCAGTAAGTTGTTTGATGCCGAACGGCTCGTCACATGGTATATACCACGATGCCTCTTCATTTCTTAAAAGATAAGACTGTAGAATGTGTGATCCGTGAGTAACATACACAACATTGTCTCTTTTTTTACGGTTCCCTGGATCAGACGGAAGAATCTGTTCAATTTAAGGTCAGGGCGGATTTGGAAAAGTTTATTGTCTGGTTGTTCCAATCTTCCTGATCGTATCACCAATGAACAAGTGCGCGAAACTACTGGATCATGTAAGATCTGCATCTGCTGACTTTCAGTTATGAAAAGAAAGATACATTGGTAATAGCTATGTAACAAAATCCAAAGGTCTTCCAGGGAACTGTTGAGGGAGGGAGACAGAGACAAGACAGAACACACACACACACACACACACACACACACACACACACACACACACACACACCACATACAAAACCCAAAACAATGATAGACTGAAAGCGCTTCAGAATGGACATGGAAACCATTTACAGACTTTAGCACACAACCGACCGTTTGAAGAATCTGGCTGTTCTTTTGTGGATTGCCCCAGTGACTTTTCACGGAGTTGAGGAAGGAAGAGTAAAAGAAGGTAGGCCATAAAGCTACATATAAACCCTACACGCTGGTGCTAGGTCATAAAGCTACATATAAACCCTACACGCTGATGCTATCTGGGGGACGTTTTCCCAAGGACTAACGCTGCAGATGCCTTGTGATGATAGGATGTAAAGTAACCATGGCATACACCAAAAACCTACACACAATCCTCAAGGTCTAGAGAAATGAATTTAATAATCCCACTACATCGGTAAGGTGGCATTCCATAACAAGGCCTCGAAATGTAAATCCCTGTCAAACGTACAGCACTAACAGCATGTAATATTTGCCTCCGTTGAAAGGCCTGTGCTGTTTAGAGTCGAGATATTTTGTTAACAAGGAACTTTGTACCAGCAAGTGCTGGTTACAAGATGGAACGAAGACGGGAGATGTATGGGATGGGATGTTGGATGAGACTTCTTTCTAACACAACAGCAAATCCAGGACGTTGAACGGTAACACCACTGTTAGTGGTAGCAATATTATCATGATAGACGCCATTCTTGTCATCATCAATTCTTTTTTATTATCATCATCTTAATTGTTAATCAGAAAAGCAACACCTATCATAAAATACGAAACAATTGTCATCATTTTCACGAAGGCAGCGAAGCATAAAATAGCCTCCATTTTAAAACTGCTATCAAAATGGCAAAGGTCGATTTTTAGGTTAGTGAAAAGCCAGTATACGACTTGACAACAAAATCACAGTGTAACGAACGCCACGTCAAGAGGTTGTCTGGCTACGTGCGTGTTTTCGCCACTTGCAGCAAGTGATACTAATTATGCGTCTTTTCTTGCCCACTCATGCGTTTTCATCGACCCATTTCATTGTTTAAAACACTGCACAATTGTCATCAACATGACTACGGTACTAATAAAATCACATTGTTGAAATATATCTGAATAGCACGTCCCTTTGTTTACGACTGTATTTACTTGATTAGTTTTATGACATGCATATATTTTGACAAAAACAGTAAGTTAAATCACTCGCTACGTACGGTTATGCCCCTTCCTATTCCCCTGATACGCACCATTCTGATCATCAGTACTGGACAAATGAGGGGAGGTAATCAGTACTGGACAAGTGAACGGACATATACATATATATATATACATATATGTGTCCATACGAAAATACGAATAACTGGTAAAACGCAGAAGTCTAAACGTCGCCGGTTTAGGTATTGTAGAATTAAACATAAATACCTATTCACACAGCATCATGATTTGATTTATTCTTTGAATCGGTGTCAAATCAAATTTTTCTGCCTATAAAATATCAAAACAAATTTTTTTTATTCCGTTCAGGTGTTAGACATTAATGATGTTGAAAAAGCACGATTACCATTTAAAACATAACTAAGTTTCTGTTCATATTGCTTATAGCCCACCCGACTATTGGATCAATATCAGAGCTAACATGACTGAGCTGTAATGTAGGAAAAAACTGCTTGTTTACAGAATTTGTGAGCAAGGAACTGAAATATGAGCACATTTTATATGTGTATATTATGAGTTTCATAAATACTCATTAATTTATGTTAATATATCTTTCTTTGGTAGTGCTATTTCATATTGTGTTAACATGTGCTGCTTTTGAGAGCCGATGACTGTTCCTAGTTTCAAAGATTAGAGGAAATGCAAAACCGGTTCCATTTTCTCTACGAGTCATTTACATATTCGAGTTTTGTTTTAAAAAAATCGGAGTACTTACGGACAATACTTTGCTCATGGTCGGGAGTAAGGTGATGGCGGGTTTGCGCTGTACACCACATTTCCCGTCAACTAATACAACACACAAGGTCTCTGTCCTCCAGTTGTGAACACGAGCCTCCTGAAATGTTGTGTGTCCGTCTCCCTTTACAATCGTAATGTTGTTGTGACACTGTTCCTGACGCGGTGTTTTCCTTCTTCCCTTTTCATTTCTGATTTCATTATAAGACAAGGGACCTCAGTGACAACTTCACTTTTGCTTACACAATATCAAACCTCAGTATTATCTTCACTTCTTCTTACACACTCTTAAGCCTCAGCAATACGTTAACTTTGATCATGTTCACTGATCATCACAATATCACATTAAGAGTTGGCTTTTAAAACCACTAATTAATTTTTGTCTCACGTACACATACTTAGACACACACAGACACTTAGACTACTAAAACAACCCCACCACCAAAACATACAAACCAAGCGGAAATTCATCCTCGCAGTGCTTGAAGCGGAACGGGGGTGATCATTTTCTCAGTGCACACTTCATTGCGGTTTCAATGCAATTTTATCAAAACATATCTCATTCTGTTTCAGAATCAAGTCACCTTCTTGAGGACAGTGGACACCACATCATCCTTTCCAACAAAACGACCTGAATGAGGTCTGACGTGCAGCGATGTGACAGTAGCGCGTGTTGTGAAGAAAAGAAATCACATGAGAGAAGTCATCCTAAATGGCGTCAGTCTCAGTGGAGTCGTCATCATCATCATCACCAGCTGTCGGCAGCCTCCAAAATAGTGAAGGGCAGGTCAGCTTCCTTCACGTGATTTCTGAAGTCGGGGGCTGGCGGACAGAAGGAGATCACATGTTGTTCAATTTCATTTTGGCTAATATGCTACCCTTTGACTCCCACACCCTATCCGTCAACTGCAAAAATTGTAGCCCTTTGACTCTCTCACCATATCCACCAGCTGCCTGCAGGAAGTTGGTGGATATCGAGGAACTCAAAGGGTTAAGTTTTTGCTTTCATAGCATGGCTTGCAATGCAGGATGCTGGTGGACAGGATGCGAGAGTCAAAGGGTTAAAGGCTGCCTATAGTCGTTGCGTCTTAGGGGAGAGGGGAGGCAGAGACCTCAGCTTTTCTCGGGGCCAGCTTTATGAGCGAGGCGCCCATCTCCATTCATTCAGTGTTCCCACCTTCCCTAACCCCAAACAGGTTCAGGTACCCATTCACAGCTGTGTGGACTCAAGGCGGCACACAAACAATGTCCTGAGTCAGGGTCGTACTTGTGGTGTCCAAGATGATGGCAGAAGCTCTACCTCAGCTTACTCCACATCATCCCTCCTGTCGGCAACATGCAAACACAAAAAGACTACGCCATATTCTATAAAATTTTTGATTTGGTCTGTTCGTAAATGAACAAGCACAAACATTAATATATCAGACCCACACGGGGCCATAGATACAGCATGTACGGTTACATATTAAAAGGACTTTATAATCAGATTTGGTGAAAATCCTTTCACAAACAACTCATTAATCTTTCGAGTATACATTTTGATCTCTCTCTCTCTCTCTCTCTTCTCTCTCTCTCTCTCTCCTCTCCTCTCTCCTCACACACACACACAGACACAGACAAAGACACAGACACACACTAACCATCCTTGCCAATAATAAGACATCTCCCACGTTTTAAAAATGATGATCATTGTTATCATATCAGGGCTAGAACCATCTCAAACATAACACATCTAAACACCTTAATGATCCTGGAAAAAAACATAATCCAGAAAAGAAAATTAAGTATACAATCATAACATTCATGCAAGTTATCTAAAGACATGTCCCTGGTGTTGGCCATCCCGTCGAATTAATCATCAAGGGATTAAATAATACTGAATACAAATGGATAAACATAATCAAGTACACACAAAATAAAAAACGTACACAAAAACTGGCCTACAGTACTCAAAGTTGCTACTAAGCAGTTCACATATTCTTAGAACTAAAAACACAATTAATATACTACCAAATCATAAATGTTAACAAACAGAAAGTATGCAAGGCTTTATGGAAACCATAACGGGAAATGAATCAACAAGGCAGAACACGACGAAGGAAGAGATGACAAAAAGCAAAAGAGCAATCAGAAACAGAGAGAGTGACAGAAAAGAGGAAATTTCTGGCATAAAGTTTCCAGAAGTTGGGCATACAATTTGTATTGAAAGAACCCCTGGCATCTCGGGGTGCACGTGTGTGTGTGTGTTATGTTATAGTCATTACCAGTAAACTTATTCATGTAGGCCCTACCTATGGACCTAGACAAGTATCACTTGGAGGAATGGAGTGAGTCAATCTTATCTTCGGACGGGGCATCTCTCTTTTATCTGTGCTTTCAAGTTTTAAGCATATGAAGGAGAGGGGGGGAGGAGAGTAAAGTGGATGAGGGAAGTGTGGCGCACGCGCGAGTGTGTTTGAAATGCTGGTATGTTTTACATATTTACAGAGTTTAATGGTGATTTAAGAATATGAGGGGTGTTTCTTCTACATTCTACTGTAGGTAGAGTAACTGCTTAATTCATTGAGAGTTTTTAGAAGAGTGATATTTAGTGTATTTTGGATTTGAACCTTGGGTGGTTTATATGTATGTGTGATGTAATGGACGTTCTTGTTACTTTTTGTGGTTGACTGTTTTGTCTTGTCTACAGGAATGTGTACGTGAAACAGTGATGTTTAGGTCCATGGACATAATGAGTGAATTTTCATTAGAACAGTTTTAATATCTTATTGATGTGTGTCAGATAAAATTAGTTTATGTGTGTGTCTATTACGAGCTTCTGACAGCACAAATGAATTTCTATGTGGATTAATAAAGTCATGTTGAATTGGATTAAACGGAAATGAATTGTATGTCCATAAAGGTCAAGCAGACAACTGATTAATCATGTTCCACACACACACACACACACACACACACACACACACACACCACACACACACACACACACACACACACACACACACACACACACACACACACTCACACACACACACACAAAGAGTAACACAGCACCTGCGCATACACGCATTTAAGTAAAAGTCGGTGCTTGGAAGATTGCCAAAAACAACTCCTTCCCCCACACCCACACTGAAAAAAACCCCACAAACAAACAAGCAAACCAACCAAGCAACAACAACAACAACAACAAAACCCAAACAAACCAAAAAAAACTAAGCAACCATAACAAAAATATACGACACTAAACAATGTGTAAATAAGAGAACCCAATCCAGCTACAGCCTTACGGAAGAGGGCCAATCTCTCTTCATTGACGACGGCTTTGACCACAGGGTGACCTGACCTTGACCTCTCCGTGCCCACGTGACACGCCACGTCACACGTGAACGTGTTGAACCACAGGCACTGCAGCTTCAGCTGAGATCAGAGCTCATCCAATGTATAGTAGCCATCTTTCTATCCATACAACCATCCGTCCGTCAACACATCTGTATGTCTATCATCCCTCAAACCATCACTTCCTCCATCCACCCATCTCTCAAACCATCACTTCCTCCATCCATCCATCTCTGAAACCATCAATTGCTCCATCCATCCATCTCTCAAACTCCTCAATTCCTCCTTCCATCCTTCTTTCAAACCATCAATTGATCCATTCATCCATCTCTGAAACCATTAATAGCTTCATCCATCTACCTCTCAAACTATCACTTCCTCCATCCATCCATCTCTCAAACCATTAATTGCTTCATCCATCCATCTCTCAAACTCCTCAATTCCTCCATCCATTCATCCCTCGAACTATCACTTCCTCCATCCATCCATCGCTCAGACCATCACTTCATCCATCCATCTCTCAAATCATCACTTCCTCCATCCATCCATCTCTCAAACCATCACTTCATCCATCCATGCATCTCTCAAACCATCACTTCATCCATCCATCCATCCATCCATCCATCTCTCAAACTCAATTCATCCTTCCATCCATCTCTCAAACCATCACTCCATCCATCCATCTCTCAAACTCCTAAATTCTTCTATCCATCCATCTCTCAAACCATCACTTCCTCCATCCATCCATCTCTCAAACTCCTCAATTCCTCCATCTCTCAAACCATCAATTCCTTCATCCCTCAGACCATCAACTGCTCTATCCATCCATCTCTCAACATCCTCATTTCCACCATCCATCAATCTCTTAAAACATCTGTATGCTTATCATCCCCACACCTTTACCTTCCTGACCCCACACCAATATCTATCCTGACCCACACCATCACCTATCCACACCATTACCAGCCCTGACCCATACCATCACCTATCCTGACCCACACCAACACCTACCCTGATCCACACCAACACCTACCCTGACCCAAACCAACACAAACCCTGACCCACACCATCACCTACCCTGACCCACACCAACACCTACCTGACCCACACACCATCACCTACCCTGACCCACACACTATCACCTACCCTGACCCACACACTATCACCTACCCTGATCCACACACTATCACCTACCCTGACCCTCACACTATCACCTACCCTGACCCACACACTATCACCTACCCTGATCCACACCATCACCTACCCTGACCCACACACTATCACCTACCCTGACCCACACACTATCACCTACCGTGACCCACACACTATCACCTACCCTGATCCACACATTATCACCTACCCTGATCCACACAATCACCTACCCTGATCCACACAATCACCTACCCTGACCCACACACTATCACCTACCCTGACCCACACACTATCACCTACCCTGATCCACACAATCACCTACCCTGATCCACACCATCATTTACCCTGATCCACACCATCACCTACCCTGACCCACACACCAACACCTACCCTGACCCACACACTATCACCTACCCTGATCCACACACCATCACCTACCCTGACCCACACCAACACCTACCCTGATCCACACCATCACCTACCCTGACCCACACCAACACCTACCCTGACCCACACCATCACTACCCTGACCAAAACCAACACCTACCCTGACCACACCATCACCTACCCTGATCCACACCATCATTTACCCTGATCCACACCATCACCTACCCTGACCCACACACCAACACCTACCCTGACCCACACACTATCACCTACCCTGATCCACACCATCACCTACCCTGACCCACACCAACACCTACCCTGACCCACACCATCACCTACCCTGATCCACACCATCATTTATCCTGATCCACACCATCACCTACCCTGACCCACACACCAACACCTACTCTGACCCACACACTATCACCTACCCTGATCCACACAAACACCTACCCTGATCCACACCATCATCTACCCTGATCCACACCATCACCTACCCTGACCCACACACTATCACCTACCCTGATCCACACACCAACACCTACCCTGATCCACACCATCATCTACCCTGATCCACACCAACACCTACCCTGACCCACACACCAACACCTACCCTGACCCACACACCAACACCTACCCTGACCCACACACCAACACCTACCCTGACCCACACACTATCACCTACCCTGATCCACACACCAACACCTATCCTGACCCACACACTATCACCTACCCTGATCCACACACCATCATCTACCCTGACCGACACACCAACACCTACCCTGACCCACACACTATCACCTACTCTGATCCACACAATCACATACCCTGATCCACACAAACACCTACCCTGACCCACACAACACCTACCCTGATCCACACAATCACCTACCCTGATCCACACAAACACCTACCCTGATCCACACAAACACCTATCCTGATCCACACAATCACCTACCCTGATCCACACAATCACCTACCCCGACCCACATACCATCATCTACCCTGACTCACACCTACTCTAACCCACAACACCACCTACCCTGACCTACACCAACACCTACCCTGACCCACACCAACACCTACCCTGACCCACACCATCACCTACCCTGACCAGGAAGCGGACAGAGATGAGAGGGCAGGCAGGAAAACTGCCGTCTGTCCTGCAGTTCTCTGGCACCTTCAGACCCAGCACCAGGCGGTGCCACGCTGACCGGGGGAGCACTTTCTCCATCTTCAAGTTGCTGCAGTCTTGTGTCACCTCCAGAACATCTGCTGGATGATTGCGGCTCCTGATGGTGAACACCTGTAGGACAGGACAAGATGGAATAGGAAAAGAAAGGCAAGGAAATGATAGGATATGATAGGACAGGACAGGATAGTAGAGGACAGGATAGGAAAGGACAGGATAGCATAAGACAGGACAGGAAGGATAGGACAGGATAGGAAAGGACAGGAAAGGAAAAGACAGGACAGGACAGAAAGGATAAGATAAGAATGAATAGAACAGGACATGACAGGAAAGGACAGGCAGGAAGGATTAGATAAGAATGACTAGTACAGGACAGGACAGGACAGGAAAGGAAAGGACAGAACAGGACAGGAATGGATAAGAATGAACAGGACTGGATAGGATTGGACTGGACTCACTTTTTCTGTTACAGCCGAACTTTTCTGTGTGAAATGTGGACCGCTTTAACTGGGGGTGCCACTCCTTCCTCTTTTTTTCAGAGTTCTCTCGTTTTTCATTCACAAAAATAACTTTTTTTTAGTCAAAAACATTTTTGATGCAATGGGATCGTTTGCGAGTACCAAACGTAAGCTGCACGCAGGACTTCGGTTAGTCGCCTCATAGGAATGGATAGCACTCAGACCACCACTTTTATGGGCTATTGGAGTAGCGGGAACAACTCTGTCCGACCGGGAATCGAACTCTAGTTTGTTGTATCCAAAGCAGGTGTCTAATCCACTAGACCACATGCTCGGGAGGATGGCGGTAGTTCTTGTTTCACACACACGCACGCACGCACGCACACACGCACGCACGCACACACGCACGCACGCACACACATACGTACTGCTTTATACACATTGCATACTGAAGTCAAAGGAACATCCCAGCGTATGTGGTCGTATCACTTATAACACGCTCTTCTGCAGCTTTTACACTTATCAGTAGCACAGACAGGGAATAATATTTTGCACATACTCAGCGGCATGTAAGTTTTATTTCTTTAATATGTTAGCCTTCACACCGGTACTCAATTTGTATATGAATCACACTCACATCCATCAAACCACTATTTCAAAGTTCAAATGATATGGCAACCAGCGTCTTTGAAATTATGTATGCAGTAAACACATTTTGTTTGTTTTATTTTATACTATACTTCAGCTCCTTCAGAATGGCATACAAAACCCAGAGGTATGGGATAGGAGTGATGAAGTCAACGATAACAGCATTGATGACAAAAAAGAACGGGAGCAGAAAGAAATGCAGGAGGAAGAAGAGGAAAAGTAGGCAGTGAAAAGAAGAAAGAGAAAAAAATGTCTGAGAAAAACGGAGAAGAAGAAGAAGAAGAACAACAACAACAACAAAAACAAAACCAAAAAGAAAGAGAAAAATTAAAAAAGAAAACAGAAAAGGCGGAGAAGATGAAGAGGACAAAGATGAAGATAGAAGAAAAGGATCAGAGGGAAAAGGTTACAATCGTCTCATGACCCCAAGGTCATGGGGGAGTAAAGTGTGCGTGCGGACGCATGTGTGCTTGCGTTCCTCTTTTATATTCCAACCTCTGTCTCATTCCCAGCCCTTCTTTCTCTCTCTGATTTTGATTTTCTCTCCGTTCTCTCACCTGCAGAAAGTGTAGGGACACGGATCGGATGGTCCTGCTGGTCTTGTTGGAAATGTAGACGACGGCAGGGATGTACTCCCCACACACAAAGCCGCTATATGGCAGACGTATACTGAAGAAGATGTTGGAACCCTTGCCCCATAAACACCTCGCTATCCTCATCATCCTGCTCCCCATGTTGGACTGAAGGTATGGCTGAGGAAAAAGAAAAAGGCAATGACCATAGATCATACTTTGTGAATTATGTCTAAAATCCTTTTTAGTCCGATGGACGTGATAATCAAGTGGGCAAAACGTTAGACTTCTAATTGGAAGTTCTGGCTTCGATCCTACTCGGTACCTCCCGCCTGGTGGGTAAGGGGCGGAGATTTTCCTGATCTTCCAAGTCAACATGTGTGCTGACCTTGCTAATGTCTGAACCCCTTCGTGTGTATGCACTTGCTGAAATCAGCTATGCACGTTAAAGTTCCTGTGAACCACGTCAGTGTCTGGTGGCTTATGGAAATATGAAAACATCTAGTATACACACCCAACAAAGACTGTGCAGCAACATACATGTACCATCCGCACAGTGTTGGCAAAACGACGTTCATACTCGCACCCGAAAAGAAGTCGGAATGAAAAAAAAAAAAAAAGACTGGCCAGTCAGTTTGAAACAATTTCTGAAAAAAATTGCTATAAAAGAATCTTATCCTAATAAAGATTTAAGTAAAACCGTTTCCTGAGCAGCTAGGTAACTCCGTCATGGGTGGCATGACTGTTGCAGTCCCCGACTGCTCCGCAAAGACCTGACCTTCTGTAGCAGGCATTTTGAACATGACGGGTTGTTCATCCAACACACCCCCTTCTTCTCTCTGCACTTGAAACCTGGCATTGGGGATCTTCACACACAGTACACTTACTGTCCGTTATGCCACCTTTTGTTCTGGGTCAGTTTCTGTATGGTACCCTTGATCTCCTGCTACTGTTCGTCTTCAGGTGTTCCTGGGTCATCCTCTCTTACGTGTTCTTTCTGGGTCCAATGAAGACGGTCCGGGCGATGTTATCTTGCTCTCTTCCAATGGTGTGCTCAGTCTACCTCCACCGTCTTTTGATTTGCATTGGGCGAATACTTATTTGTTGGAGACGGTGTTGAGCAAGAAGATTTGTATGATTCTTCGGATATTGTCTGTGTGGAGGATTAACAGTCTGGCAAAGTCGCTCTCTGTCATATTGCAGTGTTTTGAGCAGTAAAGGACGATGGAAACGACACAGCTCTGGCACATTCTGAGTCTGATGGTGATACAGTACTGGGAGGACCTAATGAAGTCCTTCGGCATTCTGAAGATCTTTCTGGTCTTGTGAAGACGGCTCTTGATGTCATCGCTTGCTCCTCGTTGCGTCTGACAGTACTGTCCAGGTAGGTAAATGTGCATAGGTAAACAGGTCTGTTCCATCTATTTGGATTGACGAGGGATTTGGGATGCTCATTGTCATCACCTTTACCAGATCCTGACGTTATTTTCACTGCAACAACTCACCCCTACACTGGTGACGTCCAAAGTGGCCAGACAAAAGGAGTTGCGCAAGGTGATGTTCTGAGTAGCTGTCTCTTTTTCAACAGTCTGCAAACCTGCATAACGTCTGTACCTCACCTCTGCCTTCAACACGTAGGTCACTGAGGCGTTCCTGCCTTTGTTACCTGCCCAAGACTCTGGCACCCGCCGGTCAAGGAACAAGCTGAAACCAAGAAGGGGAGGTACAAGGCAAGGTAAAGGATGCTCCATAAGCTCGAGGTCGAAGGAGATGAGGTAGCAGAGACTTAAGATTTCTTGGGGCGGGGATATGAGTGCCAGCGCCACACGCAATGACAGATGGGCATTTATATGATGATGGTATTAACTTTATCTAATGGTACAATATTTTCAATCATTTATTTTTCTTACCTTTTTTAAAAATTTTTTTTATTCATGTTTTGTTTTTACAAAGAACAGACATCAACATATAACGTAATAACAAAAATATCAATTCATACACATAAGAGGAACATTCTTAATAATATTTTATTTTGTTTAGTTCATGTCACTTTGTTTTTGCTTCTTCCTTGATTTCGTGTTTTTTTTCTGTAGAGAAATTAATGACTGGCTGATTAATTAAATGACTGATTAAGTCTTTAAGTTCCTCGGTAACGACAAAGACACAACAGAAGAGCATTTCCACGTCTGTCACTGTTAAAAATCTACTTCATAAAACTAAAAGTAATGAATAAGCAGAGAGACAGAGAACCTCCAGTCAAAGTGAAACGAACCGTTTTGTAATGGACAAAAAGAACTCACTTGAAGTCATCGTGAAGTATGTGAGGCTGGACTCTGTTCCCTTCCACATGATGAGATATCCCAGACTCCTCATGGCGACCCAGGTGCACCTGCTGCCGATCTGTAGCCCTCAGGTTATTGACGATGATTTCCCAAGTGTAGTGGTTGACAGTCCAGGCCGAGTTGGGCACGTCAGCTGTTGGCAGAGGATTGCTCTGGCACTCGCCGTTCAGTTCGATGCTAATTCCTGTCAAATGCCGGTGGATATTCGGTTTTAGAACATGCTGCCATTTTGATGGATCTTTACCACACTACTATTCTTATTGGCTTTGCACGTATCAAACATAACACACCCTGCCAACCTCAAAATAGAGGCTTCTGATGGTGCCAAAACAACACCAAGAACACACTTGTACAACCAGACAGCAATGCTATGTAACATAAAGTGCCTTAGTGGCGGATCTTTACCACATTGTTACTCATATTGCCTTTGCACATACCAAACATTTCATGCCTTGTCATCCTCAAAACCAAACCTTCCGACGTTGCCAAACCAACACTAACACCACATTTTTATTTAAAACAAGACAGCAATATAATATAATTTTGTGTGCTGGGGAACGTGCTTTCAGTTTTCCATTTCAAACTGATTTGATCTGCCCATCTCCTCTTATTCCAAGTAACAGTTAAAGACTACCTGCTCATCCATGTTGATGTTATCTGCACGCCAATAACAGTTACTCTTCCACCTCTATATACTGTCACCTCCAATTGTTATTTCATTGCTGTTTTTGTTTAAAGCCTAGCCGACTGTGTAGAGCCATATCAGGGCTATAACCGTTTCAAAACGTACACGATACTTCAACAGGACCAAGACAAAAAACAAACAAAAAACAAACAAACAAATAAAAGAAAAGAAAAAAAGAAAAAAAGAAAAGAACATTTAAGTACACATATCAATGCATTCGTGCACATAATCTAAGAAGATGCCCCTGGCGTTGACCACTCCGTCCAACTTATCACACAGGGGATCTTAAAAATAGACCTGAATACAAATATAAACTTAAGGCTCTAAAACATAGGTAAAATCGGGCCTAAATTACCTAATATTGCTTTCGCATATCTCATTTCCCTAGAGCCAAGGATGCACTTCATACATGTACCCCATTATCAATCCTAAAAGTACATAAGACTTTGTCGAACACATACAGGTGAATGGACCAACAAGGCAGAAAATGATAGAAACTGAGTATGTACTGGTTTGCGTACATGTATGTATGCCAGTGTGTACATTCTGGCACATAAATACACAGACGAATACTCGGAGATGTTGCTATAAATGTTTCTGGCAGACCAGTTGACCAAAACCATTACAGAAACGTCGACCATTTTTAGAATTTTTAAACGCACTTATATACCTTACTAGCCGTTGAACATTTGTTGTCCTGATGTAACAAGTCAAGAATACAATGGCAGAGGAATGCAAGTGTCTACTTTTCACAAAGACAATTAGTTTGCATTATGAGTGAGTGAGTGAGTGAGTGAGTGTGTGTGTGTGTGGGGGGGGGGGTGCATGTGTGCGTGTGGATGTGTGTGTGTGTGTGTGTGTGTGTGTGTGTGTGTGTGTGTGTGTGTGTGTGTGTGTGTGTGTGTGTGTGTGTGCGTGTGCGCGCGCACTTGTGTGAAGTTCGTGTGTCTACACGTACGCGCGTGTTTGTCATTTCGTTTTCTTATTCAGTGTTGTTCAAACGTTGTGTTTGGGTTTGCCCCTCAGTTTAGCAGTACCCTCCACTTTCCTCAAGTTCTGCTGCTGGTTCCACTGTGGTCCTACTCTGACAATCGGGTCAGTCAGGTAACAAATTATAACATCAAACAGGTAAGAATATTTTTGACATTTTGCAAACTTGTGTGAATACATTCCTGCACCTGCCGTCATACACACAGCACACAACATTGAAAACGAACAAATAAATAAAGAATACACACGACCATATACATACTACATCCCCTCAAAGCAGTTAACTGAAACAGTCCAATTCATATATCCTTCCATCAATCCAACGACCTATCCGTCAACCAACCAAGCAGTAAACCAACCAATAATATAAAACATTAACCAATTAAAATCATGTCATAAATTGTCATTTAGTTACTTACTGAAACAGACCCCAACTCAACTGAAAAGGCCAAGAGCTCTCATGGAGAGGGCACACAAGAGAAAGACAGCTGAGTGTCCTCAGATTGAACTAGGAATCAAACTCAAACTCACCAACAATTTCAACCCTATCGTACACGTAGATGACCACACGTCCTGCGATGACCGTTGCCTGGTTCTGCAGGCACTGCACGTGGTACGGGGTGTCTCGGAATGACACACTCACTGCTTTCCTCATCCTCTCTATACACTGTACACACCCGACTGTAACAATGTAAGGGTTTCTTCTTTTATCTTTTAACGGTTGAGTGGTGGCCCAGTTGATTAAGACACCTGCTTGGAAAATGAGGGGCCTACGATCAGACAGGGATTTTCTTTTTCTTCCACCACCCCCCTTCCTCCATCGATTCTCCAGTAGACCACCTGTGGTGGATTTGATGTAAGTCTTTTAAATGAGACAAGCAAACGAGATTCCGTGTGCATCATGCACTTGCGCAAGTAAAGGATGTCTTTCCTTAGGATCATCGTACTTAGGGAGATTTCCTTTAGACCAATCTTTTCTTTTTTTGTTTGTCCCATTTTCTACGCCACCCTAATTGCCGTAGAAGCTGGCAAAGTTTAAACAATGCAATGATGATGACGACGACGAGAACGAGAATCACGATGCTATGGAGTTTCATCTAGGATTGAGACTGTGTAACAGGACTGTGGTCTACGCTTACTATCACAATATATCCTGACGTCAAACATGTCTTAGAGATACAGACACCTGTGGTGTTGGTCAGAATATTTGAGCAACACCCTCAATGGCGCATCCGTGAAGTGGATAAGACTCGACCGTGTGGTCCCAAACTTCCCAATGAGCCCATAGCACGCTCAATTAAGTGTAGCTGCCGGTGAGAGCTGAAAAATCACACACTGATTGTTTTGGTGCAAGTAAAAGATGCCATGGGAATTAAACAGCTGTTACGGGTAAGACTGCGTAAAAAAGAAAATGGACTGCGTAAAAAAGAATCCACTTACCAGTTCTCACGTACAAAAACAAACAAACAAAAAACAAAAAACAAATCTTACCAAAGTGACAACGACCAAGAAAAATAACAACAAACCCAATGAAAATACAATGAAATAGATAAAAAAAAAAAAAAGCCTACCGCCCGTCTCTGTTTATGTTAGGTACAACCTCTGCTCTCAAGACCTTGTCGGCAAGTTGAGTGTTTATACAGGTTTAGGGCATAACTATGCCATGGTTCATCCTGATCCTTCTATTCACGAAGAAACCCGATCCAAAAATAATATGTTATTGCCTGTGGCTCTTCTCAATCCAGTGGTATTGCAATGTGTCTAATGTGTGTATGTGTGCATGTGTGTGTGTGTGTGCGTGTGTGTATTGTGTGTGTGTGTGTGTGTGTATGTGTGTGTGTGGGCGCGCGCGCGGTGGTGTGTGTGTGTGTGTGATGAGAGAGAGAGAGAGAGAGAGAGAGAGTGTGTGTGTGTGTGTGTGTGTGTGTACGTACGTGTGTATGCGCCCTTATATGTGTGTGTAATTTAATGTGTGTGTTTGTCTATGATAAAATACAAAACATCTTTTCGTTATTTTTGATGAACCATGTTTTTGTTGCATTGATTGCATGGTGTATACATGTATGCCATATGTTTGTACTGCATCGTAATATACTGGTATGTTTATGTCGCAATGATGTATTAATATATGTATTCCATCGTTATACTGCATCACTGTATTACTATTAGCATTGCAATATTTATGCTGTTTGTAAAGTGCAACAAGCATTTCCTAATATGTATGTTTCCACTGTATAAAAAAAATCTTCATCTTCTTCTTCTCATTAGTAGTAGCAGCAGAGTAGTAGTACCATCATTATCCCCAGGGTATAGAGTGAATCATCATTATCATCATTATTATTATTATCATTACTTAATACTACTATTATTATATCATCTCAAGGGTGAAGTGGTTCAGAAACAATAAGTCCAACCGATGAACCGTATGTTCATGCAGGTGATCTTAAAGCGCAAGAGACTTGACTGAAGTTACCAAGTAATAGCGCAGATAATTTTTCTCATGGATTTTGCATAGAGACATGATGTGATCGGTCCTAGCCCCAGCTGTGTAACATTAGCACAACACACAACCCTCACTCTTGAGATCAGGTCTCATCGTGAATACACTTTCGAACCGAAAGGGGTGGGGGGTGGGGGTGAAGGGAGAGGGTCAACCGAAAGAGAGGAGGGGAGAGGTGGGGGGTTACGTACGGGTAAGACTAGGACTAATGTTAGAATTAAACTAGTATTGGTGTTGTCAAAAGCGTGTTTCGAATCCGGTTTATATCATTTTTAGTCTCGAAAGCTGCCTTGTTACTTGGCCATATCCTCGATATGTATGCTTACGACAATGATTAGTGATTACAGAAAACACAATGTTAAGAGCTTCATGGACAGCAAAGAAAACAAACGAGACAGTCTTGAAGGTGGCAGACACAAAAAGAACATTAATGAAGAAGATTAGGAAAAGATAGGCAACATTCATAGGACATTTCATATAGTTAGAGAAATCAGAGCACCTAGTAACAACAGGAAAGCTGGATGGAAAAAGAGCACCAGGTAGACCCAGGGAGAAAATATGGGTAGGACTTGCAGAGTGGTTGAGGAAAGAGGGTGGGAGATGTACTTGCTGCGAGAAGGGATAGATTCGTATAGAGGACCATGATCGCCAACGCCATGCGGCAGGGCACATATGATGGTGACGAGAAAACACAGAATTAAATCATATCAGTAAGTGACAAATCGTCTGCAATCTGGTTTCTCGGATTCTGATTCTAGGCAGGTGCTATAACCACTAAGCCACACTTCACATGTATGCTTACAATAACTTTTTCTTTTCTTCTTCTTTTCCATGCAAGTATTTTATTCACAAGCAATACATACACACATACAGTCATATAACAATGTGTACACATTTATACGGATAGCAAGACACTCTTAATTAATCAGTAAACAAGACCTTATCGTCAACATCTTGCTATCAAAGACACACCATCTACATGGCATTGTAGAGTTTAGGAATTATTTTCATGGTAGTGAATTGTGCAGAGGGATTCCTTACGTGAAAAAAGAAAATAATCGTGAACACTGTATGTCGTATGTGTGCTATCTGTGGCATCTCTGCACTCTATACATCTACAGCGGTTAGGCATTCGTTATTTTTGTGCCATTCAACCCTAACCCTGTAAGTTTAGTCTAAACCTGAATAAGGCAGCTATTATAGTTTTCATAAGCTGATGATGACACATTTCCAGAAGATGAAAGTGCTTTTCTACTGTAACTATGTATCTATAATTCATTCACCTCTAACATTTCAACGTCAGGTTTATTTTTTATCAAGTCTGTATTTGTGGATGTAAAACTTTCCGCATAGTACAGTTAGGTCAACTGCATCCTCTATTTCCTCCCCTCCCCCCATTTGTTGTCAATAAAAACATTTCTGTTTGTTTGTGACAGTGTCATCATTTCTTTCTTTTTGGTTACAATCTGTTTCTAGCTCGATCCAGAAAACGTTTAACAAACGGCAATAAGTCAAATAATGACATAATAGATGTGTCTTTTCGGGTTAAATCCTCGAGCGTGCGCGAAAAATCCAAGATTTCTTGTAACAGTAACAAACGTAACAGTAGTCCAACCACAAAATATTATCCTCGGTATGGGTGTGCCAACCCAAATGGTTGTTAAAAGTGTCTGACCGAAATACTGCCGACGGTACTGAATGTTTACACCCACCTCCAGGATTCAATCTCTTTTTCAACATCACAAAAGTTGGATCTGTCATTAGTTCTTCCCGTTCTATTCACAATAATACAGTTCGTTCCTGAAAAACCACGACAGCCCATGAAACCATTTGATTTTTACTTCTGCTACCTTTCTCACAATTTTTAGAACTGTCTCCCAGTCCTCTAAGACGGTTTTATTCATTAACGCGTTTTGATCAAATATTTCCATTGGAACGAGGAGCAAGTTATAGCAGACATTTGACCATCTAGGGACACCAATACGGCTTGCAATGCTATATTGATAATATTCGTTTCGTTATGGTCGATATTACTCAATTTTATTCTCATTTTCCTTACATAATGGTTACAATGATTTATAATTACAGAAAACTGAATGAAATCATATACATACGTGATAAAAACTTGGTCTCAACAACATAAAAACAATGAACACCACGTTAAAAACTGTAAGGCTAAAATCAACATGTGTACGTAAAATGCCAACGCCAATGTTTTGGTGCACAGACCAACACCTGATGTCTCACACATTTCACGTTGTCTCGCTATGCACGTGCGTCTTTCTGATCGGTGAATGGAACACGTGCGTAAGCCGTTGTGTCGTTCTCTCAATAACTTTAAAGTTGTTGGGTTCCACCCTAAAACCAGAATATGAAATTATAATTAATTATGTATTTTGTTCCTCCGCAGTCTGATTGACTTGTTACACAATATGCACAGTCGAACTATTTATGCCCACAGTTTAAGTTGTCAGTTACCAGATGATGACGATGATAATGTTTTTTTTTTTTCAAATGACATGTTATTAACTTTTAGAGCCATTTTTATAAAGTTACCAGTGTTTGCATGTTTGAAGTTGCCATGGTTCCATAAGCCAGGCACTACATGACTTGCAGGACTTTTGATATATAATATATATGATATTCTGCCTGCAAACAAACCATGTTTGTTAGACGCTGGTCAGTCTGCACACATGTTGACTTGGGAGATGGGAAGGGAAAAATCTCCACCCTTCAACCACCAGGAGGAGGTGTCTACGTGGATTGAACCCAGGACTTCCAATCGGAAATCGGACGTTTGCCCACTCATCATCATCATCATCATCATCATCATCATCATAATCATGTGCCCTGCCGCGTGGCGTTGGCGATCATGGACCTCCATACGAACCTATCCCTTGTCACTGCAAGTTCATCTCCCACCCTCTCTGTCTTCAGCCACCCTGCAAGTCTGTCCAATATTTTCTCCCTGGGTCTACCTGGTGTTCTCTTTCCCACCAGCTTTCCTCAACCACTTGACTACTGTACCCAAAGAGAAAGAAAGAGAGAGAAGAACGTGGAGGAGGAGGAGGAGGAGGAGAAAAAATATGTTGTATAGAGTAAAGAGTGATCGTGTTCTGACATGACAAATGGATGTAGGTAGACAAACAGATAAACAGACTGATGGGTGGATGGACAGATCGTACTGTTCATCAGATCTGTTGTCTTATTTTCTTTTTCCCTATTTTTTTTTACACAGATATACCATGTAAAATGTAGGCTGTTCTCCCAGGGAATAGCCTGTCCCTGCAAGCACAAGGCCACCCTAGGGCCCCTTTTCTGTATACTATACTTTTCTGTAGGCGTGAACTTCTACTTAAAGGTGAAAGTGGATTTTTCTAAGGAATTTTGCCATGACGACACTTTTGTCTGGTGGATGGGGAAAATCCCTGTCTGGTCCGTCTGTGATTCGAACCTGGGTTTCTTTCATCTCAGCCGAATGCCTTAACCACTAGGCCACACATTCCAGTATACATTTAGTACGTACTCGTAGATACACATACACATGGTCGGAATGCATGCATGCATACGTACAAACAAAAAATGTACATTCAGAATGCATGCATACTTGCATATATGCGAACATGTGCACAAACATGCACACATAAATACATAGATACATACATAGATACATACATACATACATACATACATACATACATACAGACAGACAGACAGACAGACAGACTGAAGAAGCGCTTTGTCAATATGAACTTTTCGGAGGAACTGCAGAGATCAAATCAGGCAGCAGAGGGAGACATTTCCAAGTCCCTCAATTATGCAAGATGCACGTGCACACGGCCGTTATGGCTGCAATGCGTGCAAATACGTAAGGCGTAAACACACATTATAGTCTGCTCTATTCCATTTCTTCACACAAATACCGCAGACGCACATACACCAAAACCTGAAAGTCAAGAAAAAAAAGAGAGAAAAAAAAAAGGGTGAAATAACTGAAAGGAAACTGAACTCTATATGTGAGTGTGAAAACTCGTAAGACTGACTGAGAAAAGATGGCAAATTTGTCATTTATGGAAAATATGTTTTTTTTTCTTATCTATATCAACCTACATGTATACACGATCGGTTTTCATCCAAATTAAGCCTGCCTGTAGCACATCTCATGCATAAAACAAACCATATTCACTCATTCAGCAGCAAGATCGGCATTTTACCCGTCAACTCTTTTGCTTTGAAAACGGAAAAAACTGTACCTGTGATAATCATTTATAACGATCATGAAGCAGACACCCAGTTCATGCCGTCTTCAATGCGAAAGAGTTCACTGTTGCTCACTGAGCATCAGAGGAACTTATGTCCTTGTTGGTCGATATGAAGACCCGCCATTTGATGGATTGGTTTGATTTAGTTTTGCGTCCGTACCAACTTTCAGATGATACAACCAACGGGGATAACTATCCCAGGTAAGTGGGGAAAGGAGAATTATGAAATCCGTCTGACAGTGACTGACTGAGTGACTGACACCACCAGAACAACAATTTAACATTTTATGTTAAGATGGGCAGTTAGAAAGCATGTGAACCTGACACTCATCCTACTGAGCAACTGAGTCCATCAGTGAGAATTTTTTGTTCATTTTATAGAACATGTAGAACACAACGAGCGCAGTAGTTAAGTGGGTAAAAGTCGGATTTTATATAGAAGGACCTGGGTTCGATCCGCCTTGACAACTCCGTCTTGTAGGCAAAGGATGGAGATTTTTCCGATCTCCCAGGTCAACATATATACAAACCTGTTTTATGCCTTGCTTATGCTAAACACCCTTTGTGTGTATATGCGTGCACAACATATCAACTATGTTCATTAAAAACCGTCTGTGTCATTTAAGTGTCAGATTTATGGAAACATGAAAACACTAGAATGCACGCCAACCGAAGACGGAGTATGCAGACTGTGCAGCAACATACTGTCTGCACACTGTGGGCAAAACAAAGTCTACACACGCATCCAACAAAAATTGGAATTCTAATTTTTAAAAAAATTAAAACTATCCGACACACGCAACTGTTTCTACTCAAATCCATTCTGTTTCTAAACCAGAAATAGTCTGATCAGATTTTTATTTAACCTTGAACTAATTTATTTAAAATTTCTAATGCAACACTTCTGTAGATTAATTCATAAGTATTAACATAGCAAAAATGTAGAAAAATGTACTGGCGCGTTTGTGAGAAAAAATTAAATAAAGAAAAATTCAGCACTCTTTTCTTACACTGTGTCCCATCAGGGTAACCATAGGTGTGTGGTTTTGCACGTACTCACTACACCGAAGGCTAAATGTACATTTTAAATACACAGTCAAGAAAATGTGGCTGGTTAAGCTCTCTAAGAAATTTAAATCAATATTACAATTTCTTTAACAAAGATATGCTGAACACTAACATTAAAGTCCTAATATAACAACAATTTATACAGGAATATTTTGCGTCGCGGGATTGAGCATACCAAAGCGGCAATGTGTTACCTCGGAAAAAATGGCAAGAGAACCCGGCGGTTCACATGAACAAATTTCTTATTTTTCTTCCTCTGACGACCACGCAAAGTTGAGTTAATTATGCTTTATATTATTTTGTCAGAACTGACTAACATGTACATTAAATCTAGCGATCGTCTGTTGTTCTCTGCGAGAAGAGATAACTGGGTCAGCAGCGCGGTCAGGCTGGGGTGAGTAAAGTAACAGCTGGGTCATTTCGTCTGCAACAGGATGCTCGTGCTTTCTCTTCTGCTGTGGATTGTATGGTCAACTAGTTTGATCAAAAGCGTAATTTTTTTTCGTATAGTTGGGTAAACTTTATACTTGTGATAAGTGCTTGCGTGCATTAGATGTTCATTTATGTGTTATTTATTTGTTTCACTTTATTTGATAGACTGACAAGTGATGCAGGAAGGGCGAAAGAGGCTATTCAAATACTGATATATTACTTCTGTTTGTGTTTGAAATGAATGCAGCAGAACAGCAAGGCATAGAACTGCCTCCAGTGTCAAAAGATCACACCGTCCAGTTTATAACTGATAATGTCGACCATAACAGTGTTACCCTGAACGATGGGCATTATAGCTGTCGTGACACCAGAGAAAAAGGAGAAAAAGAAGACCCCCCAGTAGATACATCAAGATGAAAGACATCGTTGCCGCTGAACGGATTGGAATCTACTTTTACAGTTCTGTGTGGAAGAATTCCTCAGCACTGATCTTCAGAGAGCTGCCATAGATATATTTAAAAGATCCAACCAGCCACTACAAAACACTTTGGGATATCTCTTGGCCACTGAAGTCCCCTCGACCTGCTTGGAAGGGCATGATGCAAGCTCTACATAGTGATGATCATGCAGGGATATCTCAAGTGTGCTTTATGCCCATGATCGACCTGGATCCTGGTGACCTGTCTTGCATCTACTCCACTTTGAGATTTGTGACACGTCAGGCGAAGAAGTACAATGTCACACCAGTGCTCACTTTTGACCAGCTCAGCTGATTGTCTCTAGTCAGAAGGCTGGTTGTGAACGACAGTCTGATGTTCTTCGTCTGGGAACGTTCCATTTGCAGATGAGTTTTCTAGAAAGCATTGGATACCTGATGGCCGGTTCTGGTCTTCAAGAGGCACTGGAGTTGGTTTTGGCTCCAAACTCAGTTGTCCACATGTTAAATGGCAAGGCATATGACCGTGCAGTTCGTGGTCATCTACTTGTGGATGCTGCACTCAATGCCATGCTTACTGCTGATGCCTTCCAACTGCCATGGATTTTGGTCCACCATGATGTTGAAGAAGACAAGCAGGAATAATCAGTAGATGAGCCTGGTGACAATGCTTCTTCTGAGGAAAAATCAGCCAATGATCCAGAGTCAGACGTCCTGCCAGTTGACGCCTTTACTGAAGTACATACCACCACTGGAGATGCCGATCTTGATACCGTGGCATGTTTCTTGGAAAAAATGTTGAACTTGAAGAGAGCGTTATCCCAAGGGAAGATGTTCTTGAAGCTTTGTCAAGAATTTCAGTTAAGCTAGCAACATACAAAGATCGGCTGTCCAGTTGCAGAACAGGTAGGTTTTGGCTCATGTAAATGGACATGATTACAATTCTTCGTCGCTCAATCAAGGCTGAAAGGAAGGGAACTTTCTTCTTCACTTGCAATGTGTCAAGGATATGTTGCCATATCTTGCTGCATCAGGCCACAACAACTACCTAAAATCTGCCAGATTATACCTGCAACAGATGATGATGTTGGAAGAGACCCATCCTCATCTGTATCAACGATTCTTGGAGGGTCATCACAGTGTCAGACGGAGTGACCGTTACTGGGCTGGCCTGTCAACAGATATTGTACTAGAGTACTAATGTGCAGCCTGAAAACGACTGGAGGCCTCACCAGGGGTTCGGGAATGGGAGAGAAAGAACGCCTAATGTGGTTACTAAGTATGCCTGCATGTGCTGAAGTCAGTCGTCAATGCAGGTTGTCACCAAAGTGTCCTTTACAACAAGTGAACAGCACAAAGATTCCAGCAGATCAAGGCAAAATCAGGATCACAAGGACACAAAAACACTCCTTGGCTTCTTCCAGAAGCGAAATCCATTCAACATGTGTGGAAGTCTGCGAAGCCTGTCAAGTGGACGAAATGCTACAGAAGATGTAAACGTGGACACAGCCAAAGAACTGGGCAAGACCATCCTTGACAGCATGACAGCATCAACAGTTTCTGAGGTAAAACTAAAATAAAACGAGATCAAGCTATTACCCTAGTTAATATGCCCAGTACGACAAAGGAGACAGAGACAATCAGCGTGGATTCGACTTTGCTGTTCCAGCGACTTGTGAAAATTGCACAGATCAGTCCTGAAACACTCCAATCAGTCTTTGAATTTGAGCTGACAAACATACCAACATCATCGTTTGACACGTCTGGACTTTTAAGACCTGCAAAGAAGCACGTGTTGGCTGACTATCTATGGTCAGTCACCAGCCAGCACAACAGCAAGTTACCAGAAGACGTCTTCTTTGTCCTTGATGGTGGCCATCTTCTGCATCGTTTGGCTGGGAGCAGAGGTACAGCATACAATCAGGTTGTTCAAAGCTGCGTGGAATTCGTCATCAGGAACTTTGGCAAACAGGCAATCATTGTTTTCGATGGGTATGCCAGCGGTCCTTCCATTAAGGATACAACTCATCTGCGAAGAAAGAGTGAGTGTAAAATTGCCTGTGATGTTGATTTTGATGGAGACATGCTGGTGTGTGACACAAAAGAAAGCTTCCTGGCTAATGTCAACAACAAACAACGCTTAATTTACAAGCTCAGCAATGCACTGATGGAAAATGGCATTGGAGTGCAGCATACTGATGGAGATGCTGACTGTCTCATTGTTGGTACAGCCCTCGCCAAGGCCAAAGAAAGATCAACAAGAAAGATCAACTGTCTTGTGGGACGGGACACAGACTTACTTGTGCCGCTTCTGTATCACTTCCAACAACAGAGCTTTGATGTGTATTTTGTGCCAGGAACTAGAGCTGGGACATAAGGCCAGTCCAGACAGAATTGGGTCAATCTGTCTGCAGTAACATTCTCTTCAGCCATGCCTTTGGGGGCTGTGATACGACCAACAGTTTGTTCTCCATAGGAAAGAAAGCTCCAGTTGAGAAACTGAAGGAATCTTCCTTTCTTCTCCAACAAGCAGAAGCTTTTGCACGAGAGTCACAGTCGCAAGACGTGATCATGGAAGCGGGCGAAAAGGCTCTAGTGGTGTTGTATGGAGGGAAAGAGGACGACAAACTGAACACCCTCCGTTACATCAAATATCTCCGTCAGTTGTCCGCTTCCACATCAGTCATTGAGCCAAAACGATTGCCACCATCTGCGGCAGCTGCTAAATTCCATTCGTTGCCAACTTACTTCCAGATTCAAGTATGGGTCAGACTCCAGGATGAGAGGTCGGTGCTACTGAGTCCAACAGAGTGGGGCTCGGATATAAACGACGACATCATGGTTCCTGTCTGCACAGATGTTGCAGCTGCACCCGAAGATCTTCTTCACGTGGTGAAATGCAATTGCAAGACAGACTGTGCATCTGTGAGGTGTTCCTGTCGACGACACGGACTGGTCTGCACTGTGGGATGTGGAGAATACCGTGGTGAAAGCTGCATGAACTCACTGAGCGTTCAAGACTGAAGAAGTCAGTTATGTGGAGGTGTACAGTGAGGAACAGTACTGAGCGACTGAAATCGTGTGGGTTTTGTTTGTTTGTTTGTTTGTTTGTTTTGTTTGTTTGTTTGTTTGTTTTTGATGTGTTATTTTTGTTATAGTTTCAGACCTACCTTGTGAATGCCTGGTTACCACTGAAGAAAAATGTTTATGTTCTGAAAACGTGTAGAACTTTTTCGTCCATATAATATTACAGCACTTTATTTTGTGCCTCATTAGTACTATGCCTATTCGTATGCAAATTCTTAGTTAATTTGCCATCACTTTTGTTGTTAAATTAAAATCTGTTGACAGTTCACGTAGGAAATTCAGTGGAAGTATGCACTGGACTATAAGGAAACAAAACGTTAATATTTTTTGAATAAATAACAAGCTGACTGTGCATTTCATGCTTAAAGAGTGACTGTTCCTGACTGTCAGCTCTTCAGCTATTTGACTTCTACACCTCCAATATTTGGCCTCGCAAAAAATATATTTTCCGACAATATATTTTTCTACATTTTGGATATGTGAAAGGGCAATGTGTGTAGTGTGCAAAAAACAAGGAATCAATTTAAAATAAATTTGTTCAAGGTTCAGCCATTATATGTCCAAATATGACCAGACTAAAACGTTCTGGACCATGCATGTGTGGAGAGGCATTTGAAGGAGAAAAAAAGAAGGAAAAAAAAAAAAAAAGGGGGGGGGGGGAGGGCTGTAGACGCGAGAATGAGCTGCACATGGGCGACCAAGACCCAATGCAAAATACGCTGTAAGGGGGACAACCGAATGTTATTTTCTTTAGGTGACAGTCTTACCAGATTTACCTCCTTTCAACATATTGACTCGCAAATTTCTGGCAGTTAATGATCATCTCTTAGCAACAACCCACAGAAGAGGCGTTTGGATTTTTGTGTATATTTGGTGAAGCACGGGTATTCTTTTAAATTTAATGTGTACATAGGTTGGTATGAAAAAGCAAGCAAGGATGCGTGTGTGTTTACATAACACACACAAAGACACATGTAGTCTATACAAAATACGTAAAATGACGACAACAACGTGTAACATCAATTTATTTCAACGAACATTTTTTGACGTGTACTGTTTGCACAACACAAATAGAACTACTTCTACTACCATTACTGATAATGATAATAATAATGATAATAATAACAATAATAATAATGATAATAATAATGATAACGATAAAATGATAACGAGAGTAACCATAATAAAACATATATAGAGCGCACTTCTTTGACAGACTACTAGACCTCTGTGCATTTTACAGGCAGCCATCATCATCATTATCATCAGGTGCCTTGCCGCAAGGCGTTGGCGATTGTGGACTTCCATTTGTCTCTATCTCTTGTTGCCTCAAGCATCTCTCCATGTCTTCAGCCACTCTGCAAGTCCGTCTAGTATCTTCTTCCTGGGTCTACCCGGTGCTCTCCTTCCCTCCAGCTTTCCCGTTGTGACCAGGTGTTCCAATTCCCCTTTCCTCATAAAATGGCCTATGAATGTTGCCTGTCTTTTCCTAATCTTCCTTATGGATGATCTACTTGTGTCTGCCTCCATCAAGACTGTCTCGTTTGTTTTCTTTGCTGTCTATGGAACTCTCAACATCCTTCTTAGAAATTACATCTCGGCTGCCTCAATCTTGTTCTGGCTTTGCTTGTTGACTGTCCACGCCTGGCAACCGTAAACAGTATTGGTTCTATATAAGGCAGCCAACAATCGACAATAAAGAGAAGAAGAAAAACTGATATGTTATACGGACCAAATCATCACCAAACATAAATAAACGCACAGATGCCTAACATACAACAGGATACTCGCACAACTACAACACGCACGCTCAATAAACACACACACACACACACGCACGCACGCACTTACGCACGCACACACACACACACACACTCTTCTCTCTCTCTCTTTCTCTCCCTGACCCCCCCCCCCCACATACACACACACGCGCGCGTGCGTGCAACACATCACTCCCTCCTCAATTTATCCCCTTTTTCAACAACACATTATGTTGGTCGCATTATAATGTAAACATTACAAAAGACAGTGAGATGTGGGATGGACCAGATGAAGTTAGAGCTTGTAGTATTTCGTGATAAGTGAGTTTTCAGAGCTGATTTGAAGGACAGAGTATTTCTCTTATTGCATGGGGAGGGAATTCCAGATCTTGGGGGCTCCAAAAGAAAAGGAACGTTCAGCTGTGACAATCGCTGCATGGAAACGTATTCTTCTGGATCGAGTAAATTATAGGGAGTGTACAGAAGATCTTCCAGAAGGGAGAAAAACACCCAGGAATCTCCAGCAAGAGTGGCATGAGACCGAACGTAGGCCTAGCTATCCATTCTTATTCATCAGAAAACATTTTATTAATTCTTATCGAGTTCACTGTGCCTTCTGAAAGTAGAATGGAGGACGCACATTTCTACAAGACTGAAATATATGTAGTCTATCCAGAAATCTGTGGAAATCCGGCTTCCAGCCAAAGTCCTCGCCATAGAGGTTGAAGCAAATGTCTTGGCAGACAGATCTGTCTATGACCTCGTGAAACGGTTTCTGGGAAGGAGAGGACCAGATCCCTAAAGACAATATAGCAGAAGCATCTGAAAAGAGTTCCAGCTGGATCTGGTCAAAGAGGATCAAAATAAGACTCCTTTAGGCTTCAAATTCCTAGCTCACGTTAGGTATCTGATAGCTTAGTGGTTAAGACATCCGTAACAAAGGTGACTTTGTCTTCAGGCGCCCTACCACTTTGAAGGCGCGGGTTCCAAACTAGATGGAGGAGAGAAAAAAAAAAAGAAATATCAATAAGCGACAGCACTGAGGACATCCAAAAGTCATGAACTGGAATTGACCCGATCCCCTTAGAATGTAAGGTGTTTAGAGCCGAAATACTTGTCTTGGGGGGTGGGGGGTGAGGGGTGAGGGGGGCTGTTTCTGCTCATGATGACTTATTTTAATCCACCTCTCCCCAGTTTCTTGCTACTGGTTCAGTTCAGTTCAAACCTGTTCGCGTTATTTATTTAAACCCCAGCCAACTGCCAAGATCCGTTGTGTCAGGGCTTGCGCGCAACTTCACAATTCCTTTCCCAGAAAGTTTACTCTAATATCACGGGGAGATATTTTACATGGCTTGACCATTTTGATTCAAAACTTAAAAGTGCACGTTTCACTGAGAATTGGGAAGACAGGAGAAGCACGTGACTTTTTGTGCACAAACGAGCAAATGGCTGGGTGGGTTAACTGATGCTGAAATCGTTGTCTACATTTGTATGTTTAGGTCACCTGACAGGTGAGTGGGGATGGCATCGGATCAAGGTGTACTTCACAGAGCAAGGGGCTATCGTTGAGACAGCGGGATCTTGTTTCACTGTGAGTATTAATATCATTTCTTTTTGTTTTAAATGTTGTCAGACAGTGAATGAACTTTATACATTGAGGCTAAGGAAGAGATTCAGTGCAAAAATACTTGAAATGATCCTTGTATTATGGTAGGCGTCTCCACCATTTGTCCGGAAGAGTTTTTAAGTGTTGTTTTAGAATTGGGAGGGGGGGGGGGTGTTTATGCGGAATTACCTTACTATAATTATAGAGATCACACACAACAAGAAGGAAGGAGAGAGACAAGCAGAAGCGCATTAAGCACTAAAGCAGAAACTTTCAAAAGCAGTCCACGCATAGCAATACAAGTAATAATTATAGTTTCTTTAATTAACTTAATTTAAAGCATAATCATTCATCAGCTTATTCTTGCGTACGTCCTAAAACAATCCTACTTCTTTGCCTGTCAGCCCTAAAACTCTATATTGGAATAAGAATATCAACGTACCTTCACTTCATATTTCTGGCAAAGGCTCAACACCTTTGCCAAGTTGAGTGGCCCATCTCCTAGCACAACCGTGACTGACTAACTATTCTGTCTCTGTGTGTGTTTGTATTGTCTCCCCCTTTCATTTAAAGAGGATTGATCAGAACACGCTGAGGTTCTGACCCAACCTATCTTAAGGTAGCTTCAAGTATGTCCTCTCCTGTGAGTGCATGAAAGACCAGTTAACATGAACAAGCACGGGCCAGAACCTGTCCACTGAGACAATGGAACTCTCTCTTTCACTGGAGCGACCCTTGAAAACATCCCAATGGAGCTGTATGTACATCTGGCTTTATTGTCTCGTTTACAGTCTAACGTAAGTGTGATTGATTTAGCTGCTGGATGTTGGTTAATCCTAAGCCTTCAGTCAAGAGGCTAGTTTGTCTGGCTTGCCAGACATTGTCAGATTCTTGTCGTAAACTGAAGTACAAGTATGGACCTGTTTTTACCTGAGGAGTTTCTGCGATAATATGCCCCTTCCCCTTTAAAAATTGTCCTCAGTTTTTTTTGTACATTTTAGGGCAAGGTGAACATAAATAGAATTACACATGTATGTATGTATGTATATATTGGCATCTGTTTGTCTCGGGAGACAATAGAGATTGCGCTTTGGAAGTCATTCTGCAGTGGAACTGCAGCGTCGGCTGTGGCTGTAGAGCCCGATCCTCGAACGGCAGGTCCTGTTGCAGTTGGCACGTGAAGATGGTGTCGTCCGAAGGTGCTGACCCTCTCTCTGGCGTCTTCGTGCTCTTCTTGCTTCCCACTGCTCCTCTCTCCTCTGCTTGGATGTCTTGATTGCCGAATTGATGGCAAGTTTCCAGCTGCTGCAGTCTGTTGCTACCACTTCGAAGCCTGCTGGTGCAATGCCACCCGCCTTGAGGTCCCGCTTGCACACATCTTTGTAGCGGAGTATGGGCCTTCCCGTGGGTCTGGAGCCAGTAGCAAGCTCGCCGTACAAAATGTCTTTGGGTATTCTGCCATCTTGCATGCGGGTAACATGGCCAAGCCAGCGCAAGCGTCTCTTTGTGAGCAAGGCAAACATGCTGAGAGTTCCTGCACGTGCTAGGACGTCCTTGTTGGGGACGTGGTCCTGCCATGAAATTCCAAGAATCCTTCTGAGGCAGCGTAGGTGAAAGGTGTTGAGCCTGCGTTCTTGACGGGAGTATAGAGTCCAGATCTCGCACCCATACAACAGTGTGCTCAGCACGCAAGCTTGGTACACTTTAGTCTTTGTCTTGATGGTCAGCATGGAGTTTTTCCACACTCTCTTTGACAGGCGGGCCATTGCTGCAGATGCCTTGCCGATCCTTGAGTTCAGCTCGGTGTCCAGGTTGAGACTGCTGGAGATGGTGGAACCAAAGAATTACACATAGGTGTTTATCTCAGGAGTTGTTCTTGTACACAAATGACAAGTGATGGGAATGTTTGGGAATGGGGAATTTTACCATCTTCAGTTAATGCCAAGGTGCGTGAATCTGAACACACTTTTGCATGCTTCCTGAGGCACTGTAGAAGTCGAGATAGGCAGTTCAGGTTCAGGGAAGATAGTCTTTGGAAGGCAGAAGTTTGCCTGCTATTCATGGCAAGTCATTCTCACAGTGTAACATAGGTTCTGGTGCACACGTTAACAGTCTCACCGGTAACTACGTTCTGCTACAATAAAATAAGAGTCGCGCACACGTGAATAATAAGTTCTGGTTGCACAGCAGAGTTCGTGTTCGTTTGACGTATACAGGAGGACGTCAAAAGAAATTTGGAGGAAAAAGAACTGCTGTGTCAGCAAGCAGTCAGGTTGAAGACAACGGAGAAATGCAGACTGCCTGGTGACCATAGAGATGACGGCAGTGACAGATTTGGCAAAGGCCATGTCAGAAGTCATGCCATTATACACTGTGTCACCCTCTTAACATGCAGTAGTGGGGAATCTGTGCGGATGATGTTTCTGAAACTGACTGTAGCTGAGCAGGTGGGTGGCACAGTGAAGATCTAAGCCAGTGCAGGGGATGGCTCAGAAATGAGTGCTGAGATGGCTTGACAGTTCCTGTAGCTTGGAGCTGAGACCAGTAGTGAAGCACGCTTATGAAGAACTGGTGTGATGGTGTAGTAGTACGTCTCGTTGGTGAAGAGTAGGTGCTGCATGCATGGTAGTTCATGATTCATGGGGTTTGGGGGAATAGGTAGGGTAAGAGTTTTATCAAGAAAAGAACAATCTCTTGTCATCTATGTCAAGAAGAATAAGTAGGCTAATGAATACATGCGAAGGGGAAACATTATTGAAGCACGAATGAGATCGAATACAATATCAAAAATTAATTACTACACTGTATTCTAAGATAAGGGTATGGAATGTGTATAGTAAGGCAAGGCATGAAAAATGCAAAATAATATACAAAGAAAACATCATTCCAGACATTTGTTGGTAGAGAAACACAATTTACACACGGAGAAATGCCGCTTGAAAACACTTCGAATATGGAGAAATGCAAACAAATTAAAAACGTGATTCAGATATGGAGAAACATTGTTAAAAAATAAAATGTAAATCTTGGGAAATACAGCTTAAAACGCATAGCATATATGGATAAATGCAGAATAATTCATACGAGGAAAAATTCAGCATACGAGCGCAATTCGTATATGGAAAATTACAGCGTGAAAACAAAATACATACATAGAGAAATACAGATTAAATCTCAATTCATATATGGAGAAATACTGTGAAAAAACAAGATGCATACATTGGAAAATGCAGCTTAAATATGGAATTCATACATGGATAAATGCAGCTTGAAAAAGAACTCCTACATGGTGAAATTCAGGCTAAATACGCAATACATATTTGGAGACATGTAGTTTGAAAACAAAATGCATGCATGGAGAAATGCAGCTAGAAAAACATGCAGAAATGCAACTGGAAAACCGTTCATACATGGAGCAATGCAACTTGAAAACAAAACCGCACATGGAGAAATATTACTTGAAAACGCAAGTCAAAATGTTAACTTTCGTGCATAATGCAAATTCAATATGCACGATACAAATTCAATCTGGAAAAAGAAATTACTGGTGTAAACAATCATAATAATCATTTGAAAAAACAACATGGATTGTGGCTCGTACAAATGAACCTTCATAACTTTGATATCTTTACAAGATTGCATGACGTGCAATGCTCTGCTACACTGCACATGAAAACCATGAAGACAAGTTAAAGTTGCTGGTAGGAAGCGAATGGGATTCATCAAATAAAAATGTCACTTGAAATATCATCAAAGCACTAATGCACATTATCATAGTCCCAGGAGTAAAGCAGGATTAAAGACGACAGTGTATTTATAGCACACGGAGTCCATAGCTGATATATTTTGTTGCAAAAGTTCGTTTGCGATTTATCAAGGTCGTCTCACATGACGAACACAAAGGAATTAACCAATAGCACTTGAATACACATGTTCGAAGCAAGCTGAAAAAGTAAACAAAGTAACGTAAAGCTGAAAAAGTACACAAAATAACGTAAAGTGGCGCATTTCCTTGGTACGGGAGAGGGTATAAGTCTTGCAAACTAGTAACAGAGCTTAGTTGAGGTTTCATCATACCAGTTTTTGTTTATCGCACGTAATTAATTCATCAGCAAATGAGTGACGATGAAATGAAGCATATAGGTCTCATGGGGAAAAATCGTAATCACTTGAATTATAGCTGTTAGTACGGTTAGTATACAGAGACATGTGGCCACTACACAATAGACATGAGGAGTCTATTCAAAGAATGAAACAAGACATATATTGACGAGAAAATGCATATAGTGACTTTCAAGATGTCAATGAAGTGATGAAAACGTGAGAAACGGATAGAGAACGATGACAACGAGCATGAAATCAAAGGAACAAGGAGGCAGAGGAGAACAGGGACTGCATGATGTAATATACGAGACACGGATGAACTCGGGGAGGGAAATGGTATGGTATGATGTCACATACGAGATAATATCAAATGATACAACAGGATACAAGTTGATACCAGATGATATGAAATGATATAACATGATACAAGATGATAACGTATGATGTGAAATGATAACATATTATACGCAATGATACCAGAGGATGAGAAGACAACATACGATACAAAATGATACGCCATGGTATCCCGGGGTTATTTGCCTGGCAATGGATTTCCATTGTGGTTGATTGAATATGTCGGAATATTTAATCAGAATGGTTGGCAGTCCTGATTTAAGACGGCAAGAACGACGGACCATGGAAATGATTGATGGCCGTCATACAACCGAATATAGAATCGCATCACGATGGTTCCTGTATGTCAAATGTCAATTACATGCATGAATACAGATCTGCCTCTCTACTATGCTTCGCTGAGACATGGTTCGACGACAATATCAGCGATGATAGCGTCTTTATAGATGGTTTTGGCACTCCATTCCGCTGTGACCGAGACTTGGCAGTCAGCGGCAAGAGCGGCGGTGGCGGTGTGTGTGTTTACATCAGTCAGCAGTTTTGTCACCGAGCCAACGTCACCGTCAGAAAAACTGTGTACCCCTGACCTTGAACTGATTTCCTTGTCTCTCAGACCCAAATACCTGCCACGCGAATTTGGACAAGTGTTTGTGACAGTTATTTATAGCCATCCGAAAGCCAACACTTCACGTGCTGTGACAGAAATTGCCGATGTTGTGCATTATTTACAAACACTCTCACCAGATGCCCCAAATTTTGTACTTGGTGATTTCAACTCTTGTGACCTGAAACAGACTTTACCTTCTTTTAAACAGTATGTAACTTGCAATACCCGTCTAAATGGAAAACCTGATCGATGCTATGGTAACATCACCTCTGCTTTTAAATTTTTCCTCTCCCTGAGATAGGTAAATCCGATCACCAAGCCATTCATTTAATCCCTGCTTACAGACCTGTTGTTCAAACCCAGCCAGTTGTAAAGAAGAAAGTTAAAGTTTGGTCTAGTGAAGATGTTTCAAAACTGCAGGCATGTTATGAATGTACAGACTGGGATATGTTTATTGACACTTCTGATTCTATTGACGAAGCTACCAACGTCATCTCTGATTATGTTACATTTTGTGAAAACATGCTTATTCCGACAAAAGAAGTAAAAGTTTTTCCCAACAACAAGCCGTGGATCACAAAGTCATGAAACATACCATTAATGAGAAGAAAATAGCATTCCAGAGTGGGGATAGGGTGAAGAGGAAGCAGGTTCAGAAGAAATTAAGAGAAGAACTAAGGATAGCCAAAGTAGAATATAAAAACAAAGAGAGCAAACATTTTTTCGTGGTAATATGAAAGATGCGTGGAAGGGGATTAAAGTCCTTACTGGCCAGAATAAGCCACAACAGAGATGTTCCCTCCCTGAGGATGAAAAGATCAAGTTTGCCGAACTCTCTGAATGAGTTTTATTGTAGGTTTGAGAGGCAAGACTTGAAAGACCAGTTACTTGATGTTATGAATGATTTGAGGGAAAGGGGGCGGGGAAAGGAAAGTGATGACGGTGGGATCGACGGCTCTGTTGTTGAGGCTATTTTTAGAAAACAGAACATTCACAAAGCTGTTGGACCAGACTATATCAGTGGAGGGTTGTTACGCACGTGCGCTAGTCAGTTGTCATATGTTTTTAGCATGCTGTTTTCATGGTCGCTTGGAGTCTGCGCTGTGCCTTCTCTCTGGAAAAACTCGATCATTTCTCCTGTTCCAAAATCCAAAGGTCCAAAACTGCTCAATGACTTTAGACCTGTAGCCTTGACCTCCATAGTAATGAAATGCTTTGAACGGATAGTCTTACGCCAGGTACAAACCCAGACACAGCGCTCTCTTGACCCTTTTCAGTTTGCATACAAACAAAACAGATCCACTGATGACGCAACACTCACTCTTTTACACAACGCATACACTCATGTAGAAAAGCCAGGCTCTTTCGTACGCATTCTATTTGTAGACTTCTCTTCAGCATTCAATACTATTCAACCTCATCTCATGGCACTCAAACTCCTCAAACTCAATGTTTGTCCTAAGCTCATTCTCTGGATAATAGATTTTCTTATTAATCGTTCTCAAACTGTCTCTTTTCATCATACACTCTCTGACTCTCGTTCACCTCAACGGGCGCTCCTCAGGGTACAGTCCTCTCTCCTGTCCTCTTTACTCTCTACACCAATGACTGCTCTGGCACTGATCTCACTCCTGTTATAAAATATTCAGATGACACAGCAATCCAAGACCTCTCCAACTCAGACACAACATTCAACCAAGAAGTGGTTAAGTTCACTACCTGGTGTACAGACAACTTTTGGATCTGAATGTTAGAAAGACCAGGGAGATGATCGTGGATTTCCGGAGAGAGCCCGGTGTGATCCCTGACCTTTTTATCAATGGTGTGAAAGTTGAGCGTGTGAATGAGTATAAGTATCTTGGAACGATTCTTGACAGCAAACTCACCTTTGATACAAACACGCAAATAATACACAAAAAATGTCAGTCACGCCTTTTCTGTCTTCAAAAACTTAGGTCTCTGCGTATGAATGAGTCCATTCTTGGTAATTTCTATCGTTGTTTTATTGAATCTGTCTTAACTTTCGGATTTTTGTGCTGGTTTGCTGGTCTGAGTGTGAAGAATAAGAGAGTGTTGGACAGGGTGGTGAAGGTGAGTGGCAAAGTAGTGGGAGTACAACAGAGGAGCATTAATGAACTATATGAGTGTCGTATTGTGAGCAAGGCGAGAATGATCTTAGGTGAACCCACTCACGTGCTAGCTAAGCATTATGAGCTCTTGCCATCATCAAAAAGGTACAGAACTCTGAAATGTTCCACCAACAGAGCAAGAATGTCTTTTGTAAATAGGTCAGTTGAGTATCTGAACAAGATTGGAGTGTGAGTGACTAAAGGAGTGTGAGAGAGCGGGAGTTATGTAATTGTTTGTCTATTGCAGAATTTTACGCTGAACATGTACTGAATTTCTCTAAAGAGACATTAAAGTGATCTTGAATCTTGAATCTTGAATGTATTGTGAAGAATATTTGCCTGCAACAAAACAAACACGTTAGTACCACAACATACACAACACAAATAAGAAGGTAGGTCCTAAAAATATGTAATGCTCATTAATAACTTAAATACGTAGGTATCATTGCCTTGTTGAGAACATTTCTTTTGGGCCGTAGACAGTAGTATTGTTAGTACCATTCATCCTACTCTATAGACTGAATATCTGTTAATGAGCACTAGAAAAGGTTTGCATACTTATAGTAGTGTAATTTCCTCAGTAGTAATCATTCATGTCACTGTACATACTTTATCAGTCTTTGATTATGTGTGCCGTATCATGCGAATTGAAAAATCCTCTGATCGAAGGATCGACACATATGCACTGTTAAACCCTCAAGTACGGCACCTTGTGACGAGTGTCACTCAATACACACACCGAAAACTACTTTAAAAAAAGACGGGCAATACGGAGGGTTGCACTCCTGTGCGTTTAAGTCCCTATCGTGATATGCCATGTAGCATGAAGCAAAAAGTAAACAGTAGTAACTGGCACCAGACATAAGTAACTGGTAAAAAAAAAAGTAGAAGAAACAATGCATCAATTAAGTATTCATCATTGATGAAAGGAGACTACATAATACATTGTAACGTTTATCAAAACAAGGCATAAATTATTATCCATGCAATGTGCTAAGTATGGGTCAGTAATTAACCTTGAATATCGAGAGATTGTTAGCGGCAACTAAAAAAAAACCATTAATATCGAAACGTACACAACAAAACGAAGACACAGAATCATAAGTGATATGCAATACTCATAATCAAAGACAGGTATCTAAGGTACTGTGACAATCCTAAGACGATTGTTGGTCATTATAGGAAGATACAGTAGACACACTGACCTGGTTCGTAATTTCTGGACACAAGGGAAGCATAGTATTCATCAAATGTTAATTCCTCAGTGGCGATTTAGCAATGTGGCACCTATTATACTTTAACCAGGCTAGTGTGCCATATGTGAATTGATAAATCATCTGAAGGATAGACATACGCACTGTTGGGTCCTCAAGCACGGCACCCAGTGATAAATATCTGACAATACACACCATGAAGTTGAAGTAGGGTTCCAGCCCTACGACATAATTATGTCGTACAACGTGCGCCACCAAGTAGAAACGAAGAAAGATCAGGGCCATCCATATCTGGCCATCTGACGTATATCTACAACTCGCCATGGAGTAGAAGCAGGGTTTCAGCCCTCTGACATATGTCGTAGTAAACACATTTTGAAATGGAAGACGAGGCATTATTCAGAGCTGCCAGCGCTTGACTTCATTGTTTTACCACGTAGTACGAAGCACAAATGTAGCATAAGCGGTAAGAAAGATGCTAGTATGTGGTATTGATTTTCAGTAAGGTGGTGTGCGCGTTTTGAAATGGCTTCAGTCCTGATTGGCTCTGCGTAGTCGGCTGGGCTTAAATAATAAGAATAATAAGAATAACTTCATCAGTCGCAGTGGTATAGTGTTAGCGCAACAGACTACCAGTTGGATGGTTGTGAGTTTGAATCCTCTCAGTCCCTTCAAAAAATCATTGTGGGGATTTTCGGCTGCAACCGGCTCCTACACAGTGTTGGGCGTGCTATGGGCTCACTGGGAATACTGGGACCACACAGTCGAGCCTCATCTATTTCACGGATGCGTCATTGAGGGTGTTGTTCAAACCTTGTGACCAACACCGCAGGTGTCTATCTCTTGGTTCTGTTGACGGTAGGATACATGATAGTAAGCGTAGAGTACAGCCCCGTCAGGCTACACAATCCTAGATAAAACTTCGTTGCATCATGATTATTATCCTCATCGTCCTCATCCCCGCATTGTAAAAACTATGATAGATTTTGTGCCAATAAGTTAGCATAAAAAATGGGACCAAAAGGAAAACGTTGAGCATGAAGAAAATGTCCCTAAGTGTGATGATAAAAAAAAAAAAAAAAAAAAAAAAAAAAATCGGCTTTGGACGCTAGTGGTCCAAATGTTACACTATGTCCCATCCCACTGTTGTAACTTTAAAAACAATATTGTGTTGTTGCCTATAACGCTGTTGAAAAGCATGTTAACTAGACACAATTTAGCTTTGAGCGTAACTGACACAAAGGATGATTTGAAGAGTAGAATGAGAGAGGTGTAAATAGTGTGTTGTTAACAAGGCTGTGAATCAATTCTACAGTGTAATGGTTTGTTTCTTGCACACGTAAAACGTTTGAGAATTTGTCTCTTCGTATATATGTTCATTAGATAATCATGTTCATTATTCTTACATTCCCCGCCGACCCTCGGGATTTAACGTTATTTACCTGCTTATACTTCGACAATCTGATTTTGAATATAGCAGAATATTCTAGTCATCCCCGAACAAAGTTCAGCTCCGAATGTTTGATTCACTATCTATGTCTACACATACTGTCTTGAAAAACTTCTTTACTGTAATGAAAATAAACTGTGCGCGACACACACACACAGCACGCACGCACGCACGCACGCACGCACGCACGCACGCACGCACGCACGCAACACCACACACACACACCAACACCACACGGCTTCAAGATCAAAAACAAAACCTCACCATCTTATCTTATTATACAAAAGCCTTTTCTAAAATCAAAATTGTTTTTGTAGTGTACTGAAAATTATTGCACTTCTTGAATGATTACGTTCAATCTTAGTGGATGACGGAGAACTGTGATTAAGTGAGCTGACCACACTCCACTGTGTTGTTGCACGGATGCATCTTTGATGGGCAATGCATGATGGGTGTTATGTTTCCATAAGCCAATCACTGACATGACGTACAGGATCTTTAACGTGCATATTTGATATTCTGCATGGGTTTAGGCAGTTGCAGGTCTGCACACACGATGAAGTGGAAAATCCCCACCCTTTACCCACCAGGTGCAAGTGTCTCGGTGGATCGAACCTAGTACCTTCCGATTGGAAGTCTGACGTTTACCCCGTCTCCCCCGTGGGGATGCCGGGGGTCTCTTTCAGTATATATAGTATCCTCACCTTCTGGAAATTCTGTGCTAGAAATTTCCTCTGTTCTGTCACTCTCTGTGTTTCTGCCTTGCTCCTTTGCTTTGTCATTTCTTCCTATCATTTCTGCCTTGCTGGTCCATTCACCTTAATGTGTTCGATAAAGTCTTACGTACTTTTTCTTAGGATTGCTAATTGGAAACATGTATGAAGTGCATTTTTGGGTCTGGGAGGTGGGATATGCGGAAGCAATTTTAGGTAATTTATGCCGTGTTTTTTTTATATGTTTTGGTGTCCTTATGTATGCTTAAATTTGTATTCAGGTGTGTTTTTAAAATCCCCTGTGCGATAAATTAGACGGAGTGTCAGCGCCAGGGGCATGTCCTTAGATAATATGCACGAATGCATTGATATGCGTACTTAATTTTCTTTTGTTTTTTTTTTCCTGTTGAAGTTTTTGTATGTTTTGAAGCGGTCATAGCTCTGACATGGCTCTGCGCAGTCGGCTGGGCTTTAAACAACAACAACAACCACCACCCCGTCGACTACGGCGTAATATTAATACTAGTACCGCTTTTCTTGTTGCTGCTACTCCTGCTGCACAACCCAGTCCCAGGAAGCCATTTTGATAGGTTATTAACCGATTGCTGGGGGTTGTTGCCATGAATTAATTCACTGCCTGGTGGTTGTGTCTCCTGCAGACTCCTGGCTCCTACCGTAACGTACACCAGAACCAGGGATGCCGTGGCTGCACTGGCAAGTGGTCCGGTGAGTTCTGCTGGTGTCAGTCTTTGGCTGGAAGGGGTGGGAGGTGGGGGTAATATTACAGATTGCCTCTGCAGGAGTACCGGGGCTGTTTGAGTCTAGTGTTAACGTTTTTTGAATTCTATAGAAAGATGTTCGTCTTTTGAGTCAGTCTGTTTTTTGTTTGTTTGTTTGTGCCATATCTCCCCCCCCCCCTTTCACTTAAAAAAATTGGCTGATGAAGACGCAACTTGTTGTCATAACTTTACGATTTGTAGCCTGCATGTAGTTATATTCGAGCTGTAAGACTAAATGAAAAGATCCGCTGAATTGATCCATGTACCGTAATCATATTATGTACAAATGGTATATTGAGTATACTGATGTGAGTGTGTGTGTGTGTGTGTGTGTGTGTGTGTGTGTGTGTGTATGTGTGTGTGTGTGTGTGTGTGTGTGTGTGTGTGTGTGTGTGTGACGCCGCGCGCGCGATTGTCTTTAATTATTTGTTCAGTTTTCAGTGTACATCGCACTATTATGCCTTTAAATCAGTTCGTTTGTGTTTCAATTCATGTTCAGTTTCCAGTGGAATGTTCTGGTACAGGAGTGTGCGTTGAAAAGATTAATAAAGGCAAAACGTACTGGTTAACATGAAGTGACTGGCGCAACGGCCTGCTGACGGTACATGGTACATGGGTTCGTACTTCCATTAATATTTTTTTGTGGATGATATTTTTCATTGCTTGCGAACAACCAATGCTGTGATTTTTTTAAAACTTTTATCCTTTTGTGTGTGCTATTTCAGGGCAGATCCAGATGCAGAGCAGACTTCAGGTGAGTATTATTGTCCTCCACACCACAGAGTACTAGATCACACGCCCAAACACGCACACAAGCTTGTGCAAGAGCAGTGAGTGAATAAGAGAGAGAGAGAGGGAGAGAGAGGGAGAGAGAGAGAGAGAGAGAGAGAGAGGAGAGTTCAAACATAAGCATGTGCGAGAGAGCGAGCGAATGAACAAGAGAGAGCGTATGAGAGAGAGCGTGAGAGAGAGCGTATGAGAGAGCGTGTGAGAGAGAGAGAAGCGTGGAGAGAGCGGTGAGAGAGAGAGCGTGTGAGAGAGAGCGTGGTGAGAGAGAGAGCGTGTGAGAGAGCGTGAGAGAGAGCGTGTGAGAGCGTGAGAGAGAGAGAGCGTGGAGAGAGAGAGAGAGCGTGTGAGAGAGCGTGTGAGGAGAGCTGAGAGAGCGTGTGAGAGCGTGAGAGAGAGAGAGGCGTGAGAGAGAGAGAGCGTGAGCGGTGAGAGAGCGTGGAGAGAGAGAGAGAGAGCGTGTGAGAGAGCGTGAGAGAGAGAGAGAGCGGTGGAGAGAGCGTGGAGAGAGAGAGCGTGAGAGAGAGAGAGAGCGTGGAGAGGAGAGCGTGAGAGAGCGTGAGAGAGAGCGTGAGAGAGTAGAGAGAGCGTGAGAGAGAGAGAGCGTGTGAGAGCGTGAGATGAGAGAGCGTGTGAGAGAGAGCGTGAGAGAGAGAGAGAGCGTGAGAGAGAGAGAGACGTGAGAGAGAGAGAGCGAGAGCGTGTGAGAGAGAGAGCGTGTAGAGAGAGAGAGCGTGTGAGAGAGAGCGTGGAGAGAGAGAGAGCGTGTGAGGAGAGAGCGGTGAGAGAGCGTGAGAGAGAGAGAGCGTGTGAGGAGAGCGTGTGAGCGTGAGAGAGAGAGAGCGTGGAGAGAGGAGAGCGTGTGAGAGAGCGTGTGAGAGAGAGAGAGCGTGAGAGAGAGAGAGCGTGAGAGAGAGAGCGTGAGAGAGGTGAGAGAGAGCGTGTGAGAGAGCGTGAGAGAGAGAAGCGTGAGAGAGAGAGCGTGTGAGAGAGCGTGAGAGAGCGTGAGAGGAGAGAGCGGAGAGAGCGTGTGAGAGAGGTGAGAGAGAGAGAGAGCGTGAGGAGAGAGAGAGCGTGGAGAGAGCGTGAGAGAGAGAGAGGGTGAGAGAGCGGAGAGAGCGTGTGAGAGAGCGTGAGAAGAGAGAGCGTGTGAGAGAGCGTGAGAGAGAGAGAGAGAGAGCGTGTGAGAGAGCGTGAGAGAGAGAGAGAGCGTGTGAGAGGAGAGAGAGAGTGTGAGAGAGCGTGAGAGAGAGCGAGCGTGTGAGAGAGCGTGAGAGAGAGGAGGGAGAGGCGTTTCGTGTGGTACCGTGAACCAAGCTGTCCTTTGTAACTGTTAACTGAAGTACCCAAGATAGGATTCAGAAAAGGAAAACGGGTGCACTGATATCTGTGGTCATAGATAACTTTGTGAAAGACAATCGAACAGCATAAAGAAATAATTTGTCTTCGTAGACCAGGAAAAGCACCTTTGACAAAGTAAATACAGACTAGCAATGGAAAGCGCTCAAATTGTAACCTTTTAGACACCACTCCCCTCCCCCGCCGTGGGGATGCCGGGTGTTCTCTCAGTATAAATAGTATCCCCACCTTCTGGAAATCCTGAACTACAAATTAATTTCCTCTTTTCTGTCAATCTCTTTGTTTCTGCCTTGTTCCTTTGTTTTCTGTCATTTCTTCCTATCATTTTCTGCCTTGCTGGCCCATTCACTTGTATGTGGTCGATAAAGTCTTGCGTACTTTCTCTTAGGATTGTCAATTGGGTGCATGTATAAAAGTGCATTTTTGGCTTAGTAAAGTGTGATCTGCGAAAGCAGTTTTAGTTAATTTAGGCCCGTTTTTGTATGTGCTTAAGTATCCTTAGTTATGGTTATTTGTATTGAGGTGTGTGGTGTGTGTGATAAATTGGCGGAGTGGTCAACGCCAGGGGCATCTCCGTAGATTAATGCGCGATTGCATTGATATGTGTACTTAACTTTTTTCCTTTTTTTCCGTTGGAGTATTGTATATGTTTGGAAACGGTTATAGCCCTGAAGCTTACGCAGTCGCGCTTTAAACAAAAACAACGATAGCGATAATCTTTTCGACAGCGCCAAAGTCATCTACACATACGTTATACAGACAGCCTGTTTGCGAAGCTACACACCAACGTGACTCGCTGACTGGTTAGAAGTCACATCTGGACTGACACAGGGTTGTGTCCTATCACCAGTAATGTTTATCCTTACGTAAATGTATGAGAGAAGCAGACACCAAACCCAGAATCTTTGAACAAGATGTTTGCAGACGATCTGATACCAGCATATGAAGATCAAAAACTACAGGAACAGTCAATCAGCATGGACACCAGTCGTGAAAAACTGCAGAACGATCACCACCGGCTGAACCGAGAGTCAGAACATCTGGCGATCTTAATAACATCAACGTCAGTGACAATAAACTGAAAGAAGTGAACGAACTCAAACATCTGACAACAGTTTACTTTTGTTAAAAAAAATGTAGCGTCAAAGAGAAATCGCTTACTTTCAGTTCCCAATTGAAACATTTTTTTTCCCTTTTTTTCCATTACATCATATTTTTCCCCGTGGGGATGTCTGGGGCTTTTGCAGAATAAAAAATACCACCCCCTCCCCTTCCGGAAATTCTGTGCTAGAAATTTTTTTTAACACTCGTTATTTGTCTTGTTCCTTTGCTTTTTGTCATTTATCATTTTCTGCCTGGCTTGTCCATTCACCTGTGTGCGTTCTATAAAAAAACCCTCAATATTTTCGTTTAGGATAGGTAATGAAGTGCTTTCTTGGCTCTAAAGAAATTGATGTGCAGACGCAATTCTAGGTAATTTAGGCCGTTTTTTTGTTTTAATATCTTTAGTTACGTTAACATTTGCATTTTAATTTTTTTTAAAATCCCCTGGTGATAAATTGGACGGAATATTCATCGCCAGGGGCGTGTGCTTGGATTATGTGCGCAAATGCATTGATGTGTGTACATGTACTTAAGTTTTCTTTTACAGTTTTTTTCTTTTAATGAGATATGATTACTTTTTGTGATGCTTATAGCCTGATATAGCTCTGCCAGTCGGCTGGGCTTTAAACAACAGTAACAATAACAATACATTATATTCATGTACAAAAGTGAACAAAGTTTTACTGTGTAGTTTTATAAAGTAGATCTTAACTCATGCGTGTGTTATTTTCCCTCATAGTGACTGTATTTTTTGTTTTTTCTGTGTACAGATGGCGAGCTGCCCCAGTCAATGACACTGGAGTTCAGGCCGGACACGACGAGAATCATCACATGCCAGGACAGGATGCTTCTGGGTGACTGCTACTGTCACATCAAGGGAGATGTGGACCTGGTCACCACTCGACACATCAACGTCACTGGTCAGTTCCTTGGTCTTGTTTGTTGTTGTGTGTGTCTGGTTTTGTTGTTGTTGTTGTTGTTGAACCAGAAACACAGAGAAATGAGTCAGAACGCGTATTTGATATATGATGGCAAGGCATGGCAGGGCAAGGCAGGGCAGGGCAGGGCAGAGGCAGAGCAGAGCAGGCAAAGCAGGGCATGGTAAGACAGGGCAGGGCAGGGCAGGGCAGGGCAGGGCAGGGCAGGGCAGGACCTAGACCCAGACCCAGGGCCAGACCCAGAAGACCCAGACCAAGGCTTAGGCCAATTGACGTTTGTCGAGCGTACATGAAAGATGACAAAAAATATATGCGCAAAACTTTAAAAAAAAAAAAAAGAAACGCTACTCAACGTAACGTCACGGAATTTGGTGCTATTGTTTTGTGAAGTTTTGTGCATTTAGTCGTTACTGTCTTTCGTATACACTTGACGAAGGCCAGTTGTCCGAAATTTGTTCTTACCTTGTCTTGTTATGTCAAATACGGATTCTGATTCATATTTGTATATTTCTGGTTCTTGTTTGCTCGACACCGGCAGTCACTTAAATATTCATTAGTAGTTTCTGCTGTGTTGTTGTGTTGTTGTTTATGTTTTTTGTCCCCTCCCCCCTCCCCCATCCATGGGGATGCCGGGGGCTCTTTCAGTATCAAGAGTATCCCCACCTTCTGGAAATTTTGTGCTAGAAATTTCCTCTTTCCTGTCACTCTCTTTGTTTCTGCCTTGTTGCTTTGATTTTTGTCATTTCTACCTATCATTTTCTGATTTGCTGGTCCATTCACCTGTATGTGTTCGATGAAGACTTAGTACTTTTTCTTAAGATTGATAATTGGGCACATGTATTAAGTGCACTTTGGCTTTAAGGAGGTGAGGTATGCGGAAGCAATTTGAGGTAATTCATGCCCGATTTTTGTATATATTTTGGTGTCCTTAGGTATGCTTAAATTTATATTCAGGTGTGTTTTTTAAATCCCCTGTGCGATAAATTGGACGGAGTGGAGTGGTCAACGCTGGGGGTGTGTCCTTAAATTGTGTGAGAATGCATTGATATGTGCACTTAAGGTTTTTCTTTTTTTTTCTGTTGAAGTTTTGTATATTTTGAAGCGGTTATAGCCCTGATATGGCTCTTCGCAGTTGGCTTGGCTTTAAACAACTATAACAATAACATCAACAATCTATTTTTTGTTTCTCTGGCCTCATCTTCTGCAGCAGGTTTGTATCATTGATCCTATGGCGTTCATGTCGGTTTGTCTGACACAAACTCCAGACTGTGAAACTGAGGTGATCACAAGATCAGGACGGGAAGGGGAAAGGATCTGTGATGGTTTCTCACAATGCTGAGGTTGGCCATGATGCATCCTGCCATCAGCTAATCCAGACACATTTATAGTATTGGTCGGGGAAATTTGAGCAACACCCACAATCATGCATCCAAGGAGTGGATGAGACACGACTGTGTGGTTGCAATCTTCCCAATCTTCCCAATGAGCCGGCAGTACATATATTTAACATCGTGTTGGAGCTGGTTGAGATCGGAAAAAAAACAAAAAAACAAAAAACAAAAAAAAACAACAACAAACCTACCGTGATATGAAATGGTGAGAATTTGAACCTGAAGCCTGTCTGTTGTTGTTGTGTGTTTACTTCGTCACATTGAATGACATTCTTGGGATAGCGCTGGATGATATCTTCCTCTGCCTTCGCGCTGTTTCTGACATGTCTGAAATGTTGTTCGATGGTTTGGTCCACACAGTGCCAGACGGGGATGACGGGAGCTTTTTCACTATGTGTATTGTCCCCATCTTCAGCAAATTCTGTGCTAGAAATGTCCTCGTTTCATGTTACAGGCTGCACAACAAAGAACGTAATGGGGAAAATCGTCATGACACCTGTCTGTTTGGTCAACTGTCCTGGGACAGTATTCAAGTGCACGATATTGCTTGTATACATGTTAGGATGCTGAAACCGTGTTGTCCACATGTTGTGATGGTACAATCATGTTGTCCACATGTTGTGATGTGCGTGTGTGTGTTGTGTGTGTGTGTGTGTGTGTGTGTGTGTGTGTGTGTGTTGTGTGTGTGTGTGCTCTGTTTGAAATTTGGAGTTTGTTTCAAGAGGGATTCATTGTATTCGGACAAGTCCATATGCGCTCCATCCAAATCTGCCATCAGTTATCTGGCAGACTCCCTGAACCCGCTCAAAACCCTATGCGCTGACAAGATCTTGGACCGTAAGTGGAAAGGAGGAAGGGTGGGTGGGGAAGACCTTTGACACAAAAAGTTGACATATAATCAGAATGATGGAAACATTATGATTGGCAGCAAACAGGCAATGAGTGTGTGTGTGTGTGTGCGTGTGCGTGTGCGTGTGTGTGTGTGGTGTGCGTGTGCGTGTGCGTGTGCGTGTGTGTGTGTGTGTGTGGGTGTGTGTGTGTGTGTGTGTGTGTGTGTGTGTGTGTGTGTGTGTGTGTGCTATGTGTGAACATGTTTGTGTGTTGTGTGTGATTGTGTGTGTGTGTGTGTGTGTGGTGTGTGTGTGTGTTGTGTGTGCTCTGTGTGCGTGCTCTGTGTGTGTGGTCTGTATGCTTTTTGTGTATGCATGTGTGTGTTGTGTGCTATGTGTGAACATGTTTGTGTGTTGTGTGTGATTGTGTGTGTGTGTGTGTGTGTTGTATGTGTGTGTATGTATTGTGTGTGTGTGTAAGTATATGTGTTTGCATGTTGTGCGCTTGCAAACGATTTCTTGCACATACATATGTGACTTTGAATGTGTCAACATTATTTGCCTTGGCATTTATTTAATACAAGCACACTTACATGGGTTATGCCAACGTCGTGATGTATAGCCTACATTATGTGCATACTTGGTCGTACGTGCGCTCTGTATTCTCATCACTGTGTCTATATGAGGACCTCAGATTTTTTTCAACAGAACTGAGTCATCCACTCAAAGACGTTTGATTTTGATTTTGTTATGTAACTTGTCACCAGACTGCCGAATGAGCTTCATCAGTGTAATTGGAAACAAACCTTTCGATCCTGCTGAGATCACACCACGACACTGGCAGACCACAGGCCTGGACATGGAGCCCTACATCTTCCGCAAGCTTTGCTCCTTCCACCTTGTCAACGTCTTTATCACCACACGAGGCATGTTCGATGACAACCGAGGCTTCCCGTCCCCGTTCAAGGGAGCGAAGAAGAGCCGCTGACCTTACAAGGTACGAAATCCAAAAACAAGTGTTGTCACTCTTGATCGAGCAAACCTGAAACAGAAAAACACGATTGTAGGATCAGAACGCGCATGTGATATTACAGGACAAGACAGGCACACATTTTCGACCAAAGGACTTTGTCAAGTGTAAAACATACGACAACGAAAAACAGGTATCAAACATTAACAGGGGGTAAAAACAGCAAACGCCCCTATTGTTTGTTTGTTGTTCTTTCATTTATGTTTACGCTTGACAAATCCCCCCATAGGGATGCCGGGGGCTCTTTCAGTACGTATAAATAGTATCCCTACCTTGTGATAATTCTGTGTTAGAAATTTTCCTTTTTCTTTCTCTCTTTCTTTCTCTGCCTTGTTCCTTTGCTTTCTGTCATTTCTTCCTAGCATTTCCTGCTTTGCTGGTCCATTCATCTGTATGTGTTCGATACTTTCTCTTAGGATTGATAATTCGGTACACGTATTAATTGCATTTTTGGGTCTAGGGAAATGAGATATACAGAAGCAATTTTAGGTGATTTAGGCCCGTTTTTGTTTCAATGTCCTTAGTTATGTTTATATTTGTATTCAGGTATGTTTCTTAAATCCCCTGTGCGATAAATTGGACGGGATGGCAAACACCAGGGGCATCTGCTTAGATTACGTGTGCGAATGCATTATGTGTACTTAGTTTTTTTCTTTTTTTCCTTTTGAAGTATTGTGTATGTTTTGAAATGGTTGCAGCTGTGGTACAACTCGCGCAATCGACTGGGCTTTAAACAATAACATAACAATAGCAATAACAATAACAATAGCAATAACAATAACGCTTGACAAAGGCCAGTTGGCGGAAAATTTGCGCCTGGCTTGATCTTAGATCCAAAGCAAGTGCGACTGCCCGCGCCCAAGCAAACAGGAACCAGAAGAAGAAAACCAACGCAAGCGCGTATTCAAGACAAAGACCGGTTGGCCGAAAATTTGCGCTTGTCTTGTCTTGTTTTGTTGAATACGCGCTTGCGTTGGTTTTCTTGTTCGTCTGGTTCCTGTCTTGATCTTGTCATATTTAATGCACGTTCTGATTTGTGTTCGTGTTTTTCTGGTCCCTGAAAAGGTACGTTCAATGTTCGCATGCCCGGTGCTCTTTCCGACACGAGGGAGCCGCCAGCGGGAGGCAAGATCTACGTGCAGCATTTTCTACTGGCCTGGTGCTGGTACCAGAACCTGGATGAAGGATACTGCAGGTCCAGCAGACGGAAGGTGTCTGTCATGTCGGTCTGTCGGCAGGTGGTCGTGAAGACCCAGTGCTCGCTACTGCTGTTAGCCAACACCATGCTGAGAAAGCCCCACCGCCTTGCTGAGGTGAGTAGGGTTAACCCTTTAACTCCCGCCTCCTATTTACCAGCTGCAAAAACTTAACCATTTCACTTACTCACCCTATTCACCAGCTTCCTAAGCTGGCGGAGAGGGTGAGGGAGTGAAGCTGGTGGAGAGGGTGAGGAAGTGAAAGGGTTAGTCTTCCGAGACTAAGACTTATCTCTTATTGCTATGAAAACCACCAAAGGAATTATGGACACTACAGAAAGATAGATGAAAAAGAAGGAAAGAAATGACCCATACCTTTATGCGTTCTGTGTATTAAAATGATGACTGGGTACTTATGTTAGTAGCAGTTTTAGCTCAAGGTAGTGTGAGGTGCTTAGTGGCAATTTTAAGAACTGTACTTAGTTATGTTTCAGCATATCTATTCAGATTTGTTTGTTTTAATCGCCTTGATAATTCAGTGGAATGGCCAACGCCACAAGCATATGAGAATATATACGTGAATGCGATAACACATGTACTTATTTTGTTCCATGCTTTTATTTTCAGGTCATGGCTGTGTTTAAATGTGCATTTTGTTTGGATTGGTCACAGCATTGATATGACTCTGAGCAGTCGGATGGGCTTTAACACTAATGTAATGATAATAACAATAATCGTCCAAATATCTTTAGTGAAAAAAGTAATTGTCTGAATGTTGTTTCTGAAAAGAATCAATCGTCTAAATGGTCCTCACTGGAAAATATTGTCTGTCCTTCGTGAACAATTAATTCTCCAAGAAGGCCTGATTGGCGCAGAGGTATAACACTGGTCCTCCAATCTGTCAGGACGAGTTTGCACGGGCTTCCAGTCCACCCGGACGTAAATGGGTCTTTGACTTTTGTTCTAAGATAAGCGAAGCCATGAGATTTGTATCACAGTGCTCTCACTGCTGGCTTTAAGCACAAACAAAAAAGTGTACAACCTCTTCTCTCCTACGACTTGACGGTGATGTGACGACCTCTAAGCTTCCATCTTTAATCGTTTGAATTCACTTTGAGAAAGTTTATGGTCTGGAAATACTTGCCAGGAATATACAGAAATAGACCCGAACGCGTATTTCATAGAACCAAACAAGATGTACATAGACATTTTGTGTATTTCAGGTTCTTATTTGATTGAACGTTGGCAGTCATTTTGGTTCAAATGAGATATCCGGAAACAATTTTCGTTAATTTAGGCCCGTTTTTGTTTTATTGTCTTTAGTTTTGTTTCAGTTTGTATTCAGGTATGTTTTTAAAATCCCCTGTATGATAAATTGAGTTGTCAACGCCAGGGGCATCTCCTCAGATTATGTGTACGAATGCATTGATCTGTTTACTTAATTTTCTTTAGCTTTTTTTTTTCCTGTTGAAGTATCGTCTGTTTTGGAACGGTTATAACCCTGATATGGCTCTAAAATAAATGAAATAGAATCACTTTGATTTAGAGTGAATATACCAAATGAAAAAAAAAAGTCGTCTTAGTGTAATACGAAATCCAAAACAAGTGTGACCGCCCGCGTTCAAGCAAACGGGAACCAGAAAAAAAAAAAAACGAAAAAAAAAAAAAAATCAGAACGCGTATTCAATATAACTAGACAAGACAGGAAAAAAATCAGAACGCATATTTAACACAACCAGACAAGACAGGAAAAGAATCAGAACGCATATTTAACACAACCAGACAAGACAGGAAAAGAATCAGAACGCATATTTAACACAACCAGACAAGACAGGAAAAGAATCAGAATGCATATTTAACACAACCAGACAAGACAGGAAAAAAATCAGAATGCATATTTAACACAACCAGACAAGACAGGAAAAGAATCAGAACGCATATTTAACACAACCAGACAAGACAGGAAAAGAATCAGAACGCATATTTAACACAACCAGACAAGACAGGAAAAAAATCAGAATGCATATTTAACACAACCAGACAAGACAGGAAAAGAATCAGAACGCATATTTAACACAACCAGACAAGACAGGAAAAGAATCAGAACGCATATTTAACACAACCAGACAAGACAGGAAAAAAATCAGAACGCATATTTAACACAACCAGACAAGACAGGAAAAAAATCAGAACGCATATTTAACACAACCAGACAAGACAGGAAAAAAATCAGAACGCATATTTAACACAACCAGACAAGACAGGAAAAGAATCAGAACGCATATTTAACACAACCAGACAAGACAGGAAAAGAATCAGAACGCATATTTAACACAACCAGACAAGACAGGAAAAGAATCAGAACGCATATTTAACACAACCAGACAAGACAGGAAAAGAATCAGAACGCATATTTAAACACAACCAGACAAGACAGGCGCCTGTTTGTATTTAATACGCGTTCTGATTCTTTTCTCGTGGTTTTTTTTGTTTTTTTTGGTGGTTTTCGTCTTAGTGTGTTGAGTTAAAGACAAAGTGTGTGGATATTGACCATGTGCGCTGTGTGTGGCAGTACATACTGAATGCTGACTGGGGGGATCGCGGCAGGATACACAAGTGGTTTGGGTGTCGGCGTCGTGGCGGTCTCCTTAGGGCAGACCTGTGGATGCCCTACCAAGGCCTGGCCCCCGACGAGCTGTTCCCCGTCGATGTCCAAATCCACAACAGCAGTGACCGCACCATCACGTCGGCTTCCTTGCATTTGATGCAGGTATCACAATGGGCGTGGAAGTGTGGAGAGATGGGGGAGATGGAGGGGTGGGGTGGGGAGGAGAGAGGGTTTGAGTGTGTAAAGGGAAAACTTTGTTACTTATGGAAGGACAGAAGCGTTAAGATGCATTAGATCTTAGTACGTACGTACACACACCGGAGCGGGCCCGTGACACACGCACGTAGGTACACGCACACGCGCGGGCACACGCGGGCACACACACGCCCACACACACGCCCACGCGCACACGCACGCGCACACACGCCCACACACACGCACGCACACGCACACACACACGCACAGATACAAGCTCGATCACTTTAAGAGTTAGTCATCTCCCTCATTCACTCGCACACGCACATGCACATACACGTACACACACATACCCACATGCAATCATCAGTAAATATTCTGTAACAAAATGGACGTGTAACATGTATCTTATTTTGTGCATTCTGCTCTGTTACCACTACTGCTGCCATACTATTACTGCTACTACACCTACAGATGCCACTACTACTGTTATTGCTGCTTCTGCTGTAACTACTTCTGCTACTGCTGCTACTACTACTGACGTTGGTACTACATCTACTACCATTACTACTACTGCTACTTACCTGCTACTTGTGCTGCTGCTGCTGCTGCTGCTACTACTACTACTATTGCTGCTGCTGCTTTTACTACTGCTACTGCAGCTACTGCTGCAATTGCTGCTTCTGCCGCTATGGTTACTACTACTACAACTAATGCTACTACTACTATTGCTTCATCTACAACTACCACTTCAACTGCTACTCCCACTACTACTTCTGCTACTACTACAGCTACTACTTTAGTTATTTCTACTACTGCTGCTACTACTATTACTGCTATGAGTGCTACAGCTGCTGCCGCTGCCACTATTACTACTACTACTACTGCTGTTGCTATTACTATTGCTTCTACTACTACTGCTGCTGCCACTACTACTGCTGTTATTGCTATTACTTCAACAACTGCTACTACGATTCCTTCTGCTACTACTAATTCTACAATTCTGCTATTTCCACGGCTACTGCTACTACTGCTGGTGCTGCTATGCCCATTGAAACATTTATGGATTAGACTTCTGACTTAAGTTGAAATAACTTCTCTGCGTCAGATTTTCTTTTTAAATTTTACCAATAGCGCGGTCCCGGAAAACTTTCAGTTTGCTTGCAGTATCTTGCAACATTTTGTGGTATTCCCCTTTGGGGGTTCCGGGGGCTCTTCTGTATAAATAGAATCTCCACTTTCTGGAAATTCGGTGCCAGAAATTTCTTCTATTCTATCGCTGTTTGTGCCTTGCTCCTTTGCTGTCTGTTATCTCTATATATCATTTTCTGCCTTGCTGGTCCCATTAACCTGTATGTGTTCGATAAAGTCTTACATACTTTCTCTTAGGATTGATATTGGGTACATGTATTAACTGACGATTTAGCCCCCAGGATGTGCAGAAGCAATTTTAGATTGATTTAGACCGCTTTTATGTTTTGGTGTACTTACTTTACTGTTACTTTCTTGATAAATTTCCTCCTTTCTATCAGTCTGTTTCTTCCTTGCACATGTGTTAACTGTCATATCTTCCACACCCATTTTGTGCTTTGCTGGTCCATTTTTCTTCCTTGCACATGTGTTAACTGTCATATCTTCCACACCCATTTTGTGCTTTGCTGGTCCATTTTTCTTCCTTGCACATGTGTTAATTGTCATATCTTCCACACCCATTTTGTGCTTTGCTGGTCCATTTTTCTTCCTTGCTCATGTGCTTACTGTCATATCTTCCACACCCATTTTGTGCTTTGCTGGTCCATTTTTCTTCCTTGCACATGTGCTTACTGTCATATCTTCCATACCCATTTTGTGCTTTGCTGGTCCATTTTTCTTCCTTGGATATGTGCTTACTGTCATATCTTTCATACCCATTTTGTGCTTTGCTGGTCCATTTTCCAGAAAGCCTTGTACATTTTGTCTTTTGGGTTCACATGTTAAGTGCATTTTCGCTTCAAAGAAATGTGAACTGCTCAGTGGCATATTTAGGTAGTGCAGGCCAGATTTCGTGTATGCGTTCGTGTATTTAGTTATGTTCGTGCGTTTGTGTTGTTTTATTTTGAATTCTCCTGGTAATGAGTTGGGCGGAATGGCCGACGAAAAATGCACAATCTTGGATCAATTGCGTGAATGCAGTGAGATGTGTAATTAATTTTGTTTTTTAGATTTTCATTTTTTAAGGTTCAGCTTGTACTGGATGTGTGCGTGTTGTTTGATATGGTTGAAGCCCTGATATGGCTCTGAGCAGTCGGCTGGGCTACTGACACTAACAACAATGATAATAACAACAATAATAATAATAATAATAATGATAATAATGATAATAATGATAATAATGATGATAATAATAATAATATAAAAATTGTGTTTTCGTATAATCCAGAAAATCCGGTTTTCAAGGGGCAATAAATGCTTCAGGCGAATGGAGATGGTTTCTGAGGAGGAACTGAGTAGCTTCCCCTTAGAATCGGTGCCGGCGCACGCGAATTGGACAGCTACCGTGGTGGGTCTGTCTGTCCCCCCGACCTGTCACACCAACGGCTGTTTTCCCGACTCCCGTTTTCTCACCATCGAGTTTTATGTCACGGTAGGGTGTGTGTGTGTGTGTGTGTGTGTGTGTGTGTGTGTGTGTGTGTGTGTGTGTGTGTGTGTGTTACACACACAAGAGAGAGAGAGAGAGAGAGAGGAAGAGAGAGAGAGTTAGGAGGGGGTGAGTGTATGTGTGTGTTTTGAGTACTAATCTGTTGATTTAATAGAAAACTATTTTAAGATAGAGAAAGTTGTAATTTTATGTGGTGTTCTTGTGTGTGTGTGTGTGTGCGAGCGTGTTTGTGTGTGTGTGTGTGTGTGTGTGTGTGTGTGTGTGTGTGTGTGTGTGTGGAGTGCGCGTGTGTGTGTGTGAGTGCGTGTGTGCGTATATTGTGTGTGTGTGTGTATTGTGTGCGCGCGTGTTTGTGTGTGTGTGTGGTGAACATGCATGCGTGCGTACGTATGTGAATGGTGTGTGTGTGTGTGCGTGTGTGTACGTGCGTGTGCTTGTGTGGGTGTATGTGTGTATGTTCCCGTGGATGGGTGGCAACAGAAGTAAGATTACGGGATAGTGAGTGCATCATGGGGAGAGTGACGGGGTGGGGGTTAAGAGAAAAAAGGACTGAACCAGAACACAACTAACCACTAACTATATACTGGTCTCACATCACAGAAAGCCTTCCATTCGATACACAAAGCCTCCGCTGCATATTATAAGATGAAAACAATATTTCACAACCCCTCTAGTCTGTCGTCCACTTCGAGGAAAGAATAAAAGGAAATAAATAAGTAAATAAGTAAATGAAAAAGTAAATAGATAAATAAATGAATATATAAATAAATGAATAAATACATAAATAAATAAGTGAATAAATAAACAAATAAATAAAATAAAAAGAATATGTAGATAGATAAACAAAGTAAGAAATGAGAAATAAGAAACAACAATAAATATACACACACTCACATACGTATACATACACACCTCGACCCACAAGGTGATGAGGATGAGTGCAAATCATGGTTGCATCGAACACTCGTGCCCCTTATGTACCCAGCACATCACCCGTGTTCTTGTTCCCATCTGAAGGCCATGTCACCTGTGACCCCTGGGTTGGGGATGGTGGACCCGTTGGGTAAGAGGATGGTGGACCCGTTAGATTGAGATGGTGGACCCGTTGGTAGGGAATGGTGGACCCTTGGATGATGGATGTAGACCCGTTGGTTGGGATGGTGACCCTTGGGTGAGGATGGTGGACCCGTTGGTTGGGAATGGTGGACCCGTTGGATTGGGATGGTGGACCCTTGGGTAGAGGATGGTGGACCCGTAGGTTGAGGATGGTGACCGTTGGTTGAGTTTGGTGACCCGTTGGATGGGAATGGTGGACCGTTGGTTGGATGGTGACCCGTTGGGTATGGGGATGGTGGACCCGTTGGGTAGGGGATGGTGGACCGTTGGGTAGGATGGTGACCCGTTGGTAGGGGATGGTGGACCGTTGGGTTGGGGATGGTGGACCCGTTGGGTAGGGGATGGTGGACCCGTTGGGTAGTATGGTGACCCGTTGGGTAGGGATGGTGGACCCGTTGGGTAGGGATGGTGGACCCGTTGGGTAGGGATGGTGGACCCGTTGGGTTGAGTATGGCTGACCCGTTGGGTAGGGATGGTGGACCCGTTGGGTTGAGTATGGTGACCCGTTGGTAGGGATGGTGGACCCGTTGGTTGAGTATGGCTGACCCGTTGGTAGGGATGGTGGACCCGTTGGTTGAGTATGGCTGACCCGTTGGGTAGGGATGGTGGACCCGTTGGTAGGATGGGACCCGTTGGGTTGAGTATGGCTGACCCGTTGGGTAGGGGATGGTGGACCCGTTGGGTAGGGATGTGGACCGTTGGTGAGTATGGCTGACCCGTTGGGTAGGGATGGTGGACCCGTTGGGTAGGGATGGTGGACCGTTGGGTTGAGTATGGCTGACCCGTTGGGTAGGGATGGTGGACCGTTATGGGTTGAGTATGGCTGACCCGTTGGGTAGGGGATGGTGGACCGTTGGGTTGAGAAATGGCTGACCCGTTGGGTAGCGGGAATGGTGACCCGTTGGGTAGGGGATGGTGGACCCGTTGGGTAGGATGGTGACCCGTTGGGTGGATGTGGACCCGGTTGGATTGGATGTGGACCGTTGGTAGGGGATGGTGACCCTTGGGTAGGATGGACCGTTGGGTAAGGATGGGACCGTTGGGTTGGATGGTGGACCTGTTGGGTTTGGGATAGTGGACCGTTGGTAGGGGAGGGTGCACCCATTGGGCTAAGGATGGACCGTTGGGTTTGGAGGTGGACCGTTGGTTGGGATGGTGGACAGTTGGGTATGGAGGTAGGGTGGACCCGTTGGGTAGGGGATGGTGGACCCGTTGGGTTGGGGATGGTGGACCCGTTGGGTTGGGGATGGTGACCGTTGGATTGGGGATGGTGGACCCGTTGGGTTGGGGATGGTGGACCCGTTGGGTTGGGATGGTGGACCGTTGGATTGGGATGGTGGACCCGTTGGGTGGGGATGGTGGACCCGTTGGTTGGGGATGGTGGACCCGTTGGTTGGGATGGTGACCCGTTGGGTAGGGATGGTGGACCCGTTGGATGGGGATGGTGGACCCGTTGGTAGGGGATTGTGGACCCGTTGGGTTGGGGATGGTGGACCCGTTGGATTGGGGATGGTGGACCCGTTGGGTAGGGATGGTGGACCCGTTGGGTTGGGATGGTGGACCCGTTGGATGGGGATGGTGGACCCGTTGGTAGGGATTGTGGACCCGTTGGGTTAGGGATGGTGACCCGTTGGGTTAGGGGATGGGACCCGTTGGGTATGGGATGGTGGACCCGTTGGGTTGGGGATGGTGGACCCGTTGGGATGGGGATGGTGGACCCGTTGGGTTAGGGATGTGGACCCGTTGGGTTAGGGATTGGTGGACCCGTTGGAATGGGATGGTGGACCCGTTGGGTTAGGGATTGTGGACCCGTTTGGGATTAGGGATGGATGGTGGACCCGTTGGGTTGGGATGGTGGACCCGTTGGGTTGGTATGGTGACCCGTTGGGTAGGGATGGTGGACCCGTTGGGTGGTGATGGTGGACCCGTTGGGTAGGGGATGGTGGACCCGTTGGGTAGGGATGGTGACCCGTTGGGTAGGGATTGGTGGACCCGTTGGGTTGGGGATGGTGGACCCGTTGGGTTGGGATGGTGGACCCGTTGGGATGGGGATGGTGGACCCGTTGGGTTAGGGATTGTGGACCCGTTGGGTTAGGGGATGTGGACCCGTTGGTGGGGATGGTGGACCCGTTGGGTTAGGGATTGTGGACCCGTTGGATTGGGATGGTGGACCCGTTGGGTTGGGGATGGTGGACCGTTGGTTGGTTGGGGATGGGATGTGGACTCGTTGGGTTGGGGATGGTGACCCGTTGGTTGGGGATTGTGGACTCGTTGGGTTGGGATGGTGGACCCGTTGGGGAGGGGATTGTGGACCCGTTGGTTGGGGAGGTTGACCCGTTGAGTTGGGCCATGGGATGGTGGTCCCACTGGTTGGGGACGGTGGACCCTTACCAACATAGGTGTAGCCTTTCTCAGAGCGGGTGGTTGCAGGCAGTGTGTTGTGTGGACAGCTGAAGGTGCAGTACCAGTCCTGTGGTGTCCTGACCTGTTCCGTCACGTGCTATGTGGCAGTCCCAGGAGTGAGATACCGGAAAAACCGATGATCCCTTGCAGGCTGCCCATTTTTCCGTGAGTCAGTCTTCCGGTCTGCCGGTCTTCTTCGCTGTCTTCCTGACTCTCTGCCAGTCTTCCTGTCTTTATCTTTCTGTCCGTCGTCTCGTCTGTCTTATCACATTCTTCATGTCTTTTCTGTCTTCCTGTCTCGCTCTATTTTCCTATTTGTTTTCCTGTTTGTCTACCTGTTCGTAGTTTGTGTGTGTGTGTGTGTGTGTGTGTGTGTGTGTGTGTGTGTGTGTGTGTGTGTGTGTGTGTGTGTGTGTGTGTGTGTGTGTGTGTGTGTGTGTGTGTGTGTGTGTGTGTTGTGTGTGTGTGTGTGTGAGTGTGTGTGTCTGTGTGTGTGTGTGTGTGTGTGTGTGTGTGTATGTGTGTGTGTATGTGTGTGTGAGGTGATGGGGGAGGAGAATGGTAGTAGTGATGGTGGAGGGGGGGGGGCGGTGGTCGCGGGTGGGGAGAGTATTGGGGAAATACACGTCTTTAATGTTCGTGTCACGTAGAGATCTAAAAAAAACCCAACTGATCATTTGGAAAGCATGTGTGCTGCACGAAATGTTTCTCAGATTGTGACGGGGACATGGCTGATGACAGTATTCCAAAAGCCTGGAGTGAAAGGAAAGTCTCAGAAGACTGGCTACAAACAGTAGTAAACCCCATCTGAAAAAGGAAAGGCAGTGAAAGAGACTGCGGCTTGCATTGAGCAATATCACATTGAGCCATTACGTTCTTTGGTCAACTGATCATACTGCAATCCCACCAGCTGGCTCAACAAGTATACAACATAGAAATCGATATAAAACGAGAGGCAGACCAAGGAAGACCTGGATCGATGGCGTGAAAGAAACCTTGACCTCACTTAATTTCTCCTCTTCAGTCTTCCAGCTTGGTTCTGATCGTCAGCTATTTTCCCCCTTGACATCTATGATAGTAACAGCAGACAGACCGAAAAAAAAGTAAGAAGAAGAAAAGTTTGAAAAGTTTAATCCAATCACTTCTAGCGTTGGAAAATAAAGTATCCTTGACATTGTCAATGTCTTTTCTTCCTTCCCCTCTCTCTCCGTCTCTCCCTCTTGTCTCTGTCTGTCCCTGTTTCACTGTTAAGGGTTGACATGTATTTGCTTTACATGTGTCTGCCTTTATCTTTCATGCTTTCTATTTTCGTAAAGCACATGAGCTGTTGGCACATCTGTATATAAAAGTTATTGTCTCACAACTCGTTTCTTATGTGTTTCGGTTCATCCGTTTTTTGAATATACTTATATTGTGTGTGTACATGTAGAGTAGCAAACATTTGTTTGAAGATTTGTTCAGTGAGACCTAATGCTAATATCCCTGAGTAATAAAGCGTTCTGATGCCTGAAGTCTGGAGTCTGGAGTCTGAACTCTGTCTGTCTGTCTGTCTCTGTCTCTCTCTGTCTCTTTCTCTCTCTCTTTTTCTCTGTTCTCACACGCACGCGCGCGCGCACAACACACAAACACACACACACACACAAACACACACAAACACACACACACAAACACACACACACACACACACACACACACACACACACACACACACACACAACATATATATATATATATATGTATGTATGTATATACATACACACATACACACACATACACACACACGTAGAGGAATATACAAACTTTGTTGTTTTGTTGCTCTTTATACAAAGACATTGACAAAAGAACCAAAACGGACCAACGTTTTACAACTTTATTACATTCACTTTCCTGTCTCGTATGCTTGAGTAAATTGTTATTAATGGCACATTTTCTCAGTCTTTCGATTTTGTATGGCGAAGTCTGGATGTAAAAAAACATTTGCATCTTATTCTATAACACTGAAAATAAATTTGTCTTGTCTCCCAAATCGTTCCAGTTACTGCAACTGTTATCTGCAGAGCTCAAATTCAGGAACCGTACAGTGGGTATAGTGTTTAGCATAAGCCAGTATACCCTTGGTGTCTGACCTTCATAGACTACTTTCAGTCTTTACTTTGCAACAGTAAATATTTCAGCGTAGAAATGCACATCCTTGATATACAACATACACAGAGACTGTTTCATGGACGTTACTTTTTAGCGTAGGTCTGTAGGCCTACATTGTTGATATATGACTACATATAAAAGGTTACATGGACGTTACTGTGCAACAGTAAACTTCTTAGCGTAGGTCTGTACATTGTTGATATATGACCTACACACACACACACACACACACACACACACACACACACACACACACACACACACACACACACACACACACACACACACACACACATCATACACATATACATACATAGGTTTCATGGACGTTACTGTACAACAGCTGCCGTGGCCTGGGAGTATTTTGATGCAGGACGTCTGCCGTTTGATCTGGAATGGCCAACTTTCCGGCGCTTACTTGAACCACAGCTGTTAGAGCGTAGTCCTCTCCTGGCCCAAGAAGATCACGTCAGTTGGTAAGGCTTCTGTGTCCTATTCAGTTAGTCATTTTTTCCACTCACTCGTTCAGTCACTTATTTGTTCATGCATCATTCACCTATCAATACATTTATGCCCTCTTCAGTGAGGATGCCGGAGGCTCTTTCAGTATAAGTAGTGTCCCCACCTGGAAATCCTGTGCTAGAAATTAACTGTTTTTCTTGTTTGTTTGTGCCTTGTTCTTTTGTTTTTAATTTTTTACCTTTTCTGCCTTGCTGGTCCATTCACCTGTACGTGTTCTTCACACACTCGCTGTTAGGATTAACAACTGAGTACACATGTGAACTGCACTTTTGGCTATAAGGGAACGCCATGTGCAGAAGCAATTTTAGGTAATCTAGGCCATTTTGTATGTTTTAGTGCACTTTCTTGCATTTCTATAATTGTATTAAGATTTGTTTTTTAAATCCATTGTGATAAATTGAGCGAATGGTCAACGCCAAGGGCGTATCTTTAGATTATATGCGCAAATGCGGTGGTATGTGCAAGGAATTTTCTTTTCTAGTTTTTTTTTCTCAGGGTCTGGGAGATGTGTGTGTTTTGAGATTGGTTATAGTCCTCATATGGTTCTATGCAATCGGCTGGGCTTTAAACTTTTTAATGATCTGTCCATTGATTCGCTGAATTAGCATGCATTCACTCACCGATTTCAGTATAGGTAAGGTTTTTTTCCCATTTTTCTTACTCTTAAGATTTATACAAACACAAAATACAATCAACTTCGAGTTTTTCCTTTAATATGTTTCAAGTCCCCGAACGGCTAGACTCCACTATGTATCTGAACTGCTCTGTATCTGTGCACCTTCTCGTCATCGCCGCTCCCCACCTGACACTGGGGACTTACGAAGTTACCTGATAACACCGACTGGAAGGCTGGGGGTTCCCATCCCCATCAGGCATGTCAAAATGTTTTTATCCCATCCGGCTCTTACCCAGAGTTCATTAGTGGCTTCCTGCAGGACAAGGACCGAACTCTTTATACCCTTCAGTATCGTCAGACACAGAAAGGGGAGACGGTGCTATCTGAATCGCTTAGAACGTTCAGGGCAGTTACGAAAACTAAACCTAAAGACTATACATGTAATTGAAGGAATAAAAGATAAGCGGGTTGACCTTTACTGGTCAGGGAAGAGAAGGGGGGTGGGTGGGGTGGGGTGGTGGGGTGGGGCCAGACGTATTCCACTGACTTAAAAAATGTAGCTGTACTGTCTCCATAGCCTACTCTGTTGGTCCCATTGTCTCCACTTTACGGTGATGGGCAAGTGCCTGGGTCGTTAGAGGAAAGTTTACTCCGGTCCAGTGTGTGGTGTTCTCTCTCCGTCTTGCTCTGTCTGACCCGTGTCCTTTCTCCTTGTACTGATTGTTCCCTGGAGGACGGTCGTTGACAGTCCACTGGATCTTATTACATGACCACACCATCTTGGTTTCTCCTCCTTATTGTGGACAGCAGGTCTCTGGTGTGTCTCACTGTTGGGCATTTTTTTCCTTCCCACTTTGTCGTTTTTAATGTAATCATTGTATCTACTGTATACCAGCTGATTTAACAGTGACGACATCGGAGAGGAAGGAAAGGCTCTAACGGTTTTCATGTTCGAAATATCCCGACAATACATGCAAAAATCGGTACTGAGAGATATTGCGCTCCAACAGCAGCCAGTAGACAATAAACGTTATTCAAGTTTATTCAAATTCTATTTCCTTGATTGTGCTGAAGTAGTATCTGCCAACAGAGGGCGACATGATGTACAACTGGACAGATCTCGTTATCAGCGTGATTTCATTCTCTTCCTTCTCCTCGTCGTCACCGGATAGAACGCAATAGTCACGTGGTTAAACGTCAGATTTCAATCAGAAGGCCCTGAGTTTGACACACCCTGACACCTCTGCCTGGAGGATGAAGTGGGGGGGGGGGGGGCGCGGAGGTTTTTCCCATCTCCCAGGTTAACATGTCCCCCAGTGGGGATGCCGGGGCTCTTTCAGTATAAATAATGTCCCCACCTTCTGGAAATTCTGTGCTAGAATTTTTCTCTTTTCTTTCACTCTCTTTGTTTCTTCCTCCTTTGCTTTCTGTCATTTCTATCATTTTCTGTCTTTCTGGTCCATTCACGTTTGTGTTCGATAAAGTCTTACATTTTTTTGAGGATTGATAATTGGATATATGTATTGAGTGCATTTTTGGCTCTAGGGAAATGAGGTATGCTGAAACAATTTTAAGTAATTTAGGCCTGTTTTTATATATGTTTTAGAGTCCTTAGTTATGTGTAAAATTGCATTCAGATTGTTTTAAAATCCCGTGTGATACATTGGACGGAGTGGTCAATGCCAGGGGCATCTCTTTAGATTAAGTGCACGAATGCATTGATATGTGTACTTCATTTTCTTTTCCTTTTTTACCCTGTTGAAGTATTGTGTATGTTTTGAAACGGTAATAGCCCTGATGTGGCTCTGCACAGGCACTTGGACTTTAAGCAGAAATAACAATAACAATTGTATTATCATTCGTGTATGTGTACGTATGTTTATGACCATAGGTATATGTGTATGTATGGCTAGACTTTGTAAACATTCGATTGTGAATGTGTATTAATGCCAGTATTCTGATGTGCATGTATGGGTGATATATTAGCGCTGCCATATATTTTACACACTATCTGGCAAAATGTCTATTGCGCATCGAGTCCAAATGAAAACGGATAATAGCACAATACAAGAGTGACTTCTTATTCTTATTTATCATCATCATCATCATCATCATCATCATCATCATCATCATCATCATCATCATCATCATCATCATCACTATAGTTATTGTTATTGTTATTATTGCTATTGTTATCATTATTACTAGTGGTGGTAGTGTAGGTGTAGGTTGTGGTGGTAGTAGTAGTAGTAGTAGTAGAAGTAGAAGTAGTAATAGCAGCAGCAGCAGCAGTAGTAGCAGTAGTATCATTGTTATGGTTTATAATAATTCACAACACTGACATGTATACACGTATGTCAAAAGAGAAAAGCGTGAACTGCAGCTATGACATGTAACATTTGAGTGTTGGACACGTCATTTGCGTGTCTGAATCACTGTAGGCTTTGTAATCCCTGGTCAGAGCGCACAGATTTCATAGGCTGAGTTAAGTGTTTGTGTTAAATAACATGACGATGGATTTAAGTGTTTGTGTTAAATAACATGACGATGGATTTAAGTGTTTGTGTTAAATAACATGACGATGGATTTAAGTGTTTGTGTTAAATAACATGACGATGGATTTAAGTGTTTGTGTTAAATAACATGACGATGGATTTAAGTGTGTGTTAAATAACATGACGATGGATTTAAGTGTTTGTGTTAAATAACATGACGATGGATTTAAGTGTTTGTGTTAAATAACATGACGAGGATTTAAGTGTTTGTGTTAAATAACATGACGATGGATTTAAGTGTGTGTTAAATAACATGACGGTGGATTTAAGTGTTTGTGTTAAATAACATGACAATGGATTTAAGTGTTTGTGTTAAATAACATGACGATGGATTTTAAGTGTTTGTGTTAAATAACATGACGATGGATTCTCCCGTATATCTGACAGACAAGTAGACATACCAGTCCTCTGTTGTCTGGTGGTGGGTCTTCATGTGGGTACAAGAACGATCCTGGAGGCACTTGTTGTTAAGTGCTGCAAGGGAAGGTGTGCCGCCTTGATTCTCTTCCTACTGACCTGTCCCTTCCCCCACCCCCATGGGGATGTCCGGGCTCTTCGGTATAAATAGTATCCCCACCTTCTGGAAATTCTGTACTAGAAATTTCCTCTTTTATGTCACACTTTTTTGTTTCTGCCTTGTTTCTTTGCCTTCTGTCATTTCTTCCTATAATTTTCTGCCTTGGTAGTCCATTCACCTGTATGTGCTCGATTAAGTCTTACTTTCTCTTAGGATTGATAATTGGGTACATGTGTTAAGTGCATCCCCCCCACCCGTAGGGTTGCCGGGGTTCTTTCAGTATAAATAGTATCCCCACCTTCTGGAAATTCTGTGCTACAAATTTCCTCTTTTCTGTCACTCTCTTTGTTTCTGCCTTGTTGCCTTGCTTTCTCTCATTTCTACTTATTTTCTGCCTTAATGATCCATTCACCTGTATTTTTTCGATAAGGTCTTACGTGCTTTTTTTCCGGGTTGATAATTGGGTGCATGTATTAAGTGCATTTTTGGCTCTAAGGAGGTGAGATGTGCGGAAGCAATTTTAGGTAATTTATGCCTGTTTTTGTATATGTTTTGCTGTCCTTATATATGCTTATATTTGTATTCAGGTGTTTTTTAATCTCCCCTGTGCGATAAATCGGACGGAATGGTCGTACGCCGGGGGCATGTCCTCAGATTATGTGCGCGAATGCATTATTATGTGTACTTAATTTTCTTTTCTTTTTTTTTCCTGTTGAAGTTTTGTGTGTTTTGGAGCGGTTATAGCCCTGATATGGCTCTGCGCAGTCAGCTGGGCTTTAAACACAATAAAAGAAAAAAAGTGCATTTTTGTCTCTAGGGAAATGAGATACCCGGAAGCAATTTTAGGTAATTTAGGCCTGTTTTTGTATAAGTTTTAGTGTCTGTAACTAAGTTTAAATTTGTATTCAGGTTTTTGTAAAATTTCCTTTGTGATAAATTGGACAGAGTGGTCAACGCCAGGGGCATCTTTTTAGATTATGTGCGCGAATACATTGATCTGTGTACTTAATTTTCTTTTCCCTCTTTCAGTCCTGTTGAAGTATTATGTACCGGTTCTAGGCCAGATAGGGCTCGATGCAGTCAGCTGGGCTTTAAACAAAAATAACAACTGACAGCCCTTTTGTTGAACAGCCTCTGTTGAAAAAGATAATGATAAAACACTTCTCGCGTGTGTGCATGTGTGCTAACGATTTCATCGTCATGTTTTACAACGGTCGTTTCTGTGTTTATAATCCATGTTTCCCTTTGTGACCTCGTTTCGAAAAGGGAGACAACTTAGAGGGCCAAACACACTAGTGTGATCTCCCTTCCCATTCTTCTGACTGTAAAGCCATGGAAACGGAGCGAACAAAGCAACGTCAGGGTCACTCTTACAACGCCATCTACTGAAGTCACCGTTGCCAGGTCAGCCCGACCCTCCAGACAACACTGTCTTCAGAGGTTTCCTGCAGTGACTTGAATTCAGCCCTTTCTCTCTCTCACCCTATCCACCTGCTGCAAGAACTTAACCCTTTCACTCTATTATCCTGTGCGTTAGCTACAAAAACTTAACCCTTCCACTCCCTCTATCTATACACCAGCAGCAAAAATCAACTCTTTCACTTCCTCACCCTGTCCACTTGCAGTAAAAACCTAACCGTCCCTCGCCCTCATCCTATTAATTTAACTGCAAAAACTTAACTTTTGGCTCCCTCATCCTATCTTTCTTCTGTAAGAACTTAGAATTTACTCCCTCACCCTGTTCATCAGTAATGGGATTGTTTTGATTTTGAAAGGAAATGGCCCACATACACAAATGTTTCTGACCTTTGTAGCTATACCTCTTCGTCTGCCCTCGTGGGGATGCCGTAGCTCTCAGTATAAATGTCCCCACCTTCCGGGTAGTCTGTACAAGAAATTTCCTCTTTTCTGTCACTCTGTTTCTGCCTTATTCTTTTGCTTTCTCTCATCTTTTGTTATCATTTTCTGCCTTGCTCTACCTGTATGTGTTGTACAAAGCATGCATACTGTCTGTAAGGTTTAATAGAGTACATGTATTGCGTGTTTTTTGGCTGGAAGGAAATGTGATGTGCAGAAGCGATTTTAGGTAATATGGGCTCGTTATGTTTTAGTGTCGGTTTGTATTCAGTTTTTTAACCCTCTGGTGATAAATTGGACGAATGGTCAAAGCCAGGGGCATATCTTTAGATATGTGCGCGAATGCTTTGATATGTGTTACATTTTCTTTTCAAGTTTTTTTTCCACTGAGATAATGTGTATGTTTTGAGATGGTTGTATCCCTGATATGGCTCTGCACAGTCGGCTGGGCTTTAAACAGCATTTGGGGTTAAAGTGGCAGAATGGTTCAGACGTTCGTCTGCCAAGAACTAAACTCGAGGTTCCAGGGTTCGCTCCCCGTCGAGGCCGCAACTTTTCTCCTCAGTTTGACCGGAAAATCAAACCGAACGTCTAGTCCTTCGAAGGGGGACGAAGAACAGTCGGACCCGTGTGCCTTCTGGCTGCACACGCTAAAGATCCCACGGCAGTTGAATATCGTGAAGAGCAGGACATTTCCCAGCTGCCTTGGTATAAAACATTGGAGAATTAGGTTGATTTCCCAGGTCCCCTGAAGACCGATTAGCAGTTTTGCTTTTCTGAAGTCTTGGTTTAAAAAAATGAATATGAACACGAATTTGAAGCAAGGGAGAGGGGATGGGCGCCGCCCTCGTAGTGCTGGCCCCGGGAAAAGTTGAAGTCTCTGCCACCTCACCCCCCCCCCCTCGTACGAACCCGAGGGTTATGGAACTATCCAGGTAGGACCTCAGGACCTGACTAGCTCGTGGGTTTATGTGCAGGCTTAAGGCTTGTGCCATGATCATTCTGGATCTTCTCCATCACATGGCACAAGTGACGATAGTGCATTTGGAATTCATTCCGAGCGCGGAGACGTCACCTTGAGAAAATGAAACTGAAACTAAACAGCAATGATAAATGCTAATACCTCTCCCTCGGTTTTCACAATCATTTTTAAATGCTTTGATGTGTGTACATACATTTTCTTTTTCCCATTTTTTTCCCATTGAGATATTGTGTTTTGAGATGGTTATATTCTTGATATGGCTTTGTGCAGTCAGCTTGGCTTAAATAACAATGATAATACTTCTCCCTCGGTTTTCACAATCATTTTTGTAGTGAGCGTGGTGACAATGTGTTGTAGGAGCCATGCTCAGCTGGTTAGATGGCTGGGTCTTTGTGTTTGTCTACTTGAGGTACACGTGTTGTTTTAAATCTGACATTACAGCGATTATACTTTGCTCATTTTAATCGAAATCACGGGAATTAACTCGTGAGACGGTCCTAGTGTCTTGTTGGGGTTTCAGGTAACCTGTAGGCCTATCACTGAATAGATGTCAGTAAAAATGTTATGCAGTCAAGTTATAGAGGTTCAAGGGCTGACTGGGACTTGGCGTTGGATAACACTATTGATGGAAAAATGGATTTCTATGCGGTGTTCATTATTTCAGTGGCAGATTATTTTCAGGACAAGGCCAGCTCATGGGTTAAGGTTTAAGGCGTGTGCCGTGATCATCAATACACATGGCACACCCTGACGTCAGTGCATATGGAATTCGTTCCCAGCATGGAGACGTCTACTTGAGAAACTGAAGCAAACTCGGTGGCAGGTGGACACCAGAAATGACAATGATTGACTCTCCCACCAGTCTGGATGCGTAGACCTAGTGGTCCTCATCACCTGGTGTGGGTCTTCACTTAGGACACAAAAGCTGTCCTAAAGACACCTGTTCTTCCATAGGTGCTGCATAGGGATGTGTTCTCCGGCTTTGGGTTGTGCCTCCGCTGGTCCTTTTGTTGTTGAATAGCAGCTGTTCAGTGTGATTGTGCCCTGCCTACACCGCTGTCGCCAGCTTGCAGTCATGTTGCTGATGCCACAGCTGATGAGGTTGGCATTCAGAGTATCCTTCTATCGCTGTGGTGATATTGCCTGATCGCAGTGTCCTTGCTTCAACTTTCTATGTTATCTGTACATGGTATCTTTGGAATGCGCTTGTCTTGTGAAGAACGTGTCCTGTTTGAAGAAGCTGCCAAGAAATGGACAACATAGCTAACAAAACAAGATGGTCAGGCCATTCTGCCAGTTTCCATTTTCATACAAACAAATATCACAGAAAATTCCGATTTTCTCCTTCAAAAAGCTATTGTGACCTTGACGAAGAATAAATTGAAATAAAATGGAAATGCACCGAAGACAGTGGAAGGCTATGACAACAATAAGAGATTTTAAATATATTTCTAGGAAACTGTTCACACGACAGCCTCAAAAAGTGCGGATTTTAGGCACTTTTTTGTCCATTTCACCTTGACCTTCAAAAAGTCCAAATTTGTGCATTCGTAACTCCAAAACGGTCAACCCCTTTAGGTGATTAAATACTTTTGAGGACAGCTGAGATAATCTTAACCATGTTGTCTTCACAGACCCACACACGCACGCTCATACACACACACGCGTATGCGGGCGCGCACACACCTGGGTGATATAAGATAACTTTTCTGTATTGAAAAAAAAACAGAACCTGTTAAATAACAGAACCTGTAAGTTCAGAAGAACCAACGCGTGGAGTTGATGCACACCCCTTTAATTCTGACATTTCCCATGCCTGCTATGGATCCTTTCATCACGTGGCGTTTGTGATGTGAGCGCGTCTGGGAAGTACCTATGCGCTTTAACTGCGTCGTGTTAAAATCAAAACGGACAACTGAAAAGTGTTCCACATTCAGTGAGATTTGGGGTTTGAGGTCTTTGATAAATGATCATCCAACTGTACAGTTAATCTCCAGGCTACGTGGAGGAAGGTTGAGGTTTTCCCCCCTAAATTATTTTCGTGTTTAGATTATGGTGATGTGAATTTAAGGAAGTCACGGAGAGTGAGTGATCAACATGTTTTCTTACATCTGTTGCTGTTAAAGTTAAACTTACGATGTTATGCATGTTGTGACGCAAAGATTGCAATTGTTTTGTTTTGAAATAAAATGAACAATAAAATGTAGTGAATGGTCTGGGTGATTTCAGTGTATCATTTTCAGTTACGTTTGATGCAAATGTCCCTCGTGCAAGATGTGTGTGTATGCGAGTGCTTGTATGCACGCGCACAAATTCGTACACGTGTGTTCGTTACTTTTTCGAATGCCCATTCACATAAGTGTTTTTAGAGAACCATTTGATGAAAGATGGAATGGGGTGGGCAGATGGATGGGGAATATCGAGTAGCTTTGTAAGTTCAAAAGTCATTGTAACAAGTAGTGAAGAAAAGTTGATGCCCAAACCAGCGAACAACTGAAAAATTAAAACGGATTTAAATCAACAGGGCTTAAGCAAAGAAAACGACTCGCAGAAACTGCCAGTGAAATACTTAAAAAATTAAAACGGATTTAAATGAATCGGGTTTAATCAAAGACATACAGGACTGTGCAATAACTGCTTCACAGTTTGAAAATACAATGTCGCATCGGCGTCTTTTGGGTAAAAAATGTAATCATACGATTTGAAATACTTAAAACGATTAAAAATATTTAAAATCGTTTAAAATTAATCAAGCTTAACCAAAATGACATGAACAGTTTGCAGACACCGTCAAATCCGCATATTTTGGGTATGAATTCAAAAGGGGCGCAGGGAAATGTGGTTGCGTTTTCAGATGGTGAAAAAGGCTTGTGTGCGCGCGTGTGCGCGTGTGCGCGTGAATAATTTGCGTGTGTCAGTGTGGGCGTTTGTGTGAAATTCGATTATTAAGATGGGAATAGTGTATGCAGAATTCAAAGTGCACAGTTAAACACATCTTTTAACTACAGGAGGGCACGGAAAGATATTTACGCCGCAAATTACAACCTAAGTCCCCTCCTCCTCTATTACTACTACTACTGTTGCCGTTACACGTGGAGACCACCTCTCTAGATTGGATGTCGAGTTGGCTGCCCTTTGCAAAGCTTCACAGGCCCGTATAGTTTTCTCCCCTTGGGCACTCGGCTTCGGCCACATCTCCTCCCTCAGCAGCCATAGATTCCTGCAGACCTGGATGATGTGGTTCGTGTCTTGCTCTCATAGAACAGTGTAGGGCACAACTCTAGTTTTATGTAGTGAAAGATGTTTGTTCAGCCTGTTGTGGCCAATTCACAGTCGGAACATAATCATCTGATCTAATCTTGACGGCTAATGGTATCCGTTGTGCGTCTGAGAAATCCTAAACAGACATGATGATGGTATTTATCTCTGTGACCCCTCCCCTACTTAAAAGGTCCCCTTGATGAAAACGCCGTATCATTTTGCCTACAATGACAGAGTCCACGAACCACTGACAACAAAGATCTTGGTGAGCTGTTCGCATACTTTGCCTAAACAAACGCATTAGTGTACAAATGAACAGACCTGTTTTGTTGTTGTTGTATCTATGCATTTTTTTCCGGTGGTGGTGTGGGAGGCGAAGGACGTTGAAGGAAAGTTGGTATGACCTTGAACTTGGTTCCCTGCCAGGTATTCATCAGTTGCCACCTTTCAGACAAACTTTGTAAAAAGTGCCATCGATAAACAGCTGAAGGGTTATTTACACACACAAACGTCCAGGCACTTATCAGAACACACACCGTCTCTCTCTCTCTCTCTGTCTCTCCCCCTTCTCTCTCTCTCCTTCTCTCCCTCTCCCTCCCACTCTCTTTTGTTCTCTTTTTCAAACAAAATGCCATTCCTTGCAAAAATACCACTCTCCTCATCTTTCAAAATTTCGTGAATTTCGTTGTCTGTAATAAGGCTTGGATTGAAGCTGTTACAGCATCTGCCATTATGCAGTATAAAATAAAAGGAAAGATGCATAACAAAAGACAAGTTGGGTACACAAAGACGAAATTCGAGAAGGCAGTATGACCAGCAGTATGTCCGAATCTGAAATATTTTTAATAGTGGTTGTAGTCCGTAAGCCAGTACATCACGCAGTCTGTTAACCGGTTCATCACGTAGTTGTAAACTGTTCATCACGCAGTATATACATTAAAACCCGTTCATCACGCAGTATATAAACCTGTTCATCACGCAGTATATAAACCTGTTCATCACGCAGTATATAAACCAGTTCATCACGCAGTTGTAGAACCAGTTCATCACGCAGTATATAAACCAGTTCATCACGCAGTATATAAACCAGTTCATCACGCAGTATATAAACCAGTTTCACGCAGTATATAAACCAGTTCATCACGCAGTATATAAACCAGTTCATAACGCAAGATAAATTATACATTGTAAACCAGTTCATCACGCAGTAATAACCAGTTCATCACGCAGTAAATAACCAGTTCATCACGCAGTATATAATGAAACCAGTTCATCACGCAGTATATAAACCAGTTCACAGCAGTAGTAACCAGTTCATCACGCAGTATATAAACCAGTTCATCACGCAGTAGATAAACCAGTTCATCACGCAGTAGATAAACCAGTTCATCACGCAGTGATAAACCAGTTCATCACGCAGTATATAAACCAGTTCATCACGCAGTATATAAACCAGTTCATCACGCAGTATATAAACCAGTTCATCACGCAGTAGATAAACCAGTTCATCACGCAGTAGATAACCAGTTCATCACGCAGTAATAAGCCAGTTCATCACGCAGTATATAAACCAGTTCATCACGCAGTATATAAACCAGTTCATCACGCAGTATATAAACCTGTTCATCACGCAGTATATAAACCAGTTCATCACGCAGTATATAAACCAGTTCATCACGCAGTATATATAACCAGTTCATCACGCAGTATATAAACCAGTTCATCACGCAGTATATAAACCTGTTCATCACGCAGTATATAAACCAGTTCATCACGCAGTATATAAACCAGTTCATCACGCAGTATATAAACCAGTTCATCACGCAGTATATAAACCAGTTCATCACGCAGTATATAAACCAGTTCATCACGCAGTATATAAACCAGTTCAGCACGCAGTATATAAACCTGTTCATCACGCAGTATATAAACCATTTCATCACGCAGTATATAAACCAGTTCATCACGCAGTCTGTAAACTAGTTCAGCACGCAGTATATAAACCAGTTCATCACGCAGTATATAAACCAGTTCATCACGCAGTATATAAACCAGTTCATCACGCAGTAGATAAACCAGTTCATCACGCAGTATATAAACCAGTTCATCACGCAGTAGATAAACCAGTTCATCACGCAGTAGTAAACCAGTTCATCACGCAGTAGATAAACCAGTTCATGTAATCCATGAACCCCTCCATGAAATTCATAGCATCGCCCAAAGTTCTGATTTTGGCACTTATTTCGGTCTGAGTGATCTTGATCTTAGCACCATAACTTCAAAAGCCTTGCGATCAAGGCCCTTAACAGTTCATAGTTGTGGTCCAGCTTTGATGAAGATTCATCCTGAAGCAGCTGAGAACCTTTATTGCTGACAGATTTACGTCACGCGCCTAAAGCCAGACCTCCCTCTCCTGTCATGAAACAGCCACAGCCAGACCTCCCTCTCCTGTCATTGTGAAACAGCCACAGCCACACCTCCCTCTCCTGTCATTATGAAACAGCCACAGCCAGACCTCCCTCCTGTCATTGTGAAACAGCCACAGCCACACCTTCTCCTGTCATTATGAAACACCACAGCCAGACTCCTCTCCTGTCATTATGAACAGCCACAGCCAGACCTCCCTCTCCTGTCATTATGAAACAGCCACAGCACACCTTCTCTCCTGTCATTCATGAAACAGCCACAGCCAGACCTCCCTCTCCTGTCATTATGAAACAGCCACAGCCAACCTCCCTCTCCTGTCATTATGAAACAGCCACAGCCAACTCCTCTGTCTTGACAGCCACAGCCAACCTCTCCTGTCATTATGAAACAGCCACAGCCACACTCCCTCTCCTGTCATTATGAAACAGCCACAGCCACATCCTCTCTATATGAACACACCACGCCACTCTCCTCTGTCATTATGAAACAGCCAGCCACACCCCATACCACACCCTCTCTCTGTCATTATGAAACAGCCACAGCCACACCTCCCTCCTGTCATCTATGAAACAGCCACAGCCACACCTCCCTCATCCTGTCATTGTGAACAGCCACAGCCAGACCTCCTTCCTGTCATTATGAAACAGCCACAGCCACACCTCCTCTCCTGTCATTATGAAACAGCCACAGCCACATCCCTCTCCTGTCATTATGAAACAGCCACAGCCACACCTCTCACTTATGACAGCCACAGCCAGACTCTCCTGTCTGTATGAAACAGCACAGCCACACTCCCCTGTCATCATGAAACAGCCACAGCCAACTCCCTCTCCTGTCATTATGAAACAGCCACAGCCACACCTCTCCTGTCATTATGAAACAGCCACAGCCAGACCTCCCTCTCTGTCTTATGAAACAGCCACAGCCAACCTCTCCTGTCATTATGAAACAGCCACAGCCAGACCTCCCTCTCCTGTCATCATGAAACAGCCACAGCCGACACTCTCCTGTCATTATGAAACAGCCCAGCAGACCTCCCTCTCCTGTCATCATGAAACAGCCACAGCCACACCTCTCCTGTCATTATGAAACAGCCACAGCCACACCTCCTCCTGTCATTATGAAACAGCCACAGCCAGACCTCTCCTGTCATTATGAAACAGCCACAGCCACACCTCCCTCTCTGTCATTATGAAACAGCCACAGCCACACCTCTTCTGTCATTATGAACAGCCACAGCCACACCTCTCCTGTCATTATGAAACAGCCACAGCCAGACCTCTCCTGTCATTATGAAACAGCCACAGCCAGACCTCCCTCTCCTGTCATTGTGAAACAGCCACAGCACACCTCCTCTCTGTCATTATGAAACAGCCACAGCCAGACCTCCCTCTCCTGTCATTGTGAAACAGCCACAGCCAACCTCTCCTGTCATTATGAAACAGCCACAGCCAGACTCCCTCTCCTGTCATTGTGAAACAGCCACAGCCAGACCTCCTCTCCTGTCATTATGAAACAGCCACAGCCAGACCTTCTGTCATGTGAAACAGCCACAGCCAGACCTCCCCTCCTGTCATTGAAACAGCCACAGCCAGACCTCCCTCTCCTGTCATTATGAAAACAGCCACAGCCCAGCCACCTCTCTCTCCTGTCATTGTGAACAGCCACAGCCAGACCTCTCCTGTCATTATGAAACGAGCCACAGCCAGCGCACACACCTCCCTCCTGTCATTATGAAACAGCCACAGCCAACCCCTCTCCTGTCATTATGAAACAGCCACAGCCACAACCTCTCCTGTCATTATGAAACAGCCACAGCCACACCTCCTCTCCTGTCATTGTGAAACAGCCACAGCCAGACCTCCCTTTCCTGTCATTATGAACAGCCACAGCCACACCTCCTCTCCTGTCATATGAAACAGCCACAGCCACACTCCTCTCCTGTCATTGTGAAACAGCCACAGCCACACCTCCATCTCCTGTCATTATGACACAGCCACAGCCACACCTCCCTCTCCTGTCATTATGACACAGCCACAACCACACCTCCCTTCCTGTCATATGAAACAGCCACAGCCACACCTCTCCTGTCATTATGAAACAGCCACACACCTCTCTGTCCTATGAAACACCCACAACGACACCTCTCTGTCTATGAAACAGCCACAGCCAGACCTCTCTTCTGTCATCATGAAACAGCCACAGCCACCCTCTCCTGTCATTATGAAACAGCCACAGCCACACCTCCCTGTCATAGAAACAGCCGCAGCCAACCTCTTCCTGTCATTATGAAACAGCACAGCCAGACCTCCCTCTCCTGTCATTATGAAACAGCCACAGCCAGACCTCTCCTGTCATATGAAACAGCACAGCCACACTCCTTCCTGTCATTATGAACGCCACAGCCACACCTCTTCTGTCATTATGAAACAGCCACAGCCAACCTCTCCTGTCATTGTGAAACAGCCACAGCCAGACCTCTCCTGTCATTGTGAAACAGCCACAGCCAGACCTCCCTCTCCTGTCATTGTGAAACAGCCACAGCCGACCTCCTCTCCTGTCATTGTGAAACAGCCACAGCCAGACCTCCTCTCTGTCATGAAACAGCCACAGCCAGACCTCTCTCTCCTGTCATTGTGAAACAGCCACAGCCAGACCTCCTCTCCTGTCATGAAACAGCCACAGCCAGACCTCTCTCTGTCATGAAACAGCCACAGCCAGACCCCTCTCCTGTCATGAAACAGCCACAGCCAGACCTCCTCTCCTGTCATGAAACAGCCACAGCCAGACCTCTCTCCTGTCATGAAACAGCCACAGCCAGACCTCCTCTCCTGTCATGAAACAGCCACAGCCAGACTCTCTCTCCTGTCTTTATGAAACAGCCACAGCCAGACCTCCTCTCCTGTCATTATGAAACAGCCACAGCCAGACCTCCTCTCCTGTCATTGAAACAGCCACAGCCAGACCTCCTCTCCTGTCATTATGAAACAGCCACAGCCAGACCTCTCCTGTCATGGAAACAGCCACAGCCAGACCTCTCTCTCCTGTCATTAGTGAAACAGCCACAGCCAGACCTTCCTCTCCTGTCATTTGAAACAGCCACAGCCAGACCTCCTCTCCTGTCATGTGAAACAGCCACAGCCAGACCTCCCTCTCCTGTCTTTGGGAAACAGCCACAGCCAGACCTCCCTCTCTGTCATGAAACAGCCACAGCCAGACCTCCCTCCTGTCATTGAAACAGCCACAGCCAGACCTCCCTCTCCTGTCATGAAACAGCCACAGCCAGACCTCCCTCTCCTGTCATTGGAAACAGCCACAGCCAGACCTCCTCCTGTCATAGAAACAGCCACAGCCAGACCTCCTCCTGTCATATGAAACAGCCACAGCCAGACCTCCTCTCTTGTCATTGAAACAGCCACAGCCAGACCTCCCTCTCCTGTCATGGAAACAGCCACAGCCAGACCTCCCTCTCCTGTCATTGTGAAACAGCCACAGCCAGACCTCCCTCTCCTGTCATTGAAACAGCCACAGCCAGACCTCCCTCTCCTGTCATTGAAACAGCCCAGCCAGACCTCCTCTCCTGTCATTGTGAAACAGCCACAGCCAGACCTCCTCCTTGTCTTATGAAACAGCCACAGCCAGACCTCCCTCTCTTGTCATTATGAAACAGCCACAGCCAGACCTCCCTATCCTGTCATGAAAAGGCGCACATAACATGATTTCCCTCAGGCCCCTCCCCCATCTCCCCCCCACCCCACATAATAGAATTGGAAATGGAACAGAAATTTTTATCAACAGAGTACGTCACGTATTGTGAATAACGTCCCAGCCACTGCATACCCCCCCCCCGCCCCACCCCACCTGAGCACGTTTTTCGCCGGAAATGCGTTCTGATTGTCTGAAAGCATGACCAACATGTGGTCAATGATATCAACGAGTCTGCCTTCATGGAAAATGCTGGTATCAAACCTCGAACAATGACGGAAAAAGCTCTTACTTACATCTTGAGAACAAAGTAAATATAAGTCTACTGACCTTTTAGTGACACTTTTAGACATTGCTTCAACTGACATTTGTTTAATTGACTAACGGTATATATGAATGCTTTGCTCTCTCTCTTCTCTCCCTCTCCTTTCCACTCTCTCTCCCCCATCCTCCCTCTCTGTCACTCTCCCTCCCCCCTCCTCCCTCCATCCATCTCTCTCTCTCCCCCGTCTCTCTCTTGCTCTTTCTCTCTGTGAAGACAACTATAATACGCCCAAATGAAACAATTCATCAAACTACGAATTACCGAAAACAAGAACTGAAATAAGTCATGTATGACAAAAACTTGAGGTTTTTTTGCTTTTCGTTCCCAGTTCTGCCATGACATATAGTTTGTATAATTTTAGACATGTCTACTACGTCTTTCCCCGTCCCTCTCCTCTCCTCCTTCCCCCTCTCCCCCACATGTATCGTGCTAAATGAGAGCTATGACACAAAACAAAAACAACAACAAAAACAAACAAAACAAAAAAAGGATTTATGTACATGTACATAAATAGTCACAAATACAATAAAACGACATAGAATTGATTTACTTATATTAAAGTCACAAAAATAACAAAAACGGTATATGACTGACTTAAATAACATAGCATATGATTGATCTCAGTTTAGAGAAAAGAATAAGCAAATATACTATTCATTGTGCTTTAGTCAAACACGGGGAAAAATGTTCCTGCTTACATCAACGCGTGCGTAGGAGACGGAAGAAAACTACGAATCGTTATTTCTGGCTTGTGGGAATCGGTCTGCGCTTGACTTCACAAACACTTTGTGTTGAATATTTAAAGAAGCGTTGGAAAAAATCCAAATTTTCCCTAAAATGTTAAGATACGTTACAAATACAGTTTTTACATTCAGCTGTAGACAACACCCTTTTCGTATCTTTGAAAGGCTGGAGCATTGGGTTGAAGAGTGTAGGGGAAGTCGGCAGAACATGATGGGGCTCTGTCCCCTTTCACGGGTGATATTGTGCGTGGGTTTGTCCTTGTTTTATTCCGTGTTATCTTGTACACCTCATCCAAACTGTAAGTATTTTCACTCTTCCGTCACAATTATGATAACGATCATATATGATTACGACGACAACGACGACGATGATGGTGGTGATAACAATGATTTGTGTTTGCAATAATTTTTTTTTTTTGGTCACGATGTGTCTACCGTGTGAAAATCGGGCTGCTGTCACCGGGGCGAGCACGTCGCCACAATGCTGCGGTGCCACGCATTTTGTCTGTATGCATATTTCTGTTTCCCAGTGGAAGTAGATGTTTGGCTACAGAATTTTGCCAGGGACAATGCCCTTGTTGTCATAGGGTCTTTAATGTGCGCTCAATGCTGTTTCCCAATGGAGTAGATGTTTGGCTACAGAACTTTACCAGGGACAACTCATTTGTTGTCGTAGGATCAGCAACATGCGCTCAGGGACAATTGCTTTCTTGCCGTAGGATCTTGCGCTTTGTGCGGGCTGTGCACGGGACTTGGGTTTATCGTCTCATCCAAAGACAAGCCCTGTCCGTAACTTGAACCCGGATTTCTGGCGTCCTAGGCTAGTGCTTTAACCACTAGACCACATACTTTACTTCTGATATTACTACGGCTGACGATGACAACAACGAAGTTGATAACGATGACGATGATGATGACGACGACGATGATGATGTTGATGATGATGATGATGAGACAACGACGATGACGACGACGACGACAATTATGACTGATGATGATGATGATGGGGAGGAGAGACTGATACAGGTGATATATGAAATATCGACTTACTTTACCAGTTTTTGGAGTATTTGTTGTCTTTTTGGTTTGGTTGCAATAGAATTTATTTCTCTGATATCACCAAACAGCTACATGTTAGATAGGACATCCAAAACTCTGACAAAGTCATGTCGTTCAGCTTGATATTTTATGTGGCTGGTTTGTAATCGTTTAATCAGATGTAGTAGCCATGTTACGGTTGCCCTTGACTGTTGCCTTCGTCAGGGGGACCTGGAGGCAGAAGAAGGTGAAGTCTTCCTCCATGCCTGTCTGTCTGGGGCCTACACCAAGAGTTCTGGCATAGTCATACCTGTCCATTCTGTCACGTTTTTTAACGGCTTAATGGTACACTTGGTCGTATCGGTATATTTCGTTGAAAACAATATCCTCCTCCT
>JAPXFY010000016.1:30060732-30073232 GCA_030674185.1 Monoplex corrugatus | reverse complement strand
TTTAGCTTTCTGGTCCTCTTGACCGCAGGGACAGTTAGACAGGAAACTTGGCGTTGAGTCACATTGTGAATGTGGAGTGTGTTTGCCACACCATCTTTCCAGTGCCGCCTTGGTCTGTCTCTGGGTCTGAAGCCCAAGCAGTTGGTGTTGTAGGTTTGAAGTGGTGGCTGGTTCACTGGCATCGTGGTCAGATGGCCAAAGTGCAAACCGAATTTCGTCTTCCCGTGTTTATTGACGAAATAGACATAGAAGACCACAAGCAGATGATCTCTGTAACGGTAATAGTGAACAGTTATGTCTGAAATGCCTGATCTTAATCTTGTTGCTGTGAGCTGTGAATGTCTATCAGGATTCATCGACAAATAAATATGAAGGCAGTGCCAATAGTTAAAGAACTATATAAATGACATCTGTAACTGTCTTGTACATGGCCATTCCAAATCTACCGTTTACGATCAGTCAATCTTTCACTAAAGCCACGACCAAAACCATTCATATCCCCAACATTATGGTTTAACCATACATATCCAAACACATGCTCATATAATATCATTCTTATTTTGAGAAAGAAAGAGAGAGAGAGAGGGGAGAGTGAGAGAGAGAGAGAGAGAGAGAGAGAGAGAGAGAGAGAGAGAGAGAGAGAGAGAGAGATAGAAGAACGGACTATACACACACACGCGCGCGCGCATACACACATACACACGCACAGACACACACATACACACACCACACACACATAACACACACACACACATATATACCACATTCACACACACATACCACAGACAGACAAACACACACGTACACACACCACACACACACACATACACACACACACACACACACACACACACACACACACACACACACACACACACACACACACAGAGGAACAGAGACTAAGGTGGGAGAGAGACAAGAACGGGGCACACACACACACACACACACACACACACACACACACACACACACACACACACACACGGTGTGACTAAGACTAAGGTGGGAGAGAGAGAGGAACGGACTACACACACACACACACACTCTCTCTCTCACGCACAGACAGACAAACACACACACACACACACACACTCTCTCTCTTTCTCTCTCTTTCAACACGCACAGACAGACAAAAACACAAACACACACACACACACTTTCACACATGCAGGCACACAGAGTGTACTGTGCATGTGTCGGCTGTTAGGTTAAGAACAACAATAACCACGAAAAGGAGAGTCACAATGACGACGATGATGGTATTTTTAATGATAAATGATATTGTGATGACAGTACAGAGGCATGAGATTTCCATTAATTATTTATCTATTGATTATTCATTTATTGATTATTTCTTTCATTTACTAAATATTTCGTTTAGTTGTTCACTTTCCTGTGTTTTCTCTTCTGAAGAAATACAAAACTTGTTCTACGTCTCCTATAACAGCAGTGCCTGTATTCAACGCTTCGACACCCACAGCGGGAACAACAACAACATCGACAGCAACATCGTCAGCGGCTGTCACTCTTAAGTCATCTCCATCCCCATCGACATCGGCGTCGTCGTCATCATTGTCGACGTCGCCGTCGTCCTTGTCCTCATCGTGGTCATCTTCATCAGCGCCGGCTCCAGCACCGCCAAGGGAAGAGCAGAAGACAGAGGCACTGCCGTACAGACGAAGGAAGAGTGAGACAGTGATGGACTATAGACCTTCGGCCATCTGTATAGGGTCCATGGCTGTCATCATTCTCGTCACCATCATCACTATCATCGTGGCCATGGATTTTGATCGGATTTACCGGTAAGGTGTTTATACAAAGAATGACTGCCAGGACCGACTACCAGGTAAAGCCAATGTAGAGTTATCCCCAAGAGAGGGAGACAAGGATTGTCTCCCTTACAGTAGCATCAACAGACAGTCAGACACTAGCAAGGAGGCAAAACAGACCTTTTACTGGATAGAATAAAATGTTTGATCTGAAATACGAAAAGAAATAGAGACACCTCTGAGGGAAAAAAAGAGAAAAAACCCCAACACAAACAAACAAACAAGCAAAACAACAACAGAAGACAGACTGCTGGAGTTTGGGAAGCAGCCCAGAAGACATTCCCATATCGCTTTGTCTGTTTTGTTTTGTATTCTACACCAGTGTATTCTGTCGACTAAAGGTCTGTTTTGTTTTGTATTCTGCACCAGTGTATTCTGTCGACTAAAGGTCTGTTTTGTTTTGTATTCTACACCAGTTTATTCTGTCGACTAAAGGTTTGTTTTGTTTTGTATTCTGCACCAGTGTATTCTGTCGACTAAAGGTTTGTTTTGTTTTGTATTCTGCACCAGTTTATTCTGTCGACTAAAGGTTTGTTTTGTTTTGTATTCTGCACCAGTTTATTCTGTCGACTAAAGGTCTGTTTTGTTTTGTATTCTACACCAGTTTATTCTGTCGACTAAAGGTCTGTTTTGTTTTGTATTCTACACCAGTTTATTCTGTCGACTAAAGGTCTGTTTTGTTTTGTATTCTACACCAGTGTATTCTGTCGACTAAAGGTCTGTTTTGTTTTGTATTCTACACCAATATATTCTGTCGACTAAAGGTCTGTTTTGTTTTGTATTCTACACCAGTGTATTCTGTCGACTAATGGTCTGTTTTGTTTTGTATTCTACACCAATATATTCTGTCGACTAAAGGTCTGTTTTGTTTTGTATTCTACACCAGTGTATTCTGTCGACTAATGGTCTGTTTTGTTTTGTATTCTACACCAATATATTCTGTCGACTAAAGGTCTGTTTTGTTTTGTATTCTACACCAGTTTATTCTGTCGACTAAAGGTCTGTTTTGTTTTGTATTCTACACCAGTTTATTCTGTCGACTAATGGTCTGTTTTGTTTTGTATTCTATACCAATATATTCTGTCGACTAAAGGTTTGTTTTGTTTTGTATTCTACACCAGTGTATTCTGTCGACTAATGGTCTGTTTTGTTTTGTATTCTATACCAGGTAGAAAGAAACTCTAGGGAGAGCTAGACAACAGAAGGTCTTCAGAGAAGTAACCCCCTTTAGACAAGTGTTTCGGCCCTGAATTCCTTACACTCTCGGGGGGCCGGGCCACATCCAGGTCATGACTCCTGGATGCCCTTCTGCTGTTGTCTATTTTTTTTTTTTTTTTTTTTTTTTTTTCCCACGCCGGGGATCGAACCTGGGCGATTCTGCGCTTCAGAACTGCGGTACGCGGTTTTACCAATGTGCTAACGGGGCACACATCATCTGTAGGGAATTTAATCCTTATGAAGTTCACTTTTTTGGTTCCTCCTTGCCCAGATCCAGCTTGAGCTCCTTTCTGCTGCCTCTGCCATCGCTTTAAGGGCTCTAGTCCTCTTCTTCCCAGAAATGGCGAGTTGTTTCATGAGATCATAAGCGGAGGTGCCCACAAACCCTCTTGCCCCGACCTCTATGGCGAAGATTTTGACTCGCAGACCTGCTTTCTTCAGGGTGCTGGCAAGACCGGCGTATTTTTCGGTCTTGTAGATATGTGCTTCTTCCATTCTGCTTTCGTATGGCACAGTGAGTTCTATCAGAATCACTTGTTTCGAGGAGTCAGAGTGGAGAGCGATGTCTGGTCTCATGCCTGTCTTGCTGATGACATCTGGGTAATTTCTCCACTCTGGGAGGTCTGCTGTACACTCCCAGTCGACTGCTCCATCCAGAAGACCCTTTGGCAATGTGCTGGTTGTCATAGCCCTTTCGGGCCAGACCTGTTTCCCTCCTGCTTTGTAGAACGTTGTCATAGCAATTGGTGCGTTTGGGGTCATGGTTTTTTCGCTAACCACATCTGTGATCACTTTCAGAACTTGGTTGTGCCTCCATGTATACCTTCCTTGGGCTAGCGCTACTTTGCAAGAGCTTAGGACATGTTCCACTGTTTGTTTCTTCTGACAGAGCGGACATGCTGGGTCGTCTGCTTTCCCCCATTTCACTAAGTTTGCATTCGAGGGGAGCAGGTCATATACAGATCTGAGGAGGAAGCTTATCCTTAGAGGAGCCATGTGCCACATATCGTTCCAGCTGAGACTTCTTTGGAGTGCACTGTCCCATGTTGTCCATTGCCCCTGTTGACCTTGCTGGACTGCCTTCTGCACTCTTTTGACATCTTCTTCTTCCTTCAACTCCTGTATGATCATGTCTCTTTTTTCCTTCCCTTTGGCTTTGGACCACCACTGCATTTTTGTTGCTCCCAGTCCCTGTCTGTTGGTTTGCGTGTGTCCAATTATTTCTTTGATGCTGAGGTTTCTCTTGGCATTGTTTACAGCCTCTTGGACTTTCCACTTTCTGCCAGTTCTCAGCTTTGGATGAACTGCTCTCACGATATTGTCCTCCGATTCCTCCAGCATGCTCAACAGTCTTGCTTTTTCCAACTTTGTATTCCTCCACTATGGATTTGAGAGGTAGCTTCAGCATTGCTTGACGACAGTAGAATGCAACATCAGTGAGACCAGGTGGGACACCGAGCCATTTTCTTGTGTATTTGTTGATTTTGGCTTCCATTGCTTCGACTGTGTTGGTGCAAATGTCATAGATTAGCAGTGGCCACAGCAGCTTTGGTATCAGCATGAACTGTAGACACCAGACTTTGTATTTGCCTGGCAGTCCGCAGTTATCTATTTTCTTCAGGCCTTCTTCTGCTGTTTGCTTGGTTTCACATCCCCTTTGTGTGTCTTTCAGGGAGTCATCATACCATCTTCCGAGACTTTTTACTGGCTCTTCTGTGACAGTGGGGATGGCTTGGTTGGCTACCATGAATTTGACTGAATCTGCCACTTTTCCTTTTCGCAGTGAGAGACTTCGGGATTTCTTAGGTTTGAACCTCATTCTTGAAGAGGCCACCAGCTCATCCAGCTGCTTTAAGATTTGGTGTGTCTCTTCCTCATCCGTGGACAAGACTGTTGTGTCATCCATGAAAGCTTTCAGAGGAGGCATCTGGTATCCAGATTCACTGGACCTGAACTCTTCATTGCAGCTTTCAAGATGACTTCCATTGCCAACACGAACAGTATGGGAGAGATTGCACAGCCCATTGCAATGCCCACCTCTAGGTCTATCCAGTCCGTGGTGTATTCTTTGGTAGAGAACCGCATTGAGAACCCTTGGAAATACTTCCTCAGCATTGTTCGGATGTTTTCTGGGATGTGATACATTTCAAGATCCAGCTGGATCATATCGTGTGGAACTGATCCATATGCATTCGCCAGATCAAGCCAAACTACGTCAATGTCTCTCTTCTCTGTTCTTGCTTTTTGGATGGCATCCCAAATCAACGTGGCATGTTCCAAGCATCCAGGCATTCCTGGTATGCCTCCCTTTTGGACTGACATATCCAGATACTTGTTTTCAGTCAGGTATTTTGTCAATCTTGCTGCCATAACAGAGAAGAAGATTTTCCCCTCGACGTTCAGAAGTGATATTGGCCTGAACTGATTGATGCTGCTGGAGTTCTGCTCCTTCGGAATGTACACTCCTTCAGCTCTCATCCATTGGTCGCTGATCTTCTGGTTCCTCCATGCTGATCGAATCATCTTGTGGAGCCACTCGAGCACTTTTGGGCATTTCTTGTAGAGCAGGTATGGTATTCCGTTTGGTCCAGGTGCTGACTTGGCTCTGGCTTTCTTTACTACGTTCTTCACTTCATCCAGTGTTGGTGGTTTGTTATTGAATTTTCCTTCTGGCGCTGCAGGCCAAACCAGATTCTGGATTTCAAGTGGTGCCTCGCGCTGAGAATCGGAATATGTTTCCCTGAGATGCTGCTCTAGGGTTTCCTTGCCCACTGTGAGAGTCCCTGATTTGGGTTGTTCAAACAGCTTTCTTGAAAAGTCAAAGGGATCTTTGAAGAAACGATCTTGAGTCTTCTTCTTTTTGCTCTTTCTTCGCCTTGCTGATTCCACTTTGCTGAGAGCATTGTGTTTGGCCTTCAGATCTTTCCAGAGTTCCAGGAGCCCTTGCTTCTCGAATTCTGAGGCAGTTTTCATTCGCTTTTTAAGCTTCCTTTTCTCCCTCCGGATGCTCTCCATCTGTTGCTGTCTTCTGGATTTCTGGGGAGGCGTTTTTGTCTTTGGCTGCTTCACTCCATAAGTGTCCCTGCAGATAGAGTATATGATGTCTCCGTATGTGTCAAGTTTGTGTTCCAGCGTACTGTTCCCTATTAGCGCATTCAGCTTAAGGACAAGTTCCTCATCTAATTTCTCCCATTGTTCTTTTGCACCGGCAGGCGGCAAATTGAGTTTTCCACGTTTGGCGTTAAGAGCTTGTGCAAAATCCGCATCAGAACCGTCAGCGTGGATGTCCTTGGCACTATGGTTTAAATCCTGGCCTTGGTCATCCAACGTCTCACCTACTATCGCAGTGCGCTGCTGCTGGTTCGTATGTGTCTTCAAACAGCCCATTTTTGTCCTGTGGATCTTCATGCCGCGTTTGGTGGTGAATTTCCTTCCACACGCACACGGAAATTCCATCTGGTCATTAATCATGATCCGTTGTGCGTTTCCAGTCGTGATGGAGTCAGTACCGATGGATTCATCATTCTCTCCCCCTTTCGGTGAATCCTGGGAGCATCTTTCATTTAAAGAACTCGTGGCATGTTATCAAAGGCAAGGTGGGAAGCCAACCCACAAAGCCCGCAGATGGTTTAATTCCTGGCCTTGGTCATCCAACGTCTCACCTGCTATCGCAGTGCGCTGCTGCTGGTTCGTATGTGTCTTCAAACAGCCCATTTTTGTCCTGTGGATCTTCATGCCGCGTTTGGTGGTGAATCTCCTTCCACACGCACACGGAAATTCCAACTGGTCATCAATCATGGTCCGTTGTGCGTTTCCAGTCGTGATGGAGTCAGTGCCGATGGAGTCAGTGCCGATGCCGTCTGTTTTGTTTTGTATTCTACACCAATATATTCTGTCGACTAAAGGTTTGTTTTTTGTTTTGTATTCTACACCAGTTTATTCTGTCGACTAAAGGTTTGTTTTTTGTTTGTTTTTATATCTGGTCACACTATTGTTAGGTAGATGACTCTTCGTTCCCTCTCTTGGGGCAATGACGGTCTGTCTACATTCACTTTACCAGTAAGTGTTAAGATCTGTTTATTCTGTTGTCTCTCTCTCTCTCTCTCTCTCTCTCTCTCTCTCTCTCTCTCTCTCTCTATATATATATATATATATATACATATATACTACACGTCATTATTGAAGGGCCAGGAACGTTTTTGAGTCAATTTTTGAAAGGAGAAATAACCTATTTTCTCTTACTCTTTTCTCCAATTCGTTGCCGTAACTGAATGGATAAGAGCTCAGACAACATTGCAGTTTCCTTTTGGCATGTGTTTGGGGATTTGCCGATTTGCAATGGGCGGCCCAAGGAAGACAATTTCCACACGAAATTGTCGAGGAACATCCCCCCCTTTTCAAAAAACAGAAAGTGTCAGATTTGGCCAATCTGTTTTCAATATCGCGTGTGTCCGCCCCGAGCCTGGATGCATGCTTCACAGCGCCGATGCATCGACCCCACAAGGGTACGGAGTGTGTCCTGAGGGATGGCCGCCCACTCGATCTGCAGGATGTCGACCAGCCTGGCCAGGGTGCCCGGTGGGGGGTGGTTGTCCCTGATGCGCCTCCCGAGCACATCCCAGAGGTGTTCAATTGGGTTCAGGTCAGGTGAGCACGCTGGCCAGGCCATACGGACGACTTCATGCTGCTCCAGGAAGTCGGTCACAAGGCGTGCTCGATGCGCAGGTGCATTGTCGTCCTGGAAGATGGCGCCTTGACCAAGGTCCACAAGCGCAGGCAGTGCCACGGCCGCCAGAACCTCGTCCCGGTACCGGACCCCGTTCAGGATGCCGTCAATGGGGAGCAGGGGGGTCCGGGTACCACGGCTCATGCCACCCCACACCATCACCGACCCGCCGCCGTACCGGTTATGCTCTTGGACAGTGGCGTCAGCGAACCTCTCCCCTTGACGTCGCCACACCCGAGCCCGGCCATCGTTAAAGGTCAGGGTGAACCTGGACTCATCCGAAAACAAGACCCGGGCCCACTGTTGCCTTGTCCAGGTCACGTGCTCCCTGGCCCAGGTCATGCGGCGCACTCTGTTGACCGGTGACAGCACGGGTCGGACGGCCGGTCTCCGTGACCTCAAGTTTGCCTCATGTAGCCGTCTTCTCACCGTGCTGCAGCTGATGTTAGCACCTGTTGCGTCCCTCAGCTGACCCCTCAAGGTCGCCGCAGTGGATGCCCTTTCCCTCAGGACGGAGAGGGCAAGGTAGCGGTCTTGCTGTCTTGTCGTTACTCTGGGTCGACCCGTGTGACGCCTTTCCTGGACTGCTCCAGTCTCATTGAAGCGCTCCAGCAGTCTCTGGATTGTGGAATGCGACACTTCAAGTCGTCTAGCAACTTCCCGCTGCGCTAGGCCTTCATCAAGCAGAGCGAGGGCTCTCCCCCGCTGCTCATCCGTCATCCGTCGTCTTGCAAGCATGGTTAAAACGAACCAAGAACGGGTCCTTTTTATCCTCGTCTGCGGGCAACTTTGGCTGGAGTAGTGTTCAAAAAGGGCTTGCCTTGCACGTGCAAAGCGAATTTTGTCGCTACCTTGCCTGCGTCGTCAGAGAGACCCTGCTGAAGATTCGACAATTTCGTGTGGAAATTGTCTTCCTTGGGCCGCCCATTGCAAATCGGCAAATCCCCAAACACGTGCCAAAAGGAAACTGCAATGTTGTCTGAGCTCTTATCCATTCAGTTACGGCAACGAATTGGAGAAAAGAGTAAGAGAAAATAGGTTATTTCTCCTTTCAAAAATTGACTCGAAAACGTTCCTGGCCCTTCAATAATGACGTGTAGTATAGGTTTGACTGTGTGGCCATCAACTCAAAGACAGCATTGGGGAAGAACAGTTGAAAGTAATCAACTGGCTCAAAATTTTCTGTATTCACCAGAACACCTGAAACAGAAAAATGTCATAATAAAGTTAGTAAAGTGAAGTAAAAAAAAAAATGCATACAAGGCACACACACACACACACACACACACACACACACACACACACACCTATACACACATATGCTTTTGCGAACACACACATGCACACACACAGACACACACAAACACATACACACATACAAGTACACACACACACACACACACACACACTCACACATGCATGTGCACACACACACACACACACAAACACACACACAAACCTCTACACACACAAGCACAGGCACACACATATACACAGAGAGACACATCTTCACCGCTCACTCCCCCCCCCCCCACTCCCCCTCTGATCCAGAATGAACTGATATAGTCACAACAAAGACAAACCATTTACACACACACCCTACATAATTATAATGTATGCTACTCCACATAAAACCCTGTTACAGACTTGAAAAGTCAAAACAACAACAACACACACACACACACACACACACACACACACACACACACACACACACTGACACAGAGACAAAAACATGTCATATATATATGTAAGCTGAAATCAAATGTAAACAAACTCAACCACTTGCCTGGTTTTCTGTTGAATTTGGGCAGCCATTCCCCTGGGGCATAGGGATCATCTTGGTGGTACAATTCCCATTGAAATAGGTCAGGGGTTGGCACAGATTGACGACTACGAAGCCGCGCACCTCTGGTCTGACCACGCCCCCTTTGACTTCGTCTTGACACACTTCTTTCACTAGTTGCAGTCCCACTTGGTCCACGCACACTCAGTTGACCTTGGCTAGCTGCCAACTCTTCCCCATAACACACATTTCCATCACTGCTGACAGCACGAAACAAACGCTGGCCCACAGCGTGCGAGCCAACACCCCCCCCCCCCCCTCACACTTGTTGTTCCACTAGTCCCTGGCTGGTCACCAACACTTTCTCTGGCACGCGCAGCCTCGCTATCATCGCTATCACTGCCCCAATCGAGATCACCACAAAGGTCAGGATAATCTTCATCCGATTCTGCATTCTCTGATTATCTATTCAGTATTCTGATCACTTCATTCGTTGTAAAAGTACGACGAGTACGAATCCCGGAAGTACTTGGTTGTGAACCCATGATAACAAAAAAATTGTTGTCTTTATCAGTAGATATTGCGTCGTAATCCAGTGCCCAAGGCCTGCAAACGGCTAGGCCTACGTGACTGAAAGCAGGGAGTCCCTCTGACACTGACGTCAGTTGGTGTGTTCTTATCTCTTTAGATTAGAGAGTGAGATTGACTTGACTTACCTCACCATTACTCGTCGCAAAAATGCGACGTCGGCGCTGAGACATTGTAGTCGCAAAAATGCGACGTCGGCGGCGAAAGGGTTAATATTCTTGTTTACGGTTATGTGGCGTCTGGTCTTGTTGACGGCTCTTCCCAAGCAACGCGTCTACAGGTGGTAATTTTGTGTTCTAGAGGTACAGCCTGGTATTGATATGTCAGGGTGTTTTCGGTGTTTGAGGATTGGGGCAAATTGTAACTGTTGGGGCAAATTGTAGCTGTATTTCTGTTTGGGATGTTGTCATCATCTCTGTGTTCAGTCTTCCATCTTTTGTGAAAATATTGCTAAGATATCTAATATCGCTTACGTTTGGTGTTAGTGCCATTGCTATTTATGTTCAAGGTCATGGGTAAATAGAAGGTCATGGTTAGTGCAAGTTAGTGTTGTTTATAAATGAATGACGTAAGACGATTTGATACCTATTCGGGATCTCCTTAAGATTTTGGCTAAAATTCTACTACATGAAAAGTCCTGTAAGATCGCAGATATGATCAAGCCCAGGCGCTTTTTCCTTAACACTCACTGGGTCCCACTTCAAGTACGTGCAGACTACGAGCCTTCGACCGTTTGTTACAATTTCTTTGATGAAACTACCTCTGTCTATATCTTTTCCTTCTTTAACAATGACTACACCGTTTCTAGACCATCCTACCATTATCTGATCTTTATAATCATACGAGAAATTTAGGCAGCACTCATGACTTTTGTACCTTAAATCCAAATTTTGCCAATTTTCAACGGGCTTATGAAATATAACATAAAGACATAGAACTATTGATATCAACAATACTATTAACAGTAATTTCTTCGTGTGTCTGTGCGTGCTCATGTGTGAGTACATATTTTGTTTGTTTTAGAGCTCTCAAAACGCCTGATGCATCCAAAACGAAAGCCTTCAAAAAGAAGAATACATCCGCTCGGAGTGACATCAGGAAGAGCCCCAGTGACATCACTAACACGTCACAAGTGACCATTTCAGACATAGAAACAACGTCACTTGAAGTCGTAGCCACGTCAGAGACAGACGGTGAGGCCTTCAAATAAAGAAAACAAAACATCAACATTTGTTCTTTTACCAGCGAGCTACCATGATTATCCACCACATCGCTGAAACCACAAATACCGGAGAAGAATGTGGAAACTATTTGTTATTATGCTTTGTGCAAAATATCTTTACAGTATATATTCAAGTAATAAATTGTTGTGAAACTAATTGTAGATGCTGAATTACATTTAGAAGTAGACACATTTACTCAGTACTTCTTCCAATGTTAGCGACTCAAAGAATTGCAGGAGCTGATGATAATCATATCTTTGTTTCTTGTAAAAGTCTTTATTTCAAACTGATGATAATTACTTTTGTTGCTTGTAAAAGTCTTTATTTCAAACTGATGATAATTACTTTGTCCCCTGTTAACACTTATAACAATTACACATGTCATTGTATTTGCAAAGGTCTTTGTATCAAACTTATGATGATTGCATTTCATTTTGTATCTGACTAAAATCTTTATTTTGAACTCACGATAATTTTTACTTTGTCTCTTAAAAATCTGTATTTCAAACTCATGTAGTTTACTTTGTGTGTTGGAAACGTCTTTAATTCAAAGGCATTATAACGTTTTCATTTATCTATTGGAAAAATCCTCATTGCAAGTCCATGAGAATAATATTTTATTTTGCCTCTTGCAAAAGTTGTTTTTCACCTCATGATAAGCACATCTCATTTTGTCTTTTGCAGATTTTCATGTCAAAAATGTCTTAATATTCTGTGTGAAACACTTTTGCCTGCTTGTTTAATGGGGTATTTTTTAATTAGATATTCTGAAATAGTGAGCTTGAAGATGGGGTATAGACATTGCAAAAAAAAAAAAAAAAAAAAAATGCAACAGAGAATATGTAACATGATAACTTTCTAGACTATGTTGTGCCCAGTTTAACAAACATTGGTGACAATGCATTTATATTATGTACTTTCCAGGATAAACGATTTCAAGTCACATATAACATCATTTACGTTTTAATTGTTCATGCATATATGTCTTTGAGTGTATGGGTAGATCCACACAATATAAGAATCTAATATCTCATGTTATAATAATAACAACGATATTTGTAAGGCGCCAAATCATGATTCAAGAATCAAACCAAGGTGCGCACTATCATCATTCACTAAAACAATCACCA
>JAPXFY010000016.1:30038232-30053232 GCA_030674185.1 Monoplex corrugatus | reverse complement strand
CAACCACGCACCTTCATACTCTTTCTCTCCTCCTTCGTTTTCTCCTCCCTCTTTGTCTCCTATTCCTCGTTTTTCTTCTTATTCTCCTTCTTTTCTTTCTTCTTCCTCGTTTCCTTCTTCCTCGTCTCTTTCTTCCTCGTCTCTTTCTTCCTTGTCTCCCTCTTCGTCTCCTTCTTCCTCGTCTCTTTCTTCCTCGTCTCCCTCTTCGTCTCCTTCTTCCTCGTCTTTCTTCCTCGTCTCCCTCTTCGTCTCCTTCTTCCTCGTCTCTTTCTTCCTCGTCTCTTTCTTCCTCGTCTCCCTCTTCGTCTCCTTTTTCCTCGTCTCCTTTTCCTCGTCTCCTTCTTCCTCGTCTCTTTTTTCCTTCTTATCCTTATTTTCCGCCTTTTTCTTTCTCACCGTTTTCTTCTCCTTCCTCTTCTTCTCTTTTTATTTGTTTTGCCTTCTTTTCTTCATAACTTTTTCGCGTTCTTCTTGTTCTTGTTCTTTTCCTCCATTCTATAGGCGGTTGTTGTCGAGACACCTTCCTCTTGGCGGATTCTTTGGCGACTGCCTCGCAAAACCTATTCCACCTTTTTATTTTTAACTTGGGTGAACTGTTTTTCGAAAAACTCAATCCTACCACACATGCACACACAAAATTTCCTTCCGCACGCAACATAAAACTCATGCATACATCACTCCATGCACATGACACAAAAATCAAGTGCACGCACCACCCTGCGCACATGACACACACACACACACACACACACACACACGCAACACTGTTGGAATGGGCTGACTGGCGATAGTAAACGTTACTTTTGCGTCTTCTTTACCTTTCCTCAGTGACTGGCTCCGTGTGTGTGTGTGTGTGTGTGTGTGTGTGTGTGTGTGTGTGTGTGTGTGTGTGTGTGTGTGTGTGTGTGTGTGTGTGTGTGTGTATTTGTGTGTGTGTGTGTGTGTTTGTATGTGTGTGTGTGTGTGTGTGTGTGTGTGTGTGTGTGTGTGTGTGTGTGTGTGTGTGTGTGTGTGTGTGTTTGTGTGTGTGCTCTGCGTGCTCGTTCGTTATTTCATGTCTATTCACATATGAGCTTTTAGACGAAAGAAAAACAAACAAAAAAACAAGGCAAGTAAGTAAGTAAGTAAGTAAGTAAGTAAGTAAGTAAGTAAGTAAGTAAATAAATAGGTAAGTAAATAAATAAGAAATAAGTAAATAAATAAATAATATAATAAATAAATAAACAATAGATAAATAAATAAACAAATAAACAAGATAAGATAAGATGAAATAAGATGACATAAGATAAGATTAGATAAATAGGTGTCTATGGGATGAATGAATCTATGAAATCATGAAAGTGTTGTGCAGCAAAAGGTAACATAAGACAATTAACGAACAAGAGAAAAACAAACCAAACATTAGAACGATCAGGAGTCATCAAATTGCTCAGGGTTGTGTGTGTTCGTGCGTGCGTGCGTGCGTGCGTGTGTGTGTGTGTGTGTGTGTGTGTGTGTGTGTGTGTGTGTGTGTGTGTGTGTGTGTGAGCTTTACAATAGTGTTTTATATATATATAAATATATGTTTATATGTATATATATATATATTATATATATACATATATATACTATGTATATGTATGATACACATTGTTAAAATGACTGTACTTTGTTGAAGTTATAGTTGTCTAGCATATGTTTTGAGCCTTTCTTAAAGTTGTAGAAATCTAGCATACGTTTTGAACCTTTCTTAAAGTTGTAGAAATCTAGCATACGTTTTGAACCTTTCTTAAAGTTGTAGAAATCTAGCATACGTTTTGAACCTTTCTTAAAGTTGTAGAAGTCTTGCATACGTTTTGAACCTTTCTTAAAGTTGTAGAAATCTAGCATACGTTTTGAATCTTAAATCTTTGATATCATTTTTTTCTGTTTCAATAGTATTGTGTTGACTTTGCATCTTCTTAAAAATGTATAAAGGAAGTGCAAGAAAATTGTGTTGGCTAAACATTCTCTATTGTTGATTGCATCTTTACCAAATTTGAGTCGAAAGTGTAGACCGTTTAGAAGTCTCGAATACATAAAGTAAGAAAGTCACAGCACCAATGTCAAGGTCACATGGACCAAATGAATTGCCTAATGTATCACTTTTTGAGGCAGTCATTGTAAACAGCAGTTTCTCCAGAGCTTCTGATACTATTAGTATTACAATCTGTTTTGATTGTTGTGATTGCCTGCCATTTGCATTAATTCACATCAACTTTTCTTTTTTCTGATTCTTCCTCAATATCACAGTGACCTTGAAAAGTACAACATCTGGCTTGTCTTCTTCTGAGCTGCTCTCTTTTTCTGAGTAACTAAATGACAAAGCAGATGTGCCCGCAAAAGCAGTCTCTGGCATTGTTACAGAAACGATCACACCATATCAACAAATCCACCTTTTATTAGAAAGATTGTCTGTCTTTTGTGTGAACAGCATTATTATCCTACAAAATCAATGAACATAAACGTTTTATAACTTTTGTAGTACTTTGAATCAGACTCGCGAACGTCGATGTTTTTTGCTGATGTTAACACTACTGCAAGGCAGCGATTACAAATTCGCTGAAATATGTTTATCTCAGCATCAAGCCGAAATTTTTTTAGCCGTATGTAGCCATTTTGGGGTTGTGTCATGATGACTTTCTATAGGATGTTAAATTTTAGTTTACTGCAGATCAGTTCGAAGACCACTTATATGTTTTAGTATCATCTGCATGACATAAAAGGAAGAATGTTCCTGTAATTTGACCATCCTTTGTCCTTAGGTTAACAAAAATGTTGTTAATGGTAATAGTGTCTTATTTTCCTCTAAATAGTTGTCCCCTTATGTCCAATGGCTGGGTCTCACTGGTCAAAACAAATTTCAACTGATATAAAGAAAATATTACTTTGCACTTCTTGTGTTTCCCACAGAAGCTGTACTTTAACGTATGAAATGACAAACAATGACAGTAAAAGACGGTAACACTATCAAAAACAACTTCAGTTTCGACATTTTTTTGTGAGAAAAGTAAGTTTGTTAAAATGGCTTGACCATTGCTTTTTAAATAATAAATGAAACAATTGTTGACAATGTAGCCTGACGACTTATCAGTTCAGTCGTTAGATAAATAGGTTAACATAGTCAAGTGGCTTTTGAAAGAAGACTGTGCATGTGACAGGCGTGTGATAATAAAGGGGTGGGTGTGAATTGTATTGTAGTATTGTAGTGTTGACTGCTGTTGATACGCCGATTGTGGTCCCAACGATAGAGAGTGTGAGTTTGTGTATCTTGTATTTCTGTCTTTTTGTCTGTTTTTTCTTCTTCATTACCGTGTCTGTCTATGTTTAACTGAGTGAATGACTGCGTGTGTTTGTCTATGCCATGTTCGTGTGCGTATGTGGCATAAGAGAGAAAGACTTTTTTTTGACGTATAAAGTAGCTAATGCATTAAACTCTGACAGAAAATCATCATTGCCTTGTGGTTGTCTCAGGAGAGACCAAGGCTAAGGGAGTAAACCCTGACAGAAAATCACCCTCACTGCCTTATGGGTAGTCATGGGAATGACAAAGGCTAGCGGAGAGGCGGTACAAAAATCGATGGAAGGCAATGGGAAACCACCATTGCATCCTCACACGTAAATCATGACCAAACACACGACAAGAAACCTAAACGACGTTAACAGGGGCGCCATTGTAGCACCTTCGTCCGATAGGGGATGTCATGCTTCGCAGCTAACACCCGATCATCTTCAAGTTGCTGCGGTCAGATTTACAAATATAAAACTTGCAACCTGGAATGTTAGAATGCTCCAAAAAGGAAAATAGAAAATGTAAGAGAGAAATGAAAGACTAAACATCAATATTTTTGGACTGGGGGAGGTGAAGTGGAAGGGAGTAGGCATGATAATATCAAGCAGGCATAAAATTATATATTCTAGTGAGAACACACATGAAAGAGGGGTAGGCGTCATAATGGACAATGGCAAGTCAAAGTCTATCGAAGGATACAGGGCCATGTGAGAACGAGTTTTACTGGTTAGATTGGAGGACAAGCCATTTGATATCAACGTCATCCAAGTATATGCATCAACATCCGTAAGTACTGAGGAAGAAATTGACAACTTCTAGGAAGAATATCAGAGACAGCCATGGCTCAATGTAAATCACAGGAAGTTACAATAATAATGGGAGATTTTAATGCTAACGTGGGGCAAAAGAGGGTGGAGGATATATTGGACCTCATGGCCTTGGTACACAAAATGAGAGGGGAGGGAAACTTTGGAATAGGCACTCCATCGTACAATCAGCTTGATAAATCATGTGACAAATACTCTATTAAAAATTATCATGATGAGACAAAGAACGGAATTAGAACAGAAAAGTCAGAAGATCATTGTGGATTTGTTGAAGGGAAAGGAAGTATTAATACCACACAATCCTAAGAAGTCTTATAGACAGCTCAGTTGAGTTGAATAAGGATTAATGTTTATGTTTTCTTGATTGAACCGAGGCTTCTGATCGGGCAAAACATGAAGAACTGATTAACCAACAGGAACAACTCAATAATTATGGAAAAGATCTAAGATCAACAAGGAGTATGTATTGGAAACAAATAGCAAGAAGACTGAAGTAATGATAATCAATAAAAATACAAGAAATCCCCTCATGTAAAATAACAGCGAATGACACGCCACTGAGATCAGTTGATAAATTTGAATATTGGGGAACAGTCATCTCACCAGACGGCAGATGCATATTAGATATATCCAGCAGAATCAGCCAAACTAAAACAGCATTCAAGAAACTGAAAAGCATTCTCACCAACAAATGCCTATCAAACATCAGGAAGAGAGTTCTTCACCGCTCTACATGTATAGCACCAATACTGCTGTACGGATGCGAAACGAGGCCAGCCAACACACAAAGTCATCTGAAATTGAGGCAGCTGAAATGTGGTTTCTGAAAAGAATGTTAAGATTTCCATGGACAGCAAAAAACAAACAAGACAATCTTGAAAGAGGCATTTGTTTTCTTTGTTTTATTTATAGGACATTTTAAGAGACAAAAGAAATTTTAGCACATAGGTACAGGTGGAAAGCTGGAAGGAAAAAGAACACCAGGTAGACCAAGGGAGAAATATTGGGCGGACTTGCGCTGTGGATAAGGACAGAAACTGTTGGAGATGTACTTGCAGCGACAAAAGATAGATTCGTATGGAAGGCTGTGATCAACAACGCCACGCGGGAGGGCACACGATAATGATGATGTGAAGTGGATAACATGTTATTATTCTTCTTTTTTTTCGCTTTTTAAACATTATATTATTATAGTTCATCTCATCTGTTTTATCATACGGTAAGAGTTAGCAAGTATTTGCTTTACGTGTGTGTGCTTTTTTCTCATGCTTTGGGAAGCACTTAGGGCTCATGTGAGATGAGTCACCAGTATGGTGTCCTGTACAACTCAAAGGCGTTAAATGAAGCAGTCTATCCGGTGCAGTTGCACACATAAAAGTGTCGTCTGCACACAACACTGAAAAAAAGATGTCAGTACTTTGTCCTTAGAGATAGCGACCCGGATATGTTTGGTTTTTTTTAACAGGATTACACAGTTACAAGGTACAAGGTTGCAAGATTACAAGATACTTTATTGCCAAATCCACATTTTGTACGATAATATAATGCTCACTCCATTCACACACATACACACACACACACACACACACACACACACACACACACACACACACACACACACACACACACACACACACACACACACACACCACTATATATATATGTATATATTTATACATATATATATGTGTGTGTCTGTATATATATGTGTACATATATGTATATGTATATATACATACATATATGTACATATATATATGTCTCTCTCTCTCTCTCTCTCTCTCTCTCTCTCTGTGTGTGTGTTGTGTGTGTGTGTGTGTGTGTGTGTGTGTGTGCAGAAAGACATCTGAATGGACATAAAAGGTCGAGGCGTGTTCCTGACGGGAGGTGGCCAAGGAATTGGTCGTGCCATCACTAGTGCTCTCCTCCAGCAGGGAGCCAAGGTACATACAATACTGCAGGACACACTACACCTCCTTCTTCTTTAGCACTGTTCTGACTCCTTGTACATTACACAAAATCCAAAACTATTGTGACAGCCTGCGTTCAAGCAAACAGGAACCAGAACAAAATATGAAAAAAGAATCAGAACGCGTATTGAATACAACAGACAAGACAGGCGCAAATTTTCGGCCAATTGGCCTTTGTCAAGAGTAATATCACGAACGAACAAACACCTTATACTAAAATTAGGAGAAAAAGTAGGAGAAAAAAGAAAGAAGTTTGTTGTGTATGGGCTTATTGGCACTTTCATACGACAGTGGCGGTAGTCAGGCTGATTTTTCCTGCCGCTGTCAATGTTGCTGTTGTTACTGCTAGTGTTACTATACTACGGCAGACTACTGTCACAATTTGTACATGTATTGCTACTAACACAACAACGATTACGACTGCTGTTGTATGTGTGCTGGCTGCAGGTGGTGTTTTGTGACGTCAAGGCGGACACGGGCAAACAGACGGAAGCAGAGCTACAGACAGAATATGGTGCAGATAACGTCACCTTCGTTCAGTGTGACGTCACTGATGTCGAGCAGTTGAAAGGTCCATGGGACTCAAGATGTTGTCTGCACAGATCCATTCATGTTTTGTCTGTCTGTCCGTCTGCCTGTCTATTTGTCTGTCTGTCTGTCTATCTGTCTGTGTGTCTGTCTATCTATCTGTCTGTCTGTATGCCTGTCTATCTGTTGGTCTATCTGTCTGTCTGTCTGCCTGTTTGCCTGTCTATCTGTCTGTCTGCCTATCTGTCTGTATATATGCCATCTATCTATCTATCTATCTATCTATCTATCTATCTATCTATCTATCATATCCATCTATCATCTATCTATCTATCTGTCTGTCTGTCTCTTTATGTATGTATGTATGTATGTATGTATGTATGTATGTATGTATGTATGTATGATGTATGTATGTATGTATGTATGTATGTATGTATGTATGTATGTAGTATGTATGTTGTGTCTGTCTGTCTGTCTGTCTGTCTCTATCTATCTATCTATTTATTTATCTATCTATCTACCAACCTCTGTCTGTATGTCTGTCTGTTTATCTATCTATCTTCTATCTCTCTCTCTATCCATCTATCTATCTATCTATCTATCTATCTATCTATCTATCTATCTATCTATATCTATCTATCTATCTATTATTATCTGTCTGTCTGTTCTATGTATGTAATGTATGTATGTATGTTATGTATGTATGTATGTATGTATGTATGTATGTATGTATCTCTCTCTCTATCTATCGGTCTATCTATCTATAGGTACCGGCAACCTCTCTTCAACAATGCGGGAATTATGTCAGTCAGTGGAAAAATTGCACATGTTTATCAGTCAAATTTGCAGATGAACATGAATGACAAAGTTGTTATCACGAAGATAAAGATTGGTCTTTCCTCTATCGATCTGTGCTGTTTGTTTTTATTATAAATGCACCCATACGAAAATCTGAGCAAAAAAACAACAACAACAAAAAAAAACCACGCCGACCGACGAAGTTTCACAGCGTGTCACGTAATGGCGACTGGCAGTGCTTGGTGAATGACATTCTCTGTTTGAGGACTTCTGGAAAATTTAGGTTCCTGCAAACTTGCTACATTTCACAATTGGCGAAAACGTACGTAAACTGCCGTTTTCAAAGTGTGTTATCTCTGGACCTAATACAGCTAGAGACTTACTTTTTTTTTTGCATTGCGTTTATTTTTTCTTGTACTTTTAGAAATATGAGTGTTAATAACCTTTTCAGAAGTTTAATGTTTGGCTGCCGGTACCTACTAGCTATGTATCTATGTATCTTTGTATCTATGTATCTATGTATCTTTGTATCTATGTATCTATCTATGTATCTATCTATCTATCTATCTATCTATCTGTCTATCCATGTATCTATCTATCTATCTATCTGTCTGCCTGACTGTGAATACAAAACAGTGACATAGGAACTTCTGCCCAGCGCTGTGGCACATCCTGCACCAGTGATTTAGAGTTGGGTTACGTGTTCAAGAGAGACTCTTTGCACTCGGACAATTATGCATTCCACCCTAAGCTGCCCATGAACTATTGCTTGGTAAAATACCTGATCCTGCACAAACCTGTATGCAGAGGCAAGGTTTGAAAGGAGGAGGAGGAGGATGAAGAAGAAGAAGAAGAAGAAGAAGAAGAAGAAGACGTGAGACAAGGGACGCAACGCGTCAAGAAAGTCTGGAACTTGTATAGTGGTTGCATCCCTTGGACCGTCGTTGTACCTGCGGCGTTTCCGTGTCCAAAAGGACGAGTTCATGGATGAACGACACAGTTTTATATGGTAGACTGATCAGGAAGATCACTGATAATGTTGATATTAACGATAATAGTATTATTAATAATAATAATGAAATAATAGTAGCAACAATACTGATAATAATAATCTGACAACTTGATTACTTGACGGGTGTGGAATTCAAAATGTCCACACGGTCATGTACGTATCAGACGAGAATGACGTTCGGCCATTGAGATCATTCCAGGATGGAACAACGCCGGGTCCTGTGTCACAGTAGGGTCGCCACAGCCATCACCAGGTGTGGTCTGTCCATGCAGATTGCGAGCGAAAAAGACGGAGAAGGTTGAAACATGGACACTTCAGCACCACTCAGTAAGGATCGGCTCATTTCATCAACTGAGTAATTGGATTGGACTTGTGTCAAGAGGGATTCTTCGCGCTCGGACAACTTCATATGCGCTACTCCCAAATCTGCCTGCAATTATCTGACAGATTTCCTGAGCCTTGAAAGGGGAGAAGGGACCTATCAAAACACTAAGCTGACACCACCGGAATGATGCAAACATTAAGATGGGCAGTGAACAGGCCAGTTTTTTAATGTTGCGGGCTGGGATTGAACTCGAGATATCCGACCTTCAGTACATGAAATCAAATGTGGAAGAGTCTGCCCTCAGTTCGCTTTATCAGATCATTTCACTTTCAGGAGCGTTCAACACGGCGGTGTCCAAATTCGGTGCCGTGGAGATCTTTGTCAACAATGCTGGCTTTCAGGATGAGCGCTTATGCGAGAAGACATTCGCTGTGAACACGGTAAGTGGTTAAGAAATCGCTTTTGCTCATGTTTAATTTCAAGTACAGTTTGCCTTTGATTGAATTGTGCGGAATGAATGTATTCATTATGGATTTGTTGATTCTGAATTACACGTTGTTTATCTTCTGTGTGAGTATATGTACTGTTTATCTTCTATATGAGTATACGTAATGTTTATCTGCTATGTGGTTATACGCAATGATTATCTTCTATGTGAGTATATGTGAATCCCTCTTGACACAAGTCCAATCCAATTACTCAGTTGATGAAATGAGCCGATCCTTACTGAGTGGTGCTGAATGCTCATTATTATTATTATTATTATTATTATTACGAAAGGTATGTTGTTGTTTCATTGCGTAAGTCAGTGTTTGAACTTGAATATTCTGTGGTTTTTGATGTATCTTCTTACTTGTGTAGCTTTGATGGTGGTTGTTTTCTCATTGTATACGTAGTTGTGAACATTTTTTGTTTTGCGAAATGTAAAGCGCTGGTGAGCATGTTTGCATGGAATATGCGCTACATAAATAAACATTATTATTATTATTATTATTATATGTACTGTTTATATTTCATGTGAGTATACGTAATGTTTATTTCTATGTGAATACACTTAATGTTTATCTTCTACGTGAGGATACGTACTCTTTATCTACTATGTGAGTACACGTCATGTTTATCTTCTATGTGAGTATACGTAATGTTTATCTTCTGCACGAATCTCTTTGTTTTGATTTAGACGTCACGTTCATATTTAGCATGATTATACGAGATGTTTATCTTCTGCATGATTATACGTGATGTTTATGTTCTGCATGATCATACGTGACGTTTATATTCTGCATGATTATACGTAATGTTTATCTTCTGTGATTATATGTAATGTTCATCTTCTGCATGATTATACGAGACGTTTATCTTCTGCATGACTCTTAAATTATACGTAATGTTTATCTTCAGTATTAGTTGTTAATCCTGAATTATGCGTGAAGTTAATCTTCTGTATCATCTGTTAATCTTGAATTATATGTAATTTTTATCTTCAGCATTATCTGTTAACCCTGAAATTATACATAATGTTTATCTTCAATATTGTCTGTTGATACTGCATTATACGTAATGCTTATCTTCAGTATAATCTGTTGACCCTGAATTATACGTAATGCTTATCTTCAGCATACATTAAGGAATAGAATCAAAAGAGAAATAGCAGAAGAACAGTGTGGATTTGTGGAAGGGAAAGGAACTATTAATGCCATGAACATCCTAAGAACTATCATAGAGAGGTCAAATGAGATGAATAAGGATTTGTATTTATGCTTTGTTGACTACACCAAGGCTTTCGATCAGGTAAGACATGATGAATTGATCAACCAACTGGAGAGACTCAACGTTGATGGAAAAGATCTACGAATAAACAGAAATATATACTGGGAACAAACAGCTGCAATGAGAGTAGAAAACAATGTAAGCTCTTTCCAAAATCTCGAAAGAGGAGTCAGACAGGGTTGTGTTTTATCACTAGATCTGTTTTCACTTTACAGCGAAAACATCATGAGAAACCTAGAGGAAGACCCTGGATTTAAGGTTGGAGGGAAAATGATAAACAACATTCGATACGCAGATGATACCGTGCTAATTGCAGAAAGTGAAAGAGACCTACAAAACCTTGTGAATATACTAGAAATAGAAAGCAAAGGTAAGGGGCTGGAACTAAACAGCAGGAAGACTGAAGTCATAGTGATCAGTAAAAAACATGAAATCCCCTCATGCAAAATAACAGCAAATGGCACAACCTTGACACAGGTTGATAAATTCAAATACCTGGGAACGATCATTTCATAAGACGGCAGATGCACATCAGAAATAGCCGGCAGAATCGGCCTAGCCAAAACAGCATCCAAGAAGATGACAAGCATTCTTACCAACAAATGCCTGTCAATTAACATCAGGAAGAGAGTTCTTGAATGTTATAAAGAACCAATACTGTTGTACAGATGCGAGGCGTGGACAGTCAACAAACAAAGCCAGAACAAGATTGAGGCAGCCGAGATGTGGTTTCTAAGAAGAATGCTGAGAGGTTGATGGACAGCAAAGAAAACAAACGAGACAGTGTTGCTGGAGGCAGACACAAGTAGATCACTCATAAGGAAGATTAGGAAAAGACAGGCAGCATTTATAGGCCATTTTATTAAGAAGGGGATTTGGAGCACCTGGTCACAACGGGAAAGCTGGAGGGAAAGAGAGCACCGGGTAGACCCAGGGAGAAAATACTGGATAGACTTGCAGAGTGGCTGGGGACGAGGAGGGTGGGGGAGATGCTAGGGGCGACGAGAGAGAGAGACAGATGGAAGTCCATGATCGCCAGTGCCAAGCGGCAGGGCACCTGATGATGATGATGATACATTTATTGATCTGAATTGTCTGGACTGCTATATTTTAAAATGTGTGTTGTGTGTGTGTGTGTGTGTGTGTGTGTGTGTGTGTGTGTGTGTGTGTGTGTGTGTGTGTGTGTGTGTGTGTGTGTGTGTATGTGTGTGTATGTGTGTGTGAGTGTGTGTGTGTGTGTGTGTATTCGCTTGAATGTATAAGTATTAACTTCCTTGTACTTTACGCAGAGGTTTTGTTTATACAGCTTGGATAAATCTATGCATAGCATCTTCTTTTATTGTGCCCTTGAGTCCATGCATGTTTAATTTATGATACTTCCTTTTCCCCTTTCCATATCTTATCCTGCGGAAATTCCTGAAATGGACCATATCATCATCAACTTCCCATCTCCATGAGGTCTTGGCTTTGCAGCTGCACATTTTTAAAATTTTTTTTTCATCTGTTCTAATTCTCTGTTCACAAGACAGGCCCAGCCGTGTCTGACTAAGGGTTTTTATAGTACTCCAGTTTTTCCTTCAGCCCCTTGGCTGTTGGTTTAGGATGTTTTTTTCCTATTCCAAGGTCAGACTGGATTCGTTGCACTCGGCACGATCCATTTACATCAGCCTTACCTCACAGTTATAGCCCTTGACCCTCTTCAGGACAAAACAATACTAATATGGCATGACCACTTTTCAAATTGCAGAATTCAATTCACTTCCCCTTTGACATCATATTTGCCTCCTCTCTCCCCACTTTTTACCTTTACTCACAAACACATTGCAATTTCATTTAGTGCCTTTCTCCAACTGGACGAAGCAACAGAGAAGTTTCAATCTTTTTCACATAAATTTTGTATCTGGTGTTTGTAATCTTACGCTTGACAAAGGCCAGTTGGCCGAAAATTTGCGCCTGTCTTGTCTTGTTGTATTAAATACGCGTTCGATTTTATTTTTGTGTTTTTGTGTTTTCAAATTAGAACGGTTAAATGCATATCTCTAAGCTGTTTAATAATCGATTTATATGTAATATGTGTCCTACGTTTGATGCTGCCGTTGTGGCAATAATTGATAAAGTATTCACTGGATTTGTGTTTTATAATAAATCTTTATTTACCCTAAGTGCGTGCTCTGGCACTGAATCTCTGTGTGACACTATGCCTATGGGCGTGTGGAACTAGTTCTATTCTTAATTAAACAATAGACTCCACAGAGCAGAAAGTAACCTTACTGGTAAATTACACAAGTGCTGTCCAGGCTCCCTGGCCGTAGTTCACTTTGCTGTGAGGGTGCCGGTCTACTTATGAAGGTCCGGAAGACCCCGCTTGAAATGGCCGGTTCGGTGAATTACACCTGATAACAGCTGAGTAGGCCTTAACTGAACCGGCAACAACCCGTTGTGAAGCTTCGGTTCGCGTGACGAATTTGGTATTAGGACACTTGATCCTGAGGGAAAGTCGTCAGGATGACACGGACGTCACTCACAGTAGGTCAAACAGGTCTGTTGGAGACTTCTTTGGTCCGTCCTCTCAGCTTCCCGCCGTTGGCCGTTCTGCGCCTGATCTTTTTGCACAAGTCCTGACGTCAATTAAGTGAACACAGTGGGGCCACTTCCGGGTCAGTCTCGTCTGCTAGACTTCCGTCGACACAACAGTTTCTTGGGGTGATTATAGGAACAATAATAGATTTTTTTTTATCCCCCGTGGAGATGCCGGCGGTTCTTTCAGTATAAACAGTATCCCCACCTTCTGGAAATTCTGTGCTAGAAATTTCCTCTTTTCGGTCACTCCCATTGCTTCTTTCTTCCTCCTTTGCTTTTTGTCATTTCTTCCTATCATTTTCTGCCTTGCTGGTCCATTTACCTGTATGTGTTTCATAAAGTCTTACGTAGTTTCTCTTATAGGATTGATAAATGGGTACATGTGTTAAGTGCATTTTTGGCTCTAGGGAAATGAGATATGTAGAAGCAATTTTAGGTTGTTTAGGCCCGTTTATATATATGTTTTAGTGTCCTTAGTTGTATTTAAATTCATTTTCAGGTTTGTTTCTTTAGATCCCCTGTGCAATAAATTGGAGGGAGTGGTCAACGTCAGGGGCATCTCCTTAATTATGTACGCGAATGCATTGATATGTGTACTTAATTTTCGTTTCCTTTTTTTTCATGTTGAAGTATTGTGTATGTTTTAAGCGGTGATGGTCCTGATATGGGGTCTATGCAGTCGGCTGGGCTTTAATCCTTTTGACTCCCAAACTGTATCCACCAACTGCAAAAACTAAACGCTTGGACTCCCTCACCCTAGCCACCAGCTCCCTGCAGGAAGCTGGTAGATAGAGTGAGAAAGTCAAAGAGTTACGTTTTTGCTTTGCTAGCATCGTTGATAAGCAGGATGCTGGTGGACAGGGTGCAGGAGTCAAAGGGTTAAATTTAACAAAAGTAACAATAACAATAACAGGAATTTTTAAATCGTAAAATTTAGAATAAGAGGATGGCTTGACAGTCTTGTTTTCAATTATTTCATCACTGAAGAGTTCTTCATATGTCTGCTTGCTTACTTACATTCATTGTACCATTGGAACGTAGCATGTCTCTTTCTCATGAACAGATGGCTCCCATTCGAGGCTGTCAGCTGGCATTGGAACACATGAGGCGTGACACTGGAGGACGTGGAGGTGTCATCATCAATATTGTGTCCTTCACAGGTGGGTGGGCTTTAACAAACTCATTAGGAGAGGGGGGAGGAGAGAGAGAGAGAGAGAGAGAGAGAGAGAGAGAGAGAGAGAGAGAGAGAGAGAGAGAGAAAGAGAGAGAGAGAGAGAGAGAAAGAGAGAAACAGAGAGACAGAGAGACAGAGAGAGAGATTTCAGCTCTGTGACACATCAGTAACCCCAGGTTTACCCAGTCGTTCATTTGGGCTTGAACACACCACTACCCCAAGTGTATTCACAATTCAGACCAACTCCCAGTACCAAGATGTCCATATCAGGCCTCATTCAGGTCATCAAATCCGCCATTCATGACAGTGCCCAGTTGTCGATTAGCCAGCGGATTTGACAGGCGCGGTAGTCGAGTGGGTAAGAGTTCAGAATTTCAGTGGGAAGGTCTGGGGTTCGATTCTGACCCGGGTACTTCCCACCTGGTGGGTGAAAGGGTGGAGATCTCCGATCTGCGCGGTCAACGTGTGTGTGGATTTGTTAGTGTCTGAACACCTTTCGTGTGTATACGTATGCACAACATCTGGTATGCACGTTAAAGATCCTGAAAGCCAGGAAAAACGCTCATCATAGACAGGGTCTGCAGACTGTGCAGCAACATACCGCCTGCACAGTGTGGGCAGAAACAACTTGCATACTCACATCCGAGAAATATCAGAACATTTAAAACCAAACCAAACCAACCAACCAACCAAACAACAACAAAAC
>JAPXFY010000016.1:30015732-30030732 GCA_030674185.1 Monoplex corrugatus | reverse complement strand
CACAGTTGCTGTTATGATAGAAGCCCAGTTGTTACCGTGATAGTAAGTAACACAGTTGCTGTTATGATAGAAGCCCAGTTGTTACCGTGATAGTAAGTAACACAGTTGCTGTTATGATAGAAGCCCAGTTGTTACCGTGATAGTAAGTAACACAGTTGCTGTTATGATAGAAGCCCAGTTGTTACCGTGATAGTAAGTAACACAGTTGCTGTTATGATAGAAGCCCAGTTGTTACCGTGATAGTAAGTAACACAGTTGCTGTTATGATAGAAGCCCAGTTGTTACCGTGATAGTAAGTAACACAGTTGCTGTTATGATAGAAGCCCAGTTGTTACCGTGATAGTAAGTAACACAGTTGCTGTTATGATAGAAGCCCAGTTGTTACCGTGATAGTAAGTAACACAGTTGCTGTTATGATAGAAGCCCAGTTGTTACCGTGATAGTAAGTAACACAGTTGCTGTTATGATAGAAGCCCAGTTGTTACCGTGATAGTAAGTAACACAGTTGCTGTTATGATAGAAGCCCAGTTGTTACCGTGATAGTAAGTAACACAGTTGCTGTTATGATAGAAGCCCAGTTGTTACCGTGATAGTAAGTAACACAGTTGCTGTTATGATAGAAGCCCAGTTGTTACCGTGATAGTAAGTAACACAGTTGCTGTTATGATAGAAGCCCAGTTGTTACCGTGATAGTAAGTAACACAGTTGCTGTTATGATAGAAGCCCAGTTGTTACCGTGATAGTAAGTAACACAGTTGCTGTTATGATAGAAGCCCAGTTGTTACCGTGATAGTAAGTAACACAGTTGCTGTTATGATAGAAGCCAGTTGCTACGATGATAGGAACGCAATTAGTAGCAACAGTACCCCAAGGGTTGCCATGATAATAGTCCAATTGTTACCATGACAGTAGCCCAACGTTACCATGACAGTAGCCCCAGTGTTGTCATGATAGTAGCCCAATTGTCACCATGATAGAGCCTGAGTTTTACCATGATAGTAGCCTAATTGTTACCATGATAGTAGCCTAATTGTTACCATGATAGTAGTCCAATTGTTACCATGATAGTAGTCCAATTGTTACCATGATAGTAGTCCAATTGTTACCATGATAGTAGTCCAATTGTTACCATGATAGAGCCTGAGTTTTACCATGACAGTAGCCCCAGTGTTGTCATGATAGTAGACCAATTGTCACCATGATAGTAGCCCAATGTTAACATGACAGTAGACCAATTGTTACCATGATAGTAGTCCAATTGTTACCATGATAGTAGTCCAATTGTTACCATGATAGTAGTCCAATTGCTACCATGATAGTAGTCCAATTGTTACCATGACAGTAGTCCAATTGTTACCATGATAGTAGTCCAATTGTTACCATGATAATAACCAAAGTGTTACCATGATAGTAGCCTAATTGTTACCATGATAGTAGCCTAATTGTTACCATGACAGTAGTCCAATTGTTACCATGATAGTAGTCCAATTGTTACCATGATAGTAGTCCAATTGTTACCATGATAGTAGTCCAAGTGTTACCATGATAGTAGTCAAAGTGTTACCATGATAGTAGTCAAAGTGTTACCATGATAGAGTCCAATTGTTACCATGATAGTAGTCAAAGTGTTACCATGATAGTAGTCAAAGTGTTACCATGATAGAGTCCAATTGTTACCATGATAGTAGTCCAAGTGTTACCATGATAGTAGTCAAAGTGTTACCATGATAGAGTCCAATTGTTACCATGATAGTAGTCAAAGTGTTACCATGATAGTAGTCCAAGTGTTACCATGATAGTAGTCAAAGTGTTACCATGATAGAGTCCAAGTGTTACCATGATAGTAGTCCAAGTGTTACCATGATAGTAGTCCAAGTGTTACCATGATAGTAGTCAAAGTGTTACCACGATAGTAGTCCAAGTGTTACCATGATAGTAGTCCAAGTGTTACCATGATAGTAGTCAAAATGTTACCATGATAGTAGCCAAAGTGTTACCATGATAGTAGTCAAAGTGTTACCATGATAGTAGTCAAAGTGTTACCATGATAGTAGTCAAAGTGTTACCATGATAGTAGTCCAAGTGTTACCATTATAGTTGTCAAAGTGTTACCATGATAGTAGTCAAAGTGTTACCATGATAGTAGTCCAAGTGTTACCATGATAGTAGTCAAAGTGTTACCATGATAGTAGTCCAAGTGTTATCATGATAGTAGTCCAAGTGTTACCATGATAGTAGTCCAAGTGTTACCATGATAGTAGTCCAAGTGTTACCATGATAGTAGTCCAAGTGTTACCATGATAGTAGTCCAAGTGTTACCATGATAGTAGTCCAAGTATTACCATGATAGTAGTCCAAGTGTTACCATGATAGTAACCAAAGTGTTACCATGATAGTAGCCAAAGTGTTACCACGATAGTAGCCTAATTGTTACCCTGATAGTAGCCAAAGTTTTACCATGATAGTAGCCAAAGTGCTACCATGATAGTAGCCAAAGTTTTACCATGATAGTAGCCAAAATGTTTCCACGATAGTAGCCAAAGTGTTACCAGTGATAGTAGTCCAAGTGTTACCATGATAGTAGTCGAAGTGTTGCCATGTTTGTAGCCTAATTGTTACCATGATAGTAGCCTAATTGTTACCATGATAGTAGCCAAAGTGTTACCATGATAGTAGTCCAAGTGTTACCATGATAGTAGCCAAAGTGTTGCCATGTTAGTAGCCAAAGTGTTACCATGATGGTAGCCAAAGTGTTGCCATGTTAGTAGCCAAAGTGTTACCATGATAGTAGCCAAAGTGTTACCACGATGGTAGCCAAAGTGTTGCCATGTTAGTAGTCCAATTGTGACCATGATAGAGCCCAATTTTTACCATGATAGAGCCCAATTGTTATCATGATAGTTGCCCAATTTTTACCATGATAGAGCCCAATCCATGATAGAGCCCAATTGTTACCATGATAGAGCCCAACTGTTACCATGATAGTAGCCTAATTATTACCATGATAGTAGCCTAATTATTACTATGATAGAGCCCAAACGTTGCCATGATAGAGCCCAATTCTTACCATGATAGAGCCCAATTCTTACCATGATAGAGCCCAATTGTTACCATGACAGAGCCCAATTTTCTGTCTTCAAAGCAGCACAACGTTGTCATGACAGGAGCCCAATTTGCTGATGGCAGTCCAGTTTGCAGTCTTGATAGCGGCCCAATTTGCTGTTTTTATAATGGCCCAATTGCTGTCATGATAGCAGCCCAAACTGCTGCCATGTTAGCTGCCATTATGGGAAACCAACTGTTGCTGTGACAAGGCCCAATTTTGTGTCATGATATCCCAATTTTCTGTCATGATAGTAACCCAATTTGTTGCCATGATAGCTGCCCAACAATTGACATGATAGCTGCCCAAACTGCCGCCATGATAGCTGCCCAGTTGCTATCCTAATAGTGGGCCATTGGCTGTCATGATAGCAAACCAATTTGATGTCAGAAGAGGAGCCCAACTGCTGCCATGATAACTGTCCAAATAGCTGCCATGATAACTACCAATTGCTGCCATGATAACTGCCCAAATAGCTTCCATGATAACTACCAATTGCTGCCATGATAACTGTCCAAATAGCTGCCATGATAACTACCAATTGCTGCCATGATAACTGTCCAAATAGCTGCCATGATAACTACCAATTGCTGCCATGATAACTGCCCAAATTGCTGCCATGGTAACTACCAATTGCTGCCATGATAACTGTCCAAATAGCTGCCATGATAACTACCAATTGCTGCCATGATAACTGTCCAAATAGCTGCCATGATAACTACCAATTGCTGCCATGATAACTGCCCAAATTGCTGCCATGGTAACTGCCCAATTGCTGCCATGATAACTGCCCAAATTGCTGCCATGATAACTGCCCAACTGTTGCCATGATAGCTGCCCAAATTGCTGCCATTATAATGCCCAACTGCTGCCACGATAACTGCCCAAATTGCTGCCACGATAACTGCCCAACTGCTGCCATGATAACTGCCCAAATTGCTGCCACGATAACTGCCCAAATTGCTGCCATGATAACTGCCCAACTCTGCCATGATAACTGCCCAACTGCTGCCATGATAACTGCCCAACTGCTGCCATGATAACTGCCCAAACTGCTGCCACGATAACTGCCCAAATTGCTGCCACGATAACTGCCCAACTGCTGCCATGATAACTGCCCAACTTGCTGCCACGATAACTGCCCAAATTGCTGCCACGATAACTGCCCAACTGCTGCCATGATAACTGCCCAAATTGCTGCCATGATAACTGCCCAAATTGCTGCCATGATAACTGCCCAACTGCTGACATGATAACTGCCCAAATTGCTGCCATTATAACTGCCCAACTGCTGCCATGATAACTGCCCAACTGCTGCCATGACAGCAGCCCAATTGACTGCCAAGAAAGCAACCCACTTCGCGCTGTCAATAGCAGTTCAGTTTGCTGTAGTAATAGCTGCCCAGTTTGTTACCTGATTATAGCCAGTAAACTACTGTAGTGATGTCTTAGGTGCTGACTGATCTGATGCCTCAGGACTCAGGAGATACATCTGCTGGATAAATGATATCACGATTGTGTTGATTATAGAGTAAAAATCAAGACGATAAACTCCTTCATCAAAATCTATGACACTGATGACGGACTGTTGGTTGTGTTGTCCACAGACCTGAAGTGGTGGCCCAGGCTGTCATACAGATGGTTCAGGACATGGACAGCAACGGGAAGCTGATGGAGGTGAGCAAGCAGGGAGGGGTGTACAGAAGGAGGGCCTTGGTCCACGATGATGGCGTGTCCGACTTCACACTGTTGGACCAGCCCTTCGACCAACACCCTCCATCCCATGGGCACAAGCACTGAGGGGAAGGGATGGAGGAAGATGAAGAGCATTCAGAAATCTTAATGCTACCCAGAAAACACGTGTATAAAAAGACGTGTCACATATTGTTTATAAACTTGAAAACAGCTGCCTTAGAATTTTAGAACCAAACTATGATTATGACGAGTATTTTTTTCCTGATGTACTTAATCATGATGTTCAATACCATCCCCATCTTTACTGTCACCACCATTACCACCGTCATCCTCCTCGTCATCATCAGCACCGTTGGCATCATTACTGTAAGCAAGAAAAAATAATTTTGATGAGAACTTTGAAGATTTTGTCTGTGATTTCGTGTATTATTCTGAATATGTATATATGTATGTATGTATGTATGTATGTATGTATGTATGTATGTATATATGTATGTATGTATGTATGTATGTATGTATGTATATATGCATGTATGTTATTATGTATGTATGTATGTATGTATGTATATATGTATGTATGTATGTATGTATATATATATATGTATGTTATGTATGTATGTATGTATATATGTATGTATGTATATTATGTATGTATATATGTATGTATGTATATTATGTATGTATATATGTATGTATGCTGAAAAAAAACACAGACTTATAAGGACTAAAGTGATGTTCTCATGGCTGACGAGACCAAACCAGCCAACACCCACAGATCTAGTCTACACCTGCTGAGGCCATTCAACAGCTGGCAATCACTGCATCTCTGGAACTACCAGCGTCAGTAAGCGAGAGAATGGAGAGAGATTTGCACACCCCGTCCACTCTCTAACAGGCAAGTCATAACAATGAGGCGGCCACAAAGACAGAAGAAACGTGCATGTCTCGTGCTGACTGAATGGAAGTGACTGTTGGTCTGATCACCGACTATTACACATCATCATTTTCATCCTCAAGTGCCTTGCAACATGGCGTTGGCGATCATGGTCCTCCATATGCATCTATCCCTTGTCGCCGCAAGCCCATCTTCCACCCTCTCTGTCCTCAGCTACACTGCAAGTCCGTCCAGTATTTTCTCCCTGGGTCTACCTGGTGCTCTCTTTCCCTCCACCTTTCCTGTTGTGACGTGGTGCTCTAATTCCCCTTTAATCATAAAATGGCCTATAACTGTTGCCTGTCTTTTCCTAATCTTCCTTATAAATGCTCATCTGTTTTGTCTGGCCATGAATTTTGTTGGGAAAATACGATGGTGGTTTCCTGTTGTCTTCCATATTCGTGTATGGACTCTCCACCAGCCTTTGTCCTTCCCACAACAACCTACAAGGCAGTAGGGGTGATTTTTCTTTCAGGGTTTACTCACTTAGCTTATTCTCTCCCGAGATAGAGGTGCTATTTACCCATAGCTGGGGGTCTGGTTCGTGGGCACAACAAGATGAATATCCTGCAAGTTCAGAAAATCCAAACAAACAAACAAACAAACAAACAAACAAACAAACAAACAAACAAACAAACCACAAGAAAATTGTTCATACATTGTTTCTGCTCATCCCGTTCTCTGGTCAGCTCGGGATATTTAGTTTGAATATCTGGTATTTGCATGGACATGTGTAGCTTCTGAATAACAGATATAAACGAAGTCAGAGACCCTCACAAAGCGCTTCCATTGTCTTCAAAGGGACACTATGGCAATTACAATAACAGTGTAGAACACAGCTACTAATACTGAGTCACACGTTTCCAGTGAAGCCACCAGACTGCGAAGAGCTTTGAAAACAACACCAGGACTTGTTGGAAGTGCAGGGGACAGAACCTAGCCCTGTATTGACCATTCACTCATTGGGAATTGAACAATGACACACATATACACTCATATACACACACACATATATATATACACATATACAGACACACGCACGCGCACAGACACACACAGACTCACATACAAACACACACACACACACACGCACACTCGCTCGCACAACACACCACACACACACACACACCACACTCATGTGCGCACATACAGGCGCACACGCATATACACAGACACATCGACACACGTACAACACAGACGCACACACGCACACATATACGCATGTAACGCACATGTGCTTGCGCGTGCGCACACACACACACACAACCAAATACACACAACACATACACACACAAACACATACATACACACTCATATGTACATACACATGTGTGCACTTACAGGCGCACACGCACATACACATACACTCACACACACAAACAACACACATGCACACACACACACACCACAACACCACACACACACACACACACACACACACCACACACACACACATCAAACACAGATCAAATCATTAAGCTCCACCTCCAACTGTTTATTTCTTTTTTTGTTTTTTTTGTTTTTTTGTAAAGGCTCAGCAATGACTCACTGGGCTCTCTACGATATTGATACTTTACATGTGTGTGTAATGACAGTAGTTGCAGGTTACTGGCGAGTGACCTTGAACTGTCCAGCCACAGGACTGACACTACCAGACAGGATGGTACAGGTCGTAGGTTGATAGTAGTTGTCATAGGGATAACAGGAAAGTGTGTGTATTTTTCTTTATTTGTTTCTTTATTGTTGTTGGTGTTTTATTTCCCGAAGATTTTCGAACTTTATTTGTGCTCATCTTTTCTTTTGGTTCGATTTTATTCGCCACTTTAATTCAATAACCACAGCAGATAGGACAGTTTTACGACGCTATGATGATGAAATCGTCAAATTTTTAACCCAAGCTGCCAGTATCAATAATAAAAATGCAGAAACATTAACGGAGATATGAGATGGCATGAGTATGGCTAAGCCTTCTTCAACCGTCAAGGCGAGGAGACCGGCCAAATAACGTAAAATCTATAGTATTAGAACCAGATCCCCTACAGGAAGAAATTACTGAAGCAGTTAAACAGCTTAGAGATGGAACAGCCCCAGATTAGACAGCATTTCAGGAGAACTCCTCAAACACACAGACGGATCTGGCATACAAGCTTTCTACCAACCCTCCTGCAAAATCTGGTGAATCTGTAAATGGCCAAACAGAGTGAATGCTCAAAGAATTTGTATGCTGCACAAACGTTATAACGCTAAAGACTGTAACAACTACACAACGGTCGCCCTCATCAGCCACACCAGTAAAACCTAATCATCATCCTAAACAGAGTAAACGAAAAAAGTTGAAGAAAATAGTTGTCAGAATGTCAGGCTGGGTACAGAGCAAATAGAGGCATCACTGATATATTGTTTGTCTTATAAATTATCACAGAAAAATTCAACAGCATCGGACAAGAGGCATTTATCACCTTCATTGGCTTTAGCAAAGCTTTTGACAGCCTCAAACATTCCAGCTTTTTTAACAAATCACAGAAAATGGGCTTCCCACACCATCCAATTTTACTTATTGAAGGATTATACAAAGATCAATCCGTTGCGTGACGCATAACCCTTTCTCCAGGTTCCATTTGGTTGCCGATGGATTAATTTTCAGTGGGCACGTACAGGCGACCATCAGGCACCACGCTGCATTCTGGAGAGTCCTTGCCTTCCCTTTTGCTGAGGGGGTGCACTGAAGTGTCCTCCCCTTCACCTCTCCCAGCAACCAGCCCCTTCAGGAGATTATATACATTCCAGTCTGCAGGTCCCTCTCGCCCTTCACATAGGAGGCAACTGTCCCATAAGTAGACAAGGATGACTAAGCGGCAATGTGTCTGTCACCAAACCAGCCCCCCCCCCCCCCCCCCCCCAGGCAGCCGGTCCACACCCAACACTTCCATTGAGTGGGTGGAGATTTCGGGTGATCAGATCGAGGGTATAATTTGCCTTGGGCTCCACCAAGGTTCTCCTGTCCTCCTCTCCACCTAAATTTTAACCTCCTGCAGACTCTCAGCCACTCACCATTCTCAATCAGGGTGTCGTCTGTCTTCTATACAAGCTGTGATGGAGGGGTCACTTTGCATTGTTTGCCTGGTTTCTATGGGAGGATATTCGTTGTCCCAAAAGTGTCTTGGGGCTGGAGGCCACTTCTCCATCTCCCACCCCTCAACAGGTTCCTCACTGACCTCCCCTTCAGGATGGAAAATCAGGGATTCAATCCACAGGCACGACTGGACGACCTCCATAAACCTTTAAAATTTTTTTTTAAGGATCATTGCACTCGGAGAGGTTACCTTTCTGCTCACCATTTTTATTCGTCCCATTTTTCTACGCCATCGAAGCTGGAACTGTTTTTTTTCACAAAGCAATGATGATGATATCGATGAGGATGATAATCATGATGCTATAGAGTTCATCTACGATTGAGACTGCGTGACAGGGCTGTACTCTACGCTTACTATTATAACATATCCCGGCGTCAATCAGGCCTGAGAGATACAGACACCTGTGGCGGTGGTCAGAAGATTTGAGCAACGCCCTCAATGACGCATCCGTGAAATGGACGAGACTCGACTGTGTAGTCCTAGTCTTCCCAAGAGCCCATAGCACGCCCAATTCTGGGTAGGAGCCGCTAAGAGCCGAAAAATCCCACAATCATTTTTGAAGGGACGGATGGGGATTTGAACCCACAATCTTCCGTCGGTAATCTGTTGCGCTAAGCACTACACCACGGCATCTGGTTGATCTCCATAAACTTTCTAGATACCGACGTTCACATCCTCATCCGAACACACGAGTGGAAGCGGCTCTCCTTTGCTTGCCAGGGTCAGATTTTTCTACTTTGCTTGCCAGGGTCAGATTTTTCTACTTTGCTTGCCAGGGTCAGATTTTTCTACTTTGCTTGCCAGGGTCAGATTTTTCTTCTTTGCTTGCCAGGGTCAGATTTTTCTACTTTGCTTGCCAGGGTCAGATTTTTCTTCTTTGCTTGCCAGGGTCAGATTTTTCTACTTTGCTTGCCAGGGTCAGATTTTTCTTCTTTGCTTGCCAGAGTCAGATTTTTCTACTTTGCTTGCCAGGATCAGATTTTTCTTCTTTGCTTGCCAGGGTCAGATTTTTCTACTTTGCTTGCCAGGATCAGATTTTTCTACTTTGCTTGCCAGGGTCAGATTTTTCTACTTTGCTTGCCAGGGTAAGATTTTTCTTCTTTGCTTGCCAGGGTCAGATTTTTCTACTTTGCTTGCCAGGATCAGATTTGTCTTCTTTGCTTGCCAGGGTCAGATTTTTCTTCTTTGCTTGCCAGGGTCAGATTTTTCTACTTTGCTTGCCAGGGTCAGATTTTTCTTCTTTGCTTGCCAGAGTCAGATTTTTCTTCTTTGCTTGCCAGGGTCAGATTTTTCTTCTTTGCTTGACAGAGTCAGATTTTTCTCCTTTGCTTGCCAGGGTCAGATTTTTCTCCTTTGCTTGCCAGGGTCAGATTTTTCTACTTTGCTTGCCAGGGTCAGATTTTTCTTCTTTGCTTGCCAGGGTCAGATTTTTCTACTTTGCTTGCCAGGGTCAGATTTTTCTTCTTTGCTTGCCAGAGTCAGATTTTTCTACTTTGCTTGCCAGGATCAGATTTTTCTTCTTTGCTTGCCAGGGTCAGATTTTTCTACTTTGCTTGCCAGGATCAGATTTTTCTACTTTGCTTGCCAGGGTCAGATTTTTCTACTTTGCTTGCCAGGGTAAGATTTTTCTTCTTTGCTTGCCAGGGTCAGATTTTTTCTACTTTGCTTGCCAGGATCAGATTTGTCTTCTTTGCTTGCCAGGGTCAGATTTTTCTTCTTTGCTTGCCAGGGTCAGATTTTTCTACTTTGCTTGCCAGGGTCAGATTTTTCTTCTTTGCTTGCCAGAGTCAGATTTTTCTTCTTTGCTTGCCAGGGTCAGATTTTTCTTCTTTGCTTGACAGAGTCAGATTTTTCTCCTTTGCTTGCCAGGGTCAGATTTTTCTCCTTTGCTTGCCAGGGTCAGATTTTTCAAGTCCATTTCCTTCCTTTTGACCTGGCTCCTGCTCCGTGGAGTTTCACCTGGTCGCCTCTGAGTGCTTATCTCTTGGAGCGATATCTGTTTGCAGGATATCATACACTTCAGCATCTGTTCATGGTTACCAGAAGTGATCTCAGCTGCTTATTCGACATCAGGTGCAGAAGGCTGGTCATCCTCGTTGGCTTTTCGTCCACTGTGATTTTAGTACAAACTATGTGCACAGGTAAAGTGATGTACAAAATAGCTGCAAAGCACGGGTAAAGTAGAAACTATGTGGACACACGAGTAAAGTATTGTAGAATCTATTTGTAAAACACCTATAAAGTAATATATAACAATCAATCAATCAAACAAACAAACAAACATACAAACAAACAAACAAACAAACAAACAAACAAACAAACAAACAAACAAAAACAAACACACTCACAAAATCCACACAACAAAATGAAACAAAAAAGGCAGAAATCATGGGTTATGTCCTTTAGAAAGTTTATACTTCATCCCTAGCCAACATCACCAACCAGCATGACATGAAACATTTTTACGCAGACGATTCACAACTACAGAATAGCACCACCCCTGAAAATATTGCTTTCCTTATCTTGGAAGTATCCAGCTGCTACAGCGATATCCAGAATTGGATGACACAAAAACAAACTACAGTTAAATGATGATAAAACCAAAGCCATGCTTGTGGGTACCAAAAACAAACTTGCCTCCATTACACTGAATACGATCCACCTAGGTGACATCATCATCCCCTCTCTGAGTCTGTCAAGAAGCTGGGTGTGACCTTGGACAACACTGTTTCTATGTAGACGTTTCTGACGCAGACCTGCCGATCGTGCTACTATCAGATTCGACACAATGGTTACATTCGAAGGTATCTTTCAACTGAGGCTGCATTTAAGTAAGCTTTGTGACATCTCTCATTTTGTCTCGTCTTGATTGCTGTAACGCTCTCCTTTCTGGACTACCAGCTTCGTCTCTTCTCTCTGCAACGCATACAAAATTCAGCTGCTCGTTTTGTCTTCAGAAAGAAAACGTTTGATCAATCAGTCTTCTCCTTCGCTATCTGCACTGGTTGTATGTTTTTAAATAGAATTGAATATACGCTGGATACTTCGTGTTACAAATCTACTCACCAGTCTGCTCCATCAATATCAATCAATCATCCAAATAAATCATATCAATCAATCAACATCAATCAATCAATCATCGATCGATCAATCAGTCAGTCAGTCAGTCAATTAATCAATCAATCAATTGATCGATCGATCGACCGACCGACCGATCGACCGACGACGACCGACCGACCAACCAACCAACCAATCAATCGTCGTCGTCATCATCATCATCATCATCATCATCACCACTACCACCACCATCTCCACCACCACGACCACCACCATCATCATTACTATCATCATCGTTATCATCATCATCATCATCATTCTTATTCTTTTTATTATCATTATCATTATTATCATTACTGTAATTGTTATCATTGTTGTTGTTGTTATCATTAAACATTATCATTATCATTATTACAGTTCTTACAAGCCTGTTTGCGTGAAGCAATGGGGCGGCTGAAATGAATGGCTTTCCACAAGGGAATCGATCTCTGCACCACTTCAAAGCCTTTGTCACCTCGCCCTCCGTGGCCATATCACTCACCCGCTAATGTTCGTTAGATTCACCGCCACCCCCCCCCCCCCTCGTCCCTCACCCTCTTCATCACACGCTCTCCCCCTTTGTCCCCACTGCCTTTTCCTCCTACTCTCCCTCCCTTTGTTTCCCACCTCACCCCCACGCCACTTCTTCCCCACGCGTTACCTCCCTTCTGCCTTCTCCACATCCACCTTCCACCCAATACCATCAGACACCTGGGTCTGAGCAAAGAGAGAACGTGACTCATACATATTAAAAGAATGAAACTCGAGGTAGTAGGCTTTACGTGGGAATTCCACTTGGGTTTTGTTGAGAAGCAATGGATTGTGTCCAGTGGTGGTTGTGTGAGTCATAATGTTGATTGATGCTTCATCCTCTCTCTCCCTCCCTCTCTCTCCCCCTCTATCTGTCTCTGTCTGTCTCTGTATCTCTGTCTCTGTCTCTCTCCATGTCTCTCTTTCTGTCTGTTTTCTTCCTTTTTCCCGTTTAGTTTCCACCACCTAGCACCGACATCCTTAAACCAAGTCTTTGGTATTCTTTTAGCTAACTCTGGAATGCTCTTTCATCTTATCCAAGATTCCACCTGTTATATTTCAAAGTACGTTAAAAAACCCAAACAAACAAACAAACAAACAAACAAACAACAAACAAACAAACAAACAAACAAACAAACAAACAAACAAACAAACAAACAACAAACAAACAAACGGCATCTGTACAATATAACTTTTAAATCAGTTTTCAAAACTGCTAAATGACAACCGTACTGCAGTATGTTTCCTGAGAGATAATTATTCTTTTTTTTTGTGTCAGTGATTTTTCCGCCACTAAATTCATATTTGTATTGATAACAGAATTAATAACATGGTTGTTATTCTCTCTCTCTTTCTCTCTCTCTCTCCCTCTGTCTGTCTGTCTGTCTGTCTGTCTGTCTGTCTCTCTTTGTGCTTCCCATCCTCCCATACCTCATGTTCTCAATACTAAAATATGCCAGAATTGTGTTACGTTGTGTCTTTACTCTATACAGTTCATTTGCATTAATGTAGTAGATCCTTCATGCACACCATAATGTATTTGTGTTAGTGTAGACCCTCCATAGGCCATGGCTGGATGTAAAAAAATATCATTCTTCTTGTTCTTCTTGTTCTTTGTTTCTTCTTCTTGTTCCTCTTGTTCTTTGTTTATTCTTCTTGTTCTTCTTGTTTTTGTTTCTTCTTCCTTCTTCTTTTTCTTTTTAACTGAAGTTTGTCCTTGTCCCTAAAAATCAATTTGCTTGCAGCTATGGAAGGGAGGGGCGGGAGGCGGGGCGGAATGAACTTTTTTTTTTCTGAAGGATATCAACAATGTGCATTAAAGCTGCAGGGTGGCAGGAACGAATGCCTTACTGCAGAATATGAAATATGCACGTTAAAGATTCAGTAAGTCATGCCACTGGTTGCCTGGCTTACGGAAACACGATGACGTCAGCAATGCTAGCAATGGAAGTTGGAAAAAAAAAAGACTTTTAGCTAATAACTTCTGCCGTTGTATGTTTATGATTATGAGTATCATTATCATCATTTCTCGCTTACAAATAGCGACAAGAAATTTGACAAATAGTTTTTACCAAATCCAAAACAAGTGCGACTGCGCGCGTTCAAGCAAACAGGAACCAGAAAAACCGTATTTGTATCACGTCTTGTTTTTGTCTAATAGTTTTTAGTTTAAACTTTTTCATTTGGAAAATATAGTGTCATTGTTGTCATTGTCATTCTGTCTCTCATTTTCTCTCTCTCTCTTTCTCTTTCTCTCCCTTTGTCTCTCTGTGTGTCTCTCTGTCTCTCTTTCTCCGTTTCTCTCTCTCTCTTTCTGTGTCTTTCTCTGTCTGTATGTCTCTCTGTCTCTCGCTGTCTCTGTCTATCTGTCCGTCTCTCTTTCGCTCCCTCACTCGCTCGCTCGCTTCCTATCCTCCCTTCCCTCCTCATTACGAGCACATGTGCGAATGGCATTTGTCGTGGTACGATCTTTATCACACGGCTGAAACGAAACAGAGCAGAATAAATATGACGTCTCTGATCAGCCGTGGGTCTGCTGATTCTATCTGGCCGCCCGACTGAAATCTGGCACAATGATTTATTGAACTAACAGGATTTGTCACACCCAATCACCTCGTACCCTCCCCCATCCCATCCCACCCTTCCACCGCTTTTACCTTCCAATACCAAGCCGGCACCACGCCCCAGCCCTTCCTCTTCCCCCCCTCTCTCCCATCCCGGATGGGTGGGGGTGGGGGTTGAGACTGACGGTCGACACGCTACGACGGAGTTTTAGAGTCTGTTCTTAACGCACTCGACAATTCCGCGTGCGCTGCATGCAATCTACTATATGTTTGTCTCTTACGCTCTCGCCTGACCTCTCTGTTCTACCTTCAAGTTTTAAGCTCATAAAATTATTGTTTATGGCCTAGCTGACTACTAGAGCCAGCCATTTCACGGCTAACACCCGTCAAAAATTCCTTTTTGTCCAGCAGCGTTTTACCCCAATTTGGCGTCCTTCTCCCTGC
>JAPXFY010000016.1:29995732-30013232 GCA_030674185.1 Monoplex corrugatus | reverse complement strand
GTCCGATCGCGATGAATCTTTCTTGAACAAACTCTAAATTCCAAACGCCAAAGTATTTGCACTTCGTCGTTTGTTATGTTGTAAGTGTAAACTAAGGCATCTTATCTCTACTGCCTGAATCTTCTTGGATAGTTCCGCTAGTAAGACAGAGAGAGAGAGAGAGAGAGGAGAGAGAGAGAGAGAGAGAAGAGAGAGAGAGAGAGAGAGACAGACAGACACACACAGACACACGACAGACAGACAGAGAGGAGAGAGAGACAGAGAAAGAAGAGACGAGACAGAGACAGAAGAGAGAGACAGAGAGAGAGACAGAGAGAGAGAGAGAGAGAGAAGGAAAGGAAGAGAAAGAGAGAGAGAGACAGAGAGAGAGAGAGAAAGAGAAGAGAGAGAGAGAGAGAGAGAGAGAGAGAGAGAGAGAGAGAGAGTGAAAACGGTAGCGAAAATAGTCGCACGTACGACACACGCACAAAGACATGCATACCCACACACACCTACACACGCATGCGCACATAAACACACCCACAGATATATGCACACACACAAACACACACACAACACACACACACACACACACACACACACACACACACACACACACACACACACACACACACACACACACACACACAGAGATAAACATACGCAGAAACATACAGATACGTACACAAAAAACGCACGCACACGAAAACACGCGCACACGAAAACACACACACACACACACACACACACACACACACACACACACACACACACACACACACACACACACACACACACACACACACACACCGCACACACGCACACACACACACAAAAGCGAGAGTGAAAAAGAACGAAAGAGTAAACAAATACGAATATTAAAGCCGGAGGCGCTTGGCATCGTTTAAAACTCTCCACTTTGCAACTTCATTCTGTCTGTCTATATAGACACAACATTGGATCGTTCTCAATGGACTTCTTGTAGGATTTTTTTTTGATTGTCTCCTGCTCACACTTTTCGATTTTTCATTTATGGGGCTACAGAATTTTATTTTTATTTTATAAAAAGTGCATTGCGTACTTTGTCAGCAGTGTCAGGGCGTTGTATGCACACTACTGAACGTGTAGACAGGTATTTTGTTGACAATGTGTATGGACTGGTTCTGTGTGGGCAGGTGAAAGTGTTGACAGGTCTTTGTGTTGACAGGTAACAAGTGTCTTCTTCTTCTTTTTTTTCTTTGTGCTATTATGTCATTGGCATCGAGGGCAGCAACGAAAGTTCATCACTCTTCGCGCTGCTGTGAAGCTTCCTCTGGCTCTGAAACCCCAGCATGTGGCGTTGTGGGCTGGAAGGGCTGGTTGGTCGACTGGCATCACTGTCATGTGGCAACATCACTTGATCTTGTTTTGTGGAATATAATGGTGGTCGAACTCTGATGATCTCTTTGTTTCTAACCAGTCTCTTTTGGTCTTGCTGGTTGCTCTTCTGATAGATGTCATCTTGTAGTTTGAAATTTGTAACTGGGAGAGAGAGAGAAGAGAGAGAGAAGAGAGAGAGAGAGAGAGAGAGAGAGAGAGAGAGAGAGAAGAGAGAGAGAGAGAGAGAGCAACAGAGAAGATAGGTAGATAGAAAGAGAGCAACAGAGAGAGAGAGAGAGAGAGAGAGAAAGAGAGCAACAGAGAGAGAGAGAGAGAGAGAGAGAGAGAGAGAGAACAGAGAGAGAGAGAGAGAGAAAGAGAGCAACGAGAGAGAGAGGAGAGAGGGATAGAAAGACAGCAACAGAGAGAGAGAGAGAGGAGAAGAGAGAAGAGAGAAAGAGAGCAGACAGAGAGGAGAGAGAGAGAGAGAGAGAGAGACAAAACAAACAAACAGACAATGACAGAGAGAGATTAAAGAGCGAGAGAGAGACAGAGACAGACACAAAGAAACAGAAAGAATGATTCGTCATTGGCTGAACGTGAGTTCACCTTCTGCAATTCCCCCACCCACCCTAACCCTCTCTAAAAAAAAAAAAAAAAAGGACAGAGAGGGAGTTAAAAAAGCAACAAAAACAAAAAACAAAAAAACCGGGTGGCGTGATGGGGTGGGGTCACAAAGAAGCACGCGTCAGTGACTAAGCCATCACTGGGACCTTCGTCAGGGGCACAAAAAGCAGGAAGCAGTGACTGTGACGCTCCACGCCAAAGAACCACCGTGTCACACAAAATCAATAACACTGCAACAAAGGTGCAGCAAGCGGTAATCCACATGAGTGACGCTCTAGGGAGGGCGGGCGGAGGAAAAAAACAAACAAACAAACAAAAAAAAATCCATCGGGAAAACCCGATTTTGTGACGCGGCGGGGCAACAGGCAGGCTTTCACGTTGTCAGAGACAGGAAGCGATTTAAGCGCGTCAGTGTTCCCCCCCCCCCCCCCCCAAAAAAAGCTTGAAATCGAAGACATCAATTTCCTCTTCTTCTTTCTTCTGTCAGAAGACGGTGTGCTTTCTTTTCAGTTTCACTCCTGCTTCGTTGAGCATGATGTGAGTGAGGAAAGTTGATGAACAGATGAAAACAACAACAACAAACAGCAACAAAACAACAACAAAAGCACACAATAACAACAGCAGCAGCAGCAGCAGTAGCAACAATAACACAAAAACAAAACAAGACAAAATACAAAAACAACAGCAGCAACAAGGACAAAAACCAAACAAAAAGGAAAACAACAACAACAACAAAACACCCCAAAACAACACAACAACAAACACCCCCAAAAAACAACAACAGCAACAAAACAACAACAACAAAGAAAAACAAACAAACAAAAAAAGAAAACCATAGGAATACCACGATCGTCACTTACATTACCACTATCACCATCACCACCACAAGAAAAACAACAACAGGTTGGTTGGGACTGATGTCATTAGAAATGTCAGTGACTGATATCATTAGCAATGTCAGAATGATGTCATTAGCAATGTCAATGACTGATGACATTAGCAATTTCAGTGACTGATAACATTAGCAATGTCAGTGACTGATGTCATTAGCAATGTCAGTGACTGATGTCATTAGCAATGTCAGTGACTGATGTCATTAGCAATGTCAGTGACTGATGTCATTAGCAATGTCAGTGACTGGTGTCATTAGGAATGTCAGACTGTCATTAGCAATGTCAGTGACTGATGTCATTAGCAATGTCAGTGACTGATGTCATTAGCAATATCAGACTGATGTCATTAGCAAACGTCAGTGACTGATGTCATTAGCAATGTCAGTGACTGATGTCATTAGCAATGTCAGACTGATGTCATTAGCAATGTCAGTGACTGATGTCATCAGCAGTGTCAGTGACTGATGTCATTAGCAATGTCAGTGATTGATGTCATTAGCAATGTCAGTGACTGATGTCATTAGCAATGTCAGTGACTGATGTCATTAGTAATATCAGTGACTGATGTCATTAGCAATGTCAGTGACTGATGTCATTAGCAATGTCAGTGACTGATGTCATTAGCAATGTCAGTGACTGATGTCATTAGCAATGTCAGTGACTGGTGTCATTAGCAATGTCAGACTGTCATTAGCAATGTCAGTGACTGATGTCATTAGCAATGTCAGTGACTGATGTCATTAGCAATATCAGACTGATGTCATTAGCAAACGTCAGTGACTGATGTCATTAGCAATGTCAGTGACTGATGTCATTAGCAATGTCAGACTGATGTCATTAGCAATGTCAGTGACTGATGGCATTAGCAATGTCAGTGACTGATGTCATTAGCAATGTCAGTGATTGATGTCAATAGCCCTTTGAATCCTGCACCCTGTTTATCAACTGCAAAATCTTAACCCTTTGATTCCCTCATCCTATCCACCAGCTGGTAAATGGAATGAATAAGTCAAAGGGTCACGTTTTTGCTTTGCTAGCATGGTTGACAGTGCAGGATGCTGTTGAACAGGGTGAGAGAGTCAAAGGGTTAGCGATGTCAGCTATTGACGTCATTAGCGATATCAGTTATAGATGTTATTAGCAATGTCAGTGACTGAATAAGAACCATTGAAACAACAACAACAACAACAACAACAACACAACAACAACAACAGCAGCAGCAGCAACAACAACAGCAGCAGCAGCAACAAAACAAAACAAAACAACAACAGCAACAATAACAATAACACGCACACGCATGAGCGCTCGGTCATTCGCACACGCGCGCGCGTACACACACACACGCACACACACAAACACACACACACACACACACACACACACACACACACACACATGCGTGCGCGCACGCACACTTTAATCAAATAACAGCTTCCCATTTGTTGTTGTTGTTCAGTGTAAAGTAGATCTTTAAACCCCTTGTGGGGCCATGGGGCATAACGATAAATAAGTGAAAAGCCAGCAGAATGAACGTATAACATTTAGCAGAAAGAATACATAAAAATCGAACAGAAAAAAAATACGCGTGAAGTTGTCTTATGATAGGATGTCCAAATATTTAAAACATAACTAAATCGTTTTAGAAAATTTGATAAATTTTGCTAATTTCAATTGGTCTTACTTTCATCCAGATATGAACTTACGAAATGGTTTAACTGACAGATATTTTTGAGAAATAAACTTCAGTCGGATGGACTTTAGGACATTCAAAAACACAGTGAAACTCATAGCCTGAAAAGTATTGTCGTCAGAAAACTTACGTATATTCTGCGTTTTGTGCCAACGAGTATATTCCTGTGCGCCTGTTTAATTCAATATCACGTTTGTGACAGCTGCATCGAAACCGAATCAAAAGAAAAACATAAAAGTCTGATGACTGTATACAATATTTCCGTCGCACAGATCGATGCTATATGCATTTAATACTGTTTTCTCATACACGCTTCCAGTCTTGCTGACAATTAGCCCAGACTTAGTAACATTTTTTTTATATATAATATGAATGTGTTAACATCCTACTGTCATAAAAATTGTGCTTGGTTGACCTTCATTGATTTTCATTTCATATCTGTCCTCATGTAACATTATATGAAACGAAGACAGTTGAAAACTCCAAGAATCGACTTTCTATATAAGCTTCAGAAGAAAAATGATGAACTGTAATCAGATAAATTTTTCTTCTTCAATGTATTCATAGATGTAATATGTGTAACAGTGTGGCCTCGAAAGCCAATAAAATGACATCAAACTACTCCATAAAAACAACAACAAAAACAAACAAACAAACAAACAAACAACAACAACAACAGCATCATCAACAACAACAACAGCAACAACGACAACGACAACAACAACAACAACAACCGTTTTGAGTGTGCTCCACTACCTACAACGTATGGACATTGTGGTGGTGCGTATGAAGCCATGACATGCGCTGAGACTTTGATTAAAGTGTAGATAACTTGCGCAGCATCATCCACACTCTCTCGTCCAGGATCACCTGGATCCAGTGGCAAGACATGGTCAAGACGGCTGGAGATGATTCTGAGTGCAGGATTTTGCCGGAGACTGACAGAGTTTGAACAAGAAACCGCCTAACGGGGTTCCGCTCCGAATTTTCTGTAGGGGTTGTTTCCCTTAGCCTTTATTGGTCCATCAACTATCCACAAGGCAGTGGACATTGACATATCTATAGAAACACATAGACGGGTAAAATTTGAAAATTCTGCCCTGAACAGTTCTTGTTCTTACATCAGTATCAAAATACTCTTCCTCAATTGTTTTAAAGTACATTAAATAAACAATTTCCTGTTTAACAATTTTCGCAAATTTCGCGTCTTCGCATACAAAGGGACAAAATTTACTAGTGTCTTTGAAACAAGTTAAGTTATACTGTACTAAAATGTATCATATTCTTAAATCGTGATGTACACTAGAAACTTTCATCATTTAGAATATTGTCATAGATGTTTTGAATGTTATCTATTGTTCGTATGTCAACAGTACTTTTCCTATATATATATATATAAAATGATATTTCTGTTACCACATCGTTTGTTGATACTTGATTATTGTACAGCAAAAAGATATAATTAGAAAAAAAGCGTTAAAATCTATTGACACGCACTTAAATTTTGATGTTCACTTTTAAGCCTCCAATGAATAAAATGTCATTATGCATATTCTGTATGTGTTGTTCATATGTCAACAATATGTTTTTCCTATGTACATGAATTGATATCATTTCTCGCTACCACATTGTATATTGATGTCTGTTTATTGTATGAAAAAGAATAATATAAGACTGGTTTGATCTCAAGATCACAATTACTGGATTGTTGCAATATATGTTTTATGATAAAGTCGCGTACTCTGTAAGTGACTGTTGAAAAGTGTTTTTGCTTATATAGCAGGAACTATCTGATAAATCTCTTTTTTGGTTGACCTTGACGAATTTTCAAGGTTATCTTTATCCCTTCCATTACTTTGTACGAAACAAAATCCCTCAAAGATGTGAAGAATCGATCTTCTGTATAATTTCAGAAAGCAAGCTGTTTACTGTAGCAAAATGATTTTTTTTCAACATTTGTCTGTTTATGTGCAATGGTGTGGCTTCATCGGCTAAGAGAATAACATCCAAATATTAAAAACAAACAAACAAGCGGTTTTTAATATCTTTGTTTATCTACAGAAACTGAAATCTAACATATTAGTACATACACATTGAAGGAAAAAAGTCAGAAAAAATTCTCCAAATAACGCTTGCTCTTACATCTCTATCGAAATACCCTTTTTCAATTCTACAATTTCCGCAAAATTTTACACGTCTTCACGTACAAAGGGACGTAACCTACTGACTTTAACCCCAGTGGCTCGAAGCGACATATGCTGAAAGGACTGTCAATATCAGTGGCTGAATAAGAACCAATCAAAAAAGAACAACAACACGCAAACACACGACCACTCGGTTACACACACACACACACACACACACACACACAAGTGGAATCTGGACAAACCAAGACAATGCAAGGCAATTTTGGTTTGGAATAAAACAAAGCAAAGCAAAACAAAACAAAACAAAAAATAATTTAACCGCTGTTTTGATAATATCGTAACGTTTATGTTGTAGTAGCAGTTCTGATTTAGTTTTTAAGCTCCGTTGAGCTTTGTATTAAAAAAACAACATATGGTATAAAGGAATACTGATTTTTAGCATTTTTGTATAAAAAGGGAGATTTTAAGAATGGCCCGACAATCTTGTTTATCATTCAATTTGCTCTTTTTAAACATAGACATTATTGAAAACAAGCCGTGCCATTTTGTTAATAGGGTAATAATAGAAAAACAATTAAACAAACAAACAGTCATATTGGTAGTTCTAATTATTGCACTGGTTCCGAATTTTAGCTGAACTAAGATGTGCAATGAGACTACCGTTTGATATAAACGACTTACTAATGTTCTTTGAAGATTTGTTTTTGTTTATATAAAGAGACACTGTTATAATAGCTTGACAGTATGATGCGGATAATGATGATGATCATGATAATGATCGTTAAATGATTATTATAATTGTTATTATTATTATTGTGATTGTATTATTATGATGATATGATGATGATAATAATAATAATAATAATAATTATTATTATTATCATTATTATTAGAGCTCTTGTAATTATTGTAGTTGTGTTTTGCTGCTTCTGATGCTGCTGTATCCCTATGTAATATGCACATGCTCTGGTCTCTGAAGAAAGCAAAACAAAAACGAAACAAAAACGAACGAAAATTAAAACTGCAACTGAGACAGAGAGAGAGAGAGAGAGAGAGAGAGAGAGAGAGAGAGAGAGAGAGAGAGAGACAGAGGAGAGACAGAGACAGAGACAGAGACAGAGACAGACCGACAAACATACAGACAGAGATAGAGAGAGATGGGTGAGAAAGAGAGAGAGAGACAAAGAGAGAGACAGAGACAGAGACAGACAGAGACAGAGACAGACAGACAGACAAACAGACAGACAGAGATAGAGAGAGATGGGTGAGAAAGAGAGAGAGAGAGACAAAGAGAGAGACAGAGATAGACAGAGACAGAGACAGAGACAGACAGACAGACAGACAGACAAACAGACAGACAGAGACAGAGAGAGATGGGTGAAAAAGAGAGAGAGAGAGAGAGACAAAGAGAGAGACAGACACAAGAGAGAGAGACAGAGACAGAGACACAGACAGAGGCAGAGGCAGAGGCAGAGGCAGAGACAGGGACAGGGACAGAGATAGACAGACACTCAGACAGGCAGACAGACAGAGACAGGGAGAGACGGAGAGAGAGAGAGAAACAAACCAAAACCTCCACACAAAAACAAAGAAAGAAAGAAAGAAACAAACAAACAAAAAAGAAACAAACACACCAACCAACCAACCAACCAACCAACAAACAAAATTGAAAGAAAATTGTCATGCATCGTTTCTGTTCATCCCATCTATGGGCAGCTCGGGATATATTACTTTAAGTACCTGGTATTTCATAGGAAATTTTTGCATGGGAATGTGCAGTTTTGAATAACAGATATAAACGAAGGCAGAAGCCCTGCACAAAGCGCTTCCATTGTCTTCAAAGGGACGCTATGGCAATTACAATAACAGCGTAGAACACAGCTACTAATACTGAGTCACACGTTTCCAGTGAAGCCATCAGACCGCGAAGAGCTTTGAAAACAACACCAGGACTTGTTTGAAGTGCAGGGGACAGAACCTAGCCCTGTATTGACCATTCACTCATTGGGGATTGAACAATGACACACACACACACGCACGCACATAGACACACATATATAGACACGCACACACAGACACACACACACACACACTGAGATAGACACAGACACAGACACAGACACACATACACACACACCTAACCAAACACCCCCACTCCCCATATATACACACACCTACATACACATACACACATTCATGTGCGCACATACAGGCGCACACGCTTATACACACAGACGCACATAAATACACAGACACACAAACACACGTACAACACAGATGCACAGGCACACGTTCATGCAAGCCCGTGCGCGTGCGCACACACACGCACACACACACACACACACACAGACGCAAACACAAACACATACACACACGTACATATATGACAAAACTGAAGCTCTCTTTTTGTCCTCTCCTTTCAAAACCTCCCCATCTCCCAAACCTACTACCATTACCATTGATCAGACTGAAATTCCTTTCTCCTCCTCAGCTAGGAATCTTGGTTTCTACTTCACTGACAACATGAGTGTTGAACTTCATGTAAACAACACCTGTCGCACTGCTTACATCAATCTCCGCCAAATCAGTTCCTTGCGTCATCTTCTTTCTGTTGATGCTACAAAAACTCTGGTTTCTGCTTTCATTCTCTCAAGACTGGATTATTGCAATTCACTTCTTTCTGGATGTTCAAAAGATCAAATAGATAAACTACAGAAAGTGCAAAATTCTGCAGCTCGGCTTGTTTTTAAATCCCGTAAGCGAGATCATGTCTCTCCTCTGCTAAAACGCCTCCACTGGCTTCCTGTACAAGCTCGTATCGAATTCAAACTTGCGATTTTCTGTCATTCATTTTTCTCTGGAACGTCCCCTTGTTACATTTCTGATCTCCTATCCGTCTACTCACCTTCCAGAAATCTTCGCTCCTCTTCTGACTTAAGACTACTGTGCATTCCCAGAGTAAGAACTAAAACCTTCGGTCACTGCACCTTTTCATATTCAGCACCAACTTTTTGGAATTCTCTGCCCCGTGAAATTCGCTACATTGAATCTATTACTTCTTTCAAGACTGCCCTCAAAACTTTCCAATTTAAATCCTATTTTCCCGACTAGGTAGTAACTGTGTTCTCTTTGTTCTCGTGCGCACGCGCGCGCGCGCGTGTGTGTGTGTGTGTGTGTGGGTCTGTGTGTGTGTGTGTGTGTGCGTGTCTCTCTGTGTGTGTGTGTGTGTGTGTGTGTGTGTGTGTGTGTGTGTGCCTGCGTGTCTGTGTGTGTGTGATGTTATTAGTGTGCAGCGTCACGAGCTCCGGCCCCGTACTGGAGGTTTGCGCTTATAAATGTTCATTATTATTATTATTATTATATGCACACACACACACACACACACACACACACACACACACACACACACACACACACACACACACACACACACACACACACACACATACACAACACAACACACACACTCACCCCCGCCCACACACACACACACACACACAACACAACACACACACTCACACACCCACACACACTCACACACACACACACACACTCACAACACACGCACACATTCACAACACACACACACACACACACACACACACACACACACGCACGCACGCACACACACACACACACACACACACACACACACACGCACACACACACACACACACAGACGCAAACACAAACACATACACACACGTACATATATGCACACAACACACACACACACACACACACACACACCACACACACACACACACAACACACACACTCACCCCCGCCCACACACACACACATACAACACAACACACACACTCACACACCCACACACACTCACACACACACACACACACACACTCACAACACACGCACACATTCACAACACACACACATACACACACACACACACACACACACACACACACACACACGCACGCACGCACGCACACACACACACACACACACACCCGCACGCACGCACACACACACACACACACACACACACACACACACACACACACACACAACACACACACACACACAGATCGAATCATTCAGCTCCACCCCCAGTTGTCTAATAGTTCTTTTTCTCTTTTTCGTCTTTTTTTTAAAGGCTCAGTAATGACTCACTGGGCTCTCTACGATATTGACACTTTACTTGTGTGAATGACATTAATTATTGGCGAGTGACCTTGAACTGCCCAGCTACAGGACTTACGCTACCAGACAGGAGGATACGGGCTGTAGGTTGATAGAAGTTATCAATGGGACAACAGGATCGTGTTTTTTTTTCTTTATTTGTTTCTTCGTTGTTGTTTTTTTCTTCGAGGATTATCGAACTTTATTTGTGCTCATCTTTTCTTTTGGTTCCATTTTCTACGCCACTTTAATGACCATAGAAGATAGGACAGTTTTATGACGCCATGATAATGAAATCATCAAATTTTGAACCCAAGCTGCTAAGTATCAATAATAAAAACGGAGAAACACTAACGGAGACAGATATCCTGCAAGATGGCATGAGTATGGCAAAGCCTCACTCAACCATCAAGACAGGGAGACTGCCCACCTAACATAAAATCTATAGTATTAGAACCAGAACCCCACAGGAGGAAATTACTGAAGCTGTTAAACAGCTTAGAGATGGAAAAGCCCCCGGACTAGACAACATTTCAGGAGAAATCCTCAAACACACAGACAAATCAGGCACACACGCTCCTGCAAAATCTGGAGAATTTATAAATGGCCAAACAGAGTGGGAGCTCAAAGAATTTGTGATGCTGCACAAGCGTTGTAACGTTAAAGACTGTACCAACTAAAGAACAGTCGCCCTCATCAGCCACACCAGTAAAACCCTCTGATCATCATCCTAAACAGGGTAAACCAAAAAGTTGAAGAAAATAGTTGTCAAAATGTCAGAGCAAATAGAGGCACCACTCATACGTTTTTTTTTGTCTTACAAATTATTACAGAGAACTCAACAGCATAGGACAAGAGGAATTTATCACCTTCATTGGCTTTAGCAAAGTCTTTGACAGCCTCCTACACTCAAGCCGTTTTAACACATTACAGAAAATTCGCTTCCCACATCATCCAATTTTACTTATTGAAGGATTATATAAAGATCAACAGGCAACAATCCGCTGGAACAACCAAAATTGTAGAGTTCTTTGACATCAAAAAGGGTATTCGCCAGGGTTGTATATCATCACCATCTCTCTTCAACATCTAGGCTTAACGGGTGATAAGAGAAGCAGGCTTGGATGTTCTATATGTAAAAATTGATGGCAGAGACATCACAAATTGATGGTATGGAGATGACCTTGCTCTTATATCAAGCAACGTTACAGACTTGACAATGCATTCAAGAAAGTAGGGTAACATCTCAATGCAAGAAAGACCAAAGTAAAGCACATTGCAGGTAGCAAACACCCTGAGACTTTTTTTTTTATCAATAAAACACCCGTGGAAAACGTGAATGACTTCAAATATGTGGGCTCAATGAAAACAGCAGACCGAAATTTTACAAAAGACTCCTCAACAAGAATTAGTATGGGAAAAAAAAGTCCGGCATAACAACATCTGGAAAGATCGTGCAAAACCTAAAGTCTTCAAACTAAAGATTCTTAAGACTCTCATTTGGTCAGTAATGGTATATGGATGTGAAGCTTGCACATGGAAGAAAGCTGATGACATGAAAATCAACTCAGCTGAAAAGTGGTTCTACAGACGCCTACTGGGAATCAGCTGAACATAAAAGCGAACCCATCAAAGTTCTCTACCCGAGCTGAATACAACTCTACAACCGTTATCTGAAATCCAGCTGAGAAAACTGGTATACCAAAGACATACAATTAGCAACAGTGTCACCTGATGAAAGGGTTTCAGAACTCCTCAAAGACACAGACGAATCAGGACAAATCGAGGGCCTAAGACAGAGAGGAAGACCAACAGCGTCATGCATGGACCACATGAAGATAACCGGGATGTCTGCCAGCAAAGCCATGAGAGCCTGCGAGGACCGGACGAGGTGGAGAAAGACAGTCAAGACATCAATTACGTCGGCTACCATCACAGGTGATGATGATGATGGTGACCATAAAGGATAACAATCTTGATGGTGTGGAGGTCCATCAAGGACTCAGATTGTGTGACAGGGCTGCACTCTTTGCTAAGTATCACAAGATATCCTGGTGCCAACCAAGACCGAGAGATACAGTCACCTGTGGTGTTTATCAGAGAAACACGAGCAACACCCTCGGTGACATATCTATGAAGTGGATGAGAATCGACTGTGTGGTCCCAGTCTTCCCATAACACGCTGAATTCTAGGTACAAGCCGGTTGGTGCCGAAGCACCTCAAAATGATTTTGACAGACAGATGGGATTCGAACTCACAACCTTCCAGTCGGTAGTCTGTTGCGCTAACCATTGCACTACGGGGACTGCTTGGAGGAGGTGTGCGCCTGGTAAAATTAGGGATAATTAAATTATGAAGGATGAATTAAAAAAAACAAAACAGACAAATATAACCTGAAATGGCAAAGATTAGTATATTTTTCAGGAATCTGCTTTGGCTTAAATCGGCCATCCAATGATACAGATATACTCATGTAAATGTTTCGTATAGAGATCAGCCCATTTCACATAGTTCAGAATTCACCCATAACGGTTGAGAAACATATGTATGTATACATGTATATGAATAACGCATGGTGAACGTCCGTCCATAACAGCTGACAACTATTTGCTTCCACGTTTTGTTCTCATACAGACAGACAGACAGACAGACAGACAGATAGACAGACTGACTGACACACAGACAGACACATACACACACAGACAGACAGATAGAAAGAAAGACAGACACACAAACAAAAGGACAGACAGACACACACAGACATACACTCATACACACAGACACACAGACACACACAGACACAGACACAGACACAGACACAGACACAGACACAGACACAGACACAGACACAGACACACACACACACACACACACACACACACACACACACACACACACACACACACACACAGAGACAGAGAGAACCCTCTTTATCAACGTTTTAGAGATATATGAAGAGAGACTTACGCACAGACACACACATAGACACACAGGCACAGACACAGACACAGACACAGACACACACACACTCACACTCACACACACACACACACACACACACACACACACACCCCACACACACACACACACACAGAGAGAGAGAGAGAGAGAGAGAGAGAGAGAGAGAGAGAGAGAGAGAGAGAGAGAGAGAGAAAAACCCTCTTTATCAACGTTTTAGAGAAATATGAAGAGAAATTTAAAGTAAGAATAATGATCATGAGGTCATAAGGATAGGACAGGGAGTTTTCTCCCCTTTTCACTAGATCTTAACATGATGGTCTAGGTGCCAGTGTTTCATATGAGACAGAAGATCGGATCAACCCCCCGTATACAGCACACACTTAGCGCATGTAAAAGATCCCGCGGCAATAAAGAAGTTGTCTCTGAAAAATTATTTAGAAAAATTCAACTTTCTTTGGTAAACAGACATGCATGCATACAGGTCAGGTCAGGTCAGGTCCCGTAGCCGGTGGGTGGCTGTAGGGGCACCACAGACGACTTGACAACCTCCCTCCATGCCTTTCGGTCTTCCGCTTTCCTCAGGGTGGTAGTGAGGGGGAGGCTGGTCCATTCTTTGATGTTATCTTCCCATCTTTTCTTCTGTCTGCCTCGTCTCCGCTGTCCTGGTACGGTGCCCTGCATGATGGTCTTTGCCAGGCCATGGGTTCTTGTTATGTGGCCGTACCACTTCAGCTTCCGTTTCTTAACGATGGTAAGGAGGTCGTCGTGACGTCCTATGGCTACGTGGACACGGTTCCGGACTTCCTCATTTGTTATGTGGTCTTTGTAGGAGATGCCGAAGATCTTTCGGCAGCATCTCATCTCGAAGGCTTGGATTTTCCTCTGGAGGTCAGCTGTGAGAGTCCATGACTCGCAGGCATACATGAATGTGGAGATCACGAGTGTCCGCATCAATCTGATCTTGTGTTTGCTGGTGATGTCTTTTTGCCTCCATATGTTCTTCAGCTTCGTCAGTGCTGATGTTGCTTGCGCTATTCTTGCAAGGACTTCTTTTCTTGAACCTTCATCTGTAACTATGGACCCCAGATATTTGAAGTTGGTGACTGGTTCAATTATTTTGTTGTTGATTTTGATTTCCGCATTGAAGCCATCTGCATTGTTTGTCATTATCTTTGTTTTTTCTGCACTAATTTCCATGCCGTAGGCTGAAGATGATATATTCGGCAGATTTATCAGGTTCACAAGTTCTTCTTCTGTGCCTGCTAGTCCGTCAATGTCGTCGGCAAATCGTAGGTTGGTAATTGTTCTGCCGGCAATGCTGACTGTTCCCTTGTGTTTTTCTAATGCGTCGCTCATTATCCTCTCCAGAAATATGTTGAAAAGTACTGGAGAGAGGAGACATCCCTGTCTCACTCCGACTGATGTCCGGAACCAGTTTCCCGTGTTTCCGTTGAAGAATACTGCGCTGTTGGCTTTGTCGTACAGACTCTTGATGACATTTACAAGGTTGGCACTGATGTTGTATTTGTGCATGGTGGTCCAAAGTGCTTCATGCCACACTCGGTCGAAAGCCTTCTTGAAGTCAATGAAGACGTGGTATAGGTCTTGTTGGTGTTGCAGGTATTTCTCCATAAGAATTCTCAGATTGAATATCTGTTCAGTGGTGCTTCTTCCTGCTCTAAAACCTGCTTGTTCCTCTGCGATGATCTTTTCTGCTTGAGGTTTCAGCCTGTTCAGCAAGATTTTAAGCGTGACTTTGCTGGGATGGCAGATTAGGCTGATTGTGCGGTAATTTTTGCACATTTGCAGGTTACCCTTCTTTGGCAGTGTAATTATAAGGGATTTTGTCCACTGGGTTGGCCTTTCTCCACTGCGCCAGATTTTGTTGCAAATGATGAGAAGGGCATCAATCATGGCCTCTCCTCCAGCCTGAACAAGCTCGGATGGTATGTTGTCCACGCCTGGAGATTTTCCTTTCTTAAGGGATTTCACAGCTGCTTCTACTTCTGCTCGGAGGATTGGTGGGTCGTCATGATTGGTCGACTGCGGTCCGTTTAGCACTGCAGTATCACCCTGTGTTGTAATTATACAGGTCAGAGCAATACTCTGTCCAACGTGTGAGGATTTCTTGTTCTTCTGTGAGGCATTCTCCTGACTTATCTTGGATTGTGCTTACTCCCCCTTGTTTTGTGGTTGTGAGGTCTTTCACCAGCTGGTAAGCCTGTTTTGTGTTGTTTCTTTCCAAGTGTGCATCGATGTTTCCGCACTGATCTTCTATCCATTTTTCCTTGGCTTTCCTCATGGCACCCCTTATCTTCTTGTTTACTTCTCTATATTTTTCTTTTCCTTCCTGTGAGTTGTTTCTTTCTGGCTTCAAGCTCCTCCTTTCATCGCACAAGTCCAGGATGTCATTTGTGACCCACGGTTTCTTCTTCGGGCGATGTTTGCCTATAATTTCTGTGGCTGTTTCTGTGAGGGCCATGGAGAAGGTGTCAGTGAGTTGCTCAACATTTTCTTCGTCTCCCAAGATGGTCAGTGGAGCGAATTTTCCGCCTATCATTGCCTCAAAAGCTTCTTGAATGTTCGCATCCTTCAATTTCTCCAGGTCGAATCGCAATCTTGTTCCTGCTTGTTTGGCAACCTTTTTAAGGTGTACTCGGAATGTCATCATTACAAGCTCGTGATCGCTTCCAACGTCAGCCCCTGGAAAGCTTCTGGTTCTGGCGATGTTAATGCAGGACCGGAAGCGTTTTCTCACCATGATGTAGTCAATCTGGTTGTGACATTCTCCATTTGGGCTGTGCCAGGTCCATCTTCTTGATGTCTTGTGAGGACCGAAGGTGTTAGCCAGCAATAAGTTGTTGTAGCTGGCAAATTCCAAGAGTCGAAGGCCTCTGTCGTTGGTCTCTGTATTGCAGTATTCTCCGGATGTGCCATGCCAGTCCTTCACCGAGTCTTTGCCTACTTTGGCGTTCCAGTCGCCTTGCACTATCAAGATGTCCTTTTTTGGTGTTTTGTCAATGCCATCTTGCAATTGCTCGTAGAAGTCTTCAATTGCGTTGTCTTCATAGTCTAAAGTTGGAGCATATGCCTGTACAATGGTGATGTTGAATGGTGATGCTCTGAGCCGTATGATGATGATTCGGCTGGATATCGGGCGACATCCCATCACTGCGTTCACGATGTTCTTGTGTACAAGAAATCCGACTCCATGCAGATGTTTATCTTCTCTACCACTGTAGTATATCTTGTGGCCTTCTTCTGTAGTGGTTTCCCCAAAGTTCTTCCATCTGACCTCACAGAGGCCTATGACGTGCCAGGTGTATCTCGCCATTTCATGGGTTAACTCTTCTACTTTTCCTTCAGTGTTTAGTGTTCTTACATTCCACGTCCCCACTGTTAGGTTGTCTCTTCCTCTGATGTTGTCTCTCCCCTTCGGTTTATCAGTAGTGTACTTTTCACCTCTGCCCTGATGTACAACAGTAGGCGCGGTCCTTGGTAACCCGCGTGACGACCGATGCGGTATGGTATGGACAGTTGTCGTCATTCATGTGGTGTGTCTAGGACTATTAAAACTTGGCGGAGCCCATCCCTCTCCAAGTTTAGACCACAGTCAGTCTCCACCCACACGGCGGCTCGCCTTGGTCTCGGACATGAGGCCGTTGAACACATCATGGTGCACATCCGCCCAGGCCGG
>JAPXFY010000016.1:29985732-29993232 GCA_030674185.1 Monoplex corrugatus | reverse complement strand
CCATGGACAACAAAGAAAACAAACGAGACAGTCTTTGAAGGAGGCAGACACAAAAATAACATTAATGAAGAAGATTAGGAAAAGATATAGGACATTTCATGAGGCAAGAGAAATTAGAGCACCTAATCACAACAGGAAAGCTGAAGGGAAAAAGAGCACCAAGTATACCCAGGGAGAAAATATTGGATGGACTTGCAGAGTGGTTGAGTACAGAGAGGGTGGGAGATGAACTTGTAGCGATAAGAGATAGATTCGTGTGGAGGGCCATGATCGCCAACGCCATGATGATGATAATGATGATGACTCTGGAGAATGTGGTCCTGTCTGGCATGGGCACTCGTCTGCGTGGGACATCCCCCATCAACTTCTGTGATTTTGTACGAAGCTTTGACGTTCAGATTTCTTGTGTCTTTATCGTTCAGCATTCCACTGCGCAACTCGTTTTTCGCAAGAACGTTCGTGAGTTAACCCCTCTTGACTCCTGTACTCTATCCGCAAACTGCAAAAAAAAACTTAACCCTTTGACTCCCTCACCTATCCACCAGCTTCCTGCAGGAAGAAGCTGGTGGATAGGATAAGGAATCAAGGGTTACATTTTTGCTGTGAAGGCTGGTGGATAGGGTGAAGGAGTCACAGGGTTAAGTTTTTGTTGTGGAAGCTGGTGGATAGGGTGAGGAGTCAAGGGTTCAGTTTTTGCTGTGAAGGTTGGTGGATAGGGTGAGGGAGTCAAAGGGTTAAGTTTCTGCTGTGCTAGCACGGTTGGCAATACAGGATGCTGGTGGACTGGACCCGGGAATCAAAGGGTTAACAAAACCAAACTTCAAGTCAAGTCATTCTGTACAGGGATGGGTTGGTCGGAATTCCATCTTTCACTGTCTCTGTCATTCAGTCACGTATCGATGAAGTATCTGTAACTGTGTGTGTGTCACCACCGATAAAATAATGAGCTCTGGAAGACCGGCACCGATCAACTCCGTCCCCCCTCCACCTCCCCCGAGCTCCTCCATCTCCCCCCATCCCTCTGCCGCCGCTCATGACCTGTCCCTGTCTCTCTGTCGCTCCCGGTGGGAAACACAGGAAAACATGAGTCACGCAGGTGTTCTTTTTTCTTCTTTTTTTTGTCTGTTTAAAGTTTTTTTTATTTCTTTTCTTTCATCGTTTCGATTTTTTACGGATGCGTGAATGCGCTGCTGTTTTTCCCACGCTATGCAGGCGGTAAGTTGCTGCACAGTCTGTGTACTTCGTTTTCAGTGGGTACGTGTGCTGGGTGTTTTCATGTTTCAATATATATGCCACTTGAAGACAGTTTTGAAGGAGACAGACACAAAAAGAACGTTAATGAAGAAGATTAGAAAAAACAAACAAGCAGCATTTACAGGACATTTTATGAGGCAAGAGAAGTTGAAACACTGATCACAACAGGAAAGCTGGAGGAAAAGAGAGCACCAGGTAGATCAAGGGAGAAAAATATTGGACGGACTCGCAGGGTGGCTGAGGGTGGCAGATGTACCTGCAGCGACAAGGGACAGATTCGTGTGGAGGGTCATGATCGCCAACGCCATGCACCAGAGTACATGATGATGATGACGATGATATAAGCCACTGGACATTGACATGCCTTCGTCATCATCATCATCATGTGCCCTGCTGCATGGCGTTGGCGATTATGGCCCTCCATACAAACCTATCCTTTGTCGCACAAGTACATCTCCCACCCTCTCTTCATTCACTCCTCAAGTCCGTCCAATTTTTCACACGACTTACGGGATCTTGAATGTGCATATTTGATAATGTGCATGTATATACGCACGAAGGGGAATCGGGACTAACAGATCCACAGACACACTGACCTGATAGATAGAAAATATCTCCACCCTTTATTCACCAGGTACTCAGGGAAGATTGAACCCCGGACCTTCCTGATGGAAAACCTGACATCTTACGCGCTTGTCTCTCTGTCACTCCTGATGTCATTTTGCGGATCCAACAACTAAGAGTTTGGAGGGATTCATCACATTGGGGCAAGTCCATACGCGCACCACCGAAATATGTCAACAATTAATTTGGCAGACTCCCCGAGCCTGCTCAAAACCCTGTGCGCCGGCAAGCTCTTGAAAGAGGGAGGGAGGAAGAGGGACCTATGGAACACTGAACTGACACCGCCACAATGATGGAAACAGTTTTTAACCTCTGACGCCCACACACTGTCCATCAGCACCCTAAATTGCCAGCCATGCAAGCAAAGCAAAACCTTAACCCTATGATTCCCTCACCCTATACAGCAGCTTCCTGGTGAGGAAATCAAAGAGTTAAGTTTTTGCAGGAAGCTGGTGGATAGGGTGAGGAAATCAAAGGGTTAAGTTTTTGTAGTTGGTGGATAGCGTGCAGGAGTCAAAGGGATGATGCCCGAGCTGGGCTTGAACTCGAGATACCAGTTCTTGGGTCAATGGCTTTATCAAAAGAACCAACTTTCCCGTCTGATGGGGGGGGGGGGGGGGGAGAGGTATAAAAAAGAAAAGAAAACATGAGTCATACAGGTATCAAAATGACGAAAGCTCGGGACAGGCGGCAAGGCCATACAGTTGGTTGACTACCACTACCCACCAAACGAGCTCACTCATACAACTCCGCTCTTGCGTGCGCCAAGCCAACAACACAATCGGTCCCAAACACTCCGCACGCGCCACACACGCGCTTCCTAGACTACGTACAACACAGCTCGGTTCTAGTGTCACCACTGTGGTGTGGAGTGGATTATTATTAGAAGGCGTTCACGATTTCGGTTACAGTTTCTGCACAGTTGTGGTTTACTTTTACTTCGTGAAAGAAAAACGATTTGTCTGTAAACGCTTAATGATTCCTACGTTTTCCGCTTGTGATCTGGATGCTGTGTGTATCATGTGATTCTTTTCTTCTTCTTTTTGTGAACTTTGTGAGAATGAAACTTGATGAGTTCTACTGATATCTGTGAAAGTTTTGGTTAACATTCGTGTTTGGAAAATATTCCAGGTTTTTCATACTTTCTTACGTGTTTATACAGAATGTTCTGCACTGTTTGAAATCGTCATTATTTCTTGATGTTTCTTTCTTTTGTGTATATGTGTTTTCCCCTTCGTGAGAGCGTAAATGTAGACAGTGCTCTGTAGTTTGTGAAATGTATATTGATGGTATTAAAATTTCAATTTGACGCAGGTTTGTGATTTAGCATTTTTCGCTGATAGATGACTATGTTCAGCCTCTCTGCATCGTGATCTAGAGACCTTGGTTAATTTTGACCATTGTTAGAAAGTTAAGAAAGATTACATTCTCATTATAAAAGTTAAGTGTATCAGAAGGTTTGTGGTGATGTGGAATCACTCGACAGTCTGTCACATAGCAAAACCATCATGTTTATATACTTATACTGTGAAGTAGATGAAACTATAATTAGTTTAAGTTATGTCAAGTCAGCTTTGTCATATCTCAGTGAGAAATTACAACGCGGAAATCATTCGCACACACAAGGAGAGGAAAAATAAATAAATGAATTTCAATGACACACAAACTGTAACTTGAACACGTTTCTAACTAAAACATTTGTAGGCACTTTTTACTCCAGAAGACATAATTGCCATTTTAAAAATACACAAACATACATATAGATACACAATAATGTTTTCTCAGAAGCGCACGCACACACACACACACACACACACACACACACACACACACACACACACAACACACACACACACACCACACAACACACACACACACACATACACACACACAACAGCACACACACCACAACACCACACACACACACACAGACACACACACAACACACACACACACCACACACACACACACACACACACACACACACACACACACACACCGACACACACACCACCGACACACACACACACACACACCACACACACCACACACACACACACACACACACACACACACACACACACACACCACACACACACACACACACACACACACACACACACACACACACACACACACACCACGACACACACACCACCGACACACACACCACCGACACACACTGCTCCTGTGCGTTATTGTTCATTGCTGGAAGGAAAATACAAAAATAAAACACATTCAATGTTCACTTACCAAGTCATTTTGATTATTTTCTTTCCAGCCTAGACCTCTAACAGTCAAGAGTACTCAATAAACAGCAAGTAGTACTCAATAAACAGCAAGCAGTAATAAACAACAAACAGCACTCAATAAACAGCAAGCAGTACTCAATAAATAGCAAACAGCACTCAATAAACAGCAAGCAGTACTCAATAAACAGCAAACAGTACTCAATAAACAGCAAACAGCACTTAATAAACAGCAAGCAGTACTCAATACATGTAAACAGCAAGCAGTATTCAATAAACAGCAAGCAGTACTCAGTAAACAGCAAACAGTACTGATAAACAGCAAGCAGTTTACTCAATAAACAGCAAACAGTACTCAATAAACAGCAAGCAGCACTCAATAAACAGCAAACAGCACTCAATAAACAGCAAGCAGTATTCAATAAACAGCAAGCAGTACTCAGTAAACAGCAAACAGCACTCAATAAACAGCAAGCAGTATTCAATAAACAGCAAGCAGTACTCAGTAAACAGCAAACAGCACTCAATAAACAGCAAGCAGTATTCAATAAACAGCAAGCAGTACTCAGTAAACAGCAAACAGCAGTCTGGACGGTTACAGTTTTCATCATAGTCCTGACAGTCTATGATAATTGTTAATTACCTATTCACTATCAATGCGCAGCAAAGCGCCAAACACGCAGGCCTCTCGCCAGCTTGCAGATCCTGAGGTGTGCTGATGTCTTTGCATAACATACTGACAACAAACCACACTGTTTGGTGCGAAGTGATAACGAAGAAATAATAATACAGGTAAGAGTTAATGCAAAGATGTTATCACAACCCCCAAGAGAGAAAACAGGATAGCCTCCCTTGCGATGGTACGAACTAAACCGAAAGACGAAAAAAATCAGCGAACGAAATAGACTTTTTTTTCAGGCGACAGACTAAACTGTCTACATGTAGTTTGAAACAGAGAACAAAACTGAAATCTTTGACAAAGACAAAGCTATAATAGAAAATAAAATCGGGGTTGGAGAGAAGCTTAGGTGAAGACCCACCTGGAGCGCTCAATCAGTGTTTAGCTCCTTCAAAGGGAAAATCCTTATGCACCTAAAACGTAAGTGAATGGTCATTTCGTTGTGTGTAGAACCTGTTGAACCCGCTGCCAGGGCTAACAACAAGACGGAGAGGGGCATCGATATACGTGTAGAGACGAGAAAGAGAATTGATAGATAAACTATAAAAAGACGAAAAATCAAACGTAATGGATTGGCTTTGTGCGATGCGCCTGTATCTTCTCCAAAAGAACATGTCCATTGTTTCAACGGAAAAAGTGAGCACGCGAGTCTGTCTTCTGGGAATCCATTGATCAGCAAGCACGTGGGAGCACACACAAGCATCAAGGAAGGCGTCCCCCCCCTCTCCCGCCCAGCTGAGCACACGTGTGCATTAGTGGACACTCGTCGTTCCGAGCGTCAGCGTGATGGATAGCGTATGGCTGGCTTGTGCCTTCTGGCTGCATGTTGTGCTACGCCTTGTCGCAGGTAAAGGTGCTGAGTGTATGGTGCTGTGGTCATGTTTTGTCTGAAGTCATTGTCTGGTCTCTGTCTCTGTGTCTCTGTCTCTGTTTCTGTCTGTCTGCCTCTCTCTGTATATCTCTATGTGTCTGTCTGTCTCTGTCTGTCTCTCTCTCTGTGTCTCTCTCTCTGTGTCTCTGTCTCGGTGTCTCAGTCTTTCTGTCTCTCTCTGCCTGCCTGTCTGTCTGCCTGTCTGTCTGTCTCTCTCTCTGTGAGTGAGTGAGTGAGTGTGTGTGTGTGTGTGTGTGTGTGTGTGTGTGTGTGGAGTGTGTGTGGTGTGTGTGTGTGTGTATCTGTTTTCTCTGTCAGTGTTGTTATGCACGTGTGTGTATGTGCGTGTGTGTTGTGTGTGTGTGTGTGTGTGTGTGAGTGTGTGTGAGTGTGGTGTGTGTGTGATGTGTGTGTGTGAGTGTGTGTGTGTGTGTGAGTGTGTGTGTGTGTGAGTGTGTATGTGTGTGTATGTGTATGTGTGTGTGCGTGTGTGTGTGTGTGTGTGTGTTGTGTGTGTGCGGCGCGTTGCATAAATGTGTATCTGTTTTCTGTGTCAGTGTTGTTCTGCATGTATGTGCATGTGTGTGTGTGTGTGTGTGTGTGTGTGTGTGTGTGTTTAAGATAGTTAATGAATAATAGCAAGACACAATAACATTAAATCAGAAATAGATAATAGTACCACTAGTGAAAGAATACAATGATAAGGAGGAAAATGCATGAACTGAGAATATTGTCAACATACAAACATGAACTGAGAATGTTGTCAACATGCAAACATGAACTGAGAATATTGTCAACATACAAACATGAACTGAGAATATTGTCAACATACAAACATGAACTGAGAATGTTGTCAACATCCAACCATGAACTGAGAATATTGTCAACATACAAACATGAACTGAGAATGTTGTCAACATACAAACATGAACTGAGAATGTTGTCAACATACAAGTCTTTTAGATAGAAACACACACACACACATATACACTGACTTGCACGCACACACACACAGACACAGACAGAGAGACACACACACCACACATGCACATACACAACACACACACACACACACACACACACACACACACACACACACACCACACGCAACACACACACATTCGCACACACTAACACGCACATACGCAACACACCACACACTCCACATACCTACACACACAAAACACACACCACGCGCGCGCGCGCGCGCGCGCGTGCACACACACACACACACACACAAACACACACCCCCACACACACACACACACACACACACACACACACACACACACACACACACACACACACACACACACACACACACACAAAATAACAAACAGCAAAACAACTGCACCTAAAAAAGCCACAAGCATCAGTCTGTACTATTTTGTAAGATATTTCTGCAAGACAGATAATCTGAGGTGGGTTTTTTTTTGTCGAAAGTCAGCAGACAAGTGGGCTGGAATTGCGTGTTCGTGGGCCAAAAACAAAGACGGATTCGTTCCACAGGTAGTTAGAGAGACCTGAGGCACAATTAAGAGAAACGCTTCTTGAGACCGGAGAGCTTTGGGTGGTATGCAGTGCAGGAGTTCTGACATATACGAGTATGTTGGCATGGTATTAGAAGTTATACATTGAAAGCAAGAGTGTGGCAAATACACACGCACTGAACAAAAGCGGCGCTGTGCTATGGCGACGTGCACTTCTCAGAGTAGCCACATGAATTTCATATAGCAAATCCGCTGTGAAAACCCCCCCAATACAAACAAACATGCAAACAAACAGACAAACAAACAAACAAAAAACACCCCCATATCATCCAC
>JAPXFY010000016.1:29975732-29980732 GCA_030674185.1 Monoplex corrugatus | reverse complement strand
CAGTAGAGTAGTATAATAATGCATAGTAGCAGTGCGAGAGTAGTAACATCAGTAGCAGTAGTGGTCTAATAAAATCTGAACAGCACGAGCAGTAAATCAGTAGCAGCATAGTAGTAATTAATAGCGCAGTATATCAGTATACAGCCTAGTAGTATCAGTAATAACGTAACAGCCGCAGTATATCAGTAATACATACAGCCACAGTGTAGCAGTAATATCAACAGCCACAGTGTAGCAGTAAAATCGACAGCAGGAAACAGTAGTAGCAGTAATATCAATAGCTGCAATGGTAGTAGTAATATCACATATGCTGCCAATGGTATAGTAGTATATATAAATAGAATCTGCAATGGTAGTAGTAATATCAATAGCTGCAACAGTAGTAGTAATATCAATAGCTGCCAACAGTAGTAGTCATATCAATAGCTGCAACAGTAGTAGTCATATCAATAGTGCAACAGTAGTAGTAATATCAATAGCTGCAACAGTAGTAGTCATATCAATAGTTGCAACAGTAGTAGTAATATCAATAGCTGCAACAGTAGCAGTAATATCAATAGCTGCAATGGTAGTAGTAATATCAATAGCTGCAACAGTAGTAGTAAATCAATAGCTGCAATGTAGTAGTAATATCAATAGCTGCAATGTAGTAGTAATATCAATAGCTAGCAATGGTAGTAGTATATCAATAGCTGCAACAGTAGTAGTAATATCAATAGCTGCAATGTAGTAGTAATATCATAGCTGCAAGGTAGTAGTAATATCAATAGCTGCAATGGTAGTAGTAATACAATATGCAACAGTATAGTAATACAATAGCTGCAATGTAGTGTATATCATAGGCACAGTAGTAAATCATCAATAGCTCAACCAGTGTAGTAATCATAGCTTGCTTAGTAGTATATCAATATGCTGCAACTAGTATAATATCAATAGTGCAATGGTATGTAATATAAATAACTGCAACAGTAGTAGTAATATCAATAGCTGGCAACGGTTTGTAGTATCATAGTGCAATGTTAGTAATATCAATAGCTGCAACAGTAGTAGTAATATCAATAGCTGCAACAGTAGTAGTAATATCAATAGCTGCAACAGTAGTAGTAATATCAATAGCTGCAATAGTAGTAGTAATATCAATAGCTGCAATAGTAGTAGTAATATCAATAGCTGCAACAGTAGTAGTAATATCAATAGCTGCAACAGTAGTAGTAATATCAATAGCTGCAACAGTAGTAGTAATATCAATAGCTGCAACAGTAGTAGTAATATCAATAGCTGCAACAGTAGTAGTCATATCAATAGCTGCAATAGTAGAGTAATATCAATAGCCACAAAAGTAGTAGTAAATCCAGTAGACGCAATAGTAGCAGCAATATCAGCAGCTGTAACAGCAATAGTAATTTAGTAGTAGAGGTGGTGGTAATAGAGTAGTTGTAGTCGTTGTAGTAATAGTGGTAGTAGTAATAGTAGTGCTAGCAGCAGCAGCAGCAGCAATAGTGGTAGTAGAATATCAGTAGCAGTAGTAGTAGTAATATCAGTAGCAGCAGTAGTACTAGTAAAATCGGCGAGAGTTATAGTAACACAATATAGTCAGACAAAATGAGTTGTGTGGGTCTTCATGTGGGTTACAAGATCAATCTTGAAGGCACGTGTCTTTCTCCAGGCACTACACTGGCTTTGGCTTCTGCTTCAGTCGATCCCTCTTCAGCTGAATACCAACTGTTCTGCGCTGTTTAAACTGCGATTATGCCCTGCGAGGACTGCAGCAGTCAGCTTACTCCATTGCGGGCAGTGTCTTCGCAGTTGGTGGTGTTGATGCCACATTTGATGAGGTTGGCCTTCAGAGCGTCCATATATCGCTGTAGTGATGTCAGTCTGTTACGGACGGTATCCTTGCTTCATCTCTACGCGCTAGAGCATCTTTGGGATGCTGGTAGTTTTCTTAACAGACAAAATGTCCTGTCCATCGAAGCTGACATTCGATGAGTAGACGCTATACTTGGCATGCAGCACACTATACTTCACATACAATAATTTTTCAGGCCTGGATGGACCTTGTCACGTGACGTTCGAGATTTTACGCAGACATCTTTGGTGGAACCGTATCAACTGTTGAATGTGCTGTTGGTAGATAGTCCAGGTATCACAGTGGTACGTAGGGGGCTAAAAATTACTGTTCTGTACACAACCATGTCTTGCCACAACGTACTGGTCAGTCTTCCAAAAGCAGAGCCAGCACTGGAGACGAACAGTTCACCTCTGCATCAAGAGATCCATTGCCGTCCTTCGTACTGTCCAAATACAGAATATGTCAACAATTTTGATTTCCTGGCTGTTGATGACAAGTAGATATGGCGAAGTGCCAGAAGCTTGACATGGTGATAGCTGGAACAGAGTCTCTGTCTTGCCCAGGCATAATCATAAGGCCAAACTGTTTGGGGAACGCAGCAAATTGTTTAGTAGTTCACTGGATGTCCTAGTACGAGTGTACGGCCAGTGTGTAGTCACAACACACAGTCACCACACAACACACACGAATAGCAGTGAATACATGTTATTGAAAGAATATATAAATAAATAAAATATATAAACATGCCTTTTCATACTATTCCACTGTCCAAACTAAATAAGCACAAAATCCAAAACAAGTGTGACTTGCCCGCGTTCAAGCAAACTGGAACCAGAAAAAAAAAAAAACGAAAAAAGAATAAGAACGCGTAATTAGTACAACGAGACAAGACAGACGCAATTTTTCGGCTAACTGGCCTTTGTCAAGCGTCAAATCACAAACAAACACCAGATACAAAAACTAGGAGAAAAAGACTGAAACTTCCCTGCTGCTCTGTCCACTGTCAGACATCATCAAACCACCAATCGTGTTAGACAATAGCAAGTGATCAGACACCCCCCCCCCCCTCCTTCAGACAAACCGACTTCAGGACACCATAGGATGATCAAAATGAAGGCTGTGATTCAGGCAGAAGGTCTGACAGGTCGATCAAACTTTGACAGGTTTCTCCTTGTGAGTTTTGTGTGCTGTCCAAATGGACGGTTGAGAAACATGACCCCCACTTGCACTGCGTTACCTGGCTGCTTCCCTGAGGCTGTGTGCGAAGATATTTCTTTATAATTTATCGATTACCACACCCTCTCTGTCTGTCTCTTTCTCTCTCTGTGTATCTCTCTCTGTCTCTCTCTCTGTATCTCTGTTTCTTTCTCTCTCTTTGTGTCTGTCTGTTTGTCTCTCCCCCTGTCTGTCTGTCTCTATGTCTCTTTGTCTGTCTCTTTGTCTGTCTCTTTGTCTCTCTCCGTCTCTGTTTGTCTCCTCTTTTTTTTCTGTCTCTTTCTCTCTCTCTCTCTCTCTCACTCACTCACTCACTCTCTCTCTCTCTGTCTCAGTCTCTGTCTCTCTGTGTGTGTCTCTTTCGCTTTTTCTCTTTGTCTCTTCTTCGTTTGTTTTTTATTACACATAGATACAACGCGTGAGCAGATACAACAAAGGTTGGTTTACGTGCTAATATCTATACTGTTTGGAATATAAGTTTTATTTCATAAAAAATTCATTTCATGTCTTTCATTTCATTTCAATTCATTGCTTTAAAAAATGTGACCTTATTGCCCTCTGTCTCTGGCTTTCTGTTTATCTTTATCTGTCTGTCTCTCTGTCTCTCTGTTTTCTCTCTCACTGTTGGTCACTGTCTCTGTCTGTCTGTCTGTCTGTCTGTGTCTCTTTGTCTCTCTGTGTGGCGGGTTTGCGAACCCAGTTACATAGTTTACAAAGAACAGTTTATTCACTTCAATGAAAAGTAATTGCAATGAAAAGTGATATTGTTGTATTTAGAAAGGGAGGATATCTTGTTGCAAGAGAAATATGGATGGAATATTATGCCTGTGGTAAATATTAAAATATATCTAGGGCTATATTTTCCTACCTGTTTGAGCTTCACGTTTGCCTGTAAAGATCTTGTGTCATCATGTGCCCTGCCGCATGGCGTTGGCGATCATGGCACCCCATATGAATATATCATTTGTGGCTGCAGGTACTTCTCCCACCATGTCTGTCTTCGTCCACTGCGCAAGTCCGTCCAACATTTTCTCCCTGGGTCTACCTGGTGCTCTTTTCCCCTCCAGCTTTCCTGTAGTGACCAGGTGCTCTAATTTATCTTGCCTCATGAAACGACCTGTAAAGGTTGCTTGTCTTTTCCTAATCTTCTTCATTAATGATCTTTTTGTGTTTGCCTCCTTCAAAACTGTCTCGTTTGTTTTCTTTGCTGTCCCTGGAACTCTCAACATTCTTCTTAGAAACCACGTTTCAGCTGCATGAATCTTTTCTAGCTTTGCGATCTTGCATGTACAGCTAAAACGGTATTGTTGTGCATTACGAAGAAATTGTCAATGTTAAATAATAATGAGTTTTCTGCAGTCTTCTTGAAATTATTTGATTCTCAAGTTCAACCATTTGTACATTATGGGTAAGAATTATGGGCTCTTGCTGAAACCTGCTATTCGGTGCGTGACATTGAATTTATTTGCTTGGAAGAAATTGCTGCAAATATTACTTTGAACGCCTAATGATGCATTTCAGGGTGAGACGATTGGATAGCCGTGGGCTACCTTTCTATCATTAGAAGCATGAAAAACTGGTTAAACTCGACTGAGATGGAATCATATAAACTGCAATGTAAAGTGTTTCACATGGCGTGTTGTTTAAGTTAGGTAGTAGACAAAAGAAAAAAAAGGGTGTGTGTGTGTGTGACTAAAGTAAGATGTGTGTGACTAAAGTAAGAATGAAAGATGAACATGAGACTGGTTATATATGAATAACCCTTTGACTCCCGCACCCTGTCCACCAGCATCTTGCATTGTCAACCATGCTAGCAAAAAACAACAACAACAACAACAACTACAAAACCCGTAACCATTCGACTCCCTTACCCTTATTACAGGAAGCTGGTGGACAGGGTGAGGGAGTCAAAGGGTTAAGTTTTTGCAGTCGG
>JAPXFY010000016.1:29943232-29963232 GCA_030674185.1 Monoplex corrugatus | reverse complement strand
ACTTCTGCAGTTTGAAAACAAAAACAAAAAGAAAACGAGAAAGAGAGAGAGAGAGAAGAGAGAGAGAGAGAGAGAGAGAGAGAGAGAGAGAGAGATTCATACATCACTCACTCACTCAGACGCACACCACACACACATTACACACACATACACACACACGCAATCACACATACATACACACTTACACGCACACTCCCCACACACACACACATACACGTACACACACACATTCATTTTATGAAAAGCTGTAAATGGAAGACAGTTTGAACAATGCCAAATTCTAAAGACGATTTTAAGATTCGTCAAGGTTAACGTCAGAACAAGAACGACATCTGGAAGGGGAAATTACATTACAGGAATAGGTTACGCTTTAAGAATCTGAGGAATCATACACAGCACAGCCTAGGACATATGGCTTAACTACAAACTGTTTTGGCGCCAGCTGGGTCCACTGATGGTGAGATCACTGTGTGACGGAATCACAAAAGATGAATTAACATGAACTTTAAAAGAAGGGGTCGTTGTATAAGCAAACCTAATCGAAAATGAGGATTTAATTAAGATCTGGAGACCAATATCAGTCTTAAATGTCGTATACAACAAAGGATCAAGTGTCAATGCTAATAGGTTACAATGGTTTTTGCTCCCTTTATAAATGAGGCTCAGACTGGATTTATGACTCAAAGATAATTTGGGAGATAATAAAAGATTAATCTGCGATTTGATCAACTATGTGAACAAAGAAAACAAACCTAGCTCGCTTTTGTATATGAGTAAGCTTTTGATTCAGTTGATTGGAAATATATGCATAAAGTTCTTCCTGCCCTTGACACTGGACATAATTTGTGTGAATTTGTTTTGTTTTATAATGATATGATATCACCTGTTATAATAAAAGGACAAGTATCCCATACGTTTCCCATTTTGAGAGGATGTAGACAAGGTGATCCAATATCATGCTGCCTATTTGTCCTACGTGTCGAAATTTTTGCAACAATAATTTGTTAGAATAATTGATTTAAAGGTATGGCAACTGGAGAAATCGAAAATAAAAAAATCACAGTACGCAGACGACACAGAGATAATACTGAATAGAAAAACAATTAAAACCTATGACTAATTTGAAAAGACATTTGGATTTCCTTAAAGGTGAGACAACCCAATGCTTTGCGGCTGAGCAATAGACAAAATTTAACAATGAAATATATGCAACATTCAAAAAGGGACTGGAATTTCTCTTCATTTGAAATAATCAGTGTTTTGTTAACCAGTGATTTAAAAGATTGCAAAAATTCAATTTTCATGAAAAATTTTCAGAAATAAAATCTTTATATAAAACATACCCCTATCGGAAGAACAGCTGTTCTTAACTCACTTATCATCATCATCATCATCATCATCATCATCATCATCATCATTATCATCATCATCATCATGATGTACCCTGCCAATGGCGTTAGCGATCATGGTCCTCCATACGAATATATCCCTTGTCGCTGCAAGTACATCTCCCTCCCTCTCTGTCCTCAACCACTCTGTAAGTCCGTCCAGTATTTTCTCCCTGGGTCGCCCTGGTGTTCTTTTTCCCTCCAGCTTTTCTGTTGTGACCGGGTGCTCTAACTTCTCTTGCCTCATGAAATGTCCTATAAATGTTGCTTGTCTTTTCCTAATCTTTTCACTTATACTTTTGAAAATTGTTCACTTGAGGATCTTACTACCAAATCCTACACACTGTATGTTTGACATGTTACAAAACGCTGCGTTTGATTTTTTTTAAAGAAGAAAACCACCTCAAGATAGGAATGAATTGTAACACAGCGATAGAGATGTTTACATACAAACGAGAAGATCTGGACTAACAATAATAACAATAGCAATAACAGCGTTATTTTTATAGCGCAAATGGTCCACGTTAGAAGCATGATTGTCGCACTTTACACGTACAGAGCATTTTGTTTCAGTCACGCAGCAACAGACATCAACAAAACATGAAATGAAAACAGTCACCAGAAATCACAGCAGCATAAGCACGAAGAACCATAACAAAAAGAAGAGGCAAACAGTGTGAATTAACCAAAAATATTCACACACACATACAGTGCGTGTATGCACATGGAACACACACACACACACACACACACACACACACACACACACACACACACGCACACACACACACACACACGCACGCACGCACGCACGCACACACACACACACACACACACACACACGTATGCACTCACACACACACATACGCCATGCTAAGGTAGGGTACACTCATCCAGTTTGGTTGGTGACCCTAAACTGAAGTTGTCACCGTCTCTCTGTGAAAGCAGAAAACGCACGCACCCACAAACACATACAAAACAGTTTAAAACAGCATCTGAATGCGCAGAAAATGATGTGGATAAGAAAAACAAGAAAAAGTTATATCACAAATGGAAATGTGTTTTGTCTCATATATATCTCAAAATATTGTCGTTAAATGAACTGAACTCATTAATTCCAGTCAGCCAGAAAAAAAGTTAGACCACAAGTTTTGGTATCATATATTTGTGGCTTATCATTACCTTAGCAAGAAAACACAGGTCGAAATATCAGAGGAGATACTAATATAACTGCTTTCTTTTAAAATAAAAAAATGGCGAACTGAGCCAATATAAATATAATTACTACTGACTGTTGTACATATAGATATGTACACTAATTATCATGTCAGTGTTTTGTTCTTTGTCCAGTGCGTGTTATGAAAGAGACCTTCACCAATGTGGAACACACCTGCTATAGCGAAAAACAAGTAACAAAAACAAAAAACCCTCTCCGGATCCCTCCTCACCACATCTCTATGGCGAAAAAAAAACACTTTCAGAAACAACAAAAACTGAAATCTAAAATCTTGGATTTTCTGTATCATTCTGTCCATCTTGTTAATGGTTCCTCTCCTCCACCCCCTCCCCCCCAAAAAAAGCTTTCAAGAACTGCAAAAACTTTGAAATTCAACTTTTGGGAATTTCTTTGATCTCATTCTGTGTGAACTTGACATTGGAGCTTTACTTTCCAAACTAATGCTTTTCCAACTCTTCAGCAGTCCACAGCTTTGACAGTTTGGTTAAGGTCCACACTTAGAGAGCTGAGAAAAACTTGAGCACACATTTTTGAATGCCCCCTTCCCCTCTACACGCACACATACACACATACAAACACACACGCCGAAACAATCTGCCTCTAACCCTTTCATGCCTCACTCTGTCCACCAGCTTATTGCTAACCCTTTCATTCCCTACCCTGTCCACCAGCTTAATGCTAACCCTTTTATGCCTCACTGTCCACTAGCTTATTGCTAACCCTTTTATCCCTACCCTGTCCATCAGCTTAATGCTAACCCTTTTATCCTTTACCCTGTCTACCAGCTTAATGCTAACCTTTTTATCCCTTACCTGTCCACCAGCTTAATGCTAACCCTTTTATCCCTTACCCTGTCCACCAGGTCAATGGTAACCTTTTATCCCTTACCCTGTCCACCAGCTTATTCCTAACCCTTTTATCCCTTACCCTGTCCACCAGCTTAATGCTAACCCTTTTATCCTTTACCCTGTCCACCAGCTGAATGCTAACCCTTTTATCCTTTACCCTGTCCACCAGCTTAATGCTAACCCTTTTATCCCTTACCCTGTCCACCAGGTTAATGGTAACCTTTTATCCCTTACCCTGTCCACCAGCTTATTCTAACCCTTTTATCCCTTACCCTGTCCACCAGCTTAATGCTAACCCTTTTATCCCTTACCATGTCCACCAGCTTATTGCTAACCCTTTTATCCCTTACCATGTCCACCAGCTTAATGCTAACCCTTTTATCCTTTACCCTGTCCACCAGCTTATTGCTAACCCTTTCATCCCTACCCTGTCCACCAGCTTAACCCTAACCCTTTCATTCCCTACCTCTGTCCACCAGTTTAAATTGCTAACCCTTTTATCCCTTACCCTGTCCACCAGCTTAATGCTAACCCTTTTATCCCTTACCCTGTCTACCAGCTTATTGCTAACCCTTTTATCCTTACCATGTCCACCAGCTTATGTTAACCCTTTTATCCCTTACCATATCCACCAGCGTATGTTAACCCTTTTATCCCTTACCTGTCCACCAGCTTAATGCTAACCCTTTTATCCCTACCCTGTCCACCAGCTAATGCTAACCCTTTTATCCCTTACCCTGTCCACCAGCTTAATGCTAACCCTTTTATCCCTTTACCCTGTCCACCAGCTTAATGCTAACCATTTTATCCCTTACCCTGTCCACCAGCTTAATGCTAACCCTTTTATCCCTTACCCTGTCCACCAGCTTAATGCTAACCCTTTTATCCCTTACCCTGTCCACCAGCTTAATGCTACCCTTTTATCCCTTACCCTGTCCACCAGCTTAATGCTAACCCTTTTATCCCTTACCATGTCCACCAGCTTAATGCTAACCCTTTTATCCTTTACCCTGTCCACCAGCTTAATGCTGACCCTTTTATCCCTTACCATGTCCACCAGCTTAATGCTAACCCTTTTATCCCTTACCCTGTCCACCAGCTGAATGCTAACCCTTTTATCCCTTACCCTGTCCACCAGCTTAATGCTAACCCTTTTATCCCTTACCCTGTCCACCAGCATAATGCTAACCCTTTTATCCTTTACCCTGTCCACCAGCATAATGCTAAACCCTTTTATCCCTTACCCTGTCCACCAGCATTAATGCTAACCCTTTTATCCCTTACCCTGTCCACCAGCTTAATGCGAACCTTTTATCCCTTACCATGTCCACCAGCTTAATGCTTACCCTTTTATCCCTTACCCTGTCCACCAGCTTAATGCTAACCCTTTCATTCCCTACCCTGTCCCCAGCTTAATGCTAACCTTTTATCCCTTACCCTGTCCACCAGCTTAATGCTAACCCTTTTATCCCTTACCATGTCCACCAGCTTAATGCTATCCCTTTTATCCTTACCCTGTCCACCAGCTTAATGCTGACCTTTTCATTCCCTACCCTGTCCACCAGCTTAATGCTGACCCTTTTATCCCTTACCCTGTCCACCAGCTTAATGCTAACCCTTTTATCCCTTACCCTGTCCACCAGCTTAATGCTGACCTTTCATTCCCTACCTGTCCACCTTTATGTAAATCCTTGCACCCTCATCCTGTGCACTAGTTTCCTGCTAACCCTTTAAACCTCAACCTGTGAAACAGCTTTATGTTATGCTAACGGCTTCACACCCTCAACCTACTACCAGTTTCACCTGTCACAATCTGACATTATGATTAATATCATCATCATTATTGTTATTGTTATCATTATTAATATTGATATTATTATTTTGTTGTTATTATTACTATTATTAACGTTATTATATTAATTCATTCTTTTTATCTATTTATTATTTTTTAAAGCCCAGCCGACTTTGCAGAGCCATGTCAGGACTACAACCATATGAAAACACACAATCTCGCTGACCCAAAAAAAACCGGAAAAAACAAACAACTGTACATACATACATACATCAATGCAGCCGAGATGTGGTTTCTAAGAAGAATGTTGAGAGTTCCATGGACAGCAAAGAAAACAAAAGAGACAGTCATGATGGAGGCAGACACAAGAAGATCATTGCTAAGGAAGATTAGGAAAAGACAGGCAACATTTGTAGGCCATTTTATGAGGAAAAGGGAATTAGAGCACCTGTCACAACAGGAAAGCTGGAGGGAAAGAGAACACCAAGTAGACCCAGGGAGATAATATTGGACGGACTTGCAGGGTGGCTGAGGACAGAGAGGGTGGAAGACATACTTGCGGCAACAAGGAATGGATACATATGGAGGGCCATGATCGCCAACGCCATGCGGCAGGACACTTGCTGCTGCTGATGATATCAATGCATTCACGCACATAATCTAAGGATATATCCCTGACAGGACCGACGAAACACCAAAATGACAACGCCAGAACGATTGGAGAAATAACGCGGGCAACACACAGGCGGGCTTTTATGTCGCCAGTTGGGATTGAACACGAGACATCAGATCGATCTTCAGTCCACAACGGCTGTGTTACAAGAGCTACTCAACCCACTGAAAACGAAGGAGTGAAAGGGTTAAAAAACAAAACAAAACAAAACGAAAAAACAACACTGGGGAGATATTGATAAGTGGATGAAGACATACTATGATTGGCAAGGTGACAGCGGCGGTTACTTCCGGGTCAAACTATGGGCCACTGACAACATGACCTTTGGGGGGTCAAAGGTCATCTCACACATCACCGAGATGCTGAGGTGTTCCCCGGCTCCACCAAGTGGGGGTAACTCGGGTGACTGAAACTGTCAAGTACGGACCACCAGGAGAAGAGTTGCCTTTCCCTTTTCCTAAAAGTGTTCTTCGCTCTGTTTCTTTCGAAGACGATGATTGATATGGAATACGAACACAGGCGTGTTTGTGTGTCTTGGGCTAGAATATAAGAATGATAATACTGATACCACCACTTGTTATTACTACTGCAACTACTACTGTTGAGGATGCTGCTGCTGCTGCTGATGATAATAATAATAATAGCAACAACAACAACAATGATAATAACATAACAACAACAATAATGATAATAATAATATAATAATAATAATAATGATGATGATGATGATGATACAATCATTTTTTGTGCTGCGCATCACATATTTACAAGACACAAGTATGAATACTTGCAGAAGCGCTGATATCAATCACACCCACAGACAGACAGGCAGGCAGACAAACAGACAGACAGACAGACACACAGACAGACGCAGACACACAGACACAGACACATACACATACATACATCAGAATATACACGTTCATTCACATACACACAGGAATACATACTGACAGCATCTAACCCTACATATACCTGTGACCCATGGCCGTAAACGTATACAGACAGAAAGGACTATGTAATGCCGCCTTATCAATAGTCAGAAGTAAGAAACACACACTGGTAGAGGAGCAATTATGATATCGATAACAGATAGCCCAAGGAACAGTATACAAAAGCGTTAATTCCTCGTGTATAGCAATGGGACAAACATTGAATACTGCCCAATTTAGTTGCATTAATGAAATGGGCTTTAGCAAAACACGTCAAATGGATGTCCCAGTTTGCGAGTCCAGAGCGACCCAGCATATGAACATATATCTATAGCAATATTGACTGCTAAAGGGCGAATTGTAACCAAACAGTACTCATAATTTCAGCCTTGCTGGAGGATGACAGACAGCGACCTGACTAATTTATCAATCTTCCCACATACAGGACCTCGGAAGAATCATAAGGATCCTCTGGTCCAAGACCAATTCCAGCCAACAACTACTTGCCCACTGCAATCAACTGTTTTTGCAGGTGTACTCGTTCGAGTTGCCTCGGCTCTGTGACTGAGTCAGTCAACTAAACTAAACTAAACTAAACTAAACTAAACTAAACTGAACTAAACTAAACTAAACTAAGCAGCTAAAGTGAACTGAACGGAACTGAACTGACCGAGCTGAACTGAGCCGAACGGAACGGAACTAACTCAACTCAACTCGACTCGACTCAACTCAACTCGACTCGACTCGACTCGACTCGACTCGACTCGACTCGACTCGACTCGACTGAACTCAACTCGACTCAACTCGACTCAACTCAACTCAACTCAATTCGTCTAAACTACAACTTGAACTGAACTTAAACTAAATGAAATGAAAAGAAACGAAATGAAACAAAAACAAACTAAAATATAATAAGAAAAAATCAAATAAAACAAAACAACTTCAATGAATGAATGATGAACAGATAAATGAATAAAGAAATAATTCAGCAAACAAACAAACAAGAACAAAAAAATTGGATGTAAGAAAATTTGAATTGTTAGCCACCGAACCTTCCTTAGTTCGGTCACTTTTGATTTTTGTTACCTTTTAATAAAAATGGACCAATAACGAAATACTGTTAAAAAAAACATGACTTACATGCAGCGCGCGCACACACACACACACACACACACGCACACACACACGCACGCGTCCGCGCGCGTGTGCATACATACGCAACACACCCACAAACACACACAAAATACACACCACACACACAACGCTCAACACCACACAACAACAACAGCCACACACAACACACACACACACACACAACACCCCCCACGACACCACAGAGACAGAAGAGAACAGACAGCACAGAAACAACTCACAGAGAGAAGGAGAGAAAAGAGACAGAGCAGAGAGAAAGAGAGAGAGAACAGCGAGAGAGAAGAGAGAGAGAGAGAGAGGAGAGGAAAGAGGAGAGAGAGCGAGAGGGAGAGAGAGAGAGAAATAGAGGAGAAAAAGAAGAGAGACAGACAGACAGAGAAGATAAGAATAGACAGGAAGACTAAACAAGAAGAAGAGACAGACAGAGACAGATGAGAGAAGACAGAGAGAGATAAAAGCAGAGAGAGAGAGCGAGAGGGAGAGAGAGAGAGAAGAGAAAGAGAGAGGAGGGGGAGAGAGGGAAAGAGAGAAAGAGAAGAGAGAGAGAATGGAGAGAGAGAGAGAGAGAGAGAGAGAGAGAGAGAGAAGCAACAGATCAACTGTTGCCTAATTTTTGCTGAACAGTTAATTCAAGAACAGACAACTGGTCCGTTGACAATTGTATAACTAAATAATGGCCATCACACGCTTTTTACCCTTCACTGTTTGACAATAGTTTCTTAAAAAACTTACAAATGTAATATTGTTGGTATGGTACAGTTATGTTTCGATCACGAAAAATATTCGCAGATGGATCGACTTGTGTGTCAGTCTTGGGTTAGCTTCTATTGGAGGAAAAGATTTGTGCTGTAGATTGTAGCCAGAGTCAGGTCAAATATCTCAACAGGCTCGATAGCCTTTTGGGTGAAGTCCAATTGCTTGATACACACAGGATACTTGGCGTTTTGTGGATAAAGAGTAGAGATTTTCCCATCCTCCTGGCCAGCATATGTGCGGACGTGATAGTAGTCGAAACATATTTACTTGTCATAAGAAGCCCACACGGGCTATAGCACGTATTGGTTGTAGCAAGTTGACACGATAGTTACTGTTACTGTTATTGTTTAAAGCCCAGCCGACTGCGCAGAGCCATATCAGGGTTACAACCATTCAAAAATATACAATACTTCAACAGGAAAAAAAAATAAAATCGTCAATGCATTCGCACACATAATCTAAGGAGATACCCATGGCGTTGACCACTCCGTCCAACTTATCGCACGTGGGGATTTCAAAACACAAACCTGAATACAATTTTAAACATAACTAAGGACACTGAAACATTAAAAAAAAAGGGGCCTAAATTACCTAAAAGTGACTCCGCATATATCCACCTCCCCAGAGCCAAAAAATGCACTCAACACATTTACCCAATTATCAATCCTAAGAGAAAGCACGTAAGACTTTATCGAACAAATACAGGTGAATGGACCAGCAAGGCAGGAAATGATAGGAAGAAATGACAGAAAGCAAAGAAACTAAGGCAGAAAACAAAGAGAGTGACAGAAAACAGGAAATGTCTGGCACAGAATTTCCAGAAGGTGGGGATACCATTTATACAGAAACCACGGGGGAACATGATAGTTAATGATTTCAGCAGTTAATAATTTCACGTTGTCATGACAAGTTCGTCATCAGTGGGAATATAAATGTATCAGTAACTAATAAATGAACTGTATCAACTTTTGCTCAACGGCGTAGACCTTAAAGAATCGCGAATGCATGAGCTTGGAAGCCATGGTGCCAAGGTCAAGGTCATGCGGCCCCAAACAAACAGGTGGCTAAAATGATCATCTTTGAGTGAGGGTGTGTAAACGGTATTTTCGCAGGATGATCAACTTTTATATTCTGTTTTCATTGTTGTGACAATTTATCGTTGTCCTCGCTTCACGTCAAATTATATTTCATCTGATGCTTCTTCGACGTCTTCACAGTAAAGAAAGTTGCTGCTGTTGTGTGAGTTGTGTAATTTTTACTGCAGATGCTTACTGTTTTGGTAGTGTGTTTCCATCTGAATTCGTTGTTTTTGTAGTGTTCTGTGATCATGTTTGTATTTCATCTGATTTTGGTAGTGTGTTTCCATCTGAATTCGTTGTTTTTGTAGTGTGTTTCCATTGAATTCTTTGTTTTTGTAGTTGTTTCCATCTGAATTCTGTTTTTGTATTTGTGTTTCCATCTGAATTCGATTTGTTTTCGTAGTTGTTTCATGTGAATTCGTGTTTTTCGTAGTTTGTTTCCATGTGAATTCACTGTTTTCGTAGTTTGTTTCCATCTGAATTCACTGTTTTCGTAGTTTGTTTCCATGTGAATTCACTGTTTTCGTAGTTTGTTTCCATCTGAATTCACCTGTTTTCGAATTTGTTTCCATCGAATTCACTGTTTTGTACTTTGTTTCCATGTGAATTCACTGTTTTCGTAGATGTGTATTCCATATGAATTCACTGTTTTCGTAGTTTGTTTCCATATGAATTCACTGTTTTTGTAGTTTGTTTCCATATGAATTCACTGTTTTCATATTTTGTTTCCATGTGAATTTACTGTTTTCATAGTTTGTTTCCATCTGAATTAATTTTTTGTGTGCTTTGTTTCCATCTGAATCCACCGTTTTCGAAATTTGTTTCCATCTGAATTCACTGTTTATGTAGTTTGTTTCCAACTGAGATATTGATAACTGCAAACCAACAAAAAATAAAAACGATAAAGCTGTGAACAGACAATGTGTAAATAGCAGTCGATAAAAATTGTACGGTCCATAGAATTATAAAACTGCTGCTTCTGTTATGTTATGAGACACTACAGTGATAATGACGATAGATGAACTGACTGATGACATACTGATGACAAGACGACGACGACGACTACGCCACCGACGATGACGATGATATTAGTAGCGGCGGCGGCGGCGGGCGGCGGTGGTGGTGGTGGTGGTGGTGTAGTAATTGTGATGGTGATGGTTTTTGTCACATTGTAGACATGCTGGCAAACATAGCAGAAAGAGTAGGGAAGTGACGAGTTGCTTGAGAACATCCTGGTACGTAATAATTGGCATCGTTATGCACCGCGAATTGTGGGGGGTGAGGAGACTGGGGTGGTGGTGGTGGTGTACAAACAGGATGGTCAAACTATTCTGACAATCTCCCTTTTTATACAGAACTTACTATAGAAATTCCAGGTTTTGTGTTTCTCAAAGTTACCGTGACGCTGATTGTATAATTTGTATATAATATGCTCTCTATAATTTTCCATTGCTTTTATTCTTTCTCCCCATTTTAGCCGTGTGCGTGTGCGTGCGTTTGTGTGTGTGTGGTTTTGTGTTGTGTGTGTGTGTGTGTGTGGTGTGTGTGTGTGTGTGTGTGTGTGTACGTGCGTGTGTGTCTGTTTTAGCGCTTAGATTTGATTTTATCAAAATTTTGCGCTATACAAATAAAATATTTGTTGTTGTTGTAGTCAAACCATTGTGACAATCTCCTTTTTTTTTTATACAGAACTTATATAAGAAATTTCAGGTTTCTTTATTTCTCAAGGTTACCGTAACGTTGAAGAAGAATTAGATAAAATTTAATTTGACTGAAGTGAAAAAGATACTGTTACAGCAGTGAGGACATAATATAAGTATTGCCAGGTGTTCCTGAGTTCGTGCTTTTCACACATCTTCCTCAAAAGTGCTGCATTTTCAACCTATAAATAGTCCGTCATGAAGAAAACTAAACAATATTAGGATTGAAATTTAAAAAAATCTTGATACTTAGGAATGTCTTCATTTCTATTATTCCATAAATGAGCTCGTTAATCTTCAGGTTATCAACTTGGAGACAAAATATAACAGGATATGTGAAGAATGTTACCTCTGTGAGACTGTATTTTCCAAGGACTGTATCTTTTCAGGATACAACAGATGACTTAAAAAAGAAGACACACACACACACACACACACAACACACACACACACACACACACACACCACACACACACACACACACACACACACACACACACACACACACACACACCGCACACACACACACACACACACACACACACCCACGCCACACACACACACTACACACACACACACACACCACACACACCACACACACACACACACACACACCCGCCCACCAACTCAACACACAACACAACTACGCACAACACAACAGACACACACATACAGACAGAACAGACAGACAGACAGACACACACTACACAGACAGACACACAGACAGACACAGACACACGCACGCGCTCGCACACACTACACACACACACACACAAACACACACACACACACACACACACACACACACACCACACACACACATACACACACAAATACAAACACACACACCCAAGTGATGGTTTATTATGTAGTTTATTCCGCTGACTTCAAATACTCAGGACAACTTGTTTTGCTCTGTTTATAAAATCACGACACGAATCATCGTAACATTAAGGTGTGTGGCGAATAAAACAACTTTTCACGTCAAGTCCAGCTTGACCATAGGGGTACTTACTGACTTAACCTGCATCATCTTGATCATGCTGATCAAGACAATGATGGCCTCTTCTATCAGTCCAGATGGGTGAGTTGGCAAACTGGTCATCGTTGCATGGACTGGGTCTTCTAGCGGGAACACAGGTCCAATCCTGGAAGCAAATGTTCTCCCTCAGGCACCTCATGGGTAGGAGTCCCGCGGCCTTGGGTTCTGCTTCCGCATCTTTCTATGGACGCTCTGCGCTGCTTAGTATGTGCTCTGTTGCATGTACTCAGCATACTGTGCTGCTGCAGTCTTTCCATAGTTCTATCACATATGCTTGCTTTGCATGGAGCTGAGATAGTTCTTTATCACATGTGCTGTTTGCTGAGTGAATAGTTCATATCACATGTGCCTTGCTTGCATGAGCTGAAGAAGTTCATATCACCATGTGCTGCTTGCAGGGCTGAAGATAGTTCTTCACAGCTGCTTGCATGGAGCTGAGTAGTCTTATACTTGCCTGCTTGCATGAGTGAAGATTCATTTCACATGCTGCTTGCAGGGTAGTAGTCTTATCACATGTGCCTTGCTTTGCATGGAGCTGAAGATGTTCATTATCACCATGTGCTGCTTTGCATGGAGTGAAGATAGTTCTTTCACCATGTGCTTGCTTGCATGAGCTAAATAGTTCATTATCATGTGCCTTGCTTTGCATGACTGAAATAGTCTTATACCTGTGCCTTGCTTGCAGGGCTGAGATAGTTATTATACATGTGCTTGCTTTGCATGAGTGAAGATAGTTCATTATCACCTTGCTTGTTTGCATGGAGCTGAAGATATATGCTCTCTTATACAATTCGTTTTTTCATCTATTTTCTACGCCACCTTAATGGCACAGAGCTGAAACTTGTTTAATTTTTTTTTTCATGCAATGGTGGATCGATGAGGATGATATTCACGATGTTATGGAGTTCCATCTAGGATTTAGACTGCTTGACAGGGCTGAACTCTACGCTTACTATCATAATATATCCTGGCGTCGACCAAGCCCGAGAGATTCAAACATCTGCGGTGCTGGTCAGAAGATTTGAGCAACACCCTCAATGACGCATCCCTTAAGTGGATTGGATGCGACTCGACTGTGTGGCCCCAGTCTTTCCAATGAGCCCATTTCACGACCCAACTCTGGGTAGGAGCCAGTTAGAGCCGAAAAATCCCACAATGATTTTTGAAAGGACTGATGAAGATTCGAACCCACAACCTTCCGGTCAGTAGTCCGTTGCGTTAACCACCACACCACGGCGACTGGTCCTCCATACGAATCTAATTTTGTCACTGCAAGTATATCTCCCACCCTTTCTGTCCTCAGTCACTCCGCAAAACCGTCCAATATTTTCTCCTTGGGTCTATCTGGTGCTCCGTTTCCCTACAGCTTTCCTGTTATGACAAGGTGCTCAAATTTCTCTTCCCTCATAAAATGTCCTATAAATGTTGCTTGTCTTTTCCTAATCCTTTTCATTAATGTCATTTTCGTATTTGCCTCTCTCAACACTTTCTCGTTTGTTTTCTTTGCTGTCCATGGAGCTCTTAACATTCTTCTCAGAAACCATATTTCAGCTGCCTCAATTTTGTACCGACTTTGCGTGTAGACTGTCCACGCTTCACATCCGTACAACAGTTGGCAGTATTTATTTCGCAGCCGACGAAGTTGACCTTCAGGGTATCCTTGTATCCTTGTATTGCTTTAAGTAATATTCCCTTGTTGCGGGGTATCCTCGCTTCGGCTCTTTGTACAAAAACATATTTCACTCACACACAGACAACAAACAACTAAAAAAGCAGACAGGAAGATAGATAATTCAAAGAGAAACAACTGATGACGGTGGCTAGTACAGACCTGAACGTTGGCAAATCAGCAGTTCACGTGTATGTATGCTATTGTCACATTTGCCCTGGTGTGAGATCATTGCCAGATGAAAGTCAGTGAGGTGACAATCGACCTGTACTTCAGGACTTGCCTGACTAGATGCCATTCTGGCATGACCAATTCTCCCTACTATTGTCTGATGAAAATCCGTAAAGTGATCCTCACTGTCTGTCTGTCTGTCTGTCGGTCTGTATCTCTCTGTGTTTCTCCATCTCTGTCTGTCTGTCTGTCTGTCTCTTTCCCCCCTTTCTCTCTCTCTTTCGGTCTCCCTCTCTCTTTCTCCCTCCCCCACCTCTGTGTTTTTTTGTTTGTTTTAAAATGAAATAAGCAGATTAGCAATGACAGACATATAGGTTACTGTTTAGACTAATATCTTTACACTGGAAAATAAAGTTTTGTTTTATTTCATGACATTTCTCTTTCTTTCACTCACTCACACACACACACACACACACACACACACACACACACACACACACACACACACACACTGACACAGGCAATATACACCTTGGCTTCAGTCATCCTCTAACCAGATCCACTCACAGCCGACAAGTCAACGTGATAAAGTAGTCAGTTCAACTTCGAGTTCGTGAGTTCAAACCCTCATCAGTCCAAAACATTATTATGGGAGTTTTCGGCCCCAACTGTATCCTACTGAGTACTGATCGTGTTATAGGCTCGTTAGGAAGACTGGACCACACAGTCAAGTTTCATCCACTCTACACATGCGTTATGGAGGGCGTCGCTCAAATGTCCTGAACAACACAGCAGGTCTCTGTATATGTCGGGTCTGGTTAACATCAGGATATGTATTATGAAAGTAAGTGTGAGTGCGTGTCTGTCACGCAGTCTTAATGCGAAATGAGACTCCATAGCATCATAATTACCATCCACATTCTCATCACCAGAGCAGTGTGAAAACTTGCTGCCCTAGATTCTGTGGCCTTTCATGCCGTGCTGTCATTATGAACTCAATTTCGGCGAGTTTGGAGGGGGTTGGTTAGAGAAACGAACTGAGCAGTGTGGGGGGAAGTGACACATCAGCAACACAAAAGATGGGGCGGAACAAACAGAGAAACTTGCTTACATTGTACAGTCCAAACAAGAAGCGACAACACCGTGGAAGCAACAACAACTACAACACAACGAAGCACACATGTTTTTGGTTAGAGAGACGAACTGAAGGGTGTGGGGAAAGTTCACAGCAGCAAAACAAACGATGGGGCGGAACAAACAGGGAAGCCTACCTACATTCGAAACAAGAAGAGACAACACTGCGGAAGCAACAACAACTACAACACACGAAGCACACATGCGAAATCGAGTGAAAAACTTGCAGTCAAACACACACGATGGATTCTCCTGTCGATTGATAGGTGAGTAGTTCTTCTGGTCCAGTATCGCCTGGGTCTTCATGTGGGATAGAAGACCGATACTGAAGGCACAAGTTCTTCCACGTGTGTTGCATGGGAAAGGGTCCTGCCGTCTTAGGCTCTTGCTTTCGCCGATCCCTCGTTTGTTGAACAGCGGCTGTTCTACGCTGTTCAAATACTGGTGTGCCCTGCGTGCACTGCTGTCTCCACTTTATTCTGCTGCCGGCAATGTCTCCTTTTGTTGATGGCGTTGATGCCACCGCTCATAAGGTTTTGGCCTTTAGAGTGTCCTTGTATCGTTTTAGTGGTCTACCCTGGCCACAGTAACCCTTGTTTAAGCGCTCCGTATACATGCGTCTTTGAGATGCGGTCGTCTTTTATGCGGACAGCGTGTTCTGTCCAACGGTAGCTGGATTTTGATGAGTAGAAACTCTATGCTTGGCAAGCTACATGTCTTCAGCTTTGTTGTTGGACATTGGAGTCTGTCAGGTAATGTTGCGGATCTTGCGTAGATATCTCTGGTATCCCACTGCACACGTAGAATGTGTGTGTGTTGTGTGTGTGTGTGTGTGTGTGTGTGTGTGTGTGTGTGTGTGTGTGTTGTGTGTGTGTGTGTGTGTGTGTGTATGTGTGTGTGTTGTGTGTGTGTGTTTGTGTGTGTTTGAGTGTGTTTGTGTGTGTATGTGTGTGTGTTTGTGTGTGTGTATGTTTGTGTGCATGTGTTTGTGTGAGTGTGTGTGTGTGTGTGTGTGTGCGCGCGTGTGCGCACGTGTGTGTGTGTGTGTGTGTGTGTGTGTGTGTGTGTGTTTATACATGTCGTCCACGTCTTCTTACACATGGAAACCCTGGACAAACCACAAAGACAAGCAGACGAAGCCCTGAACCTGTTCTATGGGGTGAGGTCTGTTTCTTCTTCCTTTATCTGCTCGTCTGTACGATCATGGGAGTTTTACAGAGAAAAAGCTGTCGGTCAGCAGGGAGGTGGAAGGCCTGAAGTGGAGAGATGTCATGTAATGTCAAAGTATCTTTCATGTTACCCATCAAGGTCTTCCTTGGTCTACCTCTCGCTGTAAAATCCAGACATCTTTATGTCATGTGCTTGTTGAGACAGCTGGCTGAAGTTACATTCTGGTCAGATGGCAAAACCACGTAAAACTCTGTTGATGTATATAATAATGGACAGATGTTGTTCCCACTATGTCTCTGATCTTGGTTTTCCTGGTCAGGTCATGTCTGGTCTTGCTGACAGCTGTTTTCCAACACCACATCTCACAGCTGGTGATTTCATGTTTTAGGGGGTTAGTCTGTGTCCGGGTCTGGTACTGGTATGTTAGGATAGGGCTGAAAATGGACCTGATGAAGCTGATTTTTAGTGATCGATTCATTACCGCTCAGAACTGAACACATCTTTGCCCTGTCAATCCCACAGCACATGTACAATATCTATCTCTCTGTCTATCTGTCTATCCATCTATCCATCTATCCATCTATCTATCTATCTATCTATCTATCTATCTATCTATCTAACTATCTATCTATCTAACTATCTATCTATCTATCTGTCTATCTGTCTATCTGTCTATCTATCTATCTGTTTCGTTCTTTCTACAGCCAACTCGGAAGACAGGGCAATGCTTTTTCGTCTTTACTCGTCACTGTCTGATTCTCAACTGACTACAGTATATATACATTTCACAGTGAACAGCAATCAGTTATTTAAACGAATATCATGCCGTGCTGCTATCCGCACGCTGTTTACTATCAACACACGTCACATCTCCCTTTCTTTAAGGAAACAAAATCAATAATTTTTTCCTATCTTTCAGTCCATACGAAATAAATGTGTTTCCCACCTTTATCACAGCATTAACTTAACAAACACTCATTCTTTCTCTCACGCACAGGGCCCAAACATTCATTCACCTCATTTTATCTCTGATCATTATACTATCCATCATCATCATGTCCATATTTCGCAATGCTTTCAGTTTATCTGATTGTGGTAGAGTCTTCAGTTTCATTCATATTCAGGAAATCTGGCCTTTTGATTTGTCTTCCAGATCTTGTTCTGTAAGGAGAACTAACTGGTTCGGGTTGTCCTGTCCTTGTTTGTTTGATAACTTCATCTGGCTCCTTGATGTTGGTTGTCTCAGACATTTTGATGACTGGTGACTGATCAGATGAGTTCTCACGGACAGACGATGCTGGCGTCCTGACATCTGTTCCAGTTCCAGTTTTCTTGTTATCATCCAGCATCTGTTTTGATGGAATGATGATTTGCTGTTGCTTGCCCGATGTGTCGCTTTCCTGATGTCTTCCAGAAATCATCCTTCTCTGGACAAGTTGTTGAGGGTTGATTGTCTGCTGAAGCTCCGTTTCTGTTGTGTCTCGTAGCTGACGACGATTCCTTCTGTACTGACGTCTGTCCTCTGTGCGAATGTTGTATGACCGGATATTCACCTGTTGGTCTACTTTGGCGCTGATCCACTTTTTGGATCCTGGGGGTTGGAATTTCACAATCTGTCCCGGACTCAGTTCTGTCAGCTCTACTGCGCTTCTGTTGTAGTAGTGCGCTTGCTTCAGTTTCCTTTTCTCAAGTTCTTTCTTGATTGGTACAACTGTAGGTTGGAGTAATGTCTTTGACGTCGGCACTTGTGTTCGTGTTCTTCTGCCGAACAGTCTCTGAGCAGGCGAACTGTTTACAGTCTCTGTCGGGATGTTTCTCAGCTCAAGTAAAGCGAGGAAGGGATCTTGATTGTTGTGTTCTGCTTTCTTCATGCACGTCTTTTACAGCCTTCACCGCGCTCTCTGCTTTTCCATTGGACTGAGGGTAGTGTGGTGAGCTTGTTACGTGTTCAAACCCATATGTTTTTCTGAACTTTCCAAACTGGTTTGATGTGAATTGTGTTCCACAGTCTGTTGTCAGGCGTTCTGGTATTCCGTGTCTTGCCAGGTGTCTCTTCAGACAGATGATGACCTCTTTGGATTCTCTTGTTTGTAACCGATCAATCTCAAAGAAATCAGAGTAGTGATCGACCGTGACCAGGTATTCATTGCCATTATGTTCAAAGATGTCACAAGCGATATGTTGCCAGGGCAGGTCAGGGATCTCTGTACTGATAAGTGGTTCCTTCTGCTGACCACGTTGGTATGTGTTACAGGCGCTGCATGTTTTGACAAAATCTTCAATGTCCATGTTCATCCTGGGCCAGTAGACTACCTTACGTGCTCTTCTTATGCAGCTCTGAATTCCTGAGTGGCTTGCATGAAGTTTCTCAAGGATGTCTGCCCTTTCGCTTTCAGGTACAATTTCTCTGTGGCTTTTGAAGACAAGTCCGTTGTGGACTGACAGTTCCTCCCTGAAAGGAAAGTATTGTTGTAACTGTAATGAAAGTTGTTGTTTCTCCTCTGGCCAGCCTTGTAGAATGACAGGTTTCAGGGTTTTCATGGTTGCATCTTCCTGAGTTGCTTGCTGCAGACTGTTCAGTCTCTCTTGGCTGATGGCCAGTTCTTGTAATGAGTCTGTTTTCTCCAGCTCGTCCTTCACTTTCTCTTGCACTGCTATCGGCCACTTTCTGCAAGGCATCTTCACTGGAGCAATACTGGGGTCTGTTTCTAGGTGTAATTTCCCTTCTATTTTTCCTTCTCCTTCAAAGATATCGTTGTACTTTGTGAGCATATCTTTTGCATTTTCCTCCTCTTTCTGATTCGCTGCTATCGTTGCAATGTTCTCTTCATTGATCGTCAACAATTGCATGTGCTGTACAGCTTTCAGTCCCAGTACTGGCTTACAGTCCCTTTTGGTGATCGCGAAGTTGACTTTGTATTTCCTTCTGTTCTTGGGGTTTTTCACTCGCAGCACTATCTCCCCCACAGGCTTCATTTCTGTTCCGTTGAACATCACCAGCTTCTTCTTCGTCTCTTGCAGGTCAGACTTTCTTTCATCTCCTGTGACTTCTCTGTACAGACTCTCAGACATCACGTTTGTTGTTGCACCTGTGTCAAGAAGAAATGTTATCGGCATCTCATTTATCAGCATTTTTGCTCGTATGTTTCTCTCCTTTTTTCTGGTTTTGTCTTCGATCCCGAGGATTTCATTATCGCTTTCAGTGTCAGTCTCTTCTTCTTCGAAGTGCCGAACTCTTGTTTTCTTTTGATTTTTCT
>JAPXFY010000016.1:29930732-29935732 GCA_030674185.1 Monoplex corrugatus | reverse complement strand
AAGGAATGAATGTGTATGAAAAACGGCGTTTTTGTTAAAACTTCGACCTTTTGAAAATAAATGCATCATTGTCAATGTCATTGTGTGATTGTCAGTAATGCATCATTGTCAATGTCATTGTGTGATTGTCAGTAATACATCATTGTCAATGTCATTGTGTGATTGTCAGTAATACATCATTGTCAATGTCATTGTGTGATTGTCAGTAATGCATCATTGTCAATGTCATTGTGTGATTGTCAGTAATACATCATTGTCAATGTCACTGTGTGATTGTCAGTAATACATCATTGTCAATGTCATTGTGTGATTGTCAGTAATACATCATTGTCAATGTCATTGTGTGATTGTCAGTAATACATCATTGTCAATGTCATTGTGTGATTGTCAGTAATACATCATTGTCAATTTCACTGTGTGATTGTCAGTAATACATCATTGTCAATGTCATTGTGTGATTGTCAGTAATACATCATTGCCAATGTCATTGTGTGATTGTCAGTAATACATCATTGTCAATTTCACTGTGTGATTGTCAGTAATACATCATTGTCAATGTCATTGTGTGATTGTCAGTAATACATCATTGTCAATTTCACTGTGTGATTGTCAGTAATACATCATTGCCAATGTCACTGTGTGATTGTGCAGTAATACTCATTGTCAATGTCATTGTGTGATTGTCAGTAATACATCATTGTCAATGTCATTGTGTGATTGTCAGTATACATCATTGTCAATGTCACTGTGTGACTGTCAGTAATACATCGTTGCCAATGTCATTGTGTGATTGTCAGTAATACATCATTGTCATGTCACTGTGTGACTGTCATAATACATCATTGTCAATGTCACTGTGTGACTGTCAGTAATACATCATTGTCAATGTCATTGTGTGATTGTCAGTAATGCATCATTGTCATGTCATTGTGTGATTGTCAGTAATACATCATTGTCAATGTCATTGTGTGATTGTCAGTAATACATCATTGTCAATGTCACTGTGTGATTGTCAGTAATACATCATTGTCAATGTCACTGTGTGATTGTCAGTAATACATCATTGTCAATGTCATTGTGTGATTGTCAGTAATACATCATTGTCAAAGTCATTGTGTGATTGTCATAATACATCATTTTCAATGTCATTGTGTGATTGTCAGTAATACATCATTGTCAATGTCACTGTGTGACTGTCAGTAATACATCGTTGCCAATGTCATTGTGTGATTGTCAGTAATACATCATTGTCAATGTCACTGTGTGACTGTCAGTAATACATCATTGTCAATGTCACTGTGTGACTGTCAGTAATACATCATTGTCAATGTCATTGTGTGATTGTCAGTAATGCATCATTGTCAATGTCATTGTGTGATTGTCAGTAATACATCATTGTCAATGTCATTGTGTGATTGTCAGTAATACATCATTGTCAATGTCACTGTGTGATTGTCAGTAATACATCATTGTCAATGTCACTGTGTGATTGTCAGTAATACATCATTGTCAATGTCATTGTGTGATTGTCAGTAATACATCATTGTCAAAGTCATTGTGTGATTGTCAGTAATACATCATTGTCAATGTCATTGTGTGATTGTCAGTAATACATCATTGTCAATGTCATTGTGTGATTGTCAGTAATATATCATTGTCAATGTCACTGTGTGATTGTGCAGTAATACATCATTGTCAATGTCATTGTGTTATTGTCAGTAATACATCATTGTCATAGCATAGTCATTGTCTGACTGTCAGACTGTGACTTACCATGCAGATGTGCCGTCCATCCATCCTTTAATCTGCAGCTGTGCGGGCCATAGATTACTCTGAGTCCCTGTTGATCTCACCTCTCTTGTGGCTTTTTTTGTCTTGACATAGAGTTTCCATGAGCATTATATTGTACTCTGTGGTGTGTAAACCACTATGGCGAGGACTGGATGTCACAATAAAGTACTAATCAGTGTGCTTGTTCTATCACCCTCCAAACTATAAATGTTTTGTTTTTGTTCTCTCTTTCTCTCTGTCTCTCTCTCTGTCTGTCTGTCTCTCATTTCTCCCTATTTACATACATGCATGCATGAATACATACATACATACATACATACGTGTACATGCATACATACATACATACATACATACCTACATACCTACATACATATATACAAACATACAAACAAACATACATACATACATATCTACATACATACATACATACATACGTATGTACACACACACATGTATATATATGTGTGTATGTATGTATACATATATGTATATGTATGTATATGTGAATACATATATATATATGTATATATATATATATATATATATATATATATGGTGTGTGTGTGGGGTGTGTGTGTGTGTGCATATGTATATATATATATGTGTGTGTGTGGATACCTATATGTGTGTGTATGTATATGTTTTCTTACTTTCATGCCGATTATGTATTTGTATCCTTCCGTGAGGAGCAATGGCTTATATGTAAGTAAACCATCTAAGTCACCTGAGGTCGTTAGTCTCTGTCTTTCTCTGTTTCACTCTTCCATATTCCTTCCTGTCTGTCCCTCACGTCTCTTTCATCTGCTTCATCTGTCCCTTGGAATCCACACCCAGCGATCTCTTGCTTAGTCCCCCTTTCATTTGAGTCATTTGTAGAGTAAGATCGGCACAGTGGTAATTGTAGTAGACCCAAGTCTCTCAGATAATACCACTGATCACCAAGGCCTTCTTGACGTGGTCTTTGAAGTGAATGACCGAGGTGGAAGTACTTTGTACATAGTCTAAGCATGGCAAGCTAAAAGCTTCCATAGTGTTGTTAGCTAGAGGCAGACACGCAGGACTCACTATCTGATTCCAAAGCAGGCTTGGTAAAAGAGACATAAATCGATTGTAACAAATATCTCATTATTCGTATCACTGGAAGAAGCAAGGAATTTCAAGTGAAGAAGCGAAGAGTTTCAAGTGATTATATGAATTGAGTCTCGGGAGTACCAATTGTAGGAGTTGTGGCCAGCTGAAATGTTATTTAGTCGTACTCTTTGCTTTCAGAGAACGGAGAAGAAAGTTTGAGAATATTCACTGTCAGATTTTCCATAGCTGTGCTCTTCCGTGCGATCTGATTGGGTTATGGTGAATTACTGTGCACGGCGCTCGGAAGTTGACGTCATAAGCTTCAAATCGATGTACAGAATGCTTGGGTTCTGTAAGGGCTTGGGTTCTGTAAGGGCTTGATTTGAGATGGCGGTATAAAAACTGTTAATTTCGGGGAATTATGAATGAAGCATTGCCGAGGGGCATCTCCACGTATATCTAGTTTTAAAGCTTTTTTATGGCGAATTTTAACGCGAAACGTCATACATTTAAAGAAAGCCATAAGAACAAAATGAAACAAAAATATCAGTTTCACCTTGACAGGTCATCGTCCTTATCTGAGGCTGTGTCTTGGTTTGCTGATGAGCGAATTATGTCCCCGTTTGTGAGAAGGGGTCACAGATAGTTTAGGTATGGTCAGACACAAGCTTTCACAGGGTAAAGTTAGTGAGAGAGGGAGACACACCAGGCTCAAATCTTCACTAATGGTAACCTTAACAATATGCTGAATATGGTTTACACACTAATGCACGAAAGACAGCGACAATGAAACATATACACACACTGGACGTGCAACATTTTGCAATTTATGAACTGGCGTCAGATTGTTGTTTATTTAAAGACTAGATACAGAAATGTGACAAATTTCTTGATTGTGTATTTGTTGTCCATGAAAGAAATATATGAGAAAAATAAGTTGGAAATGAGAGAAATAAGTTGAAATACATTCAGCTAGTGTCTATAGTAATGATCAGGAACAACTGCTTTTTAGGTACTAGAAGAACTGGACCATATAAACATAAGTGGGCTTAATCTTCTCAAGCAGAACGACATGAGGGACATAAGATATCAGCATCTGTACGAGCATTACTCTATCGAATACAGTGGACTGATGCCAAATCGAACATGTTACAAAATATATGTTACGTATCATCCTATTGATATCTACTGACAGATTATGGACTTAATTCAGGACGTGTTTTGATTTGTCGCTTTCACTTTATCGTGCCACTCCTGTTATTTACAATCTATACAAAGCTGTTTCTTACAGTCTTAGTTTCAGTTTCCCAAGATGACCTCTTCGTGGTCGGAATGAATTCCATATGCACTAACGCCGCTGGTGCCACGTGATGGAGAAAGGCCAAAGTGATGGTACATGCTTTAATCCTGTACATAAGCCATGTTAGGTGGCAAAGTGCTGAGGTCCTACCTATATTTCGTACAGCACAGAATAAAAATTGTGACAGAGCTCCACCATTTCCCCAGACTTTGAATCAAGTCTGGAGGCTGTGAAAAAACAACCTTCCGATGGTTTCCTGTCATTACTGTGACTATTCAATAGTGCCACGGGTAAATCCATTTCTGGAGTCTACCATAGGACCTAGAAATGACATTTGGACTGAAGTGATGATATAGTTCTTGTTAGCCTGTCTGTACAAGGGTTTAAATTTGTCTATATATTTTTCCTATAGTTCGATCTTTTTTTTTTGAGGTGTGAAGTTATATTTGACTGGAGACTTTGCAGTTATTCAAGAGGAAATTACCGCTCTCGAACAATTTAATAAGCTCTCCAACCTATCTACCACCTGTTATTTGGTAGACTCCATGAGGGTGCCCAAGGCCTTATGCGCTGGCAAAGTCCTAACCATTTGACTCCTGCACCCTACCCACCAACTGCAAAAACTTCAAGAAGCTGGTGGATAGGGTGAGAGAATCAAAGAATTAAGTTTACGCTTTGCCAGTATGGTTGGCACTGCAGGATGCTGATAGATAGAGTACGGGAGTCAAAGGGTTAAAATAGAGGAGGTAAGGGAACATTAGGCTGACTCCATCAGAATGATTGAAACATCAAGATAGGTAGTGACCAGAGAAGGTTTCATGTTGCAGACTGGGATTGA
>JAPXFY010000016.1:29908232-29920732 GCA_030674185.1 Monoplex corrugatus | reverse complement strand
AAAGGAAGTTATGTCCCTCAAAGCTCTATAGATTCAATCTTCCTTCTGTAATTCAAAAGTCAAACAGACGTACAGTGCGTACTTAGCCTAATTCCCCATAGCTACGAGCTGCATTGCCACTCTTTACAAAATGACGATACAGCTTAAAGAAGTATTCACATTCGACCAGTTTGTTTAAGGGACTCTTCCCACGTGACAAGCTTGTTTAAATAGTCTTTATACATAATGACGAAGTTTTCTTTGAATGTACGATGTCAGTTTGTAGAAAATATTACTGTCTCACAAAGCGAGTTCTCTCATGATTTTTCCTCCGGTTTTGTGGATAGCTTAAAGAGTTTTTCGACATTTGCTTGTTTGATTGCGAGAACTACAGAGAAAAACTGGAGTTATTCCAGTTATTTCAAGAGAATTCACCACACTCAGACAACTCCATATGAGCTCCATCCAAATCTGCCAGCAACTATCTAACAGATTCCTGAGCACGCACAAAATCTTATGTGCTGGCAAGGTAAAAATCATAAAGTTACATAAGATTGAATTCCTCGGAAAAAGACCTCGCCATGCCGAATCACATTACATCATTCCATTCCATTCTTTCCAGATATTCGTAAAGCTTTGTTTGTTTTTGTTTGTTTTTTGTTCCTGATAGGAAACAAAATGACATTCCCATGGGTGTATGGGTGCGTTCATAGTAAGCCAGGACGGCTACGGATGTTTCCCGTCAAAAGATCGTGTACAGCGAACATCTGTTCCCACTAGCGACGGAAAGAGGAGTGTTTATTGCAAGCCCGCCGTATCTGGACGGAAATTCTCGTGTCGTGCTTGCAGGTCCCCCCCCCCCCCCCCGGTCCGTCGGGGTTAAGGGACTCTTGATTTCACACCGAATTATCTTGCAAGAAAAATGTACGACGAGAAGCTTATTGCTGCCGTGAAATGAAGGCCTTGCATCTACGAGAAGGGTGATAAACATCACTACAGAGACATACTTGCAGCTGCGTGGGAAAACATTGCCAGAGAGGTTGGGACAGACTGAATGTACAGAAAATCAACGGAAAGGGCGTACAATGTTTCTTTTCTTCTTCCACTACTACCACCACCACAATGAGTATAAATTTTTGCACACTTGTGTACATTTTTGGTGGGCTCGTGTCAAACGAAAAAAACAAAAAAAAAACAACAACAACAACAACAACAACAAAAGAAAAAAAAAAGAAAACGTGGCGGTCCGGCTCCGTCATCCTTGCAGTATGAACGCTTTCACGGCCGAACGGCCGTGGCTGTCAGTCCAGGTTTACTATGAACGCCCTTTACACTGTGTTTAAGTTTTGATCTAGTTCCTGGCTTACTAAAATAGTATATTTTATGGTTCAAAACGCAAGAAAGGTGACAGAGAGCGACCATACCAAACTATCAACCTTCCAAACAAAAAGACCTCCAAAAAGTCGTGCGAATCTTCTGGCCTAATACCATCCACAGACAACATCTACCTGCCCGTTGCAATCAGCACCTGGCCAGCTCATGGGCTTATATGCAGTCTTAAGGCTTGTGCCATGATCACTATCACATGGCACCTGTGACGTTAGTGCATATGGAATTCATTCGGAGCGCGGAAATTTCATCTTGAGAAACTGAAACTGAAATTGAAACAGAAAGTGCAATCAAAAGCGTATGGGCACCATCATTACGGAAAGACGGTCCAGGTGGATATGGCACATCATCCGAAGAGGAAGATATTATCACCTGGACTGCCTGCCCATCAGTGGACACCAGAAAAAAGACTAAAAAGAGGATGACCCAGGAGAAGGAGAATTAACCCTTTGACCCCTGCACCCTGTCCACCAGCATCCTGCTTTGCCAACCATGCTAGTAAAGCAAAAACCTAACCATTTGATTCCCTCACCCTATCCACCAGTTCCTGCAGGAAACTGGTGGACAGGGTGAGGGAGTCAAAAGATTTAAGTTTTTGCAGTTGGTGGATAGGGTGCGGCAGTCAAAGGGTTAAAGACTTGGAATCACATCTGGTCTAGGAGAGACAGTAGTGAAGGATCCTCATTGCCACCTTACACGTCAATGGCATAATGAAATCATCGTCATCATCATCATCATCATCACAGTAATAATGATTACATTTATACAGCACAAACAGTCCATATCTAAGAATGCTCGTTACATTTTACATAGAATACCGCGTATGAGCGTATGATAATGATCATCATTCTTTCCGGAAAATCTGCAGCCTTTCAGCCTTCTCTTCCATCCACCAATATTGATCGTCTAACATATTCATCAATCATCACCACTAGGTTTGTGCTTAGGTTCTAATATTACTAATAATAATGAAAAATAATAATGCGTGTGTACATAATATGTCTGTAAAACTTATTAGTTGTATTGCAGCAGGCAGTCAGCACCTTACTCCAGTCTCCTACCACCTCCCTCTCCACCCAAGTTTACTGAAGATTGTATAACAAACCACATTTGGCACTGAGTTTGAACACATCTGCTGGACGCTGGTGGATAGGGTGAGGGAGTCAAAGGGTTAAGTTTTTGCAGTTGGTGGATAAGGTGTGGAAGTCAAAGAGTTATGAAACATATCTGGGTCTGAGTTTGGACAAGTGTGCATGTTTGCCATGAAAAGAAACAGGAGTTTATTGAATACTATTACAAGATAGTCGAGTCACAAGTATTTGGAAGTGAGTTTGGACAGATCTGTATGTTTGTCATACGAAGAAACACGAGTTTATTGAACAATATTCCGTTGCATATTTTGGGACTGAGTTGCGAAGAATCCGTGTGTTTGTTGTGTAGAGAAAACCACTTGTTTAAAGAAAAGTATTCCATGTGTTTGGACAGAGTTTCAACAAATCAGCTTGTTAGTTGTTTGTTAATTGTTTGCCATTAGAAAAAGACACACGTGCATGGTCCACACACACACACACACACACACACACACACCACACACACACACACACACACACACACACACACAACACACACATACACACGCAACACATACACACGCAACACACACACACACACACACAAACACGCACACATTCACACGCACATACACACACACACATACACACGCGCATATACACACATCTTCCCCTCCTCCAATTACCTTTCTCTCTTCCAACATCCTCGCCTCCTCCCCCTTTCTTTTTTTTTTTTTTTTGTAAACATTTTTTAACGTTTTTCCCCTTTTTTCTTTTTGTCTAAAATCGCTGAAGTGAATAGATCTATACATTAAACCAATGGCCACACACACGCACACACACACACACACACACACACACACACACACACACACACACACACACATACAGACACACACACACACGCATAGAGAGAGAGAGAGAGAGAGAGAGAGGTGAGAGAGAGAGGGCGAATGAGAGAGAGAGAGAAAAGAAAGAGAGAAAGAGAGAGAGTGAGAGAGAGAAAGTGAAAGAGAGAGAGAGAGCGAGCGAGCGAGAGAGAGAGAGAGAGAGAGAGAGAGAGAGAGAGAGAGAGAGAGAGAGAGAGAGACACACAGAGAGAGACACAGAGAGAGAAAGAACCAAGTTTGTTAACTGAACAGTATTACAAGGTATTATATGTCTTTGCGCCCAGTTGGGACAAATCTCCATGTTCGTCATGTAAAGAAACACTAGATTATCATCGAAGACAAATTTTGGGGCCGAGTCTAGGATAAAAATCTACCTGTCTGTCAAATGAAGAAAAGAGATATGGCTGTTTTTGGGGGCCCATTGTTGTTGATGATTGAGGATGGTTTGGCTGGATAACTTTGAAAGGGTTGACAGGCTTTTTCTGAACTTGGCTGCCGCTGAAGGTGACAAGCCATTGACGGCTCTCTGTGAAAACAAACTGATAAAGCATTGCCGGGGGGTTTCTTACTTGCATTCGGAAATGCATAAAACGGTGCTGTAATTGGCCTGCCCAGTGTCAAGTCGATTAACTGTTTATCTTTAATACACTCCACTGTAAAACGGAAGGGCAGTCGGAGACAGAAATAGGATCAAGAGAGTTTTTCTTCTTCTTCTTAGGCTGCAACCCACAAATGCATTTGAATATAGGAGTGGATTTTTACGTGTATGGCTTCTATTGTTTTTTTTTTTCAAATCAAACTCCGTTTTCGGGGATGTGCATGCTGGATGATTCCGTGTGTCCATTAAGCCACTGAACACTGATGAGACGTACAGGATCTCTAACGTGCGTGCGCCTTGATATACTGCGTGCGTATACACTCAAAGGTGGTTCATGCAACATCTATGTTGAGCTGGGAGACGGAAAGGAATCTCCATCGTTTACCTACCAGGAGTGACCCAAAAGGCTCAAACCAAAGCCTCCCATTTCGGAAGACGGGTGTTTTAACCACTCGACTATCACTCCTGTGAAATAAATCATAAACAGATAAATGATAATAAAGAAACAAAACAAAACAAACAAAAAAACGAAAAGAAAACAGCAGGACTGAAGAAAAACAAACAAACAAACAAACAAACAAACAAACAAACAAAACAAACAAACAAACAAACAAACAAACAAACAAACAAACAATCGAACAAACAAACAAACAAACAAATGAACAAACAAACGAATGAACAAACAAACGAACAAACGAACAAACAAACGAACGAACAAGCGAACAAACGAACGAACGATCAAAGAAGCAAGCAGCAAGCAAGCAAGCAAGCAGAAGCAAGCAAACAAACAGGGTGAAGGGAAATAGGAGTTCAAGTTCGTGAGAGATGTGAAATCCTGACAATGCATGGTGCCTGTTCAAATGTTCAAACAATGATTAATGAAGCATGTCACTGTGATGACGTCATCCGAATGCACCAATCAACAGCGATCACGTGGTCAGAACAGAAACAGGAACTTTGAATGATATGATCAGAGTTCACTGTCAAACAGGAACTTTGAATGATATGATCAGAGTTCACTGTCAAACAGGAACTTTGAATGATATGATCAGAGTTCACTGTCAGTTCATAAGGAGTTTGCCCCACGCTCGGACAATTCTATATTCGCTCCCCCATCCAAATCTGCTAGACATCTGAAACCTACGCGGATCCCTGTGTGCTGGCGAGGTGTTGAAATATGAAGGAGGGGTACTGGGACCTACCAAAATGTATGTTGACATCACCAGATTGATTGGAGCATTTTGGGCAGGGAACAGGCCAGGTTTGATGCCGCAGGCTGGAACTGAACTCAAGATAAGATATTATAAATACGAACCTGCGCGGAACTTTCAAAACGAAAGCTATGATTATGCGAGATAATGGGCTCACCTAGTACATTTATTTTCTCAACGCGCGCTCGCGTGTGTGTGTGTATGTTAGTGTGTGTGTGTTAGTGTGTTAGTGTGTGTGTTGTGTGTGTGTGTGTGTGTGTGTGTTTCATTTTCCATAAATCACATGATATATCATTAGCAACTGCTCCGCAAGAGCTAAGCTTCAATATGCAAAATCTAGGTAGTTTTGAGAAACGCCATATATCTTACACATACATTCAGATATCTATATATCAGAGATATAGTCAGATATATACACACCTATATACATATGTCTTAAGTACAATCATTTTAACGATTGAAATAAAATAAACATAAACATTCACAAGTACGTGAAAGGGAGAACACTTTTGATGTTGGGAAATAATTACGCCCGTATCCATTCAAATCCAACAGCCATTTTCTCCTGCATGTGCTAAGGTCTGTTTTAATTTTAAGTGATATTTTTTGGCCTGATTTTTGTCATCAGATATTTTTTCATAGGAAATTACATTAGAAACAGTCCCCCCCACCCCCACCCCAATTTACATTTCTGAATACAGAGGTTTTCTCAAAAGGATGATTAAACTGAATATTGGATCCGTGCGAATATTTTCAAATCCACACGTTTAACTCTAAAAGTCTTCAGTTAAATTGACATTTTCACTAGTGTGCATTTTGACTTCCAACATTTCTGTAATCTTTCCAGGAACCTTTAAACCCATAAACATTTTCCACATATATGGTCAGTGCTGCTCCAAAGAGAAGTTATAATGAAGATTACTTACAAGTCCCATTTCTTTTATATTGGTATAAGTTCCCAGAATTGAATTGAGTACATTTAATAAATAGCAATACATAATGTTTTTCGGGTTTTGTGGCTGGTCATTCTGGCGTATTTGCTGGAAGCAGTTAACGGGGCATGAACATTATACATTACGATGGTGTGTTACCATTGCTTTTGTTGAAATGGCCTACATAAGAACACCAGATGATAAAATTGCGTTCGTCAATTGTTCGATTGAAATCATTTGTGTGTATATAAAACTTAACATGAATACAAATTAGACCAGAAATGTGCGTAATTTCTTTTGTGAATGACTGGGGTTATAACTCCTAATCTCATTCATTGCTGTCTGCCTTGCTGGCCTTTAAGAGATCACAAAACCGGGACAATTCGCACTGGGCTAAGATTTATAAAGGCTAGGGTGATTACATGTGACACAATGGGCGGGGACTCATTAAGGCTGGAGCAATTATTTGTGACACAATGACTTATTATACGTTTTAAGACTATTGGGGGACTGCATTTCAGAGTGCCTTAGAATGCAATCATCAGCTCTGTAATTTAGTGGGCACATGCACCATACTTGATTGCCATCTTGGTTAATACTGCAATTAAGGTCTTTCACGGATTTTGCTTGAGGCACGATTTAATCGGTTCTACCAGCAAGAAACTCTTGGGAGAGCCGGACAGCAGAAGGTCCTCAGAGGAGAAACCCCCGTCAAGCAAGTGTATCGGTCCTTAACTCCTGACACTCCAAGGAGGCTCGGCTGCATCATGACTCCTGAATGCCCTTCTGCTGTCGCCATTTTTTGATAGAAATATGTCCTCCACCTCGGAATCAAACATATGCATCCAAGGTGGACAGGATTATCAGGCCAAATCACCAATGCAAGAGATGTTTTTATCACTTAGCTTTCAGACGCCAGCAACATATAGGAGAATTTTAAACTTATGAAATTCATTTTTGTTTTTCCTGGACCAGACCCAGCTTGCTGGAAATCTATTCAGCTGCTTCCGCCATTGTACATATATCGTATATCAAAAGAAGCCAGAGGCGCTTTGGAATCAGCATGGGCTACACGCATCAGACTATGTATTTTCCCAGCCGTTCTCCACACTGTCCTCAGCAGCCAGTGGTCTGGCCATGTGTCAGTACTAAAAAACTCTGGGGACAGCCGGACAGCAGATGGTCCTCAGGAGAAACTCCCGCCAAGCAAGTGTTTCGGCCCTTTACCCCTGACACTCTATGGGGCTGGGCCGCATCCAGGTCATGACTCATGGGTGCCCTTCGGCTAGCGCAATTTTTGAATAGATATTTGTCTTCCATCTGGAATTGAATCTGCGCTTGCAAGGTGGTCAGATGTCTCAAGGTCTAACGCTTGCTTAACCCCATGCCAGTCCTAACTCTAGCTTAACCCCAAACTCTCATTCCTGAGATAGGTTTCTCTCCCTGAACAAATTGCATTCTCAAAGGGTGAGAGTTAAAGATATGGTTAGAGTTAGTGTTAGGATGAAATCGGCATAAGTGTTGTCGAACGTAGTGAAGCCTCGCTCTATGCTCATGCGTGAAAATTTCCAAGAGAGAGAGAGAGAGAGAGAGAGAGAGAGAGAGAGAGAGAGAGAGAGAGAGAGAGAGAGACAGAGACAGAGACAGAGACAGAAACAGAGAGACAGAGAGACAGAGAGACAGAGATAGACAGAAAGAGACATATACAGCAGCATTATCCGCTTCCGTATAGGTATACAGAGAGAGAGAGAGAGAGAGAGAGAGAGAGAGAGAGAGAGAGAGAGAGAGAGAGAGAGACAGAGACAGAGACAGAGAGACAGAGAGACGGACAGAAAGAGACATATACAGCAGTATTATCCGCTTCTGTATAGGTATACACATAACTCGGCTATGGCATCCAAGCCTTTCCATTTGTACCCATGAAAGCACGTCGGACTTAGGCAGTAAGCAGTCTGACAACTGTGCAAAGACAGATAATCTAACATCAGACTGCATGCCCACCATCCCTTTGACGTACGAGAAAAGAACTACATCGTACAGAAGCAGAACAGTCCCTCTTCGTAAACATAATAAACAACATATCAGACAAACCCGTCAGGAAGCTGGAGAGACGTCAGCAGACACTGATCTTATGCCACCCCAGAAGCCATTACATCTGAAATCCCTCTGACCTAAAGCTGATGATCTTCGTTGCTACCCTACTTGCAAATAGCATAATGGACAGTAAGTCATCATCATTATCATGTGCCCTGCCGCATGGCGTTGGCGATCATGGCCCTCCGTACGAATTTGTCCCTTGTCGCTGCAAGTACATCTCCCACCCTCTCTTTCCTCAGCCACTCTTCAAATCCGTCCACTATTTTCTTCCTCGGCCTACCTAGTGCTCTTTTTCCGTCCAGCTTTCCTGTTGTGATTAGGAACTCTAATTTCTCTTGCCTCATAAAATGTCCTACACATGTTGCATGTTTTTTTTCCTAATCTTCTCCATTAATGTTCTTCTTGTGTCTGCCCCCTTCGAGATTGTCTCGTTTGGTTTCTTTGCTGTCCATGGAACTCTCAACATTCGTTTTAGAAACCACATTTCAATGGCAGTAAGTAACCAAGTAAATTTGACGTGTTGGATATATCCCCATGTAGAAACCCTCGCCACATCCTTCAGAACTATCTCATCCTCGCAAGTATAAATCAGCAGGGCTGGCCAGAATATGTGGATATCACCATCAGACTAAGAAGGTGGATTTGACCTTCACTGAATTTCCAGATTTGCAGCATGTACCTTTGAGTAGACATATGTGACACATGGCCAATTGTATATCATAAGGAGCAGCGACGAGCAGGAGCCAACTAGACTTGAAAACACCAGCAAAGAGTATTAATGGACTTCTGCATTTCAAACACATATTCAGTCCCAAATTTTCAACCACAGAAATACCGACAGAGGTAAAACTAAACGAACGACAGTAACTTAAAATGCCGCATCTTTCATGTTTGTTCTTCTTTTATCTATCCACTTGTACCGTGCTGAGTTTTGCAGGGACATTGATGATCAGTAGCACGTGAAGAAGTGAAACGTTCTATGACGTCAAAATCTCCTTGATATCGACGATCTAAGTCTTGCTTGGTCTGGCTCTCGCATTAAATCCATATTTTGGTCTGGCTCTCGCTTTAAATCCATATTTTGGTCTGACTCTCGCTTTAAATCCATATTTTGGTCTGGCTCTCGCTTTAAATCCATATTTTGGTCTGACTCTCGCTTTAAATCCATATTTTGGTTTTGGTCTGGCTCTCGTTTAAATCCATATTTTGGTCTGGCCCTCGCTTTAAATCCATATTTTGGTCTGGCTCTCGTTTTAAATCCATATTTTGGTCTGACTCTCGCTTTAAATCCATATTTTGGTCTGGCTCTCGCTTTAAATCCATATTTTAGTCTGACTCTCGCTTTAAATCCATATTTTGGTCTGACTCTCGCTTTAAATCCATATTTTGGTCTGGCCCTTGCTTTAAATCCATATTTTGGTCTGACTCTCGCTTTAAATCCATATTTTGGTCTGGCCCTTGCTTTAAATCCATATTTTGGTCTGGCTCTCGCTTTAAATCCATATTTGGTTTTGGTCTGGCTCTCGCTTTAAATCCATATTTTGGTCTGGCCCTTGCTTTAAATCCATATTTTGGTCTGGCTCTCGCTTTAAATCCATATTTTGGTCTGGCTCTCGCTTTAAATCCATATTTTGGTCTGACTCTCGCTTTAAATCCATATTTTGGTCTGGCTCTCGCTTTAAATCCATATTTTGGTCTGGCTCTCGCTTTAAATCCATATTTTGGTCTGACTCTCGCTTTAAATCCATATTTTGGTCTGCTCTCGCTTTAAATCCATATTTTGGTCTGGACTCTCGCTTTAAATCCATATTTTGGTCTGGCCTTGCTTTAAATCCATATTTTGGTCTGCTCTCGCTTTAAATCCATATTTTGGTTTTGGTCTGGCTCTCGCTTTAAATCCATATTTTGGTCTGGCTCTCGCTTTAAATCCATATTTTGGTCTGGCCCTTGCTTTAAATCCATATTTTGGTCTGGCTCTCGCTTTAAATCCATATTTTGGTCTGGCTCTCGCTTTAAATCCATATTTTGGTCTGACTCTCGCTTTAAATCCATATTTTGGTCTGGCTCTCGCTTTAAATCCATATTTTGGTCTGGCTCTCGCTTTAAATCCATATTTTGGTCTGGCTCACGCTTTAAATCCATATTTCTTTTTGTTGTATGCTTGATGAGATAGTTGGTGGTGTGGCATTCTGGTCAGATGGTCATCAAACTACTTTTAGTTCCCACCAGGTTACTCATCTTGCTTCATGCCTGACCTTGTTGAGAGTCTTGTTAAACATCACGTTTCACAAATCGTCATCTTGCTCCCCACGGGCTTGGTCAGAGTCTAGGTCTGGTATTGGTATGTCAGGTTGGGAATGAAAATAGAATTGATGAGCTTGGCTTCTATTTCAGTAGGAATGGTGGGACGTTTCAGGAGTAAAGAAAGTTGATAGCTGGTGTTGTTGGCTTTCTGGTTACGACCTCTCTCTTGAATCTCCTGTCTCTTGGATACCGATTGGCAAAGGCAAGTGTGAAAAATGGCTATTAGCCAATAACGTCTACCGTTGTCATTGTTATTCTCTACCTGCCTCTGTCTCTCTCTCCCTCTCTTCCTGTTTCTTCCTGTCTCTTCCCCTCTCTGTTTCTCTCTCTCTCTCTCTCTTGGATACCGATTAACGACATTAAGTTTGAAAAATAGCTGTTAGTCAATTACTTTTACCGGTGGAAAACAATGTCATATTGTCATTCTCTCTGTGTCTGTCTGACTGTCTATCTGTCTGTTTGTCTCTTTCTCTCTTTCTCTTGTAGACCGTCCATGAGCGAGGGCGGGGTATAAAAAGCTCAGTGTGCGTATGCCATAAACCTGGAAATAAAGCGTGTTCTTGTTCTTGTTCATCTCTCTGTTGCCTTAACTCGACGATTTCATCACTTCGAGTGTAATTACTTAGCTCTGATCTTTTGATAAGTTGAAAAGCTTTCTGCCAGACCCCTGCAGCAACCAGGGCCTGCAAGCAATTCACAGACCCGTGTGAAAATGATACTGATAACTATGTCTGCAGATTTTCTTTTCACAAACTCGAGCATGCAGAACGGTGCCGTCATCTGGCTTTCAATCAGTGGCAGCCATTAACTGTGCTATTATTCGTACAACACTCGAAATAACAACATACCACCCCCACACACACACACACACACACACCCCACACACCACACACACACACCCCACACACACACACACACACCACACACACACACAAAACAAAACAACAAACACCCAACTTATAAATCGTTCTTGTTAAGCGATATTTCCCCAAATTTGGGCTTCCTGTATATCACACACAATCAGACTTTTTCTTGTGAAGCGCGGAGAAGACAAGAGGTAAGTCGAGCTGACCATATTCCACTGTGTTGTTGCAGTCTACATGCTGGGTGTTTTTATGTTTCCATAAATCAGCCATTGACAGTTTCAGTTTCAGTTTTTCAAGATGACGTCTCCGCGCTCGAAACGAATTCCATATACATTAACGTCACAGGTGCCACGCGTATGGTGATCTTAGCACAAACCTTAAGCCTGCACATAAACCCATGAGCTGGCCAGGTCCTGAGGCCCTACGTACACGAAGTTTTACCTAGTCTATATTTGATACTGGTATTTTATCAGCCTATCACTGGAATTATGACATTAACTCACAGGATCTTTTATGTTTATAGTTGATATTCTTCCTGCGTATATACATGAAGGAGATTAACATTTTAGACACTGGTAGGTCTGCACACACTTTGACCTGGAAGATGGTAAGAATCTCCACCACCACCCTTTGCCTGCCAGCAGAAGTGTATACGCGTATCGAACCCAGGACCTTCCCATTGGAAGTCAGACGTTTACCCACTCGTCTATCGTGCTCTTCAGTAGACCAATGACTAAACTGTGAGACTGGTTTCTTTTTTTCCCGATATCTATTTGTGTGTGTGTGTGTGTGTTAAGTGTGGGCCTGAACCCTTGGATCTACGTCATGCCACGACATTGAGCTGTCCTGAAATATCAAATTAGGTTGTCCCAGACAACAAACTGGGCTATCGAGAAAACAAATTGGGTTGTCCTGGAGAAAAAAGATTAGACTGAGACAACAAACACGGCTGTCTGAGACGTCAGGGGTGGCTGTCCGAGATGCCAAAATAGGCTGCAGTAACATCAGATTACGCTGTTCGAGACAACGAGGGGGGCTCTCCAATACGTTAGATTAGGTTGGCTGAGACAACCAATTAGGGTTCCTGAGACATCAGACTAGGCCGTCCAACACAACAAATTAAGCAGTCTGAGACAATAAATTAGGCTGTCCGATGTTCCAGAC
>JAPXFY010000016.1:29890732-29893232 GCA_030674185.1 Monoplex corrugatus | reverse complement strand
CTTTAGCTTTCCTTTTCCTCCTCCTGGCAGAAGGGTTCAGACGTTCGACTGCCAATCACTGTAACTCGGGGTTCCAGGGTTCGTTTCCCGTTGAGGCGTTGACTTTTCTTCGTCTTCTACTTTTCGACCTTTGACCGGAAAATCGAACTGAACGTTTAGTTCTTCGGAAAGAGGGGAAAACCGAGTCGAACCCGTGTGCCATCTGGTTGCTGGTCTGCGCACGCTAAAGATCCCATGGCATCGTAAAGAGCATGGCCTTCGTGCATCTGTCCTGGTATAAAACATTGGAGAGATAGGTTGATTTACCAGGTCACCTCCCCTAGAAGGCCAATTAGCCTTCTTGCCTTTCTAAAGACTTGTTAAAAATACAAACAAAAACTGGGCGGCACTGCATTGCGGTGACGTGCTCTTAAAGAGGAGAGAGCATGGTAAATCCACTGTGACGTGACAAAAGAAATGAATATGAATATGAACATGAATATGAATGTGAATATAAACATGAATATGAACACAAACATGAACATGACCATGAATATGAATATGAATGTGAATGTGAATGCTTGTAAATGACGGGCGTCATGGTCAAGTAGGTGAGACATCAGACTTCAAATTCTAAGGTCAGGTTTAAATAAATAAACAAATGAATACATAAATAAAAAATAATGAATAAATGAATGAATAAATAAATAAATGAATAAATGAATAAATAAATAAATGAATAAATGAATAAATAAATACATAAATAAACAAATAAATGATAATAAATAGATGAGAAAATAAGTTAATAAATAAAATCCATATTCATAACTCGATGTTCTGTACCTACTATTCAGAGAAGGTTTAGGTCTTTTGATCTAAAACAAGAGAATATAGTAATTCTTGAATTTCTAAATAAAAGAATAGCTCGACGTAAGTCTTATCAACGAGTGGAGTTGGCACTTCCTATGGGGCAGAAACTACTGTTTTGGTGAGAAACCACATCTAACCCTTTAACTCCCGCACCCCCACCCTATCCAACAACTGCAATAACTTAACCCTTTGACTAACTCACCTTATCCTCCAGCTTCCTGTAGAAAGCTGTGGATAGGGTGAGGGAATCAAAGGGTTAGGGTTTTGTTTTGATGGCATGGTTGACAATACAGGATGCTGGTAGACAGGATGCAGGAGTGAAAGGGTTAATTGATTAAAGAAGATGGTCAAACATTCTAACAATCTCCCTTTTTATACAAAAGTCATAGCAGGAAAACCAAATTTTGTATTGCTTTTATTCCCACACCAAATCTACCAAATGCAAATACTTAATCCTTTGACTCCCTCGCCCTATCTACCAGATTCCTGTAGGAAGCTGGTGGATAGGATGAGGGAGTCAAAGGATTAAGTCTTTGCTTTGCCAGCATGATTGACAAAGCAGGACGCTGGTGGACAGGTTGAAGGAGTCAAAGGGTTAAGATCGGTGACCTTCGGTTGAAAATAAGAGTTAACCTGCATCAAGGACAATGATTTCATAATATTGTCAGCAGTTTTCACACACCTTCCCACAAAAGCGCTGATTGTGGGGGTTTGGAAATTGTTGTCTGTGTAATCTTGATCTCAGAGTTTTACATTTCAAACTGAGGCCTTCGTGACTCCTCAACAGTACAGAGCTTTGACTAAAAATTGATATAGATAAACTGATAAAAAAGAACCCTGCATTTTAATATCTGCTTTCGTAATTGTGGGGGGCCTGTAGTCGAGTGGTTAGAGCGCTCGTCTGCGGTGCGGAAGGTCGGTGGTTCGAATCCGCTAAACGCTGGTTCGATTTTTCCGGCCTGAAAACTCCCTCTGTCCACCCAGCAGTGAATGGGTACCTGACTTCGGTCGGGGGAGGTTTAAAAAGGCGGCGAAAGGAGAGGGATGGGCTCCGCCTTTCATAATGCCGTGCCCTAGACACGGTGAATCTTTAACAGTTCACCGCCCCTACGGTCATATTGACCATGGGACCTTTAACCTTTTTTTTTTAACACTTGTCGTCAATGCACGTCAAATTTTATTTTAATCGAAGCTTTCTCAAGGCCACCTTGAGAAAGTATAAAATCTTGAGTGACCTTGAAAAGTACAAAATCTGAATTTGCTCGCAAAGCTTTTTGTATAAAAAGGAAGATTTTTAGAACGGTATGACCATCTTGATTTTTGTTTCCTTTTTCTTTTCTAAGTTCTGGTTTTTGTTTGTTTATTTCGCTTTTTGTTTGATTCTTTCATTTTGCTCTTTTTTTTAATCTTATTGGCGGTAGGTGAGTATAGCAGTGGGTGGCATTGACCGATGGGAATATAATACATCACTGGAAGAGGGTAGGAAGCAGGTGAAATAGACTATACATCATGGCATGGTGCAGGGACCCTCTCCTTCTCTTTCCCCTTATAAAAAAAAATCTTCACATTTTTGCTAAACAATGGGAATGGGTGAGAGAAAGAAACAGACAGACAGAGAGACAGAAGAGAGAGAGAGAGAGAGAGAGAGAGA
>JAPXFY010000016.1:29870732-29880732 GCA_030674185.1 Monoplex corrugatus | reverse complement strand
AGAGAGAGAGAGAAAGAGAGAGAGGAGAGAGAGAGAGAGAGAGAGAGAGAGAGAGAGAGAGAGCGAGCGAGAGAGAGAGAGAATTAAAAATGTCAATGACATTGATGTTTATTATCCGACGGTAAAAGAGATTGGCTAAAAGCCTTTTTACACTTTCCGCTGCTCATCTGCATACACAAACACAAAACGTTTTTATAAAACATAAAATTTTTCAGTTTACTGATGATACACAATTAATCAAATTAACATTGGAGACAAACTATACACAATTAACGAAATTAACATTGGAGACAAACTATCTTTTGAGAAATCAGTTCAATTAATCAATACATATAGTAAATCATCTGGTCTGTTTTTGAATTCGGAGAGAACACAAGTAGTTTGGCTTGGCAGTAAAAAGCATTTAACTGACATGTACATGCAAAGTCTTGGTTTACACTGGACTCCAAAACGATTCTAGATGCAAGGAGTTTAGTTTACGCTAAACATATAAGAATATGAATCTTTATCGGTTACTCTGAAAAATTTTTGGAAGTCAAAGCATTGTTCAAAAATGAGGTCGAAAGAAACATTATCCCTCTTGGACGAAAAGCTATACTACAATCCCTAACTTTGTCTAAACTGCTATACTACAATCCCTAACTTTGTCTAAACTGCTATACTACAATCCCTAACTTTGTCTAAACTGCTATACTACAATCCCTAACTTTGTCTAAACTGCTATACTACAATCCCTAACTTTGTCTAAACTGCTATACTACAATCCCTAACTTTGTCTAAACTGCTATACTACAATCCCTGACTTTGTCTAAACTGCTATACTACAATCCCTAACTTTGTCTAAACTGCTATACTACAATCCCTAACTTTGTCTAAACTGCTATACTACAATCCCTAACTTTGTCTAAACTGCTATACCTACAATCCCTAACTTTGTCTAAACTGCTATAACTCACAATCCCTAACTTTGTCTAAAACTGCTATACTACAATCCCTGACTTTGTCTAAACTGCTATACTACTATCCCTAACTTTGTCTAAACTGCTATACTACAATCCCTAAACTTTGTCTAACTGCTATACTACAATCCCTAACTTTGTCTAAACTCGTTCACCTGTGGATGTCGCTACTCGATCCATCTGATATAATTATTTTAGGACTTCAAAGGCTGTGTTATCAGTTTGTATCGAATGGATAACAGGACAGCATTAATAGAAGGGAGGCAGTCAAGACTGTTAAAATGGAGGAGTTAACCAGTCGCCGTGGTGTAGTGGTTAACGCAACGGACGACCGACTAGAAGGTTGTGGGTTCGAATACCCATCAGTCCCTTCCAAAACCAGTGTGGGATTTTTCGGCTCTAACCGGCTTCTACCCGATTTGAGCGTGCTATGGGCTTATTGGGAAGACTGTGACTACACAGTCAAGTCTCATCCACTTCACGGATGCGTTATTGATGGTGTTGCTCAAATCTTCTGACCAGCACCACCGGTGTCTGTATTTCTCGGGCCTGGTTGACACTAGGATATATTATGATAGTAAGCGCAGAGTACAGCCCTGTCACACAGTCTCAATCCTAGCTGGAACTCCACAGCAGCATGATTATCATCCTCATCGACATCATCATCATCGCATAGTAAAAAAAATGTGCCAGCTTCTGTGGCCATAAATATGGCGTAGAAAACTGGGGAAAAAAGGTGAGCACAAAGGTAACCTCCCTGAGTGCGATGATCCTAAAAAATCAGGAGTTGATATTCCTCACTTGAAAACATCTTTTAGCTCTAAAACTTATTTGGATAAGGAAACTTGAAAATACAAACCACAAATGAAAAACAAACTTTCGTCTAACCATGTCTAATCATTTAGAAACTTGTGGTTAAAGTTTGATGAATACGAAGAAAAGGAGTAATATATCTTGGACACACACTTTGAAAGCACACAAACAGTTCTGTCATAAAATAGAACCAAAAATATTCTCCTGAAATGTTTGCTGAACGAGTGCTGTTTAGTGAGAATATTCCAATTTTTGACAAAATTATAACACGTACAAACTGGATTAAAAATATTATTTCTTGTATTGAACACTTCATGATAAAAAGTGGAGAATTTTTTGAACGAACAAAAACTTAACGCAGAATATAGCGTCGATGTAGATTTCATTACTTTTTGCTGGGTGTGTATCATCTATTAAAAACTATATACACAAATGTAACAAAGAGTAAAGACAACACATTCTTGCATACAACCCTTGCACCGAAAATATGACGACCGTAACTGTTGCTCAAAATGAATCGAAAACAGTAATTGTACAATTGTATGGTAAACCGTTTTCTGCAAAACGCACAAAATTAAGGACACCGAGCTTAAATGGTTTCAAATTCAGATTGTACACAGAGTCCTTGCAACAAATATCGTTTTGAAAGAAATAGAAATTATTTACGACAGTCTGTGTAGTTTCTGTAGAGAATTAAAAAACAAAAACAAAAAACCCGAAAAAAAAACAACAGAACAGAACAAAACAAAACAACCCCCCCAAAACAAACAAACCAAAAAACAGACATTGAACGTCATTTTTGGAGGTGTCATCATACAAAAACTCAAATTTTGGCAAATTTTTGAAAAATTGTCGAATGAAAGATGACCTCGATCGTGTAACATGAAACTCAACGAAAATATGATTTTCCTGGGATCAGACAGTGGGTTTAGGACAGACACGGTTCTTAACTTCATGATAGTGTTTGCTAAAATATATGTTTGTAAATGTAAGTTAGATAATAGTTTACCAAAGATTTCTGCTTTCAAAAAAAGAGAGCTGAGTGCAAATACAAAATTGAAGAATACAATGCAAAAAAATCAAGGTTAATTAACTACAAAATTTCAAGCAGACTGGTTATAATATTCTTCAATTATCGATTCCTTCAATGCGGATTAATCAGTTATGAATTTCTATGTTTTTCATTATCTTTTATGCGAATTAGTTGGTGGCAATGATGACGAAAGATTTATATTTGTATTACATGCCTCACTCTGACTGCTTGGACCAATCATGTTACTGACTTTGGAAATGTTGCAACTGACAGGTTGCTGTATGTTTTGCTCCTCCCTATGTTTCATTTCATATTTCTTTGTTCCTTGTTTCGGAGATTGATTCTTCCTTTGAACTGAAATGCGTTTGATGTTATATAGTAAATGACATTGTGTATTGTGAAAAACGAAGACAAAAAGAAGGGGAAGTTAGAAATTGCTTACAACAGCCAAATTCAACAGAAAAAAAAACAGAACAATAAGAAAGAGAGAGAGGGAGAGAGAGAGGGATAGACAGTAGATAAATAATAGATAGATAGATAGATAGATAGATAGAGAGAGAGAGAGAGAAAGAGAGAGAGAGACAGACAGGCAGACAAACAGACAGATAGACGGAGACAGACAGGCAGGCAGGCAGACAGACAGACAGAGAAGACAGACAAACAGACGACAGATAGACACAGACAGACAGACAGACAAATAGACGATAGCCAGACAGACTCGCAGACAGACAGGCAGTCAGGCAGACAAACAGACAAACTAACAGACAGACAAATTCTCACAGACACACAAATAGAGAGCACAGAGAGAAACGACTTAGCGGGTCAGATAGATGCAAGGTGATTTATGGAGGAGGGATTGGCAGCTAAATGGGGCACTTTGTCCCATCACTCACTACTCTGGCACAGCCTCTTCAGCCACAATTTATTGCGTAGCACCAAGACGACGGGTTCCTTTCTGAATCCTGTTAGCTGCCGCGAAAGGAAGTAAGCGTATGAGTGAGACTTATTTTTTGGGTTTTATTTTCTTATCATTACTTTCTCTCCCCATATTTTGCACCGTGTGTCACTAGCTTCGATTCTTCGCCACTTACTCTGGCTCTTCAGCCACGACTCCGTCTCCAAGTTCAGTCATTCAGTCAAAGTCTCATTACCAGGAAGACCCATGGAACCCAGCGGTATATCTTTAGTTTTTTTTTTTAATGTAGGCAGACATTAGCTCCGACTGGGAAAAGAGTTCCATGTTGTGAGGCCAAAAACAAGAGAACGATTTTCTTTCCGCATTTGAATGAAACCGAGGCGCTGTCATGAGAGAAGCTCTTTGAGGCCCGAGTACTTCAGAATGTTTATGTGGCGCCGTTGCATCAGACACTGGAGTCTTGTTAATATTTTGGGGCGGATCTGTGCACAGTTTTGAACATTTGTGAGCTTTTGTTGTACTTAAGCCGGGTTTTAAGTGATTTTATTCTCGCTTCTTTTAATTTTTAGTCTGTCGACAGGGAGTTCCCTGTCAGTTACTGAAAGTTTTCCTGGTCTTCTGAGAAAGGAATTATTCTTTTTCAGTATAGCGTCATTGTAACCATTCCATATTGCTGATGCACAGTCAATGTGGTATTCGATATGGGCCGTGAATGATTAACATTTTTGCTTCAGTGTTTATAAAATGTGAGAGTTTACTAAGAAGAAATAGATTTTTTTAGAAAAGGGTTTTCTGAGATGATTAATCTGGATTTCTTAAGTAAGTTTTTCGTCTGTGTATACACCAAATACGTGTGATCAGAAACTTGCTCTGTACATGTATTTATACCATCTAAAGTTAACTGAAGATATAGTTGTTCTAGCGAGTTGTTATTACCATTGATTTTCTAGGATTGATCTGTATATGGTTTGCATTACACTACTTTGATACTTGGTTTATACATAGTTGTATTGTATCTTGGATTTCGGATGTATTTCCCAGATGTGTTTAGAGTAGTGTCGTCAGCAAGCATATGACATTCAATAGAGTTTGACGTTATGCTTGAGGGTAAATCATTGATGTAAATGCAGAATATGACAGTGGCTAAGATTGAACCTTGTGGTATACCAAACAACACCCTTTCTTCAGAAAAGAATCTGCTTTGAGCGTGTACACGTTGTATTCTTTCCTTAAGGTATGACTGGCAGAAAGGAAGGATATGGGGGTTATTTAGAAAGACATCAAGTTTTGAAAGAAGGGTTATGGTCAATGAGATCAAACGCTTTCTTAAAGTCTAAGAAAATCCTTATACATTTATTTCATTTATGGCTGATAATCACGAGTTAGCTATGTTTCAAAGAGTAGTGTTGCATGAATGATATTAACGAAATCTTGATTGAAGTGGGTGAAATAATGAAATGATCTTCCATGAACTTCATCATGTGTTTGTGAACATGTCTTTCAAGTGGTTTAGAGATAAATGATAATAGTGATAATGGCCTGGAATTGTCTGAAGCTGAAGTGTTTTTACTTCTTGGTTTTGATAAACGGATTGTTTTCGCTTTTTTAAATTCGGTTGGGAAGAGAGAAAGAAAGAAAGAGAGAGAGAGAGAGAGAGAGAGAGAGAGAGAGAGAGAGAGAGACAGAGACAGAGCAGAGACAGAGACAGAGACAGAGACAGAGACAGAGACAGAGAGAGAATTCAATAGACACCTTTAGGAATACCATCATGTCCACGTCTTGGAAGGAAGACATTTTCATTCCCTTCAAGTGGCCACTTCAGGGCCGTGGGGACTGAATGTTGACGAAGTTGTCGAGTCTTTGAAAGATGGGTAAGGATAGCAGCGGTATGAGTTCTTAGCTTCACGCATTTTTAGAAAGAATTAGGTCGTTTTAGGAAACTGTGAAAGATTCCAGACAATTCCGCTGGCTGTCTTCGAGTTTTGACCCCCCAGGTTAGATGGAGGGGGAAAATTACTAACTTTGTTATAGCAGTATTGCCTTTCCGTGTTTACATATCTATTTAGTTTTGTTGTTGTTGATGTGTGTTACGTTGTGAAGTGGAAGAGGGAGTGAGGGAGTGATGGGGATGACGAAGTAGATAGATAAGGTGGTGTGGTGTGGATGGTGCAGTTTGGTGTGGGTGGTGTGGTATGGTGTTGCTGGGGTAGTGTGATATTGGTAAAATTTGGTCAATTCATGCCAACTTTATTATCACATAAAAAACAACAAAAAACAATGTGGTCTAGGCAGACAGAAGCCTATAAACACATAATCTTACTATTCACATAAAAAAGTACAACCCCCATGTAACATAAAAACAAACAGTTATTTAGAATAAAATGAAATGAAATGGAACCCGTGCACGCACACACACACACACACACACACACACACACACACACACACACACACACACACACACACACACACACACACACACACATGTCTCGTCTAAAAGCTCATAATTATCTATCTATCTATCTATCTATCTATCTATCTATCTATCTATCTATCTATCTATCTATCTATCTATCTATCTATCTATCTATCTCTCTTTCTCTCTCTCTCTTTCTCTCTCTCTTCCTCTCTCTCTACATACATACATATATATATGTTCGTCTCTTATCGTGCAGGCGGTATGCCGCTGCACAGTGTGCATACTCCGTCTTCGGTGGGTGTGTATACTGGGTGTTTTCCTGTTTCCCTAAACCACCGGACACTGACGTCACTTACAGGATCTTTTACGTGCAAATTTGATGTTCTGCGTGCTTATACACACGAAAAGAGGCGTAGGAACAAACAGATTTGCGCATATAATAACTAAGACAATAAGAAAATTATCTACCCTTTTAGAGATGCCTGGTCGAATCGAACCCAGGACCTTCTGATTGGAAGTTTGAAGTTTGCCCACTTGACTATTTCGCTCTTGGGTACAATTACTCGACTGAAATGTCATCATTTTAACCCTTTGACTCTTGCAACCTGTCCACCAGCATCCTCCACTGTCAGCCCCGCTAGCAAAGCAAAAACTTAACCCTTTGATTCTCTCACCCTATCCACCAGCTTTCTGCAGCAAAAACTCTGTGTCATGTCACATTGAGCAAAGCGAGAGACATCCAAGTGAACACGACAATTGAGTTTGAATGGGCTTTCACCCCAGAATGCTGTTCTTGGAGCAAACTCGCTGGTTGCCACATTCCTGTACGCGTACATATTCATCCATATTCATTTTCATATTGATAATGATACTCATACACTATATGATTATACTCATACCCATATACTCATACTCATACAATCATACTATATAATCATACCCATATACTCACACTCATATACTCATACTGATATAGTCATACTCATATACTATACTATATAGTCATACCCATATACTCATACTCATATACTCATACTGATATAGTCATACCCATATACTCATACTATATACTCATACTGATATAGTCATACCCATATACTCATACTATATAATCATACTGATATAGTCATACCCATATACTCATACTATATAATCATACTGATATAGTCATACCCATTACTCATACTCATATAATCATACTGATATAGTCATACCCATATACTCATACTCATGTCTTTTGTCACGGTGGATTTACCATTTGAAACTCAGGCTGTTCTCCTCTTTGAGAGCGCGTCGCCGCAGAGCAGAGCCACCCAATGGTTTTTAACCATGACTTTAGAAAGGCAAAACAGCTAATTGACGTTCAAGGGGAGGGGCCTGGAAAATCAGTCTATCCCTCCAATGTTTTATACCAGGGCAGCCGGGCGAAAGCCCTGCTCTTCACGATTTTCAACTGCTGTGAGATCTTTAGCGTGCGCAGGCCAGAAGGCGCACGGGTCCGACTCCTTTTTTGCATCCCCTTCCAAGGGACTAGACGTTCAGTTCAATTTTGGAGTCAAACTGAAGAGAAAAGTCGAGGTCTCAACGGAAAACGAGCCCTCTGGAACCTCGAGTTTAGTTATTGGCAAGCGAACGTCCGAACCATTCTGCCACTCTTCTCCTTAATTCTGTGATAAACGCGTATCTTGTATAGGATAACAATTAAAAACAAACAGAGCAAACAAAACAAACAAAGCCAAAGGTGCATTACGATTTACCCACAAACATAGGTAACAAAAATGTGTAATTGCTTTGTGCTGAACACTAACGATCCGCCAGATATAAAGCAACTTCTGTCCACATAAAAATAAAAACAAAAGCAAGATACTGCATACGGTGGCAAGTCCAGAAGGGACAAAACATGGAACAGATTCATAGGTTGTTCAAGAGGCATTCGTTGCACTTAGACAAATCCATATGCGCTCTACCCATAACTATTAATAACTGTCTGGTAGACTCTCCAAGCATTCGCAATGTCCAATGCGCTGACGAGGTCTTGAAATATGGAGGAAGAGGTGTGTGGGAGGGGAGGTCGTAAAACAGGGCTCACAAAATAAGCTGACACCACTAGAATAATTAAAACGTTCACGCATCCGAGAAAAGATTGGAACACAAACAAAAACAGAACACGACCCCCCTCCAAAAACAAAAACAAACAAAAAACAAACAAAAAACAAACAAAAAACAAAAAAAGAAAGAAAAAATAGAAAAAAGACACCCCCCCCCCCCCCCCGAAAACGAACAACCAAAAACAAACAAAAACCCACCCCCAAAAGTACACTCTTTTTTTCTCCAAAAGTGTTTATAGTTTTAGAAACTTTTGACACTTTCACGTGATATTTCTACAAAAATGAAACTGTCTACTTCACTAGTTTTGATTCCTTGCTTCTACATATAAAAAGTTGAGGATGTATATTGAGCAACGGCTGTGTATCAAGAAAACGAAGTTTAAAATTCCGGACTGATGCTGAGGTGGCCTGCTGGGAAATCAGACACGTGGCTTCAGATGGCATGAGAATATCAGGCATTAACATCTTAAATTTTTTTTATTGATTTTTTTTCATAATGTGTTTTTAACATTGCCGAGGCTAGACTTTTTCCATTCGTTTGCTTCGAGGTAGAAACTGAAGGTGGATGATTTTTCCTTCTGTTTTGTTTTCATTCTTGTTTTTGTTGATTTTTTGTGGTTATTTTAGTTTATTGTTACTGTGTTAAAGTTCGACATTTTTTGGGATGTGTGCATGCACGCTATTTTTTTCCCCACACTGTGCATGTGGTATGTTGCTGCATAGTCTGCGTACTCCGCCTTTGACAGGTGTGTATGCTGAGCATTTTTATGTTTCCAAAAGCCACAGGACATTGATATGACCTACAGAATCTTTAATTGTGTATACGTGATGTTCCACGTGTGTCTACACACGAATGAGTGTTAAGGCACTAGCATGCTGCACACATATTGACCTAGATATAGGAAAATCTCTACCTTCTAACGGGCGGGAGGTAGCCAAACAGAATCAAACCCAGATCTTCAGATTAGAAGTACAACGTCTCACCCACCTGCCTGTCAGACCCGTCAGACTGTTTCTAAAAAGGCCATCGCAAGAGATATCAGATCGTCTGCGAGTTACCATTTTTTTCGTGTCCGTTTTCCTTGAGAGAGTTCAGCCCCGAAGTCTCATCAGTCTTTCTGCATTGTGCTACTGTTACACTCTTGTTCATATCTCCCCCTCCCTGTCCCCTATGTCTTAACCTCTGCCCCCTCCCCGGCAGTCCCTCTACCCCCTGTCTATACATGTACAGTGATTCTCATCTTCCTGAACTCCTATCTCCTGTACAAATTTTCTCCAAACATTGGTTAAAAAATGCGGGAAATTAACAAGAAACACCACGAAGGTGCGGATGGGACCAGGAGCACCAATGCCTCGCCACTCTCGGGACACTCATCTCCCAAGCTCCCGACGCCAGTCGACAGTCTTTTCTTTAAGCAAAGGGGGGCTATCCGTACGTTGTATGACTCGAAGCACTGGTTGAAAAATGCGGGAAAGCATGTATCATGTACTGTTTGTATGTGTTTACTTCCCTTATTCGCAGATGTAGGCAGTGGCAGGTTGAAGATGTAGTCTGTGTATAGTGTCTCTACTTATCCTTCTGGGTCTTCAGTTATTGCCTTGATATTGTAGACACAAATGGAATCAAGGTTAAGTTAATTTTATTACCCCTTAAAGAGAAATTGATCGTGATCTTCCACAAGAATGCAATATAAAGACAAAAAAAAAAGGCATTAAAATACTGTCACATACAGAACAAGCCTCATCTTGTAC
>JAPXFY010000016.1:29850732-29855732 GCA_030674185.1 Monoplex corrugatus | reverse complement strand
GAGTAACGACCCAGAGATCAATTCCTCCCCGTCACAGGTCACCCTGCGTAAACTTCCCCACACTAGATTGCCCTTCAGCTTATATTCTCTCTCTCTGTCTGTCTTTGACTCTGTCTGTCTGTCGTCTTTCCGTCTGTCTGTCTGTCTGTCTCTTTCTCTCTCTGTCTCTATCTGTCTGTCTGTCTATCTGTCTGTCTCTGTCTGTCTGTCTCTGTCTGTCTCTGTCTGTCTGTCTATCTGTCTGTCTCTGTCTGTCTGTCTCTGTCTCTCTCTGTCAATCTGTCTCTGTCCCTGTCTTTCTCTCCCTGTGCGTGTGTATGTATATATGTATGTGTGTGTATGTGTGTGTGTGTGTGTGTGTGTGTGTGTGTGTGTGTGTGTGTGTGTGTGTGTGTGTGTGTGTGTGTGTGTGTATGTGTGTGTGTGTGTATGTGTGTGTGTGTGTGTGTGTGTGTGTGTGTGTGTTTCTATCTCTGCCATACTGTTTGCTCGTCGTTTTCTTCATCGCTGTTTTTGCTTGATTATTTTGGTGTACTCTTTTTTTTTTCTGATTGACCAATTAATTCGTCGATCGATTAATAGGGTGATTAATCGGTTGGTGTGCATATCTATCTATCTATCTATCTATCTATCTATCTATCTATCTATCTATCTATCTATCTATCTATCTATCTATCTATCTATCTGTCTATCTATCTATCTATCTGTCTATCTATCTATCTATCTATCTATCTATCTATCTATCTATCTGTCTATCTATCTGTTTGTTCTGGATGTATTGTTGTGTTAATTGTTGTCTGTTTATCAAGTTTTATTAGGTGTACGTGTTTGTTTGTCAAATAATCAAGATTTTGTTTGTTAGTCAAGTAATTATCGAATATTTGCTTATCTGTTTATTGCTAGTCTATTTATTTGTTGTGAAATTATTAAGAGGCTACCTGTCTACTTATTTGTCAAGCACGAATCAAGATTATGTTATTTGTTTATTTGTCAACTATGTATCAAAAGTTTGATTGTGATCTTATTTGTCAAGTGATTTTCAAGAGTTTGCTACTTATTTGTCAAGTAAGTATCAAGAATGTGCTTGTCTATTTTTTTGTTATTTTAGTACCAAGATGTCTTTGTCTATTTATTTAACTTCTAATTATCAAGAGTTTGTTTGTTTGTTTGTTTTTCAAGTATCAAGAGTTCGTTTGTCTACTTATTTGTGAAGTAAGTATCAACATTTCACTTGTCTAATAGTTTGTGAAGAAAGTATCGGGAATTTGCACAATATAGATGTGTCTAGTTGTCATGTGATGATCACGAGTGTGCTTGTGTGTTTGTCATGTGATTGTATAACACATCGTACATTCACGTTAAAAATCCTGTAAATTACGTCAGTGTCCGTTTTATGGAAACATAAAAACACATGGCATGTCAGTACATGGAGGATAGAGCATGTAGACTGTACAGTAACATACTGCCTGCACATTGTGGACAAAACAACATACATACACGCAGGTAAGAAAACCAGAACGAAGGCAACAGAGTGGTTCTCACTCTTACGAACTATTGACCATTCCCCATTGTTGTAAGAAGAATGATGACAATGTAATCACCAGGACTGCTAAGAAAGAGTTTCTTTGTGAATTTGGAGACACTTATTTCACAGACTGCATGGAAGCACAAGAGTGCCCAAGATTTATGGAGCAGAATCAGTATGGTCACTTGAACTAATTGTTCATCAGACCGTACATGACAAAAGAACTGCGTAAAAGACAAGCCAGATGACGGTTACAGAAGAAAAAGGGAAGTCAGACGAATGTTACATGAGAAAAAAGATAAATCACATGGAGGTTACGGGAGGAGAAAATCACGCCAGATAAAGTTTACATGAGAAAAAAACGGCAAGTCAGTCTGATGACGGTACAGGAAAAAAAAGAGCAAGTCACCTGTAGGTTACAGGAGAAAAAGGAAAGTAAAATCGAGGTTACAGAAGAAAAAAGCAAGTGAGATGAAGTTTGCAGGAGAAAAGGACGAATCTGTCAGATAGAACTTACAGGAGAAAAAAAAAGCAGATAGAAAGAAAAAGATTACAAGAGAAAAGGGCAAATTAATCAGATGGAGAATTCTGGAGAAAACGTGAAAGTCAGTGAGATGAAGATTAAAGGAAGAACTAAACAAATCAGTGTGATGGAAATTACTGGAGGAACTAAATAAGTCAGTGAAATGAAGATTACGGGAAGAATTAAGAAAGTCAGTCGGATGGAGATCTCAGGAGAAAAGGGAGAGTTAGTCAGATGGAAATTAAAGGAGAAAATAGGCAAGTCAGTGAGATTGAGATTACAGAAAGAACTAAGCAAGTATGTGAGATGGAGATTATAGGAAAGCGTAGGCGAGTCAGTAAGATGGGGATTACATGAAAGAGATAAATACGTAAGTGAGATGGAGATTACATGAGAAAATAGGCAAGTCAGTGAAACGGAAATTACAGGATAAAACAGACAAGTCAGTGAAACGGAAATTACAGGATAAAACAGGCAAGTCAGTGAAATGAAAATTACAGGATAAAACAGGCAAGTCTGTGAGATAGAAATTACAGGAGAAAATAACCAAGTCTGTGAGATAGAAATTACAGGAGAAAATAGCCAAGTCAGTGAGATAGAAATTACAGGACAACATAGGCAAGTCAGTGAGATGGAGATTACAGAAAGAATTAATTAAGCAAGACAGTGAGATGGACAGTACAGGAAGAACTAAACAAGACAGTGAGATGGACAATACAGGAAGAACTAAACAAGACAGTGAGATGGACAGTACAGGAAGAACTAAACAAGACAGTGAGATGGACAGTACAGGAAGAACTAAACAAGACAGTGAGATGGACAGTACAAGAGAAACGAAACAAGACAGTAAGATGGAGATTACAGGAGAAAACTAAACAAGTCAGTAAGATGGAGATTACAGGAGAAAACTAAACAAGTCAGTGAGATGGACATTACAGGAGAAAACTAAACAAGTCAGTGAGATGGACATTACAGGAGAAACTAAACAAGTCAGTGAGATGGACATTACAGGAGAAACTAAACAAGTCAGTGAGATGGACATTACAGGAGAAAACTAAACAAGTCAGTGAGATGGACAGTACAGGAAGAACTAAACAAGACAGTGAGATGGACAGTACAGGAAGAACTAAACAAGACAGTGAGATGGACAGTACAGGAGAAACTAAACAAATCAGTGAGATGGAGATTACAGGAGAAAACTAAACAAGTCAGTGAGATCGAGATTACAGAAAGAACAAGACAAATCAGTGAGATCGAGATTACAGGAAGAACAAGACAAATCAGTGAGATCGAGATTACAGGAAGAACAAGACAAATCAGTGAGATCGAGATTACAGGAAGAATTAAGCAAGTCAGTGAGATGGACATTAAAAGTGAAAATAGATAAATCAATGATAGAGAAATTACATGAGAAAACAGGCAAGTCAGTGAGATAGAATTTACAGGAGAAAACAGGCAAGTCAGTGAGATTGAGATTACAAGAGAAAATAGGCAAGTCAGTGAGATAGAAATCACAGGAGAAAACAGACAAGTCAGTGAGATTGAGATTACAGGAGAAAATGGGCAAGCTAGTAAGATATAGATTACAGGAGAAAATGGGCAAGCTAGTGAGATAGAGATTACAAGAGAAAGTGGGCAAGCTAGTGAGACAGAGGTTACAGGAGAAAATGGGCACGCTAGTGAGATGGGCAAGCTAGTGAGATGGAGTTTACAAGAAGACTTGAGCAAGTCAGTGAAAACAGATTACAGGAAGAATTAAACAATTCAGTGACATGGAGATTACAGAAAGAATGAAGCACGTCAGTGACATGGAGATTACAGGAAGAATGAAGCACGTCAGTGACATGGAGATTACAGAAAGAATGAAGCACGTCAGTGAGATGGAGATTACAGAAAGAATGAAGCACGTCAGTGACATGGAGATTACAGGAAGAATTAAACAATTCAGTGACATGGAGATTACAGGAAGAATTAAAAAATTCAGTGACATGGAGATTACAGGAAGAATGAAGCACGTCAGTGACATGGAGATTACAGAAAGAATGAAGCACGTCAGTGACATGGAGATTACAGAAAGAATGAAGCACGTCAGTGACATGGAGATTACAGAAAGAATGAAGCACGTCAGTGAGATGGAGATTACAGAAAGAATGAAGCACGTCAGTGAGATGGAGATTACAGAAAGAATGAAGCACGTCAGTGACATGGAGATTACAGGAAGAATGAAGCACGTCAGCGACATGGAGATTACAGAAAGAATGAAGCACGTCAGTGAGATGGAGATTACAGAAAGAATGAAGCACATCAGTGAGATGGAGATTACAGAAAGAATGAAGCACGTCAGTGACATGGAGATTACAGGAAGAATTAAACAATTCAGTGAGATGGAGATTACAGGAAGAATGAAGCACGTCAGTGACATGGAGATTACAGAAAGAATGAAGCACGTCAGTGACATGGAGATTACAGGAAGAATGAAGCACGTCAGTGAGATGGAGATTACAGAAAGAATGAAGCACGTCAGTGACATGGAGATTACAGGAAGAATGAAGCACGTCAGTGACATGGAGATTACAGAAAGAATGAAGCACGTCAGTGACATGGAGATTACAGAAAGAATGAAGCACGTCAGTGACATGGAGATTACAGAAAGAATGAAGCACGTCAGTGACATGGAGATTACAGAAAGAATGAAGCACGTCAGTGACATGGAGATTACAGAAAGAATGAAGCACGTCAGTGACATGGAGATTACAGAAAGAATGAAGCACGTCAGTGACATGGAGATTACAGAAATATTGAAGCACGTCAGTGAGATGGAGATTACAGAAAGAATGAAGCACGTCAGTGACATGGAGATTACAGGAAGAATTAAACAATTCAGTGAGATGGAGATTACAGGAAGAATGAAGCACGTCAGTGACATGGAGATTACAGAAAGAATGAAGCACG
>JAPXFY010000016.1:29818232-29845732 GCA_030674185.1 Monoplex corrugatus | reverse complement strand
TCCCCATCAGTCCAAAACAAAACAAAACAAACAAAACAAAAAAACAAACAAAAAACAAACAACAAAACAAACAAACCAAACTCCAAAACAAGACGAAACAAAACAAACAAACAAACAAACAAACAAACAAACAAACAAACAAACAAACAAACAAACAAACAAACAAACAAATACAACCAACCACACAAACACACAAACACACAACCATCCAACCAACCAACCAACCAACCAAACAACCAACAGCCAACCAACCAACCAAACAAACTGTGATGGATGTGCTGTTATTTTCACACTGCTGTGTTTAAATTTTCACACTGTTGCGTAAGGTGTTTTGGCTCATTTTGCTTTTGTGGATTTGGGCACCCAGTATTGTTTTCAATGTCTTTGTTCTCATTGGCTGAGGTGACGGATGTTTTGGGATTGGCTGTGGGGTTGGATCGTGGAGTGAGTGTTGGGAGGTCTGTGAGCTCGGGTTTGGTTCTGCGGAGATTGCCGGGTCGGGCAGTCGCGTTTCCTTGCTGCCTGAGGAGAGCTGAAGGTCTGTTTTTGTCATGGGCTGCTAATGTGTGAGCAGGTTGGTGAATCTTTTATGTTTTTTGAGATTACTAATGTTTGAACAACAGTTTCTTTTAGCAACATTAATTGACCTTCGGATTTGTAGAGTGTTAGCATTAGAAATTTACTTTGCCAAAAATTGAGACTTGTAAAGATTATGAAGAGCTAGTTGAATTGGCCTATTGTGAAACAAGTTATAGGAAAGTTAGGATTCATGGATGAATAATACATGTAGATAAGGGAAATTATTTGTTGTACACTTTTGAGGTGAAGAAACGTAGTTGTGTAAAAGTGAAATGAATTAAGTATCTTGGCAGTTAAGAGTTGTATTGGGTTGTAGTTCTTGATTTAATGTGTTTTATGAATTACTGGTTTGGGGTTTTGATCTTTGAATGATGTACTGTCAGTGTGAATTTTTATGGACAATCTTACGTATTGAGAGTTTTGAATGGAGAATTTTGTATTAAATTCGTTATTGTAAGATATGTTTTTGTTTAATGGATATGAAGTTAAACTAGTGGTCATCTTTTAGAAATTGATAGTTTGTGTAGAATATTTGCTGTATGGCACCGTGAATGTAATTTGCCTGTGAGCTGTTAAAAAGCAAACAGTAATATTTCGGGATGGATGTCCGTCGGCCATATATTTGGATATGGTGCAGCCATTGACCCCATACATTTTGTAAGCATTTTTTTTAAGATGGATGTACATGTACTTAGCGAATTCTTTCCTATCTTCAGCTTCTGACGTGGGGAGCTGTCTGGTCTGATTGGTTCACAAGGGAGCCACATCTGCATTAGAATATGGTTCGAGGGGTGGATGCCTGATTCAGTCCCTGGTCCTAAGCTGTTAGGACTCTGCTGTATACCTGGGCGTGTCCATTTAATGACACCTCTGTGATTCGTCGTGCTTCCCGGGGTTCTGCGGTTACAAAAATGTATTGATATACAGTGATGAACTGAGCGCTGAACAATATCGATGCTGTGAAACTTGGATTGTGAGAACTGTCCGGGAAGTGTTGGTGCAGTGAAAGATTCCTGGTGAAGGAAAAATAACTGAACTAAGTAAACGATTACCTGCCTTCTATTGCACAGTGGACGTTGAACATTTATGTTATGTGTTTGTTGATCTGGCTGGATAAAAATGAACTGAGGATTCTGATTGATTATAGAATATTGAAACCAGCTGTTTTGTTTGCAGAGGTGGATGAAGTCACTGAATGGAGGATTGTGTGTGATTGGGGAAAACATTTAGAACACGCACCTACACACACACAGTTTACATCATACCTCTAGTCTCTTTTCCTTCTCTTTCTGTCAGTCAAACAGCATCCTGTATGTTGTGTGTGTGTGTGTGTGTGTGTGTGTGTGTGTGTGTGTGTGTGTGTGTGGTGTGTGTGTGCCGCATGTAACTGTGTGTGCATGTAACTGTATATGCACCGGTGTGTGTGTGTGTGTGTGTGTGTGTGTGTGTGTGTGTGTGTGTGTGTGTGTGTGTGTGTGTGTGTATGTGTGTGTATGTATATGTGCTTATATGTGCGTGTACTTATATGTGTGTGATTGTCACTTGATGAATTGAAAAAAACGTATTTGTTGACATTTGTTTTATTTTTAGTGAACCATATTTATGTTGCACTGCTCTATTGGTTATACATGTAACCCAAATGTTCGTACTGCATCATAACGTACTGGGCATGGACATGTTCCTGCTGCTGTGCGTATCCGATTGTTGTACCTCATTACTGTATTGATATCGTAATATTTATGCTGTTTGTAAAGTGCATTTTCTGGCATATATGTTTGCGCTATATAAACAGAATTATTGTTATTATTATTAAGTGAGCATGGAACGTTTGTACCGGCTCACAGCTCGGTGTGTGTTGTGTTGTGTTGTGTTGTGTTGCGATGTGCTGTGTTGTGTTTTGCTGTGTTATGGTGTGTGTGTGTGTGTGTGTGTGTGCACGCGTGTGCGTGCGTGTGTGTGTATGTGTGCATGTTTATATTTGTATGGTATGTGTGTGCGTGTGTGTGCGTGTGTGTGCGTGTGTGTGCGTGTGTGTGCGTGTGTGTGCGTGTGTGCGTGTGTGTGTATGTGTGTGTGGGACCTTAGAAGCTCAGGGATTGACCCAGGCTCTTGGGAGACTCTGGCGGAAGACAGGGCAGCGTGGCGGACAGCCGTTCAGCAAGGCGTTGTGAATGCGGAGAGGAAGAGAGCGCAAAGCGCAGATGAGAAAAGGGCTCTTCGCAAGCAACGTTCCAGAAACCAGATAATAGCGACTCAATTTGTATGTGGCAGATGTGACAGAGATTGCCACTCAAGAATCGGCCTGCACAGCCACAGCAGAAAGTGCACGTCATGACCACAACGCCTCCTGGTGCAGACTATCATCTCCTGAGATGTAAAGAGGCCGACGAAGATATATATATATATATATATATATATATTATATATATATATATATATATTATATATATTGTGTGTGTGTGTGTGTGTGTGTGTGTGCGCGCGCTTGTGGGGTGCGTGTGTATGTGAGTGTGTGTGTGTGCGTGTGCACGTGCGTGCGTGTGTGTATTTGGGTTTTGCTTTACTTTAGTTCTCTTTTATGAGCTTTTTAATAAGGTCGCAATTGTATTACATCTAATTTCTCTATTACAACATTTTTAACTGAAGTAAGTGGAGTCTCAAAAAATGCAATTTATTGTGTTGTCCGTTGCCCTACCTCTCTTTCTTTCTCTCGTTTGTTATTACTATTTTTTTGTCTTCATCTTTTCTGCCTCAGTCAAGAAAAAGAAAACCCCTTCTAAGTGCTATTGTTGTTTCCAGCCTTGTACTCGGTGCCTCGGTAGTTTCACTTACTGTGCCAGAAAAAAAGACACGAATAATCCTTCATAATGTGTCACTTACGTGCTGTGGCATGGTACTCCCCTCTCCCTGACATTCTCCACATTTGTGTTGTATGCCAAAGAAGACATTAGGAATTCGGTCTCGGCCCTGCAGGAACCGTCTTTCTTTTCCTCCTGCATGCTTCTAAGCAGATGCATTGTTGCCATTAGGCACATAGCAGCTTGGAAGAGAAGAGTCTGTTTCTTGAAAACAGAATAACCACGTTACTTTGTCTGCAGGATGTGTGCTTTGTGCTTTGCTTTAAGGCACCAGCATCTTTCGATATAGCCAACGAACACTCCCAAACAAACAAACGTGGACATTGTGGCCAGGTGACTAAGTGGTGTTTGTGGATATCTCTCGGATGATAATTCTGGAATGAGAACGTGACAGTTACAATATTTCTGAGGATAACACAATAGTCGAAATATGAAACAGGCTAGAAATAATCAAGTTGTTCGTTTCTTTTTCAGTATTGTCTATATAACTGAAAAAAAAAATCTTGTTCAATTGCAGTATGTTGTGAACCATCTCCATCCAACTGTAAACTATTCACGTTCCAGTCTTTATAGAAACATAAACCAGTTCTGGGCATAAACGTCAAACTAGAAAATGGCGTAACTGGAACCGAGTTGTACATCAAACCAAAAGATTCCCGTGCCTACCTACACTTGTCCTCCTGACATCCCCTTCAACACACACACACACACACACACACACACACCACACCACACACACACACACACACACACATACACACACACCACACACACACACACCACACACACACACGCACACACACACACACACATACACACGCACACACACACACACACACACACCACACACACACACATACACACGCACACACACACACACACACACCACACACGCACACACACACACAACAACACACACACACACGCACACACACCATACACACGCAACCACACACACACACCACACACACACACATACACACGCAACACAACACACACACACACACACACACACACAACACACACGCACACACAACACATACACACGCACACACACATGACAACAACATTCCCTACTGTCAGTCTCTTCCCTTCACACACCCCAGCTCCGAACCATGTGACTTTGATTTGATACTCGGTGGCCAGAATGAACCGACTTCTTCACAATGATAATGATGATGATGGTAATAATGAAATTAATAATAATGAAGATTTACATTACACAGCCTCTCGGGAAAGAAGCTCTTAAGCACTTGGCATTTTACAGAAAATGTTATACTTAAAAACATAACAAATATATCAGTGATGGAAGCAGGGCATGTCATAGAACAAGAAAAGAAAACAATGAGATACGCGTATGATTTGAGATAACTATACCATATGAAGGTTATACGCATACACATACACACAGACATTCTCATACATGCATGCACATATGCATTGCACATATGCACGCAAGTAAATCGACACAATTGCAAACACCTACATAGGAAATCATGCTGGCGAGCATATGTACCTTGAAGCAGGATTGCAAACAGATCGATGACACAGTTACAGATAGCAATGGGAGACCATTTCCAAAAAAAGATAACTACTTGCTCAGTGAAGTCAAAAAAGCAGAAACACTAATATCTTGATAAGACGGTAGAGATAGATTTTCCACACTATCCAAAGACAGCAGAATAACATCAGTCGGACTGCCCCTCTACCAGACACCAGAAAAAGGACACAAAAACCAAGACCCAAGAAAGCTGGGGGCGAACAATAGAAAGATACGCCAAGATCCTGAACACACATGGAGTTCAATACACAGGTTGGATTAGAACAGACAAGAGTGGAAAATCTTCGTTGCTGCCCGCCATGTCAATGGCATAATGAACAGTAATTAAGTATCTTTATTAGGTGTATAGCATTATCGTTGTTGTATCGTCTCATGCTTTGTACCTTGATGCAGTTACACTTTCGATGTTTAGTTTAACATGTTATGTTGGTTTTGAACCGGAAGCAGTTGTCAATTGAGTGGCATGACCCTTCGAAAACTGCGAGGATCTTTTTGACTGAAATGAATAATGAAAACATAGTCAAATGAATTCGTGTGTTGCTTCATTGGTGACCCCCACGTGTGTTGCTTCATTGGTGACCCCACGTGTGTTGCTTCATTGGTGACCCCCACGTGGTTGCTTCATTGGTGACCTCCACGTGTGTTGTGTCATTGGTGACCCCCACGTGGTTGCTTCATTGGTGACCCCCACGGTGTTGTGTCATTGGTGACCCCCACGTGTGTTGTGTCATTGGTGACCCCCACGTATGTTGTGTCATTGGTGACCCCACGTGTGTTGCTTCATTGGTGACCCTGACGTGTGTTGTGTCATTGTGACCCCCACGTGTGCTGTGTCATTGGTGACCCCACGTGTGTTGTGTCATTGATGACCCCCACGTGTGTTGTGTCATTGGTGACCCCCACGTATGTTGTGTCATTGGTGACCCCCACGTGTGTTGCTTCATTGGTGACCCTGACGTGTGTTGTGTCATTGGTGACCCCCACGTGTGCTGTGTCATTGGTGACCCCCACGTGTGTTGTGTCATTGATGACCCCCACGTGTGTTGCTTCATTGGTGACCCTGACGTGTGTTGCTTCATTGGTGACCCTGACGTGTGTTGTGTCATTGGTGACCCCCACGTATGTTGTGTCATTGTGACCCCCACGTGTGTTGCTTCATTGGTGACCCTGACGTGTGTTGTGTCATTGTGACCCCCACGTGTGCTGTGTCATTGGTGACCCCCACGTGTGTTGTGTCATTGATGACCCCCACGTGTGTTGCTTCATTGGGTGACCCTGACGTGTGTTGCTTCATTGGTGACCCTGACGTGTGTTGCTTCATTGTGACCCCCACGTGTGTTGTGTCATTGGTGACCCCACGTGTGCTGTGTCATTGGTGACCCCAACGTGTGTTGCTTCATTGGTAACCCCCACGTGTTTGTGTCATTGGTGACCCCCACGTGTGTTGCTTCATTGGTGACCCCCACGTGTGTTGTGTCATTGGTGACCCCCACGGTGTTGCTTCATTGGTGACCCCCACGTGTGTTGTGTCATTGGTGACCCCCACGTGTGTTGCTTCATTGGTGACCCTGACGTGTGTTGCTTCATTGGTGACCCCCACGTGTGCTGTGTCATTGGTGACCCCAACGTGTGTTGTGTCATTGGTGACCCCCACGTGTGTTGCTTCATTGGTGACCCCCACGTGTGTTGTGTCATTGGTGACCCCCACATGTGTTGCTTCATTGGTGACCCCCACGTGTGTTGCTTCATTGGTGACCCCCACGTGTGTTGCTTCAGTAGAGATACGTCATTTTGCTATTTGTATTAGTGGCAAACTTATGCTCTGAACCGTGGACATACAGAAACTATCAACCCTACCACCTCCCCTCCCCTCCACCCCTGCACCCACTGCCGGCATGAAACTATCCCAGACATCATTACTGCACGTTCTGTATGCTTGCACGAGCAAGGTTTATGGCGAAGGTAGAAAATAGCAACATGCTGTCAGGGAGGCAACTTGGGTTTGGAACCAACGTCAAGACCAATTAGGTAAGGGGAAGAAGTAAAAAAAAAAAAAAAAGAAAAAAAAAAAAAGGAAAAAAGTACTTTCTTCTCTGAAAACTGTGAGCAGTATCTAAGAACTTGTTCTCCAACTGTCAGACGTAACGAGCATTCGGCAACGGAAATGACAGGAGTATTTTTCTTTCTTTCTTTCTTTTTTTCTTTTCTTTTTATCTTTCACCGGAGACCGTGTTTGAAATCAGAAACCAAAGTACTGGAGCTTCAGATAAAAATTAGACGATGTTTTGATCGGATGTCGGGTGACCTATTTTTATTTATTTTTTTTTTTGTGATCTCATTTCTCCTTTTAGTTTTGTTTTTCGTTCGCTCAAGCCTATTGTCTAATCAGGTAATTGGAACAATGTGTTATGCTGGAAGAAATGTTGTCTCACCAGGACCCAGGACCGCGTTCCAGTGTTTTTGTTGTCAGGTTTTAATATCTTCTTGCCAAATGTTTAGTGGGCACATTCTATTTATAAAAGATGAAATCATATCAACGTTATGGAATATAGAAATAGGTTACGCACACCAGCGATTGGATTTCTGATATACTACTACTACTGTTACTACTACTACTGTTACTACTACTACTGTTACTACTACTACTGTTACTACTACTACTGTTACTACGATGAAGACTACGACTACTACTACTTTCATTTGCATGCCGCAAACAGTCCAGAATATACATACATACATACATACATACATACATGCATGCATGCATACATACATACATACATATATACATCATACATACATACATACATACATACATACATACATACATACATACATACATACATACATATAGGTAGATAGATGAAAATAAACCTAAAATAACAGAGGGTGAAGACTCATTGGTGCACAGAAAAACAAACTGTTTAACATATTTCTCCAGCTGTGTCGGTTGTCTGCCAAAGCCTGGGTTTCTACAAAAGGTTTCCCTGTCCAATAAGCAATGTTGTCAGTGCATCGTTTTCTGTTTAAAAAAATTGTCTAACCCCCACCCCCCTGTCTCCCTCCTCAACAGTTGCCTTGAAGACTGATTTAACAAGGCTGCAAAGAAAGGAAGGTAAAACAAGGAGAAAGAGGAGGTGGGCACCGGCCACGAGAACACAGTAGGTCTGTACCATCTTACCTTCGCCCCAGAGTTATAGGACAACCTTTAACCTGGTTTTTTTTTCTTAACATTCTGATGAAAAGAAATTGTGCGTAATTCTTCCTTCTTCTTGCACAGACTAGGTCACCCACGAGTACTCCCTATCTAAGCATACAAATTCATACACACCTGTGTACCTGGTAGAAGGAGCAGGAGTTTGTGTGAGTGGCCGTTCTTTAATCCCACCTTAAAGGCAGTCATACTCCATCGTTCGAGGGCTAAGGAAAGAATGTGGAAAAAATATGGGTGACTGATCTCGAAAGTAGAAGTAAGGAAAAGTCTTGTCATGAAAAAAGAGCCTTACAGAAAAGTTTCAGTTTCAGTTTCAGTTACTCAAGACTACATCTCCGCGCTCGGATCGAATTTCATATGCTCTAACGTCACAGGTGCTGTATGTATGGTGATCACGACACAAGCCTTAAGCCTGCACATAAACCCATGAGCTGGCCAGGTCCTGAGGTCCTACCTAGCCTATGTTTTATCTTGTCTACATTTTATACTGGTATTGTATCAGCCTATCATTGGAACAATCGTGTTTATATGTAAATGACATGCGTATCTGTGTATCTCATTTTCAAAAAAGGAACAGATAGTTAAAGTAAATAAACAAATAATGAAAGGTCTGAATCACAACACAACTAGCTACTCTGTATATATCGTTGACAGAAAAGAGGACAGAAAAGAACAACCCCTAACTGTCTAAAAGCAAACTTGATCTCTTCCTGTGGTTTTAAAACAGGAGACAACCTTACTTTCTACATCGGCAGTATCGCATTGTGGGTAATGCGTGTAAGTCGGATATTTTTGTGATCTTACGAGAGTATGGTGTGCTTGAACTTCACACATTTCTTCTTTCTTCTTGTATCTATCGGCTTGTACCTCATGGGTGTACTAGGAGAAAGGCTTGACAATCCTGAATTGGAGAATGATGTGTGGCGTCAAGGTCTCTTACACACCGTCGAACCAGGTCTTCCTTGGTCTGCCTCTCGCCTTCAATGAAGATTTCTTTTTTTTTTTTATAAAAAGGCTAGTTGAACCAACTCGTGAGGTTGCAGTCTGGTCAGATGACCAAACCTTTTTATTCCTTTGAAACTGCACCCTATCCACAAACTGCAAAAACTTAACCCTTGGACTCCCTCACCCTGTATAGGGGGAGGGAGTCAAAAGGTTAAGATTTTGTTTTGCTAGCATGGATGACTATGCAGGATGCAGGTGGACAGGGCGGGGTGGGGGGGTCAAAGGGTTAATGTCCTTTGATGTGTACGATAGTGGATCGATGTCGTTCTTACCAAGTTCTCAGATTTTGATGTTTCTGGTCATGTCGAGTCTGATCCTCTTGACAGGTCTTCTCAAACAAGACATTTGTGCACAAGGGACTGTCCAACCGAAATCTGTTTAAAAGAGTACGCTCTGTCGGCTGTCTCTGTCTCTCTCTCTGTGTCTCTGTCTCTCTCTATCTTTCTTTATTTATCTCTGTCTGTTTTTGTTTCTCTGTCTCTGTCTGTCTGTCTGTCTGTCTCTGTCTCTATCTCTCTCTGTCTCTCTTTGTTTCTCTGTCTCTCTGTCTCTGTATATCTGTCCCTTTCTCTCTCTCTCTCTCTCCTCCCTCTCTCTCTCTGTATCTATCTATGCATCTATGTATCTATGTATCTACGTATCTACGTATGTATGTATGTATGTATGTATGTATGTATGTATGTATGTATGTATGTATGTATGTATGTATATGTATGTATGTATATATGTGTGTGTGCGTGTATCTATCTATCTATCTATCTATCTATCTATCTATCTATCTATCTATCTATCTATCTATCTATCTACATGTATGTATGTATATATGTGTGTGCGCGTGTATCTATCTATCTATCTATCTATCTATCTATCTATCTATCTACCTATCTATCTATCTATCTATCTATCTATCTATCTATCTATCCATCTATCTATCTATCTATCTATCCATCTATCTATCTATCTATCTATCTATCTACCTATCTATCTATCTATCTATCTATCTATCTATCTATCTATCTATCTATCTATCTATCTATCTGTCTGTTTATCTATCTATCTATCTATCTATCTATCTATCTGTCTGTCTTTCTGTCTATCTCTCCTCCAATCTCTCCCTCTCTCTCACTCTCTCGTATTACAGTTACGAAGACTCACTATTTGTTTTGGCTTACTCGCTCTGAACTTAGAGAAAGTTACCATGTTCTGTTATGTAATTATTCATCGTAAGAGAGTATTGTTTTTGGGTTAGAACTTATGTTGTTAGAAACGAAATAGAATTGTGGTAAACAAAATGAATAAAAATAGTATTAGCGATGATTCCTACATGTTACTCTTGGGTCTTTTTCTCTTATATTTTATATACAAAATAGGATTAGCCGTTAGACAGCCCCAAGACAGCCCCGCTAATGCTACAATCCTGGGGCACTACATGTAAACTGTCTGGCATTTTCACGTTTCTCTGTTTGGCTGTCTGTCTGTCTCTGCCTCTCTCTGCCTCTGTCTCTCTCTCTCTCTATCTCTCGCTCGCTCTCTTTTCTCAGTTTCTGTCTCAGTCTCTGTGTCTGCCTCTGTCTCTCTGTCTCTCGCTCTTTCTTTTTTCAGTCATGTCTCTCTGTCTCTGTCTGTCTCTCTGTCTGTCTCTCTGTGTCTCTCTTTGTCTCTGTCTCTATCTCTGTCCTGTCTTTCTGTCTGTCCGCCTGTCTCTCAATGTTAGTGAGTATGTGTGCGCTCGCATGAGAAGGTCTTTTGCAATAAAACTATTCGGAGTTTTCTCAATACTACTGATTTTTTCCAAATTTGTATCATTGTGATGCTTTTATGCCATTATTGTGTTGCATTCATATCGTATCTCTTTGAGTATTGTTATGTACCAGTGTACTAGTGTAGACTTTATTTGGGCGAGGGCTGAATGTAAAAAAACATTTAACGTACTTATGCTAATACCCTCGATTTTTTTCTATTATTCCTGTACTTTCTGTCTGACTCTCTGTCTCTGTCTCTCTGTGTCTGTCTGTTTATCTAGCTGTCTTTCTGTCTGTCTGTATGTCTCTTCCCTCGTGGAGATACTGGGGGCTCTTTCAGTATCTCCACCTTCTGGAAATTCTGTGCTAGAAATTTCCTAGTTTCTGTCAAGCTCTTTGTTTCTTTCTTTAACCTTTGCTTTTTGTCATTTCTACCTATCATTTTCTGCCTTGCTGGTTCATTCACCTGTATGTATTCGATAAAGTCTTGCGTACTTTGGACTGATATTGGATTTGGATCAACTTGGGTACATGTATTAAGTGAATTTTTGGCTCTAGGGAAATGAGATATGCGAAAGCAATTTTATTTATATTTTAGTGTCCTTAGTTATGTTAGCCATCGATTGGGTGATGAGACGGACAACAGATGGACAGAGGAATGGCATCCAGTGGACCCTATGGACTCAGTTGGACGATTTGGACTTTGCCGATGACCTCGCTCTGCTCTCCCACAAACAGCAACAGATGCAGAACAAGACTTCAAGCCTGGCCTCCCATGCGTCCCAAGTCGGCCTTCACATCCACCCCAACAAGACCAAAATTCTGAAAATCAATGCTTCCAGCACAGAGGCAGTGAAGTTGGGAGACAACAACCTGGAGGAGGTCGAGACCTTCACTTACCTTGGGAGTGTAGTCAATCAGCAGGGAGGAACAGATGCAGACGTGAAGACCCGCATCGGAAAGGCAAGAGCATCCTTCTTGGCCCTCAAGAACATCTGGCGATCCCACATGATCACACCCCGCACTAAAATCCGCCTGTTCAACTCAAACATCAAATCAGTTCTTTTGTATGGAGCAGAAACGTGGAGAACAACTAAGACCACTACTAGAAGAGTCCAGACATTCATAAACTCGTGCCTACGCAAGATACTGAAGATCCACTGGCCAGTTACCATCAGTAACACAGACCTCTGGCAGAGAACTAACCAAGTGCCAGTGGAAGAAGAAATCAGAAGAAGGAGATGGCGATGGATAGGGCACACCCTGAGGAAACCATCAACCAACATCACCCGCCAGGCCCTGACCTGGAACCCTCAAGGGAAGAGAAAGAGAGGCCGACCAAAAAACACCTGGAGAAGAGAACTGAAGGCGGACGCCAAGCAGACCGGCTACTCCTGGCGAGAACTTGAGCAAATAGCCCAGGATCGTGGACGATGGCGGGCGGTTGTGGATGGCCTATGCCCCTCCTGGGGCTCAAGGCCTAAGTAAGTAAGTAAGTAAGTAAGTTATGTTTAAATTTGTATTCATGTATAATTTTGAGTCTCGTTTGTGATACATTCGACAGGGAGTGGTCATCGCCAGATGTATCTTTTTAGATTATGCGCACACTGCATTGGTATGTGTACTTATTTTTTTCCCCTTTTTTCCCTGTTGAAGTACGGTGTATGTTTTGAAACGGCTACAGCCCTGATATGGCTCTACGCAGTCGGGTGGGCTTTAAACAAGAATAACAGTAACAATCTGTCTCTGTGTCTGTATGTCTGTCTCTTTTCTTATTTACCCCGATCCCCAACACCACCCACTACACTGCCTTTCCCTTGCTCACACTACCCTGGCCTGTAGTAATGTGTGGTCTGAGTGACACTTAGCGAAATTTGTCGTCCTACTTTAACAGCACATGCGCCACGCTACTTCCCGTTGCTCTTACCACTTCCGATGCGTGATAGAGAGGCGATAGCGTGTTTATTGGACTGGAGAGTGCTCTGGGCGTGCCGTTGCTCAGCTTATTGCCTGTTCGTCTTATGGAAGTGATTAGAATATATGTAACCCAACTTTCAAAAAGGGCGGCATAAGTTGATTTGTGGCGATATCAAGTTATCAGTATCATTGGAAACGGCATGATATTTTCTTTCTTACGGTTTATACATAAAGTGTCCAGGACACAATATGTAGACAATTCTGGCTTATTTAAATGTCACATGTGAGTAACTCCCCCCCCCCCCCCCACTTTTTTTTTCAAGAGAAAAGAGAGGAGATAGTTTGAGAACAATTGATTGTCAGGTTTTCGTTAACAATCAAACGAATGCTGTCTTGGGAATTCTTACTGAATTGTTTTGAAGTCCTATGTTCAGCACTGGGAAGTTTAATGTCATAAGCTTCAAAACGATGTCTAGACTGCTGAGGTTTTGTAAGGGATTGAGTTGCGGTGGTGGTGTGAAAACTGCCAATTTTGAGTGATTTCAACGAAGTGATGCCATGGGGAAATATCATAACCATTGAATTTGAATGCTATTTTAGGGTGAATTTTACTATGAGACTTATCGTGGACCCAAAGAAAGTCCACATAACGAGTCACAACTAAAATCTCAACTTCACTTAGAGTTAGACAGATCCGCCTTATTTCTGAGGCTTTATCTGGGTTCGCTAACGTGCAACATGATTTCCCGTTAATAAAAACGAATCATATAGATACTAACAACAACAACAACAACAACAACAATAACAACAACAACAACAACAACAACAATCTGTAAACCTTTAACATCGGAAACCATTTAGTTAATGCTTCATTTGTGTTAGGTGCTCCTCCCATCCCCCTTGGGGATGCCCGGGGTTCTCTCAGTGTAAATAGCATCCCCATCTTCTGGAAATTCTGTGCTGGAAATTTCCTCTTTTCTGTCACTCTGTTTCTTTCTTCCTCCTTTGTTTTCTGTCATTTCTTCCTATAATTTTCTGGTCCATTTACATGTATGTGTTCGATCAGATCTTATGTATTTTTTCTTAGGATTGATAATTGGATGCGTATGTTAAGTACAGTTTTGGCTCTAGGGAAATGAGATATACAGAAGCAATTTTAGGTAATTTAGGCCGGTTATTTTATATGTTTTTGTGTCCTAAGTTATATTTCAATTTACATTCAGGTATGTTTTTTTTAGTTCCCTGTGTAATAAATTGGACAGAGTGGTCAACGCCAGGGGCATCTCCTTATATGATGTGTGTGTGTGTGTGTGTGTGTGTGTGTGTGTGTGTGTGTGTGTGTGTGTGTGTGTGCATTGATATGTGTGCTTGGTTTTCTTTTCCTTTTCTTCCTGTTGAAGTATTGTGTGTTTTGAAATGGTTATAGTTCTGATATGGCTCTACGCTGGGCTTTATAAACAACACCAACACTAACAATAACAATAACAAGAACAACAAGAACAACGAGAACAAGAACAACAAACAGCCTGTAAATCTTTAACAGAGGAAACCATTTAGTTATCCCCTCATTTGTGTTAGGTCTTGTTAATCAACAGACTCCTGCCATCGGCGTGCCTCCTCATAGGATGCATAAGCATTGAAACTCGTGTCGACGCTTGGCACACAAAACACCAAACAGTTTTCTGTTACAAGGGAGGTGGGGGGGGAGGGGGGAAGGAGAAAAGGAGGGAACCATAAGTGTGGAAAATTAGCATTTGGCTCCGAAGGAAATGTAGTGTTCCCAGTAGGCTGTCTATAAAGGATTTCCGATCTAGTTTAATTTTGTTCCCCCTTTTCTCTTCTAAACTTGTTCGAGTCATAATATTTTACTGGAGAGTTATGGGCTACTTGGCTTGTTTATGTTTTCTTCTGTTGTTCAGTTGGGTAATTCTACATATTTCAGTAGGTAAATGTTCAACGTGACTTTCGAAACAAGTTCTAGGTGATTGAAACAGATATAGACAATTAAATATGTTGCCATTTGGAATGAAAGATACATACATACATACATACATACATACATACATACATACATACATACATACATACACATATATGTGTATGTATATATATGTATGTGTATATGTATATATATATTCATGTATACATGTATATACACACACACACACACACACACAAACACACACACACACACACACACACACACACACACACACACACACACACACACACACACAGAAAGAGAGAAAGAGAGAGAGAGAGAGAGAGAGAGAGAGAGACAGAGACAGACAGACAGACAGTCAGTCAGTCAGACAGACAGACAAATAGACAGGCAGACAGACAGACAGACAGAGAAAGAGAGAACATGTGTGTGTGTGCGTGTGACGGAGATGATAAGTTGGGTCAAGGGTCTTTCGTCGTACAGGCGTGAGTGTATCCTGACTCGGCATCTTGTGTGTGGGTGTTTGTGTGTTTGTGCATGTGTGCGAAAGATAGAGGAAGGATGACGGCTTGGGTCAGAGGTCAAGCGCCCTACTCACCTCCTGTCTTCCCCCTCTCAGTTTGCGTGTGCTTTGTGCCCTGGAGATGTGGTCGTTGTTGGTGACTGCTTTGGTGAATGCGCGCCTTGGTTTGATTCTTGAATCAAGATTTGGCGTCTTATAATACTAATGACAATAATAATAATAATAATAATAATAATAATAACAACAATAACAATAATAATAGTTATATCATAATAATAATATGATGATGATGATGATGATAAGAATGATAGTAATAATAACATAATAATAGTAATATGATAATAATAATGAAATGATAATGATAATAATAATACCAGTAATAATAATACTAGTAATAATAATACTAACGAAACAATAACAATAACAATGCTACTACTACTACTAATGATAATAATAGTAGTAATAGTAACAATGATAACAATGATAATAATAATATGATGATGAAAATAATAATAATAATAATAATAATGATAATGATGATGATAATAGCAACAACAATAACAATAATGATAATAATGATAATGATTATTATTATTACTAATAATAATTTTGTGATTATAATCATTAGTATTATTATTGCTATTCTTTTTTTTTCTTCTTCTTATTATGTAATGTGAGGAATACATCAACACGTGCTTAACGCCTTGTATGGCAGATCGATCGTGGCTGGGGGACAGACGTGAAAGAGTGCACATTGTAAAAAAAAAGGTGTCTCGTCATAAAACTGTCCCAGTCTGCTTTGATAAACTGTATGACACATGGTTTTAGGGATTAGGATGATACATTGACACTTCAAGACACATAGTGATCTCTGGCACCTTCATACCATTTTTGTGACGAGAAACAAGAAGTATTAGTCGACATAGCGATATGGCCAATGCAACGGATCACTGACCTGGACGTTGTAACTCCCCATCTGTTCACTGGAAAGCTGGAACCTCTGTCAGTCCAATGGAAAGCTGGAACTCCCTTAAGTCGAATAGAAGACTGGAACTCTCATCAGTCCTGGAATTCCCTTCAGTCCTCTGGAAGGCTGGAACTCTCATTAGTCGAATAGAAGGCTGAAACTCCCTTCAGTCCACTGGAAGGCTGGAACTCCCATCAGTCGAATAGAAGGCTGGAACTCCCATTGGTCGAATAGAAGGCTGGAACTCCCTTCAGTCCACTGGAAGGCCGGAACTCCCATTGGTCGAATAGAAGGCTGGAACTCCCTTCAGTCCACTGGAAGGCTGGAACTCCCTTCAGTCCACTGGAAGGCTGGAACTCCCATCAGTCGAATAGAAGGCTGGAACTCCCATTAGTCGAATAGAAGGCTGGAACTCCCTTCAGTCCACTGGAAGGCTGGAACTCCCATCAGTCGAATAGAAGGCTGGAACTCCCATTGGTCGAATAGAAGGCTGGAACTCCCTTCAGTCCACTGGAAGGCTGGAACTCCCATTAGTCGAATAGAAGGCTGGAACTCCCTTCAGTCCACTGGAAGGCTGGAACTCCCATCAGTCGAATAGAAGGCTGGAACTCCCATTGGTCGAATAGAAGGCTGGAACTCCCATTGGTCGAATAGAAGGCTGGAACTCCCTTCAGTCCACTGGAAGGCCGGAACTCCCATTGGTCGAATAGAAGGCTGGAACTCCCTTCAGTCCACTGGAAGGCTGGAACTCCCTTCAGTCCACTGGAAGGCTGGAACTCCCATCAGTCGAATAGAAGGCTGGAACTCCCTTCAGTCCACTGGAAGGCTGGAACTCCCATTAGTCGAATAGAAGGCTGGAACTCCCTTCAGTCCACTGGAAGGCTGGAACTCCCTTCAGTCCACTGGAAGGCTGGAACTCCCATCAGTCGAATAGAAGGCTGGAACTCCCTTCAGTCCACTGGAAGGCTGGAACTCCCATCAGTTCACCAGAAGGCTGGAACTGCGTTCAGTCCAGTAGAAGGCTGGAAATGCCATCAGTCCAGTAGAAGGCTGGAAGTGCCATCAGTCCAGTAGAAAGCTGGAAATGCCATCAGTCCAGTAGAAGGCTGGAAATGCCATCAGTCCAGTAGCAGGCTGGAAGTGCCATCAGTCCAGTAGAAGGCTGGAAGTGCCATCAGTCCAGTAGAAGGCTGGAAATGCCATCAGTCCAGTAGAAGGCTGGAAATGCCATCAGTCCAGTAGAAGGCTGGAAATGCCATCAGTCCAGTAGAAGGCTGGAAGTGCCATCAGTCCAGTAGAAGGCTGGAAGTGCCATCAGTCCAGTAGAAGGCTGGAAATGCCATCAGTCCAGTAGAAGGCTGGAAGTGCCATCAGTCCAGTAGAAGGCTGGAAATGCCATCAGTCCAGTAGAAGGCTGGAAGTGCCATCAGTCCAGTAGAAGGCTGGAAGTGCCATCAGTCGAGTAGAAGGCTGGAAATGCCATCAGTCCAGTAGAAGGCTGGAAGTGCCATCAGTCCAGTAGAAGACTGGAAATGCCATCAGTCCAGTAGAAGGCTGGAAATGCCATCAGTCCAGTAGAAAGCTGGAAGTGCCATCAGTCCAGTAGAAAGCTGGAAATGCCATCAGTCCAGTAGAAGGCTGGAAATGCCATCAGTCCAGTAGAAGGCTGGAAGTGCCATCAATCCAGTAGAAGGCTGGAAATGCCATCAGTCCAGTAGAAGGCTGGAAGTGCCATCAGTCCAGTAGAAGGCTGGAACTGCCATCAGTCGAGTAGAAAGCTGGAAATGCCATCAGTCCAGTAGAAAGCTGGAAATGCCATCAGTCCAGTAGAAAGCTGGAAATGCCATCAGTCCAGTAGAAGGCTGGAAATGCCATCAGTCCAGTAGAAAGCTGGAAGTGCCATCAGTCCAGTAGAAAGCTGGAAATGCCATCAGTCCAGTAGAAGGCTGGAAATCCCATCAGTCCAGTAGAAGGCTGGAAGTGCCATCAATCCAGTAGAAGGCTGGAAATGCCATCAGTCCAGTAGAAGGCTGGAAATGCCATCAGTCCAGTAGAAAGCTGGAAATGCCATCAGTCCAGTAGAAGGCTGGAAATGCCATCAGTCCAGTAGAAAGCTGGAAATGCCATCAGTCCAGTAGAAGGCTGGAAATGCCATCAGTCCAGTAGAAGGCTGGAAGTGCCATCAGTCCAGTAGAAGACTGGAACTGCCATCAGTCCAGTAGAAAGCTGGAAATGCCATCAGTCCAGTAGAAAGCTGGAACTGCCATCAGTCCAGTAGAAGGCTGGAAATGCCATCAGTCCAGTAGAAACTGGAAGTGCCATCAGTCCAGTAGAAAGCTGGAAATGCCATCAGTCCAGTAGAAGGCTGGAAATGCCATCAGTCCAGTAGAAGGCTGGAAGTGCCATCAATCCAGTAGAAGGCTGGAAATGCCATCAGTCCAGTAGAAGGCTGGAAATGCCATCAGTCCAGTAGAAAGCTGGAAATGCCATCAGTCCAGTAGAAGGCTGGAAATGCCATCAGTCCAGTAGAAAGCTGAAAATGCCATCAGTCCAGTAGAAGGCTGGAAATGCCATCAGTCCAGTAGAAGGCTGGAAGTGCCATCAATCCAGTAGAAGGCTGGAAGTGCCATCAGTCCAGTAGAAGGCTGGAACCCTTATCAGTCCATCGGAAGGCTGGAACTTCTCTCATCCTATCAGTCCATACAAGTCACTGCGGGATTGTTCGGCCCTAGCTGGCTTCTAGAAACCCACAGTTGAACGTGCTATGGGCTCGTGTGGAAGACTGGGACAATACAGTCGTGTCTCATCCGCCATTTCACGGATGCGTCATTGAGAATGTTACTTACATTTCTTGACGAACGATCCAGCTGTCCTGATGGACACCAGGTTACTGTGAAACTTAAGCATACAGTGCAACCCTGTCACGGAGTGTCAGTCTAGAATGGAACTTCATAGTATAGCATGATTAATATCATCCCCGTTCTATCATTGTGAAAATTAGTCCCAAAATCTGTGGCCCTTCGTGTCCTGCCCTCATGGTGACCTCATTTTCGGTTGGTTTAGTTACGTGTTGGAGAACTCAAAAAAATGTTTTTTTGTGAGGATGGTAACGCAGAAGCAATAAAGAAGACCGAACGGCAGCAAAAACAAAAAGAAAAACAAAACAAACAAAAATCAACCAACCAACCAACCAACCAACCAACCAACCACCACCACTAACAACAACAAAAGCTCCACAAATAACAAAAACAACAACAAAGAATCAAATAAACAAAAAAGCAAGCAGTGGGGAGCAGAGAGAGACAGAAAGAGAGAGAGAGAGATAAAGAGAGAGAGAGAGAGAGACAGACAGACAGACGGACATACAGACAGACAGACAGAAGGAGAGAGAGACACACAGAGAGAGAGAGAGACAGACAGACAGACAGACAGACGGATACAGACGGACAGACAGAAGGAGAGAGAGACAGAGAGAGAGAGACAGAGAGAGAGAGAGAGAGGCAGAGAGACAGAGAGAGAGACAGAGACAGAGACAGAGACAGATACAGAGAGGTAGAGACAGACAGACAAATACAGACAGACAGACAGACAGAGGGTAGAAAGCTGCAGCAGGTAGTTATCAATACAGTTCACAGGCCACAGAAAGTGGGAAGACAGGCAGAATTTGAAGCCGGATGACAAACGAGGGTGAAGACTCGTTGAAACAAGAGGCAGACACAGTCGCCAGCCAGGGCTGTCTGTCACGTAGACAATTCGCCAGAAACGATGCATCAGTGCTGTCCAAAACTTGTTCCTGATTTCTTTCTTTCTTCCCATCCCTTCCTGCTTATTTTCTTTTTTGTTTTCTCCTCTGAGCTCTTCTCCTTCCCTCCCTCTCCTCTCTCTCCTTTCCTCTGCCCCTTCAGAAGCTTCGATTGGTCCTGAGTTGCGAATGTGTGTTATATATGTGTATGGGTGTGATGTGTGTGTATGTATATGTTTGTGTGTGTGGTGTTGTGTGTGTTGTGGTGTGTGTGTGTGTGTGTGTGTGTGTATGCGTGTGTGTGTGTTTTGTGCTATGTGTGTGTGTGTGTGATGTGTGTGTGTATGTGTGTGTGTGTTTGTTGTGTGTGTGTGTGTTGTGTGTATGTGTGTGTTGTATGTGTGTGCATGTGGTGTATGTGGATGTGTGATGTGGTGTATGTGGTGTTGTATCGTGTTGTGTGTATGTGTGTGTTTCGTATGTGTGTGTGTTTTTTCATGTATGTGTGTGCATGTGGCATGTGTGTGTTTGTAAGTGTGTGTTGTGGTGGTATGCACGTGGCGCGTGCGTGTGTGTGTATTATGTCTGTCTTTCTGTGCATACATGTTTGTCTCTAAAAGGAAACGTGTGAGCAAAATTGTGCCGACTGTGTTGAACATTTTTTTCATCATTCTGTTCCGTCAGATTTACTTATGTTCGGATTTTCTCAGACACGTGTATGCATATTGTTTTGAGCACACGGCGCAGGCAGTATGATGCTGCACAGCCTACTATTTGTTCCCCCTTCGGCGGACTTGCAGGCTGGGTGTTTTGATGTTTCCAAAAGCCAGCAGACACTCATATGTTTTACAGGGTCTGATTCGATGCTCTGAGTACATATACACATGAAGGACGGTTAGGATCTAACAGACCTGCACACATGTTGATCTGGGAGATCAGAAAAAATTTTCCACCCTTTACTCAGGTCTAGGGTAGTGGGAGGTGGGGTGGAAGATACCCAGACCATGAACATTTCATAGGTTTGAGATACTGGGTTGATGGGGAGGAAAAAATCTCCACTTTTTACTAAGAGTCCCCCCGCGGGGGGGGGGGGGGGGGGAGGAGGGGAGATACGAGGATCTGCAAACATGTTGATTTGAGAGATTGGGGAAAAAATGTCCACCCTTTACTCAGGGTCTAGGGTGGGTGGGAGATACCCAGACCTGCAAACATGTTGATCTGGGAGAACAGGGAAAATTTTCACCATTTACTCAGGGTCTGTTGGGGGGAAGTGATAGATACCCAGGTCTGCATACATGTGATCTGGGAGGTGGAAAATATACGCCCTTTACTCAGGGCCTAGGGGGTGGGAATACCCAGACCTGCACACATGTTGATCTGGGAGATCGTGGAAAAAATCTCCAGCGTTTACTTTGGGTCTGAGGTGGGGGGGGGGGGGGGGGTAGAAACCCAGACTTGCACACATGTTGATCTCCACCCTTTACTCAGGGTCTGGGTGTGAGGTGGGAGATACCCAGACCTGCACGCACGTTGATCTGGAACATCGGGAAAAAATCTCCACCCTTTACTCACGGTCTAGGGGGGGGGGGGGAGGGAGGTGGGAGATACCCTGACCTGCACACATGTTGATCTGGGGAAAATCCTTTATCACGGGTTGGGGGGGAGGGAGATCGAAAATTTATCTCCAATCCTTTACTCTGGGTCTTGGGGTGGTGAGAGTTGGTGGAGGCCCAGACCTGTACACATGTTGATCTGGGAGATATGGGAAAAATTTCCACTCTTTACTCAGTGTCAGGGGGTGGGTGGGTGGATGGGAGATTCTCAGGGTCGGGGGGTGGGTGGGGTGGGTGGGTGTAAGATACCCAGACCTGCACACATGTTGATCTGGGAGATCAGGGAAAAAATCTCCAGCCTTTACTCAAGGGTCTAGGTGGGTGGGAGATATCCAGGTATGGTCAAACCAAGATCTTTTGACTAGAGATTCAGCCTGTACCCACCTGCTATTCCACCCGTGTAGACATTCTAGTCTACATGTATGATATTTCTGGGGTCATTATAACATGCAAAAGTGATGTCAAAACAGTTCCGTAGGATTGTTGTCAGCCTGGAATAGACTTTTCCTCTGCCTTCGCCTAACATCCACCCTTTCTGCCTTTAAATCCAATTTAAACACCCACCTCCTTTCCCAACAATGAATTGTACAACTACTTCTTTCCGTCAGTCTGTGTGTTACATATTGTAAGGTGGTCTTTGTCGATTGCATGCGTATCCTTGGTGTTTGATTTGAATTGTCAAGATTTAGCGCCGTACAAATACTGTAATTAATATATTATTATTATTATTATTGTTGTTGTTGTTACTATTATTATCATTGTTATTATTATCACTATTACTATTATTATTATTATTATTATTATTATATTTGTTGTTGTTTACTATTACTATTATTATTATTATATTTGTTGTTGTTTTATCAGGTAATGCGTGGAATATTAAAGTATTTGTTTTGGCAGCCTCCTTACCAGGGGACGCTCAGTTAGTCTTGCTCTTAGACTGAGTGATTACAGTTGTTAGTAGGGGACTTAGTAGGCAGCGTCCTTCGTCTGGTGGACCAAAACAGACACTGTTGAACTCCCGTGAGGTAGAGGGGGGAGGATGAGAGGGGTCCAAAGTGGCTTAGGTCGCTGGCTTCTACAGAAGTAATGGCATTGGTGTTTCAGTTATGTTTTGGAGAAGCCGGGATCAGCAGAATCAGGAAAGTGGCGTAGAGGAAGGGTGGCAAAATATTGGCTGATTCTTATTCAGATTTGACGGGAACTGTAAGTGGGTAAATGCTGAGCTGCCAGTTGTGTGGTTCTAGGTTCAATTCGTTTGGTTCTGGGTTCAAATCGCGTAGACATCTGGTGGGTGAAGGTGGCTATTTTCCCCATGTCCCAGGTCAACATGTGTGCAGACCTGCCAGTGCCTAAGCTCTCTTCGTGTGTTAACGCATGTAGAATATCAGTTATGCATGTCACAGATCTTGTAAGTCATGTCGGTGACTAGTTCACTGATACACAAAACATCCATCATGTACACTCACTGAAGACTCAGTATGCAGAATGTTTAACGACATATCATATGCACACTGTTGGTAAAATAACGTGCATACACACGTCCGAGAAATGTTGTAACGCTTTGATAATTCGATTCTCTCTCTTTCTGTGTCTCTCTTCCTCCCTTTTCCCCTGTCTCTGTCTGTCTTTGTCTCTCTCCCTTGCATGCTGCTTTATGAGTACGAGGTACTGGACTTAAAAACTACATCTATTGTTATCAAGGATGTTTAGACCTATTCTGACTATCATGATGAACAAGATTGAGGCAACTGAAATGTGGTTTCTAAGAAGAATGTTGACAGTTCCATGGACAGCAAAGAAAACAAACGAGACAGTCTTGAAGGAGGTAGACACAAAAAGAACAGTAATAAAGAAGATTGGGAAAAGACAAGCAGCATTTTGAGGACATTTTATGAGGTAAGAGAAATTAGAGCACCTGGTCACAAAAGGAAAGCTGGAGGGAAAGAGTGCACCAGGCAGACCCAGGGAGGAAAAATTGGAAGGACTTGCAGGGTGGCTGAGGACAGAGAGGGTGGGAGATGTACTTGCAGCGACAAGGAATAGATTCGTATGGAGGGCCATGATCGCCAACGCCATGCGGCAGGGCACATAATGATGATGATGATGATTATCATGATGTCAAATGATTATGTATGCATTTGTATTTTCTTCACAAGGGGCAGTGACCCTGTTTGTCTTTTTTTCTCTCTTGCTTTGTCTGTTTCTTTCTCTCCCATTGTGTGTGTTTCTCTCTTTATCTTTCTGAAAGCCTCTCTGTCTTTTTGTCTCTGTCTCTTTCTTTCTCTCTCTGTTTATGCCTATTGTTCATCATCATCATCAGGTGCCTTGCCGCATGGCGTTGGCGATTATAGACTTCCATCTGTCTCTATCACTTGTTGCCTCAAGTATCTCTTCCACCCTCCTTGTCCCCAGCCACTCTGCAAGTCCGTCTAGTATCTTCTCCCTGGGTCTACCCAGAGCACTCTTTCCCTCCAGCTTTCCCGTTGTGACCAGGTGTTCCAATTCCCCTTTCCTCATAAAATGGCCTATAAATGTTGCCTGTCTTTTCCTAATCTTCCTTACGAATGATCTACTTGTGTCTGCCTCCATCAAGACTGTCTCGTTTTTTTTTTCTTTGCTGTCCATGGAACTCTCAACATTCTTCTTAGAAACCACATCTCGTCTGTCTCAATCTTGTTCTGGCTTTGCTTGTTGACTGTCCACGCCTAGCAACCGTACAACAGTATTGGTTCTATATAACATTCAAGAATTCTCTTCCTGATGTTAATTGATGGGCATTTGTTGGTAAGAATGCTTTTCATCTTCTTGAACGCTGTTTTGGCTTGACCAATTCTGCCGGCTATTGTTATCTCTTTGTAAATCTCTCCCTGTCTCTGTTTCTTTCTGCGTCATTGTGTCTCTCGTTATCACTTTCCGTGACTGTCTCTGTCTCTGTTTCTTTCTGCGTCATTGTGTTTCTCGTTATCTCTTTCCGTGACTGTCTCTGTCTCTGTTTCTTTCTGCGTCATTGTGTTTCTCGTTATCTCTTTCCGTGACTATCTCTGTCTCTGTTTCTTTCTGCGTCATTGTGTCTCTCGTTATCACTTTCCGTGACTATCTCTGTCTCTGTTTCTTTCTGCGTCATTGTGTCTCTCGTTATCACTTTCCGTGACTGTCTCTGTCTCTGTTTCTTTCTGCGTCATTGTGTCTCTCGTTATCACTTTCCGTGACTATCTCTGTCTCTGTTCTTTCTGCGTCTTGTGTCTCTCGTTATCATTTCCGTGACTATCTCTGTTCTGTTCTTTCTGCGTCATTGTGTCTCTCGTTATCTCTTTCCGTGACTATCTCTGTCTCTGTTTCTTTCTGCGTCATTGTGTCTCTCGTTATCACTTTCCGTGACTATCTCTGTCTCTGTTTCTTTCTGCGTCATTGTGTCTCTCGTTATCTCTTTCCGTGACTATCTCTGTCTCTGTTTCTTTCTGCGTCATTGTGTCTCTCGTTATCTGTTTGTGTGACTCTCTCTGTCTCTGTTTCTTTCTCTGTCTTTGTGTCTCTCGTTATTTCTGTCCGTGACTCTCTCTATCTCTGTTTCTTTCTCTGTCTTCGTGTCTCTTGTTATTTCTGTCCGTGATTCTCTCTGTCTCTGTTTCTTTCTCTGTCTTCGTGTCTCTTGTTATTTCTGTCCGTGACTCTCTCTATCTCTGTTTCTTTCTCTGTCTTCGTGTCTGTCGTTATTTCTGTCCGTGACTCTCTCTATCTCTGTTTCTTTCTCTGTCTTCGTGTCTCTTGTTATTTCTGTCCGTGACTCTCACTGTCTCTGTTTCTTTCTCTGTCTTCGTGTCTCTCGCTATTTCTGTCCGTGACTCTCTCTATCTCTGTTTCTTTCTCTGTCTTCGTGTCTCTCGTTATTTCTGTCCGTGACTCTCACTGTCTCTGTTTCTTTCTCTGTCTTTGTGTCTCTCGTTATTTCTGTCCGTGACTCTCTCTGTTGCTTTCTCTGACTTTGTGTCTCTCATTATTTCTGTCCGTGACTCTCACTGTCTCTGTTTCTTTCTCTGTCTTTGTGTCTCTCGTTATTTCTGTCCGTGACTCTCTCTATTGCGTTCTCTGACTTTGTGTCTCTCATTATTTCTGTCCGTGACTCTCACTGTCTCTGTTTCTTTCTCTGTCTTCGTGTCTCTCATTATTTCTGTCCGTGACTCTCACTGTCTCTGTTTCTTTCTCTGTCTTTGTGTCTCTCGTTATCTCTCTCCGTGACTCTCTCTGTTGCTTTCTCTGTCTTTGTGTCTCTCGTTATCTCTCTCCGTGACTCTCTCTGTTGCTTTCTCTGTCTTTGTGTCTCTCGTTATCTCTGTGTGCCTATCTCTGTCTCTGTTGCTTTCTCTGTCCTTGTGTCTCTCATTATATCTGTGTGCCTATCTCTGTCTCTGTTGCTTTCTCTGTCTTGTGTCTCTTGTTATTTTCGTCTGTAACTCTATCTCTCCGTCTGTCTCTCTCTTTCGTCCAGCCCTTCCACACGTTACACTAGAAGCCTCTCCCTCACTCCCAGCACAAGCCAGCGTTGCCACGCCTGGCACTGGGACAGGATCAATCAAGAAAACGGGACAGTTGGTATTGCATGTGGATAAATCAAGAGATGGGGGATGTTGAGGACTCTCAAGGAATGCCAGGCATGTCTTTAATCAATTACCTGCCCCAGCAACCCGTCGCCGAACACTTCCCGCGCCAACCAGTCCCCGTCAAGACAGGGGGGCGGGGGCATGAAGCTGCAGCATTGTGCATCATGCGCTAAAGTCGACAGCGGCGCAAGGCAGGCTGCGTTGAAACAGAACAATAACAAGAATAATAATAAGAACAAAAACAAGAACAGGAACAAGAACAAGAACAAGAACAAGAACAAGAACAAAGAATGAGAATGAGAACGAGAACGAGAACGAGAAAAAGAAAAAGAAAAAGAGAAAGGAAAAAAAAAGGACAAGAACAAGAACAAGAACTAGAACGAGAACGAAAACAAGAACAAAAATCAAGAATAAGATCAAGAACAAGAACAAGAAAGAGAACAAGAAAAAGAACGAGATTGAGAACGAGAATAAGAAAAAGAATTTGAACGAGTACGAGAACAAGAACAAGAACAAGAACAAGAATAAGAACAAGAATGAGAACAAGACCAAGATCAAGAACAAGAGCAAGACCGAGAACAAGAACAAGACCAATAACAAAAATAAAGAACAAAAATGAGAACGAGAAAAAGAACAAGAACGAGAACCAGAACAAGAACAAGAACAAGAACAAGAAGAACAAGAACAAGAACAAGAACAAGAAAAAGAAAAAGGACAAGGATAAGGACAAGGACAAGGACAAGGACATGGACAAGGACAAGGACAAGAACAAGAAAAAGAAAAAGAAAAAGGACAAGGACAAGGATAAGGACACAAGGACAAGGACAATGACAAAGACAAGGACAAGGACAAGAACAAGGACAAGAACGAGAACGAGAACGAGAACGAGAACAACGACTACAAAAACAACAATCAAGGCAATGACAATATCGCTTTTAGTGTCCCGATTTTTCTCGGATGCGTATATGCATGTCTTCTTTCTCTCTCACTGTGCAGGCAGTGTGTCGCTGCAGAGTCTGCATACTCCATCTTCAGTAGGTGTGCATGCTGAGTGTTTTCATGTTTCCATAAGCCACCGAACACACACACACACACACACACACACACACACACACACACACACACACACACACACACACACAGAGACACACACACACAACACACACACACACACTACACACACACACACATACACACCACACTCACACACACACATCTAGGTACACACGCAAGCAC
>JAPXFY010000016.1:29808232-29813232 GCA_030674185.1 Monoplex corrugatus | reverse complement strand
AAGATGTCGGACTTCTAAGCAAGGTACCAGGGTATCTGTCAAGTAGATAAGATGTCGGACTTCTAAGCAAGGTATCAAGGTACCAGTCAAGTATGTGAGAGTGGGACTTCTAAGTAAGGTACCAGGGTATCTGTTCAGTAGATAAGAGAAGATGTAAGATTCTAAGTAAGGTACAGCCTACATACACTACCACAGCCAACAGAGTCTTCAGCATGGCACATCCATTGTCTATTCAGACAGACGGAACTATCATAATGTGCCATCATGGGTGCAATGACGATTTGTATAGCACAGAATCCCGGGAAGCAATTAGAAAAAGATCAACTGTAAGTTGTAATCATACCGACATGACATGGCATAGTACTAGAAAGGAAAATAACAGTATTAGCTTGTCCTCGTCTGGAATAACACACCTTAACGCCTACTATGCAAACATACGCGTCAATATGAACTAGGAAAAGAACAGTATTAGCTCATCTGAATTAAACAAAAGGTCGTTCGCCTACGATACAAACACGTGCGTCAATACGAACGCACACACGAACACCCACACACAGACGTAGAGACTTATAGACGTATACACGCACACATACACATATACACACATGTACAAAGAGAGAAAAACACTTGCCCTCGTGCGCACTCGCACCCGCACCCGCACCCGCACCCGCCACACCCCACACACCACACACACACACACACACACACACACACACACACACACACACACCCCACACACACCACACACACACAGATAGATAGATTGATAGATAGACAGATAGATAGATAGATAGATGGATGGATAGATAGATAGACAGATAGACAGATAGATAGAGAGAGACAGACACAGAGAGACAGACAGACAGACAGACAGACAGAAAGACAGAGAGAGAGAGAGAGAGAGAGAGAGAGAGAGAGAGAGACAGAGACAGAGACAGAGAGAAGAGATGAATGCAGAGCCAGGCAGACGGGCAAAATAACATTAGGCATACCAACTTTTTAAGCTCTAAAGTCTCTGTTGAGGACTACTTTCTCACAGCATCCCGTTTCCTCGCAATTAAGAGCAAGTGGGCTGAAGCACAGAGTGCTCTTACGTTGTTGAGGCGATGACCCTTAATTTCATTCTGTTTAAACGGTCGAATGTCTTTTTTGTGATACTCGAAGAAGAGGCGGAGCTGTTGTGAATACACTCTTTCTCACAAAGTTGGCAAAATGCGAATGTAACATTTGTGCACACTCTTTTCGTTCTTTGAAGGCGAACTGGGTTTCGCTTAAGAATGGCTCCACTAAAGACCTGGTTCGTTATTCTTATGCCTTGCCCACATGGCTGAGACTGTATAACAACTCTGTAAGCATTACAGTCTTCCTTGCTTACTGTTGTTTTTTTGTATGGGCATTACAACTTCTCTCTGCCAGTAGTTTGGAACATGCCTTCTTTCCAGGCTCTTTGGAATATGATGGTAAGCCAGTTGATTCTGGACTCCCCGCAGGTCACCATAGCCTCTGCTGTGATGTCATCCATACCTGGGGCTTTCTTCGGAGGTCTGGTTTTCAGTGCTATTCTGTTTTTTTCCCCAGAATGTTTGGTTCTTTATGTTCTGGATATTTTGGGGGTGAACTGGGACTTGATTTTATTGTGACCAGTAGGGTTTCAAAAATATTTGAAATATTCTTCACATGTTCATGTGATTTTTTCTTCTTTATACAGTGAACTCCGTCTTTGTTATAGATAATGCTGTAGGATTAAGAATTAATTGCCAAGTCACATGACTTTCATACTCTTACAGAACTCCATTAGAAAACGTTTGCCGAGATCAGTCAGTTTTTAGTCCTAGGTTCATTTTTTATGTAACCTTGACTACTCCGTTGCTGTATCTTCTTGCATTTCCGTATTTCACACAGTCTTCGTTCAGGAAAGATCTACCCATACCCTGTACAGCTTTTCTTTTTCCTGTGTGGCCTCCTTCACAGTGTCATTCCATCATGCTGTTGCTTCTCTCTGACTCCTATAGACTGTTGTTACGTTTCTTATATTATCATTTGCTGGTCTTCATGTGCTCCAGCTTCTCTGTAATTTTCCTGTGGGTGTTTTTGCGAACATCTGTATCCTTAAGTTTGCTCATATTTATCCTTTACCTCCCGCACCCCTATTCATCGACAGCAAAAACTTGGTCCTTTGACTCCCCAACACTATCCACCAGCTTCCTAGAGAAAGCTTGTGGATAGGGTGAGGGAGTCAAAGGGTTAAATTTTTGCTTTGCTTGCACGGTTGACAATGCAAGATGCTGGTAGACAGAGGTACGGGAGTCAAAGGGTTAATCTCATTATACTTTTTGGTGTTCATTTTTTAATACTATTTTTTCCTTCGTTGAAGTCTCCATCAATACAGGCAGATATTCAGTGCATATGTTTGCATTTGGCATTGTTCTGGAATCATTTATGTCTCTTTTGCATGTTCTTGTTAACATGATGTCAGTATAACACGATGATGTAGATTTGGCTTCGACGATGACAGAAAAAATATTTCTGATGAACAAAGTCATGTTCTGCGCACATGCTCCATGTATGATGTGGAGGTCTAGGAGTACATCTCATTGTGATATTCTCTATCGAATCTGTCATTGAAACGGCATTGACAATAGGATTATGTCCTCAACATCTCCCACTTTTGTGATGTTCTCTGAAAATTTTCTTTAAAAGATTCTTTCGTTTTCATCATTAAAGTATGTGTTGTTGCGTGGTGCGTATATCTGGAAATAATTTCTGATCGTCTTTTCTTTCCTTCTTTTTTTTTTTTTACTTTGATGAACCTCTCAGGAGTGAAGTCAGTTTTTATTCATACTGTTTTGCTATTTCCTAGTAGAGAAGAAGGCCTGCATCGTGAACACCTCTGTTGCCCAAGTTCACGCCACTCCATAGCAGAACAAAGTTGCGTGTATCATTTTTAACCTATTGTCCTTTTAATGTCTGATATTCCCATCACACTACACTAATATTTTGAACGAATTCTACAGTCACTGGTTCTGTGTTCGTCAGGCCACAGATATTCCAGGTGCGAAATCTTAAGTAAACTTGTTGTTTTTCCGTCTTGATTCGTTGATAATGTTTTCACTTTTTAACCGTTTTTGATGTTGGGGTGGGTGGGGTGGTGTATTTTGCTTTGCTTTCAAGTGTTCCAATTTGTTTCGAGGGCGTTGTAGACACGTTGCGTTGAGCACAATGTGCAGGCGGTATGTTACTGCATGCACGGCGTTTTCATGTTTCCATAAACTACCGGACACTGACATGACTTACAGGATACTTAACCCTTTGACTCCTGCACCCTGTCCACCAACACCCTGCAGTGTCAACCATGCCAGAAAAACAAACAATTTCATCCGTTGATTCCCTCACCCTACCCACCAGCTTCCTACAGGATGCTGGTGGATAGGGTGAGGGAGTCAAAGGGTTAAGTTTTTACAGTTTGTGGATAGGATGCGGGAGTCAAAGGGTTAACGTGTTTAGTTCATGTTCTGTGACCGTATGTACACAAAGGGGGGTTATGCACTTGGTATGTTGACCTAGGAAATCGGAAAAAATCCCCACACTTTACCTACCCACCAAGTAAGAGGTACCCATCCGTATGTTGTTTTCCTTTTACTGTCTTGGCCAGTGAAGTATCCACTACTGGCTTGCTGGGTCAGCTGTACCTTAACCAGTGCCCCACAAATCAATGACTATTTCCACTTTCCACGACCAGGAGGAGGGACGGGGAAAATGGAATATGAATCGGCAGAGTATTCTTGTCTAATAATGACACCAACGGCTCTCCATCATCAACAGGAAGTGACATAGGCCGCACCAAATGACGCCACGCACGCGCTGCAAAAGCCCTTCAAGTGGCAAGACTTCCCGCTCCTTACGACATCTGAGATCTGTACAAATACATACACACACACACACACACACACACACACACACACACACACACACACACACACACACACACAAGAAGAGACGAGACAGGACAGAACAGAGAGAGAGAGAGAGACAGAGAAGAAGAGAGACAATAGAGAGAGAGAGAGGGGGGAGAGACAGAGATAGATAGTATAGACAGAATAGAGAGAGAGAAAGAGAGGGGGAGAGAGAGAGACAGAGAATAGACAGACAGAAGGAACAGAGGATAAGAGACAGAGAAGAGATAGACACAGACAGAGAGAAAGAGAGAGACAGAGAGAGAGAGAGAAGACAGAGAGAGAGACAGAGTGAAAGAGAGAAGAGAGAAGAGAGAAGACGAGAGAGAGACAGAGAAGAGAGAGAAGACGAGAGAGAGAGACGAGAAGAGAGACCGAGAGAGAGAGAGAAAGACCGAGAGAGAGAGACAGAGTGAAAGAGAGAGAGAAGAGAGAGAGAGAAAGACCGAGAGAGAAGAGAAGACCGAGAGAGAGAGACAGAGTGAAAGAGAGAGAGAAGAGAGAGAGAGAAAGACCGAGAGAGAGAGAGGAGACGAGAGAGAGAGACAGAGTAGAAAGAGAGAGAGAAGAGAGAGAGAGAAAGACGAGAGAGAAGAGCGAGAGAGAGGAGACAGCAGGAGAGAGAGAAGACAGAGAGAGAAGACAGGACAGAGACGAACAGAGACAGAGGCAGACAGACAGGTAGGCAGGCAGACAGGCAGGCAGGCAGACAGGCAGGACAGACAGGACAAAGACAGAGACAGACAGCAGACAGACAGACACACAGACAGACGGAGCAGGACAGACAGACAGACAGAGACAGCGGACAGACACCAGACACAGACAGACAGACAGACAGACACACAGACACAGACAGACACAGACAGACACACAGACACAGACACGACAGACACAGACAGACAGACAGACAGACAGAGACACGACAGACACAGAAAAAGAGAGAGATTTCCGGAAATAAAGTGGAAACTCAGGACATTTTAAGATGGAACGTTTTCTACCTCTGCGATCGTCTTTTGCCACAGAGAAGGTGGTAAGTGAAGGTTAGGA
>JAPXFY010000016.1:29793232-29800732 GCA_030674185.1 Monoplex corrugatus | reverse complement strand
AAAACAAACAAACAAAAAACAAACAAACAAATAAACAAACAAACAAGCAAACAAACAAACAAGCAAACAGACAAACAAACAAACAAACAAAGAAGGAAAGAAAAAACAAACGAACAAACCAACAAACGAACGAACAAACAGACAAACGAATAAACAAACGAATAAACACACAAATGACCAAACAAACAATCAAACAAACAAACAAACAAACGTACTAACTAACTAACTAACTAACTAACTAACTAACTAACTAACTAACTAACTAACTAACTAACTAATTAACTAACAAACTAACTAACTAACTAACTAACTGACTGACTGATTAACTAACTAACTAATTAACTAACTAACAAACTAACTAAGAAAGAAAGAGAGAAAGAAACAAAGAAAGAAAGAAACCTAGGTCAAATTGAATTTAAAATATACTGGATGAACCGTAAATCTGTTTAAAAATGATTTAGTTTTTACATGTAAATCACTATCAAGGGAGTAGTTTCTCAAAAGATCTTTATGTTCGACACCGTCCTGTAAAGCTGTCATATAAAATACACTTTTACACACAACCACGCGTGTGCCCCAGGGACAGTCCGAGTCCAAATGATGCTGTGTCCTCTTTACCTCTCCCTTTGGTGCCAAGGTCGTCTCTCTTCCCTTAGATAAGCAGCAGTTTTGTCGCAGCATCATTCACTGAAAAGCAGATGACAAAAGTATCATTAATGAATAGGTATATGCCCAAATGAGCACAAGGTCAAAAGCATAACACAAGACTCATTCACAGACACATGATATAAGAATCATTCAAGACACATACACATGAGAAAAAGTAACTTTCACAGACAGGCACATGACAGAAGCATCATGTACAGATAGATACGTGACGAAAGTATCATTCACGACAAGGCACATGAAAATAGCATCATCTATGGATAGGTATATGCCAAAATGACAAAAAGGTCAGACAGATGGCACAAGAATCATTTACAAATAGACACGTGTCATTAGAATCATCCAAGGCACGTACACATGAAAAAACATTACATTCACAGACAGGCACATGACAGAAATACCATGCACAGATCGACACATGACAAAAGTATACACGAAAATAGCATCATTTACAGACAGGCACATGATGAAAGAAATATTCACAGATACATGAGAAAAGTATCATTCACAGATAGACACATGACACACGTATCAGTCACAAATGCACGGTAAAACTATCATCTGCAGACAGTCACATGACAAACAAGTATCATTCACAGACAGGCACATGACAAAAGTTCATTCACAGACAGTCACACAACAAATGTTCATGCACAGATAGACACCTGACACAAGTATTATTTCCAGATGAACATGACAAAAGTGACATTTGCAGACAGATGCATGACAAAAGTATAATTTACAGAAAGGCACATGACAAAAGTATCATTCACAGAAAGACACATGACAAAAGCATCACTCACGGACACACGACAAAAGTATTATTTACAGATATACATATGTCAAAGTATCATTTACAGGTAGAAACGTAACACAAATACCATTCACAGATAAACACAGAACACAAATATCATTCACAGATAAACACATAAGACAAATATCATTCACAGATAAACACATAACACAAAATCATTCACAAATGGCCGTGTGACAAAAGTGTCATTCACCAATAGGCATGTGTCAAAAAGGTCACTTATGAAAAGACATGTGATAAAAATATTATAAGTAGGCACTTGACAAAAGTGTCACTTACAAAGAGACACATAACAAAGTCACAATACATGGACAGTCAGCCTAACACACAGACACACACACTTCCAGTTCTGTTTCAAATGGAAAAAAATGATAAGACCCCCATGGGAAATATCTATGAATGAAATAATCATTCTGACAGACGTTGCTGGAGTTTTGAAACAGAATATTGACGGCTTCAACCTCAACCCATTACAGCCCTGGAATCGTTTTTCTCCCTCGGTATGTCCTCATCCCCATCAACGATATTACATGCGTTAGAAAAAAAAGAAAAAGAAAAACGACTCCCGAGGTAACAACTTTCTACAGGACGAGAAAGAAATGCTGTATGAGTAGGATTTGGCAAACTGGATGCTAACTGCAGGCAAGAAATGATGTTGTCAGCTTTGTATGTCAACGGCTTTATGATAAACCCATATTGGTATAAAACACGAGTACAGTCAATTTTTTTTGAAGGTGTTAGTCTCTGAAATGATGTTGTGATCTTCGTATATCAGTGGCTTTGTGAGACACCGAATTGGTATAAAACACAAGTACAGTCAGTTTTTTTAAAGGTGTTAGTTTCTGAAATGATGTTGTCAGCTTTGAATGTCGTCGGCTTTGTGATAAACCCACATTGGTACAAAACACAAGCACAGTCAACTTTTCATTGAAGGTGATATTTTCTGAAATGATATTGTCAGCTTTGTGATAAACCCATCTTGACATAAAACACAAGTACAGTCAGTTTTTTTTTTTTAAAGGTGTTAGTTTCTGAAACGATGTTGTCAGCTTCGTGTATCAGCGGCTTTGTGATAAACCCATGTTAATATAAAACACAACTACAGTCATTTTTCTTGTTGTTGAAGGTGTTAGTTTATGAAATGGTATTGTCGGCTTAGTATGTCAACGGCTTTGTGAGGAATCCACATTCATATAGAACACAAGTACAGTCAAGTTTTTGTTGAAGGTGTTAGTTTATGAAATAACATTGTCAGCTTTGTATATCAATGGCTTTTTGATAAACCCACATTGGTATACAACACAAGAACAGTCATGTCTTTTTGTTGTTGAAGGTGTTAGTTTATGAAACATTGTCAGCTTTGTATATCAATGGCTTTTTGATAAACCCACATTGGTATACAACACAAGAACAGTCATGTCTTTTTGTTGTTGAAGGTGTTAGTTTATGAAACATTGTCAGCTTTGTATATCAATGGCTTTTTGATAAACCCACATTGGTATACAACACAAGAACAGTCATGTCTTTTTGTTGTTGAAGGTGTTAGTTTATGAAATAACATTGTCAGCTTTGTATATCAATGGCTTTTTGATAAACCCACATTGGTATACAACACAAGAACAATCATGTCTTTTTGTTGTTGAAGGTGTTAGTTTTTGAAATAATGTTGTCAGCTTTATATATCAATGCAATGGCTTTGTGATAAACCCACATTGGTACAAAACACAAGCACAGTCAGTTTTTTTTGAAGGTGTTAGTTTCTGAAGATACTGTCTCCACGTTCAGTATAGATTCCATATACTCTGACACCATAAATGCCATGTGATGGAGAAGGTTCAGACTGATCTTGGCATTAGCTATAAGCCTGCAATGATTAAGCCCTTGAAACCTGATGTTCTGTCTTAGGACTTTTAGAGGGTGGTGGAGCAAATCAGTTGTTATCTTTGGATTATTAGTGTTGAAGGGTAGTCAGTCACATTTGGCTTCTTATGTACGTCTGTAATGCTTGCTTGTTTGTGTTTGTTCATTCCGTGTTTTCATTGTTGTTACTGTTTTTGTTAGTTTTTTTCTCTTCTTCTTCTCCTTTTTCTTTGTCCTTTCTTTTTTGAATTTTTATGTTTTTGTTTTTTAAATTACCTTTTGTGAATTCTGTTTCTTCCTTTATTTATTTGTTTATATGTATCATTTGTTTAGTGTGTGTGTTTGTGTTTGTGTGTGTGTGAATATGTGTATGTACATGTGTGTGCGTGTGTGTACGTGTGTCTGCGCATGAGTATGTGTGTGTGTGTGTGTGTTTGTGTGTGTGTGTGCGTGCACACGTGTGTATGTGCATGTGCCCACGCGTGCGTATATGTGTTTGTACGTGTGTATGTGAATGCCATAATCAAAACGGGAAAAGTCAGCTTGTTTTATTCTGTGAGGTGCTTTGTCCTATTCGTTGCCAGAAGCAAGAAGCTTGATTACCTTTCCACAGAACGGCCGTCCTTTCCTCTAGAATCTGTATAATTCCTGGGTTTCATTTCACAATGATGTATTACGACAGGACCTTGAAATTAGACATGTTATTTTGCCTGAAAACACTTGAATAAAAACTAATAGTGTTTTTTTTTACCTTTTTCCTTTTTCATTGATATCATAGACAATATTTACGTTATACGTTTACAAAGTTTATGTGTATATTACTTATCTGTACTCTGATGTGTTCACATTTCTGTAAATTCACAAACCCCTTTTCTTAGGAAAAAAAGTAAAAAAAGTCAGACAGTACAGACAGACAGACAGACAGACAGGCAGACAGACAGACAGACAGGCAGACAGACAGTCAGACACACGCACACATACACACACACACACAAACAGACATACGAACACAGACACACAAACTGACAGACAGACAGACAGACAGACTGGCAGGCAGGCAGGCAGGCAGGCAGGCAGGCAGAGAGATAGATGCACAGACAAACAAGGAGACAGACAGACGGACAGAGACACAGACACAGACACACAGACACACAGACACACAGACACACAGACACACAGACAGACACACAGACACAGACACACACTTGAATAATACGAACTTTTCTTTGTGGATAGCCTCAAGGTCAATAGGAGACTATGCAGTTTTCAGATATGTCTCCCCCCCACACTCCCCACATCTCCTCCACCATTCTTTCGTCTCTGCATGCACCATCTCAACCAGTTCACATCAGGGGAAATGAACACATCATTTTGAGCATGGTGTCTTTTTCATTCAGATACAGCGACATTTGTGATCTCGTTCCTGCAGTTAATCAAAACTTTAGCCCTAAATTTGTATTTTTACTGCAGTCTTTTTTGCACCCCCCTTCTTCTCTTCCTCAAGTTGCAAATTTTGACTCTTCAACGCACATATACAACCCACCGAAACTGTAGTTACCAGGACATAAAGGCCACGGAATCTGGAACTTTTTTTCTACAATGCCATGATGATGGGAATGATAGTGATGATGCTGTGTAGAGTTCCATTTCGAATTGTGACGATGTGACAGAACTATTCTTTACGCTTACTGCTATGACATGTGTTGGCGTCAGCCAGACTGCAAGGGATAACAACAGCTTACAGTGGTGGTCAAGAACATCTAAGCAACAGTCTTCAAGTCGCATCTTTAAAGTGGATGAAACTCGACCGTGTGGTCCTAAAGTTTTCCCAACAAAACTCTTTGTGGAACTTGTCGTGTTCCTACAGCAAAGCGCCAAAGAACAAGGTACAAGTAAAATCTAGATGAGACAGACCCCGCTGTCTGTCTGATGCTGTGTCTTGTTTGTTTGCCTGCGACTTAAAGCTCTGTTTTAGAGAATGGATCACACTGTTTTTTGGTTTTGTTTTGTTTTTATTGCACCCTTCAGTCAATTTTTATATGAATGGTTGTTCCGTGTATGATGATGAAGAATATGATGATGAAAAAGAAGAAGAAGAAGAAGAAGAAGAAGAAGAAGAAGAAGAAGAAGAAGAAAAAGAGGGTGATGATAATGACGATGACCATCACGACAACAACGACGACGACTTCGACGACGACAACCATGATGACGATGATGATGACGACGACAACAGAGAATAAGGAAACAAAAATGGTGACAGCAGTGATAATGACAACGACGACAACGAGACAATGACGACGACAGCGATGACGTTGTCGACGAAGATGATGACAAGGAGTGATTATACTTGTATGAATGTGTTTCGTTCAGAACAAAGGGGGAAAAGCTGGTATGGCTTTACCATGCTTTTTTATCGAATGGCTCCATCAGCTAAAACAGATAAAGACAACGGCCAGTTCTCCATGTAGCAAGAATTGTTGCAGAGCGCCAAAGACGAGGCAACATGGCGAGCGTGATGGGTTTTCCGTGTCCCACAATCACACAGTCGATCTCCCTGTCTCCCTTCTCTGTCTTGTTCCCTATTGCAAAGGCAAGCAATGTGTAGACGGCCGCCTGTTACAACCTTGTACCTATTGTAGCACATCGTGTAACAAAGCATTGTATTCATTAAAAAAAATGTTTTTTTGGTCACAACATATTTCTGATATGAAAGTCTCCATTCTCTCTTCCTGAGGACTGCGTGTCGCCAATGAGCAGCGACACCCTTATTTTTTTGTTTGCGTGTCTTTGTTCTTTTTTCTTCTGCTTAATCTGTGGTAGTAGATTTTGCGACAGTATTTTGCTAGATGGAATTCCATAGCATCAAGATTATCATCCTCATCGACATCATCCTCATCGCAGCTCTTCCGTTGTCATAGGATCTTTAACGTGCTGTGAGTGGGTGCTGCACATTGTACCTTGGTTTATGGTCTCACCCCAAAGACTGGCTGGCTTTTGTAACAGAGCCGTTACGGTCCTGTCAGCTTTACATGACGTCTGGGCAGAACATGCTGTTGAAGTGATGCCTAACAGTATGATCTAGGTAGGACCTCGGAACCAGGTCAACTCACGGGTTTATGTGCAGGCTTAAGGCTTTGTGCCATGATCACCATACACATGGCACCTGTGCTGATAGTGCACATGGACTTCGTTCCGAGCGCGGGGACGTCGTCTTCAGAAACTGAAACTGTAATGGAGTCATGGACTCCAGATCTGCTATCTTGACTTTAATCTCAGCCTGGAACACAAAATGGCCTGCCCGATGTCCATCAGGACGCTCCAATCATTCTGGTGGTGCTAGCATAGTATTTTTAGTGGTCCCCCTCACCCCTCTACTTCAAAGCCTTACCAGTGAATACTGTTTTGAAAGGACAGAAGGAATTTGCCAGATAACCGACTGCAGATTGGGCGAAGCGTGTATGGAATTGTCCGAGTGCAATGAATTGTCTTGAATAACGTCCAGACTTCGAAAGACTAGCATATAGACCATTGCTTAAGTTTTTTCTTCCCATTTTCTACGTCATCTTAATGGCCACAGAAGCTGGCACAGTTTTTTTTTCATAATGCGATGGTGATGATGTCGATGAGGATGATAATCATGATGCTATAGAGTTCCATCTAGAATTGATACTACGTGACAGGACTGTACTCTACGCTTACTATCATAATATATCCTGGCGTAAACCAAGCCCGAGAAATACAGACACCTGCGGTGCTGGTCAGAAGATTTGAGCAACACCCTCAATGACATATTCGTGAAGTGGATGAAATTCGACTGTGTGGTCCCAGTCTTCCCAATGAGCCCATTAGTACGCCCAACTCTGGATAGGAGCCGGTTAGAGCCGAAAAATCCCACAATGATTTTTGAAGGTATTGATGGGGATTCGAATCCACAATCTTCCAGTCGGTATACTGTTGCACAAACCACTAAACCACGGCAATTGGTAGATTTAGTGGAGGGTGAATCCCTATGCAGTCTGTGATTCGAAGCTGGGTTTCTGGCATCCTAAGAGAATTTTTACTTACAAGGCCCAATTCATTTAGAATCCTGTAGCCAGCTCAGACTGAGTTAGTATGGTCTCACTGTGTGGGATCAACTGCTGTAAATACACACTGCACAT
>JAPXFY010000016.1:29773232-29780732 GCA_030674185.1 Monoplex corrugatus | reverse complement strand
TATGGTACTGATCCATCAATTCTGTCTCAATGCATCTGTCGCCCTAAGGAATTCCTGTGATAATACTATCAAACAAAACACCATAGAATTAATCAATGCCATTGTGCATTACTCAGACAATGAATCTATTGGTGGCAGTGCTGGATAAGAAAATCTGTCATTTTCATTAAAGGGAAGAGGATAAAATAACAACAGTAACATCATCAGGATATACATAGCAATAACAATAGACAGAAAACCATAAAGAAAACATCAGATCAATCTATAGGATAACAACAATAACACCATCAGGATATACATAACAATAACAATAGACAGAAAACCATAAAGAAAACATCAGATCAATCTATAGGATAACAACAATAACACCATCAGGATATACATAACAATAACAATAGACAGAAAACCATAAAGAAAGCATCAGATCAATCTATAGGATAACAACAATAACACCATCAGGATATACATAACAATAACAATAGACAGAAAACCATAAAGAAAGCATCAGATCAATCTATAGGATAACAACAGTAACATCATCAGGATATACATAACAATAACAATAGACAGAAAACCATAAAGAAAGCATCAGATCAATCTATAGGATAACAACAATAACACCATCAGGATATACATAACAATAACAATAGACAGAAAACCATAAAGAAAACATCAGATCAATCTATAGGATAACAACAATAACACCATCAGGATATACATAACAATAACAATAGACAGAAAACCATAAAGAAAGCATCAGATCAATCTATAGGATAACAACAATAACACCATCAGGATATACATAACAATAACAATAGACAGAAAACCATAAAGAAAACATCAGATCAGTCTCAGAAAGAAAAGAAGCCAAAGAAATACGCTTTTAAACTGAATGAGACTGAAAAAATATGTGACTCAATCTGTGTGAGAACAGGTTAACTTGTTGGTGATGCTGTGCAGCTCAGGCTACAGAGCTCAGTCCCTTGACTGTGATGCTCCACAGCTGAAGCTGCGGAGGATGTTATGATTTATTTTACTGAGACAATTTACATACTATAGTAAGCGAGATTATGCTGAAAGCACAGTTTAACCCCCTTTCTAAGTACATTTCTTTCCCTTTGACCATAGCAGACTGTTGGAAATCTATTTGTGGCTTGTTTTGGCGGTACCCCAAACAAAGGAATTTCAAAGTCAAAAGACTCTACGCCTGTATATAATCATTTTTGGGACAAAATATTCATAAAAGCAGAACTCACAGTGACTTCCAGGGAAGGATGTACGTCCTGTAACACGTTCATTGCAGTTTTGTGACATGGATATTCAACGGATTACAAGCAGCAGTTTGTAAAGTCATGTGTGTGTACATCCGGAACTTTTTTAATATTTTTTTTTTAGCTATTTGCATGCCCTTTTCAACGGTAAACCAGAAAAAAATGAAAGCATGCATAAACAAGAGGTCTGCACAGTTGCAAAGTAGACATAATGACCTTTTTAAATATATATAACATGATAGGTTTATTATCGTTGCTTATTCTCCATAATTTTTTAAAAAGTACCAAAACCTGTGCGTCTTGACAGTTTCAGCAGCCATTTTAGGGCGCGTTTCCAAAGAGTTCAGTGAGATGCAGTAAAAAAAAGGACGTCCCTAAAAAACTACAAGCAAACGATGTAGTAATAAGGGGACATTTTTTAAAATGACGTAATTTACATTTCATACGCAATAGAACATCATTTTGAGCTTATTTTGTAATTTTGAGCCAATTTCATTTTTGTGTACTATTTTTGGGGACGTCCTCAGATTACACACACGTCCCCTTTCTACTACCATACACGTTGAATTGTCCCCTAACAACTACACAGGCACGTTCACACACACACACACAACACACACACACACACACACACACACACACACCACACACCACACACACACAGACACACACACACACACCACACACACACACACACACAGACACACACACACACACACACACACACACACGCACGCACGCATACACGCACGCACACACACACACCTCTCTGTGTCTCTGTCTGTCTGTCTCTCTCTCTTACACACACGCACACATTCACACACAAACACACACACACACACACACGCGCACACACACACACAAACACACACACACACTCTATATATATATATATCTCTCTCTTTCTCTCTCACACACACACACACACACACACACAGACACACACAGACACACACAGACACACACACAGACACACACAGACACACACACAGACACACACACACAGACACACATACACACACACACACACACACGCACACACACGCACACAGGCTTACAAAGAGAACTAAATCCCACAGTTGGTCTCCCCTAACATCTCATCCCCCCCCCCCCAGCTTTCTCCCATTGCATTAAGCATACGACATTCAGCTGGCTCACTGGGGAAAGGATACGTCTGATGTATCAGCAACACTGAACAGACCTCCAGATCAAGCACACTCTCCTTTATCCATGCCACCCAGGCTTGTCTTTTTCTTTTGCTGTTTGGTTCTGTGTTCAACTTTACAAGACTCAGACTAGAACGCGTGTTTAATAGAACCAGACAAGACAGGCGTGGTTTTCCGGGGAGCTGGCCTTTGTCAAGCGTAAGCGTAAGACCACATAAGAGTAAATATCAAACGTCAAACATGAAACAACACACACAGACACACACAGACACAGAAACACACACACACAGAGATACAGAAACACACACACACACACACACACACACACACACATACACACACACATTTACACACACAGACATACATACACAAAAACACACAGACACATACATACACTCACACGTACACAAACACAGACGGATGGACAAACAGACAGACAATCAGACAGACAGACACACACACACAGACACACAGACACAGGCACTCATAGACACAGACACAGACACAGATACAGACACATAGACACAGACACAGACACAGACACACACACATACACACACACACACACACATACACACACACACACACACACACACACACACACACACACACACACACACACACACACACACACACACTTTACTGCTGCTTCGTCCAGGAGAAAAAGATTCTTTTTCTCCTACTGGACAAAACAGCAGGAAAGTTTTGGCCTGTTTATTCTGATTTTTGTATTTCTTGTTTGATGTTTGTTCTTTTGTGGTCTTACGTTTATGCTTGACAAAGGTCAGTAGGCCAAAAATTTGCGCCTGTCTTGTCTGGTTATATCAAATATGAGTTCTGAATCTATTTTCGACGTTTTTCTGGTTCCTGTTTGCTTGAACGCGGGCGGTCGCGTTTGTTTCGGATTTCTTACAAAAGTCAACCAAACCCTACTTTTTGTTGGCAACAGTAACTTTACAAGCGTGTTAATAATACATGTAATAGTACCACCTTAACAACACTTGTTAAAAAAGTCTATGTATATTGGACAGGGTGGAAATTGGGAAGTCAGACAAAATATTATTAAACTTGATCGGATCGCATGAAAAATTATAAATGCAAATTCAAAGGTGATTTCTATAAATGCGAATACGGAGGTGGTTTCCATGATTCACATTTCAAGAAATACGCAAGAATGTGTGCATGGCATGAATATATTTGCTTGATATACATTTGATGGTAGTACTGAACATGGACGAAAAAATAACAACAATAAATTAGCTAAGCTACCAGTCAAAGCGTTGAAGAGGTTATCGCATCGGTCTGCTGAATGGGAGATTGTGGGTTCAAATCGCAATTAGTCAAGAATATCATAAGGATTTTTTCAGTTCCAAATGGCTTCTACCCTAGTGTACAGTGGGTTCATTGGGAGGACTGCGGCCACACAGTCGGCTCTCATTCGCTTTACGGATGCGTCATTGACAGTGCTGCTTAATTACATTTCCTTACCAATACCGCAGGTGTCTAATTCTCAAACCTGGTTGACTGGCCGGATACATTATGAAAAATTAAGCGTACAGTACATCCCTGTCAGACAGTGCCAATCCGAATTGGAACTTCATAGCATCATCACTATCATCTACTACATTCACACATAGCCACAGCAGTTTGAAAATATTGTCGCAGATTATGTGGCCTTTCATGCACTGCTGTCATGGTGACCTCAGTGTCGATGGGTTTGTTCAGCTGTTTGAGAGCACACCGAAAAGGTACAGACTGTACAACAATATAGTAGACTGTGGTCAACTCGCCTGACAGCTTGAGTTCTCCATGCTTCTCTGCAAAGTCTGATTATGAGTGTACAGCGCAGTGAGTCCAAATAGTGTGCAGAACAGAGCTATGCAGAAACGATTTACGCAAATAATAATGATTGGCAGGGGAGTAACGACGCAGGAACAGTGCATAAAATGAGGCAGAAAAATAATAGCCCCAACTCGCTGTATAACATTTCTCGGTCATCTTGCCATTGAGGGATCAGTAATAGTAGTCGTAGTAGTAACAGGAGTAGTAGTAGCAGCAGGAGTAGCAGCAGCAGCAGCAGCAGTAGTAGTAGTAGTAATAGTAGTAGAAAGCAGCAGTCTAGTGAGTAGCTAAGGTATTATATAGTAGGCAGTAGTAGTAGTAGTGTGGTGGTAGTGTAGTAAATAGTAGTAGTTAGTGTAGTAGAGTATACACTAGTAGTAGTAGTGGTGTGTGGTGATGGTGTAGGTGTAGTATGTGAGGTTAGTATAGTACTACTACTAGTAGTAGTAGTAGTAACAGTAGTAGTAGTAATAGTAGTAGCAGCAGCAGCAGTAGCAGTATTACTAGTGGTAGTAGTAGTAGTGGTGGTGGTAGTAGTAGTAGTTGTAGTAGTAACAGCAGTAGTAGTAGTGGTTGTGGTGATGGTGTGGTAGTAGTAGTACTATTACTAGTAGTAGTAGTAGTAACAGCAGTAGTAGTAGTGGTTGTGGTGATGGTGTGGTAGTAGTAGTAACAGCAGTAGTAGTATGGTTGTGTGATGGTGTGGTAGTAGTAGTAACAGCAGTAGTAGTGGTTGTGGTGATGGTGTGGTAGTAGTAGTAACAGCAGTAGTAGTAGGTTGTGTGATGGTGTGGTAGTGTAGTAAGCAGAGTTGATGGTTGTGGTGATGGTGGTAGTAGTAGTAACAGTAGTAGTAGTAGTAGTAGTAGTAATGGACGTGATGGTAATAGTAGTAATAGCGGCTTGTAGTAACAGTAGTGAAAGTAGCAGATTTACAAAAGACTGAGCAGTATGAGACCTTGTAATTTCCATATTATTGTAATTTGTTCTTGACATAAAGAAAACGGAGAAACGATCCAGCCTGACGCACGCACGTGCGCGCGTGTATGTGTGTGTGTATGTGTGTGTGTATGTGTGTGTATGTGTGTGTATGTGTGTGTGTATGTGTGTGTATGTATGTGTATGAGTATATATATATATGTATGTTTGTCACATAAATGTGTCTGTATGTGTCTTGCGTATGCGTGCGTGCGTGCCTACGTGTGTACGCGTGTGTGTATATGTGTGTGTGTACACGTGTTTTGGGGGATGTGGGTGTAAGTGTCTGTGTCCGTGTGTGTGATTTAGATTAAAGGAGTGAGAGAGAGAGAGAGAGAGAGAGAGGAGAGAGAGAGAGAGAGAGAGAAGGAGTGAGAGAGAGAGAGAAAAGGAGAGAGAGAGAGAGAGAGAGAGAGAGAACACAGAGAGAGAGAGAGAGACAGAGATAGAGAGAGAGAGAGTCAGACAGACAGACAGACGGGCAGACAGACATACAGAGACAGAAACAAAGAGACAGACAAACAGGCATAGAAACAGACGGACAGAGACAGAGAGACAGAGAGACACAGAAAGACAGAAAGCTAGAGTGAGAGCGACAAAAGCGTACTTGTAAGACCACCAGCTCATACACAACTGGCAGTCGCGGACTGATGAGAGTAACATAAATGAGAAGTCCGCACGTGACCCATATAATAAATGAAAATTCAGACAATGTTGTCCAGATATACTGCACTGTTAATATGAACTATTTCAAACATATTTACATGATGTCAAAATCGTTTTAGGTATGTTTATAACAGAGAGAGAGAGAGAGAGAGAGAGAGAGAGAGAGAGAGAGAGAGAGAGAGGGAGAGAGAGAGGGGAGAGAGAGAGAGAGAGAGAGGAAAGACATAGAAGGTCAGGTTTCCTTTTTACACTTTACATCTTCAACGCTTTATTCCATTTCAGCTGTGTTCTATTTGGCACCGACAGCGATGGCGCCAGCACTAAGGATGTTAGTGATAAAGGCCGAGTGGAATGTGTGGTTTGCTAAGATAAAGCACTCGTGTAGAACGCGAAAAATCCAGGTTCGGTTCCTGGACGGACGAAGATTTTCTCAACCTTGAGCAGTGAACTGTGTAGAAGTCTTTCAGGTAAGACTATGCATGTACTCAACGCAAGTTAAAGATCCCACGACAAAAATAGGTGGCGCAGAACTATGATGACGTACTTTTCCCGGGTTTTCCCGGGAAAAGCAGCCTGCATTTCACACGAAAAAATATGCCCTAACAAACAAACAAACAAACAAACAAACAAACAAACAAACAAACAAAACAAAACAAACAAACAACAAAAACAAACAACAACAAACAAACACCCCCCCCTCAAAAAAAACAACAACAAGAACAAAAGAACAATTAGAAACCCAGCCCTTTCCAACGGGGAATGCATATCAGAGAACCATAAAGTTTGTACTAGTAGGCCTACTTTCAAGTCACGAACTCTGCAGACAGAATAAAAAGAAAGAAGCAAACAAGCAAACAAACAAACACGCAAGTAAAGAAAAAAAGAAAAACGAACAGACACAGAAAGAAATACTCAAACAAACACACAAACAAACACAAAAACCAACCAACCAACCAACCAACCAACCAACCAACCAACCACGCAAACGAACAAAAGAAAGAAAGAAAGAAAGAAAGAAAGAAAGAGAGAAAGACAGAAAGAAAGACAGACAGACGCAGAAAGAAAGAAAAAAAAGAAAGGAAGAAAGAAAGACACAAAGAAAGAAAAAAAGAAAGACATAAAGAAAGAAAGAAACATAAACGGACACAATTTTCGGAAAATTAGAAGCATCGTGCGTGAAAAGCGGGCGGATTCTTAACACGTTTGACTGCGAAGTCTACTTTCTCCTTGCCTTACGCCTCATTAGAAGAGTTGTCTACTGTTTTTGGTTTTTATTTTTGTTCATTTTATTTCATTTATTTCCCTGTAAAGTGTTCCGCGTTTATTCTCTGTTATCGTTTGTTTACGCTTCACAAAGGCCAGTTGGCCAAAGGTTTGCGCCTGTCTTGTTTTGTTATATAAAATAAGCGTTCTGATTCTAGTTTTCGTGTTTTTCTAGTCTGTGCTTGCAAGTGTGGCTTCATTGCATTCAGAATAAACACCCAGCCGACCCCGACCCCTACAAGGAATCTTTTTAAGATGGAAATGAACAATATTAATCTGGCTTGATGGCTGTGGGTTTTTCTCTGTCTTTTGTT
>JAPXFY010000016.1:29760732-29768232 GCA_030674185.1 Monoplex corrugatus | reverse complement strand
TGTTGTTGTTTTCTTTGTCTTCTTATATTGTTGTTTGTTTGTTTGTTTCCTTGTCTGTCTTTTTACTTTGTTTTGGTTTCTGTCCTTCTTTTTTCCTTTGTTCTTGTCTTTTATATGTTTGTTTTGTTTGTTTCTTTGTCTGTCTTTTTATCTGTTTTGTTGTTTGTTTTCCTTTGTCTGTCTTTTTGTTGTTGTTGTTTGTTGTTCTTTGTCTGTCTTTTTGTTGTATTGTTGTTTTTGTTTCCTTTGTCTGTCTTTTTGTGTTATTGTTGTTCTTGTCTTCTTTCTTTTGTGCCTTTGTCTCTTTTTGTTGTTTGTTGTTTGTTTTCTTTGTCTGTCTTTTTGTTGTTATTGTTTGTTTCCTTTGTCTGTCTTTTTACTGTTGTTGTTTGTTTTCTTTGTCTGTCTTTTTTGTTGTTGTTGTTTGTTTCCTTTGTCTGTCTTTTTGTTGTTGTTGTTTGTTTCTTTGTCTGTCTTTTTGTTGTTTGTTGTTTGTTTTCCTTTGTCTGTCTTTTTGTTGTTTTGTTTGTTTTCCTTTGTCTGTCTTTTTTTGTTGTTGTTTTGTTTCCTTTGTCTGTCTTTTTGTTGTTATTGTTTGTTTCCTTTGTCTGTCTTTTACTGTTGTTGTTTGTTTTCCTTTGTCTGTCTTTTTTTTGTTGTTGTTGTTTGTTTCCTTTGTCTGTCTTTTTGTTGTTGTTGTTTGTTTTCCTTTGTCTGTCTTTTTACTGTTGTTTTGTTTGTTTTCCTTTGTCTGTCTTTTTATGTTGTTGTTGTTTGTTTCCTTTGTCTGTCTTTATTGTTGTTGTTGTTTGTTTCTTTGTCTGTCTTTTTACTGTTGTTGTTGTTTGTTTCCTTTGTCTGTCTTTTTGTTGTTGTTGTTTGTTTTCTTTGTCTGTCTTTTTGTTGTTATTGTTTTGTTTCCTTTGTCTGTCTTTTTGTTGTTTTGTTTTGTTTCCTTTGTCTGTCTTTTTACTGTTGTTGTTGTTTGTTTCCTTTGTCTGTCTTTTGTTGTTGTTTGTTTGTTTCCTTTGTCTGTCTTTTTGTTGTTATTGTTTGTTTCCTTTGTCTGTCTTTTACTGTTGTTGTTGTTTGTTTCCTTTGTCTGTCTTTTTATGTTGTTGTTGTTTGTTTCCTTTGTCTGTCTTTTTGTTGTTGTTGTTTGTTTCCTTTGTCTGTCTTTTTTGTTGTTTTTGTTTGTTTCCTTTGTCTGTCTTTTTGTTGTTTGTTGTTTGTTTCCTTTGTCTGTCTTTTTGTTGTTTGTTTTGTTTCCTTTGTCTGTCTTTTTGTTGTTATTGTTTTGTTTCCTTTGTCTGTCTTTTTATGTTGTTGTTGTTGTTTCCTTTGTCTGTCTTTTGTTGTTTGTTGTTTGTGTTTCCTTTGTCTGTCTTTTTGTTGTTTGTTGTTTGTTTCCTTTGTCTGTCTTTTTTGTTGTTTGTTGTTTGTTTTCCTTTGTCTGTCCTTTTTGTTTTTGTTGTTTGTTTCCTTTGTCTGTCTTTTTGGTTGTTGTTGTTTGTTTCCTTTGTCTGTCTTTTTGTTGTTGTTGTTTGTTTCCTTTGTCTGTCTTTTGTTGTTGTTGTTTGTTTCCTTTGTCTGTCTTTTTGTTGTTTTGTTTGTTTCCTTTGTCTGTCTTTTTACTGTTGTTGTTTGTTTCCTTTGTCTGTCTTTTTTGTTGTTGTTGTTTGTTTCCTTTGTCTGTCTTTTTGTTGTTGTTGTTTGTTTCCTTTGTCTGTCTTTTTCTGTTGTTGTTGTTTGTTTCCTTTGTCTGTCTTTTTACTGTTGTTGTTGTTTGTTTCCTTTGTCTGTCTTTTTTGTTGTTGTTGTTTGTTTCCTTTGTCTGTCTTTTTGTTGTTGTTGTTTGTTTCCTTTGTCTGTCTTTTTTGTTGTTGTTGTTTGTTTCCTTTGTCTGTCTTTTTGTTGTTGTTGTTTGTTTCCTTTGTCTGTCTTTTTACTGTGTTGTTGTTTTGTTTTCTTTGTCTGTCTTTTTACTGTTGTTGTTGTTTTTTTTCCTTTGTCTGTCTTTTTGTTGTTGTTGTTTGTTTTCCTTTGTCTGTCTTTTTGTTTGTTGTTGTTTGTTTCCTTTGTCTGTCTTTTTATGTTGTTGTTGTTTGTTTCCTTTGTCTGTCTTTTTGTTGTTGTTGTTTGTTTCCTTTGTCTGTCTTTTTGTTGTTGTTGTTTGTTTCCTTTGTCTGTTTTTTGTTTGTTGTTTGTTTGTTTTCCTTTGTCTGTCTTTTTACTGTTGTTGTTGTTTGTTTTCCTTTGTCTGTCTTTTTGTTGTTGTTGTTTGTTTCTTTGTCTGTCTTTTTTTGTTGTTGTTTGTTTCCTTTGTCTGTCTTTTTACTGTTGTTGTTGTTTGTTTCCTTTGTCTGTCTTTTTGTTGTTGTTGTTGTTTGTTCCTTTGTCTGTCTTTTACTGTTGTTGTTGTTGTTTGTTCCTTTGTCTGTCTTTTTACTGTTGTTGTTGTTTGTTTCCTTTGTCTGTCTTTTTACTGTTGTTGTTGTTTGTTTCCTTTGTCTGTCTTTTTACTGTTGTTGTTGTTTGTTTTCCTTTGTCTGTCTTTTTTACTGTTGTTGTTGTTTGTTTCCTTTGTCTGTCTTTTTACTGTTGTTTGTTGTTTGTTTCCTTTGTCTGTCTTTTTACTGTTGTTGTTGTTTGTTTCCTTTGTCTGTCTTTTTACTGTTGTTGTTGTTTGTTTCCTTTGTCTGTCTTTTTACTGTTGTTGTTGTTTGTTTCCTTTGTCTGTCTTTTTATCTGTTGTTGTTGTTTGTTTCCTTTGTCTGTCTTTATATTGTTGTTGTTGTTTGTTTCCTTTGTCTGTCTTTTTACTGTTGTTGTTGTTTGTTTCCTTTGTCTGTCTTTTATGTTGTTGTTGTTTGTTTCCTTTGTCTGTCTTTTTTTGTTGTTGTTGTTTGTTTCCTTTGTCTGTCTTTTTACTGTTGTTGTTGTTTGTTTCCTTTGTCTGTCTTTACTGTTTTTGTTTGTTCTGTTGTCTTTTGTTGTTGTTGTTTGTTCCTTTGTCTGTCTTTTACTGTTGTTGTTGTTTGTTTCCTTTGTCTGTCTTTATATGTTGTTGTTGTTGTTTGTTTCCTTTGTCTGTCTTTTTACTGTTGTTGTTGTTTGTTTCCTTTGTCTGTCTTTTTACTGTTGTTGTTGTTTGTTTCCTTTGTCTGTCTTTTTATGTTGTTGTTGTTTGTTTCCTTTGTCTGTCTTTTTACTGTTGTTGTTGTTTGTTTCCTTTGTCTGTCTTTTTACTGTTGTTGTTGTGTTTGTTTCCTTTGTCTGTCTTTTTACTGTTGTTGTTGTTTGTTTCCTTTGTCTGTCTTTTTATTGTTGTTGTTGTTTGTTTCCTTTGTCTGTCTTTTTACTGTTGTTGTTGTTTGTTTCCTTTGTCTGTCTTTTTACTGTTGTGTTGTTTGTTTTGTTTCTTTTTGTGTTGTTTTTTCCTTGTTGTTTATGTTGTTTTGTTGTTCCTTTGTCTGCGTCTGTCTTTTACTGTTGTTGTTGTTTGTTTTTCCTGTTGGTTGTCTTTGTCGTTTTTACTGTTGTTGTGTTGTTTGTTTCCTTTGTCTGTCTTTTTACTGTTGTGTTGTTTGTTTCCTTGTTGTCTTACTTGTTGTTGTTTCCTTTGTTGTCTTTGTTGTTGTTGTTGTTTGTTTCCTTTGTCTGTCTTTTATGTTGTTGTTGTTTGTTTCCTTTGTCTGTCTTTTTACTGTTGTTGTTGTTTGTTTCCTTTGTCTGTTTTTTATTGTTGTTGTTGTTTGTTTCCTTTGTCTGTCTTTTTATGTTGTTGTTGTTTGTTTCCTTTGTCTGTCTTTTTACTGTTGTTGTTGTTTGTTTCCTTGTTCTGTCGTTTGTTCTGTTGTTTTTTGTTTGTTTCTTTGTTGTCTGTCTTTTTTACTGTTGTTGTTGTTTGTTTTCCTTTGTCTGTCTTTTTATGTTGTTGTTGTTTGTTTCCTTTGTCTGTCTTTTTACTGTTGTTGTTGTTTGTTTCCTTTGTCTGTCTTTTTACTGTTGTTGTTGTTTGTTTCCTTTGTCTGTCTTTTTACTGTTGTTGTTGTTTGTTTCCTTTGTCTGTCTTTTTACTGTTGTTGTTGTTTGTTTCCTTTGTCTGTCTTTTTACTGTTGTTGTTGTTTGTTTCCTTTGTCTGTCTTTTTACTGTTGTTGTTGTTTGTTTCCTTTGTCTGTCTTTTTACTGTTGTTGTTTGTTTGTTTCCTTTGTCTGTCTTTTTACTGTTGTTGTTGTTTGTTTCCTTTGTCTGTCTTTTTACTGTTGTTGTTGTTTGTTTCCTTTGTCTGTCTTTTTACTGTTGTTGTTGTTTGTTTCCTTTGTCTGTCTTTTATGTTGTTGTTGTTTGTCTTTCCTTTGTCTGTTGTTTTTGTTTTGTTTTTATTGTTGTTTTGTTTTCCTTTGTCTGTCTTTTTACTGTTGTTGTTGTTTGTTTCCTTTGTCTGTCTTTTTACTGTTGTTGTTGTTTGTTTCCTTTGTCTGTCTTTTTACTGTTGTTGTTGTTTGTTTCCTTTGTCTGTCTTTTTACTGTTGTTGTTGTTTGTTTCCTTTGTCTGTCTTTTTACTGTTGTTGTTGTTTGTTTCCTTTGTCTGTCTTTTTACTGTTGTTGTTGTTTGTTTCCTTTGTCTGTGTTTTTGTGTGTTGTTTTTGTTGTTTGTTCTCCTTTGTCTGTCTTTTTACTGTTGTTTGTTTGTCTCCTTTGTCTGTCTTTTTACTGTTGTTGTTGTTGTTTGTTTTCTTTGTCTGTCTTTATATTGTTGTTTGTTTGTTTGTCTCCTTTGTCTGTCTTTTTTAACTTTATTGTTATTTTGTTTGTTTTCCTTTGACTGTGTTTTTGTTGTCATTTTTGTTCGTTTACTTTCATTGTTTTTTTTTTTTTGTTATTATTGTTTGTTTTCTTTGACTGTCATTTTGTTGTCATTATTGTTTGTTTTCTTTGACTGTCATTTTTGTTGTCATTATTGTTTGTTTTCTTTGACTGTCATTTTTGTTGTCATTATTGTTTGTTTTCTTTGACTGTCATTTTTGTTGTCATTTATTTATTTTGACTGTTTTTTTTTTATTGTTATTGTTGTTTGTTTCCTTTGACTGTCGTTTTGTTGTTACTGATGTTTATTTTCCTTTGATTGTCTTTTTATTGTTGTTGTTCTTTGCTTTTGTTATCTTTTTATTGTTATTTATGTGTGTTTCCTTTCACACAACAACACACACACACACACACACACACACACACCACACACACACACACACACACACACACAACACACACACACACACACACACACACACACACACACACACACACACACACACAGGTGTCCGAAACAGTGGTGAAGTAGCTATTTACAGTGCGGTATTTTAATGTTTTGACCATCCTAAATGTCCCCCATTCGGCCAGTTCCCATATAATGTATCATGTCTTTTTGTATGAATTTGTTATGTATCGGCATTTTCTTTAAAACAGTATATTTCGTTATGTATGCATTTTTTTTTCTGAAACTCTTTAAAATTCATGTTAAACATGTAATACACGCGGAACAGAACAACAAGACACAACACAATCGCATTGTAATAAAACTCCGTGTCCGTGCTAGATATCCGTTTCTTAATAGTGATATATACACATTTCATGGAGCATAACTACAAATAGAAAAATAAATAGCAATGAAGAAAAAGCTAACTTAAAAAAAACAAAACAGAAACGTGTCCTGATACCCGGGTAAACTATTAGGAATTCATGCTCGCTATCATATTTATTTACGTACATTGATGGTAGTGTGTGTTAAAAACTGAGCAAATAGTGACAGTTTAAGTTGTTGTTAATGGTAAATATAGCAGCTGTTTTTTTTCAAGGCGTGTACATTCTATGTCAGTTTTGCGCTGTTTTCTTCTATCTGATAGTTTTGTGCAGACCTTGTCACGCAGACAACATTTCCTTTGAAACAGGACATGTAATTTAATCCTTTGACTCCCGTACCCTGTCCACCAGCATCCTGCGTTGTCAAGTTGTGCTTATCATCATCATCAGGTACCTTGGTCGTTGGCGATTATGGACTTCCATCTGTCTCTATCTCTTGTTGCCTCAAGCATCTTTCCACCCTCCTTGTCTTCAGCCACTCTGCAAAATTAATCCGTCTAGTATCTTCTCCCTGGGTCTACCCGGTGCTCTCCTTCCCTCCAACTTTCCCGTTGTGACCAGGTGTTCCAATTCCCCTTTCCTCATAAAATGGCCTATGAATGTTGCCTACCTTTACCTAATCTTCCTTATGAATGATCTACTTGTGTCTGCCTCCATCAAGACTGTCTCGTTTGTTTTCTTTGCTGTCCATGGAGCTCTCAACATCCTTCTTAGAAACCACATCTTGGCTGCCTCAATCTTGTTCTGGCTTTGTTGTTGACTGTCCACGCCTCGCAACCGTACAACAGTATTGGTTCTATATAAGCGTGCTAGCGAAGCAAAAACTAAACCCTTTGGTGAATAGGGTGAGGGAGTCAAAGGGTTAAGTTTTTGCAGTTGGTATGCGGGGTGCAGGAGGTAAACTAAAAGGTTGATAGGGCTGACCATGCACTCGGCATATCGTTTCAAGCACTGACACATTCAGCAGCCATTCACATCAAATCATCACCACTGGGAAATGTACATCGTGACAAAATTATAGAGAAGATTCACTATTTGGGATATTGAATCATACACATGCACTTGGAAACGTCGTTTGTGTGATGGGTTGCGGACGATAACTGAATTATTTGAGGCGGAAAGCGATATTGTTCCCTTGCTATTCTGTTTAATAAGCAAATGCCCTCCAAGATCTGTGAACAGAATAATGCTGCGTTTGTGTATTTTTGCTTGGCACGAATCGCTGTTTCATGTTACAGCAGCAATTGCAGTATGTATGACAAGCTCATATTTGTGTAACAGCCTGCTGGCAAACTCCTAAAAAACAAACAAACAAACAAACAAAAGAACAAACAAGCAAACAAACAAACAACCAAACAACCAAACACAGACCCAACCAACCAACCAACCAACCAATCATCCAACCAGCCAGCCAACCAACCAACCAACCAACCAACCAACCACCAACCAACCAACACCAACCAACCAACCAACCAACCAACAACAAACAACAAACAAACAAACAAACAAACAAACAAACAAACAAACAAACAAACAAACAAACAAACAAACAAACAAACAAACAAACAAACAAACAAACAAACAAACAAACAAACAAACAAACAAACAAACAAACAAACAAACAAACAAACAAACAAACAAACAAACAAACAAACAAACAAACAAACAAACAAACAACAACAAACAAAACAAACAAACAAACAAACAAACAAACAAACAAACAAACAAACAAACAAACAAACAAACAAACAAAACAAACAAACAAACAAACAAACAACAACAAACAAACAAACAAACAAACAAACAAACAAACAAACAAACAAAAACAACAACAACAAACAAACAAACGAACAAAC
>JAPXFY010000016.1:29730732-29758232 GCA_030674185.1 Monoplex corrugatus | reverse complement strand
CATACACACAAACTTTTTTTTCTCTAAAATTGTAAATGGGATGACAAAAATCATTTTAATTTGAATGTGAAAAACATCAAAGACACCAACACACCACCACCACCACCACCACCACCACCACACCCACCACCACCACCACACCACCACTACCACCACACCACCCACCACACAACACCCAACAACAACAACAACAACATCCTGATTTCTGCAAACCTCCAGATGCTGTGCCTGATCTTTTTATCACACATGTTCAAGTTGAAGTCTGAAACACTAGAAACATTTTGATAGCCCACATCTTTAGTTAACAAGCTGAAATTTACATTTCATAGTGATTAAATCAGCAGGAAATATCAGTCCAGGCGTTAATAGTCAATGCTTTTATTTTCCGCTCATGTTATCGTTAATTTTTGGAGTCTGTTTATCTTGCTCACTTACTTGCTGGTGTCGTAGAGTGAGTATGAAAGTATAAGAATTTTTTTTATCAATGTTGGTGGAAAGATTATTGGTAAAAGACAGAGGAGTATGAGTCAGTGGTATAAATTACGTGTGGTATGAAAGGCTGAGATGGTTGCCTGTGACTATAACTCATGTGCTTTCAAACCAGTACGAAGCCTTGCCATCAGGGAGACGTTTGCACTCCTTGAAATACAGAACAGTGAAATGTACATAAAAGCTTTCTTCCAAAATCGATAACTGTTTTGATCGATACGCAGTCTGAAGCATGCATCCGTAGTAGGTATGTAGAATGTGTACTGTACAGAGTGTATGTGTATATTTCCTTAAATGTACTTGAATACATCTATAAATGCATTCAAAATTATGTTTGGTTGCTTTACTCTTTAGCTGCTGATCAATTTATTTCAATGATTAAATATGATGATTAAGTATGTTAGGTGATAGTGGTGGTGTGGTGGTGTGTGTGTGTGTGTGTTGTGTGTGTGCGCGTGTGTGTGTGTGCGTGTGCATGCGCGCATGTGTGTGTGTGTGTGTGTGTTGTGTGTGTGTGTGTGTGTGTTAGGGATATGCACATCATATTTTTACGATTTCAGTATAAGAATTTTTACATAAGCGTTTGGGTTTAGTTTGCATGTTACGATATTTCGACGTTTATGTTTTACGTTTTTGCGTTGCATTCAAATAGATGACCACCATGTTATTTCTCTTTTGGAAATAATAAAAATTGATATGACATGCTTCACCACACATAGACACACAGAGACACACACAGACACACATAGACACACACACACACACACAAACACATATACACACGCACACACAGACACAGACACACACAGACATAGACTCAAACACACGCACACATACACACACGTACACTCGCACACACGCATTCATACACACACGCATGCACATACACGCACACACACACTCACACACGCACAGACGCACATACACACACTCATAGACACACACACATACACACAAAGACACGCACACACACACACACACACACACACACACACACACACACACACACACACCTACGTGTGCACACACATTCATACACACACACACATACAGCGCACGCACACACACACATACAGGCGCACGCACATACACACAACATACCCTCCTAGCCACGCTCAAATGCCCAGAGAGAGAGAAAGACTAGGAAAAATTCAAACATTGAAATCTGATGAACGAATATAATACTATTTAACTTTTTGTTGTACAAAAAGTGGGGTTGTGAGAAAGGCTTGACCACCTTGCGTAGTAAGTGTGCGTGCGTGTGTGTATGTGTATGCGTGCATGCGAGTGTGTATGTGCGTGTGTGTATGTGTGTGTGTGTGTGTGTGTTGTGTTGTGTGTGTGTGTGTGTGTGTGTGTGTGTGTGTGTGTGTGCATGTGTGAGTGGACATGTTTGTGTTTGTGTATGCATGCTTGAATTTGTGTTTATGTGTGTATGTGTGTTTGGATTGTATGTATATGTGTTCGTGGATATGTGTTTGTGTGTGTTTGTGTGTGTGTGTGTGTGGTGGAGAGAGAGAGAGAGAGAGAGAGAAAGAGAGAGACAGAGACAGAGAGAGAGAGACAGAGACAGAGACAGGAGAGAGAGAGAGAGAGAGAGAGAATGTGTGTGTGAGTGCGTGCGTGCGTGCGTGCGTGTGTGTGTGTGTGTTTGTGTGTTTCTTGTGTGTGTGTGATGTATTTGTGTTTGGATATGTGTGTATATGTGTTCGTGTGTGTGTATGTGTGTACGTGTGCGTGCGTGCGCGCGAGCGTGTGTGTATTGATAGTTGTCAATATCATGCTGCTTCCAACACTGTGTGACTGACCATGTACCATGTACACTGACTGTGGGACAGGTGTCATGGCGAAAGGTGTCCAACGACAAAGTGTTGACAGTGGGCTTCGTGTCCTTTTTTGGCGATCCACGATTCGAGGTGGAGCATCCTCCTGCCTCCTCCCTCTGGAACCTGGTCATCCGTGACCTCCGTCTGGATGATGCTGGAGTCTACGAGTGCCAGATCAGCTCCAAGATCAGGCATCTGAGGCACCACGTTACCCTTCTGGTCAAAAGTGAGTAGTGCTTGTATGGAAACAGAAAGTATGCCTTGTTGTTTTGTCTTTCACCCAGAAAATGAAACGTTTTAAATTCAGGATGTGGTAGATGGAATTGTACACTTGCCTTTTTCATAGCCATAGTACTTTGCTTACTGGACGAAGCAGCAGGGAAGTTTCAGTCTTTTTTCTCTTAATTTTTGTATCTGGTGTTTGTTTGTTTGTGATCTTACATTCACACTTGACAAAGGCCAGTTGGCCGAAAACTTTGCGCTTGTCTTGTCTGGTTGTATTAAATACGCATTCTGATTCTATTTTCGTGTTTTTCTGGTTCATAATATTTTGCAATTTTGCAATGTATTCAGTGGAGCGTTTTACATCAGGGAATATGGTAGACGGCATTGTATATTTGCCTTTTTCATAGCCACAGTATTTTGCAATGCATTTATTATCTGTGCAACTTCTTATCTTGCTGTGCCAACTTCTGCGCTGCCTTAGCGGAGTTGATCCTACACCATACATTATACATTTCGGTTTCTCAGCACACTCCAATTTTAAGTTCATTTAGTCAAAGTCCCAATGTCAGGAAGCCAATCGGAGCTAGCGATGTCAACCACCTTTAGGCCACCCACTAGAGGAGACCCAGCACCGCTGTTAGGTCACTTCGATGGAGTTCAGCAGTACCTGTTCTGATCCAAGTTACTAAAGACTCTGCTGATACACCCCCTCGTTAACGACAGTAATCGCTTATCGTGGAACCGGTCTGTCTACTTTCTCTGTTTTTGTTGTACATGTGAGAGAGAAAAATGCTGGACTGGAGTTTTAGATTTCTGCATTTTAGACAGTTCGTACATCATTACCATTTTGCCTGTGTATACACAATCTAGCGATTCCTGACGACACGCAGATGAGGGAAATGGTGATGCAACATGTTTACAAAAAAAGAAAAAAAAAAGAAAAAAAACAGCAACAAAAAACAGTGAAGTACCAGCATACCCATTTGGAAAGAAATCCACATTGGAAAAAAGAAAGAAAGAAACAAAGAAACAAATAAATAGAAAAACAAAAACAAGTCATTTTGCTTAGCAGTTTTTTTTAAAGATGCTGACATAATCGCAAAGTTTGAAAACAATCTATCACGATTTAAAGTTCTTGGAGTCTGATTGACAGCTGATTTAAAAGAATGAAAAAGTTAGTTATTTGACACAAATTCGAAATATTGAATTTAAGTCGAGTTTGGATAATAGATTGGTTTAGCTTTTTACTCCCAACCACAGCTACGACGGAGGTTCAGAGGTCATCTGCTGATATTGGTCCAAGTAAATGTATAAGGTTAGAGATCTGCAGCCGTTTTCCTTCAAGAATGTAGGAGCTTTCAGGCAAATGTGACCTCTGGCAAACTTTCTGGATCTGTAACTGTTCTGCACGCCCCCGCCCTCTTTTTTTGACAGGGGTGCAATAGTTTAAAGAGTGAAAGGATTAAAGAATAACAGGAAGAGCAGCATTACTCAGAACATCAACCTCATACCAAACTGTCCCAGTATGGTTCCTTTCATCAAATCCAGCACAAACATACATAAATGATTTTAGCTGCTTCAATACAACTGTCGCTTCTCAGCGGCTGGAACTCGTCTTTGTGTACTTTGACCGGCATTGCCATGTTTATTTCAATCCTTTTTGATAGGTAGCACATAGAAACCGGAAACACATGAAAATAAACAGGGAACACGTAGATAATCAAGGGAACGAAACAGGCGCCAATTCTGGGCCAACTGGCCTTTGTTAAACATATAGAGAAGATAACAAAGATATGCAATCGCTAGAGTAAGGAGATGAAAAGAACAGAAGAAATAATCTCTGAAGAATTGCTCCTGTCTTCTTTCGTTAATTACGTATACGTTGTCAGTTTTGTTTTCTCAGTCTGTTCCAAGCTCGACTGGTGCACAAGGGATACATCGCCTTCGGACAACATGTGTCTGCTTTTTTCTGACTTGTTTTTATTCAGTTTCAAATATATAGCTCTTACAAACATCTTGAAATGTACACAATGCATAATCAACAGATCTAACAGAATGTAGAAAGAACAAGCATTCATTGCAATATGTAGATATATATAAATATATATATATATACATATACACACACACATACATATACATATACATCTATGGAAACATATGTATACACAAGTAAACAAAAAATCCCAACAAATAATTGGACGAACAATATCGAAATCCAACAGTTTCATACCTCAAAGATAACTGCATGTTGTTTTTTTTCTTCTAATGATGTCCATGAAAAAAATCTTTGAACAGGGGATGTTTGTCATTTATAGAAAGAGGTGTGTCCTCTGTATCTAATCACGATCTATTTTTTATGTTGTAACATGATCTTTATCTACTAACTCATTAGCCATTCTGCTGAGCATTAATGAGACAGTTGTTTATGTATCAAACATCAGAGGTATATAGTAAGACCACTTTGATACGAATGTTGTATAGCACATATTCACGTATGCTTTGTGTCTTTCTATCATGAACCTCTGTTTAAGCTGTTGTAAGAACACATGAAAGATAGGTTGTATTTTCTCTATTCGAACATTTATATATGAAGAATTTTGCAAAAATAAGAAGAAAACAAATGTATCATCTGTTTTAAACTCTCGGGTGTTCCAAGTATAATTAATTCTTCGTTCATGTGTCTGCTTGGTATTCGCAAAATGCAGTAGTGAGTGTCAACTTAAAAGGCACAGAAACAGTCACAGAGAGTTCATCATCGTGTCAGACCAAACACAATGGAATAAAAACCAAAGGGGTCTTTGGTGTCTGTGGTTGATGGGAGCTGTCGCTGCAGGCTTTTTTTAAGTCTGTGGTTTATTGTGGCTGTTGTTGATGGGGTCTTTGGTGTGTGTGTGGTTTGTTGTGGCTGTTGTTGATGGGGTCTTTGGTGTGTTGTGTGGTTTGTTGTGGCTGTTGTTGATGGGGTCTTTGGTGTGTATGTGTGGTTTGTTGTGGCTGTTGTTGATGGGGTCTTTGGTGTGTGTGTGTGGTTTGTTGTGGCTGTTGTTGATGGGTGTCTTTGGTGTGTTGTGTGGTTTGTTGTGGCTGTTGTTGATGGGGTCTTTGGTGTGTGTGTGTGTTGATTGTGGCTGTTGTTGAGGGGTCTTTGGTGTGTGTGTTGGTTTGTGTGGCTGTTTTATGGGGTCTTTGGTGTGTGTGTGTGGTTTGTTGTGGCTGTTGTTGATGGGGTCTTTGGTGTGTGTGTGTGGTTTAGTTGTGGCGTTGTTGATGGGGTGCTTTGGTGTGTTGTGTGTGGTTTTTTGTGTGTGTGATGGGTGTCTTTGGTGTGTGTGTGTGGTTTGTTGTGGCTGTTGTTGAGGGGTCTTTGGTGTGTGTGTTGTGGTTTTTGTGGCTGTTGTTGATGGGGTCTTTGGTGTGTGTGTGTTGTGGTTTGTTTGTGGCTGTTGTTGATGGGTCTTTGGTGTGTTTGTTTGTGGCTGTTGTTGATGGGGTCTTTGGTGTGTGTGTGGTTTGTTGTGGCTGTTGTTGACGGGGTCTTTGGTGTGTTGTGTGGTTTGTTGTGGCTGTTGTTGATCGGGGTCTTTGGTGTGTGTTGTTTGTGGCTGTTGTTGATGGGGTCTTTGGTGTGTTTGTGTTGTTGTTGTGTGGGGGTTTTGGTGTGTGTTTGTTGTGGCTGTTGTTGACGGGGTCTTTGGTGTGTTTGTTTGTGGCTTTGTTGATGGGGTCTTTGGTGTGTTTGTTGTGGCTGTTGTTGATGGGTTTGGTGGTTTGTTGTGGCTGTTGTTGATGGGTCTTGGTGTGGTTTGTTGTGGTGTTGTTGATGGGGTCTTTGGTGTGTTTGTTGTGGCTGTTGTTGGGGGTCTTGGTGTGTTTGTTGTGGCTGTTGTTGATGGGGTCTTTGGTGTGTTGTTTTGTGGTGTTGTTGATGGGAGGGTCTTTGTGTGTGTTGTTGTGGCTGTTGTTGATGGGGTCTTGGTGTGATTTGTTGTGGTTGTTGTTGACGGGGTCTTTGGTTGTGTTTGTTGGCGTGTGTTGATGGGGTCTTTGGTGTGTGTGTGTTTTGTTGTGTTGTTTGTTGATGGGGTCTTTGGTGTGTTTGTTGTGGCTGTTGTTGATGGGGTTTTGGTGTTTGTTGTGGTGTGTTGATGGGCTTTGGTGTGTTTGTTGTGGCTGTGTTGATGGGGTCTTTGGTGTGTTTGTTGTGGCTGTTGTTGATGGGGTCTTTGGTGTGTTTGTTGTGGCTGTTGTTGATGGGGTCTTTGGTGTGTTGTTGTGGCTGTTGTTGATGGGGTCTTTGGTGTGTTTTGTTGTGGCTGTTGTTGATGGGGTCTTTGGTGTGTGTGTTTGTTGTGGCTGTTGTTGATGGGGTCTTTGGTGTGTTTGTGTGGCTGTTTGTTGATGGTGTGGTGATGGGTCTTTTGGTGTGTGTGTGTGTTTGTTGTGCTGTTGTTGATGGGTCTTTGTGTGGTTTGTTGTGGGCTGTTGTTGATGGGGTCTTTGTGTGGTGTTGTTTGTTGTGGCTGTTGTTGATGGGGTCTTTGGTGTGTTGTGTGTGTTGTTGTGGTTGGCTTTGGTGTTTTTGTGTGTTGTTGTGTGGTGTTTGGTGTTGTTGTTGGGGCTTTGTTGTGGTTGGTGGTTTGTTGTGGCTGTTGTTGATGGGGTCTTTGGTGTGTTGTTGTGGTGTTGTTGATGGGGTCTTTGGTGTGTTTGTTGTGGCTGTGTTGATGGGGTCTTTGGTGTGTGTTTGTTGTGGCTGTTGTTGATGGGGTCTTTGGTGTGTGTGTGTTGTTGTGGCTGTTGTTGATGGGGTCTTTGGGTGGTTGTTTGTGGCTGTTGTTGATGGGGTCTTTGGTGTGTTGTTGTGGCTGTTGTTGATGGGGTCTTTGGTGTGTTTGTTGTGGTTGTTTGTTTGTGATGGGTTGTAGGGTCTTTGGTGTGTTTGTTGTGGCTGTTGTTGATGGGGTCTTTGGTGTGTGTGTGTGGTTTGTGGTGTGGTGTTGTTGATGGGGTGTTTGGTTGTGTTTGTGTGGCTGTTGTTGATGGGGTCTTGGTGTGTTTGTTGTGTGTGATGGCTTGGTTGTGTTGTGTTATTGGGGTCTTTGGGTTTTGTTGTGGTGTTGTTGATGGGGTCTTTGGTGTGTTTGTTGTTGGCTGTTGTTGAGGGGTCTTTGTGTGTGTTTGTTGTGGTGTTGTTGATGGGGTCTTTGGTGTGTTTGTTGTGGGCTGTTGTTGATGGGGTCTTTGGTTGTGTTGTGGTGTTGTTGTGGGGTCTTTGTTGTTTGTTGTGGTTGTTGTTGACGGGTCTTTGGTGTGGTTTGTTGTGGCTGTTGTTGACGGGGTCTTTGGGTGTTTGTTGTGGCTGTTGTTGATGGGGTCTTTGGTGTGTGTGTGGTTTGTTGTGGCTGTTGTTGATGGGGTGTTGGTGGTGTGTGGTTTGTTGTGGCTGTTGTTGACGGGGTCTTTGGTGTGTTTGTTTGTGGCTGTTGTTGATGGGGCTTTGGTGTGTGGTTTGTTGTGGCTGTTGTTGATGGTGTTTGGTGTGTGTGGTTTGTTTGTGGCTGTTGTTGAGGGGTCTTTGGTGTGTTTGTTGTGACTGTTGTTGATGGGGTCTTTGGTGTGTTGTTGTGGCTGTTGTGATGGGTCTTTGGTGTGTTGTTGTGCTGTTGTTGATGGGGTCTTTGTGTGTTTGTTGTGGCTGTTGTTGACGGGGTCTTTGGTGTGTGTGTTTGTTGTGGCTGTTGTTGACGGGTGTTTTGTGTGTTTTGTTGTGGTTTTGTTGATGGGGTCTTTGGTGTGTTTGTTGTGCTGTTGTTGATGGGGTCTTTGGTGTGTTTGTTGTGGTGTTGTAGTGGGTTTTGGTGTGTTGTTGTGGCTGTTGTTGATGGGGTCTTTGATGTGTTTGTTGTGGCTGTTGTTGATGGGGTCTTTGGTGTGTTTGTTGTGGCTGTTGTTGATGGGGTCTTTGATGTGTGTGGTTTATTGTGGCTGTTGTTGATGGGGTCTTTGGTGTGTTTGTTGTGGCTGTTGTTGATGGGGTCTTTGATGTGTGTGGTTTATTGTGGCTGTTGTTGATGGGGTCTTTGATGTGTGGGGTTTATTGTGGCTGTTGTTGATGGGTCTTTGGTGTGTGGGGTTTATTGTGGCTGTTGTTGATGGGGTCTTTGGTGTGTGGGGTTTATTGTGGCTGTTGTTGATGGGATCTTTGGTGTCTGTGGTTGATGAGAGCTGTCGTTGAAGGCCCGTGGTTGTAATCTCCTTACCGATGGGTCTCTCACTTGGTCTGGCTTCGTTACTGATCAATTTATTGGTGGCTAGTAGGAACACTAATGAAGAAGCTTAGAAAATCACAACCAACATTTATAGGACATTTTATGAGGCGAGAGAAATTAGAGCACCTTGTCAGAACAGGAAGCTGGAGGGGAAAAAAGGGAACACCAGTTAGACCCAGGAGGAAAATATTGGACGGACTTGTAGTGTTCGAGGACAGAGAGGGTGGGAGATGTACTTGCAGCGACAAGGGATACTTTCGTATGGAGGGCCATGATCGCCAACGCCATACAACAGGGCACATGATGATGATGAGTAGGCAGCGCCCTTGATAAGTTGGGTCAAAACAGCATTGTAAGGACTCCTCCAGTAGGTGGCCAAATACGGGCTTCACATCTCTTGTCTTCTGAGGGCTTTCTGGTGTTGAGATTTCAACTGCATGACCTTAAGGGTTGGTGGTGGTGTGTGTGGTGTGCAGTGGAAACGAGCACAGTGGGAATAATGCCAGCGAAGCGGCACAGACGTTGGGACAGAATAAAAGTATTAAGCAATCAAATTAAGAAGACAAGCATTTACCCAAGCGTAATCCGATATCCCCAAGTGCCCCATAAACTTAATGTAATTACTGCTATACCAACAGTCCTCAACGCGCTGTCCTCTAAGGATGACAAATCTGAGGACACGAAATGACGGCCTTCTGTATTATTCATGGAGTGGGACGAGAGAAACGGCGGTGGGCATGTATATGTAATGATAGCATATCTTTAATTTGACTGGTATCCTCCGCCCTCCCCTCCCTCAACTCGTTTCGACAACGCTGTTCCGCACTGACAAAATGATCGATAATTCGCACATGCACTAGGGACCCGGAAAGATGGTGATAATTGAATTTTTCCCCCATTTTTAACTTCTTTTTAATCATTTTGAAATGTATAATACAAAACATTTTACAAGCATCTTGAAATGTGTATAACGCATAGATAATAGATGTAATAAATATTCATTCATTGCAATATATACATGTGCTGAAATATAGAGATAAAGAGATAAAAAAGAACACACGCTTTAACAGATACTCACACGAGCACACACAAAAAGAAACAAAACAGACAAATAAACAAACAAAAACAACAACAAGCAAACGGACGGACAATATCGAAATTAAGTTACATTAAAATATTTCAACGATGACAGTACGCTGGTGTTTATGTTTTTAAATTTGTTTTTGTTTTGTTTTGTTTTGTTTTTTGCCACGATGTCTATCAACCCTTTGACTCCCGCACCCTATCCACCAACTGCAAAAGCTTAACCCTTTGAATCCCTCACCCAGGAAGCTGGTGGATACGGTGAGGGATTTAAAGGGTTAATTTTTTGCTTTACTAACCCTGTTGGCAATGCAGGATGCTAGTGGGCAGAGTCCGGGAGTCAAAGGATTAAAGAAAATCCATAATCTTTAAACAAAGGGTGTTTATCATCAGTGGAACAGCAAACAAGCATGTCCTCTACACTCCACACACACCCTACCTTTATGTTGTTGTAACATAATCTGCGTTCATTAAACATCAGGCTGAGACAACTGTTTAAGCATCGTACACCAGAGGCATAGAAGACCATTTGGTAGGAATGTCGTGTAGCACATATTTACACATGTCTTCATCATAAACCTCCACATAAGCTTTCTAAGAATATATGAAATATGGGTTGTGTCTTCTCTATTCGACAGTTACAGGTATATATGAAATATTTTTTTATATACAAGAAGGAAATCAAGTTGTGATCTACTTTAAAGCCTTGAGAGATTCCAAATATACTTATATCTTCTTTCAGTTTCAGATATAGTGAATGGAAACGGTTTTTTTGTTTAAAGAAAATTATGAAAAAAAAAAAAAACAAAACCACACGCCAGAACTGACAAACTGCGTCACATCGCCAGAATACATTTCAGTATCTTCAGGTTTTATGTTACAAAAGCTATACTTATCATTGTTATTGGTTTTATACCTTAAAGTGTTTTTGTTTATGGAAATAGTTCTGTGAACTATCCATATTCAAAAATATTTAAGCTTGATATCAGTTGTTCTGTGAACCTTTTTGAAAACAATCGTTCAGTTGATGTCTGTTGACAGTTTTGTGTCCCATTTACTAGTACAGTTTGGGTTTTCACCGTTATCACTTAGTGCTCTATTTCACTTTAGCTGTGTTAAGTATTTGGTTGTAGATTTTACATTCTGTTCCTTTAACAGATATGGTAAATGTTTGGTTGTGACTTTTTCTTGCTCTCAGGCCAAACAACCTGCGGTTTACCAGCGTTTATTGATAAACCTGATTTCCGTCCAAAATTGTTCAGTGTGTTAATAGTTAATGTGTTAGGTATACATATCAATGCATTAGTGCAAACAAATTTATCACCAGAGTGTTTAAGAAACCAAACCTGAACACAAATACATAAATATAGCACAAACGCTAAAACACAGATAAAAAAAGCCCTAGCCTAAAGTACCCAACAAATTGATCTGCACGTCACATTTCCTTAAAGTCCAAATAGCATTTAACACAATATCATGTGTCCAATCATTAATCCTAACACAAAATATGCAAAGCTTTCTAGAGAACATGCACGGATGAATTAACCAACAGGGCAGAAAATAATAGGAAGAAATGACAAAAAGCAAACGAAAAAGTCAGAAACAAATGAAGTAGGAGGAAATTACAGAAAGCAAAGGAATAAGTTCAGAAACAAAGGTAGTGACGGAAAAAAGGACACTTTTGGTACATACATGTAATTTCCAGAAAAAAATAGATACTAAAATTTATTGAAAGAGCCCCCAGCAATCCCACGGGGGTGGGCGTGGGGTGGGATAGGAAGTGGGTTTCACTCTCATAATATTGGGCTCAAGAAAAGTTGAGAACTCCACCACAACTGAAATGTTATGAGAACGCCTGTGACTCTATTATCTCCTATAACTATAAAAACAGAGAAAATGATAGCAAGAGGCTGCACTAACAAGGAGAATGAATACTATGTGTCCCTAGCACCGAAGAAAATAGAGCTGTTTATGTTGAAATGGTAAAAACAAATGAACAAAATCAAAACAACAAGCGAGCAACCGTACACACACACACACACACACACACACACACACACACACACACACACACACACACACCACACACACACACACACACACACACACACACACACACACACACACACACACACACACACACACACACACACACACACACACACACTAAGTTTAACTATAAATACGCAGACTGGGCCAGTTTTAAAGCTTTCCTACGAAATACAAGAACAGATCTATCTGAAACAACGACCTTAAACGATATGTACGCAGATTTCTGTAAGTCACTCTTAAGGGCTGCAAAAATTTCAATTCCAGAACTTAAAGCGTCGAAAACAGGAAAACATCATGGAAAAGTCTGGTGGAATAAAGATTTGAAAAGGCAGTCAACGAAAAGAAAGAAAAATACAAACAATATATAGCAAATAGGTCACCTGAAAATCATATGGCAATGAAAAGTGCCAACATAAACTGTAACAGTCATAGAACAAGCTAAAGAACAATATTGGAAATTTTTTGTACATACGAAGTAATGACCATAAAGATATGCAAAAGATTTGGGAAAAACTGAAAACAATGAAAAATGGGATCAAGTTGCCATCAATTCCAGTAAAGCTAGAAAACAACCCTTTACCTAGCTCACAGGAAAAAGCAGAAGCTTTTGCAGACATGTTTGCTGAAGTCTGTCGAGTAGAAGGACTTCCTGCCTCTAGTAGAAATTATAGGGTACAGGAAGAAAAGACCGACGCATACAAGGATCCTGCCCCAGATAATACGCACTACGTAATTGCACCAATCACGCTCCAAGAATTAATAGTGCAATTAAATCAATTCCAAATAAAAAGACATCAGTAGGATTTGATGCAATCTCCAATGAGATTTTGAAAAATTTACCGAAAATTTTTTAATCTTGCTGCATACATATGTTAAAAAAATGCTGGAATAACGGCAAACTGCCTGACTATTGGAAACAATCAATAGTGGTTTCCTGTACTAAAAGCAGGTAAAAGTAATACTGCTTGAAAAACTATAGGCCAATTGCAATAACATCGCACGTATGTAAACTGATGGAGAAAATAATTTTAAAGAGACTGATGCACTACTGTGAAAAGAATAACATATTACCGGTGAATCAGGCAGGATTTCGAAAAGGCAGGTCACCAGTGGAACTCCTAACAAAGCTAACCACTAATTCAAACACAATTTGCCAGACGCCAATGTGTTTTAGCTACATTTTTTGATATAACTAAAGCATACGACCAAGTATGGCACTCCCGACTATTACTCAAATTGAAAAGTACTGGGCTAACAGGTCACATTTTTGATTATGTCAAATGCTTCTTAGAAGACCGTGTAATTTCAAACGAGGATCGAAAATGTGTATTCCACAAAACGATTTCTTCAAATGGGTATCCCTCAGGGATCCGTTATTGCTCCCCTTCTCTTCATGATATTATTGCATGACTTACCCAGTAAAATTTCTAAACATGTAATTTTAACTCAATATGCTGACGATTTATGCATGTGGATGCAGGTAAATATGAAAAAGAAAACTCCTTTGCGCTGTATTAATTATACAGTAAATGCTACCAATTAGAGCTTGACAAAATAGCACGAATATGGTAGAAAATGGACTGCATCTATCCGTGGAAAAAACAAAGATAGTTTTGTTTAACAGTGGAGCTAACCCTGCAAGTGTTCCCACGTTCAAATTGGGAGATACTCTTCTTCAGTGTAACGAGTCGGTTAAATTCTTAGGAGTTTTCCTTACAGCGAAATTATCTTGGAATAAGCATATTGAATACTTATTAACAAAAGCTCAAAAAAGTTTAAATTTCTTGAAAAATAGTTCGCAAACAGATATGGGGACAAGATATATCAACACTTGTTCATCTCTGTAAATCGCTTATTAGATCTAAATTACTTATGCCCAAGAAATCTTCAGTGCACCAAAACACTTACTAACAAAACTGCAGAGCATAGATTGTAAAGGTTTCAAACTTGCGCTGGGTCTTCCAATGCATGCTCTTGCCTTCGCACATACAATGCAATCAAATTGTTACCGCTTGATGAACACGGAAAGTCGCTTCTACTAAATTTCTTTAAGAAACACTACTATAGAAAACAGCATCGAAACAGAGACAAAAGTAAGATCAGACACCGACTTTCCAAAAAGAGCTAAATCAATAGCCACACAGGTCACACTTGCAACATTTACAGCTGATGTTATGAAAGGCTTGGAATTGATCTAGAAACAGATCCTGTAAATTTAAGACCTTCGTTTTCACTAGTACCCAGTTGGGAACTCCAAAGAGCACGATTTGACATACACCACACTGACTTAAAAAAAGAAGATAATATCAACTTACTGGCGAGTCAAGTTAAATGTCATATAGAAGACTTTCATTCCGATCACTTGAAAGTTTACACTGATGGATCAATAATTGAAAGGCAAGCAGGCTCAGGTTTTTAATACCTGCTCTCAAAATTGAGAAATCTTCCTATATAGGACTTAATAAATCTATCTTTACTGCAGAACTCTTTGCAATCTTAATGGCTTTGAATTATATGATCAATCTTCCTAGGACGATTCCCAAGATACTTTTTTGCGTTGATTCAAAATATGTACTTCAAGCTCTTGAATTATCAAAATTACAAACAAGATCTGAAATGATATTGGAAATTACTCAATTGATTAATAGTTTATCCTTAAGAGGCACTGATATTACTTTCTACTGGATACCATCTCATAGTTCTTTTCATTACAATTATATGGTTAATAGGGCTGCCAAACGGGGGGCAAAGAGCTCACCAGATTCAAATCATATACAACTTTCCCTCTCCTTGCATAGTGTTATACCTTAGTGGACACCTACGTATGGAAGCAGTTTCAAGATAAACAGAAAAAGTATGATAAATGTTACGTGAACTTTGAAATTACAAAATCACCTAAGCAGTTTCCTGCCAGCAGAAGTATACAATCCCTTATTATAGGTGGAAACTTGATGCATTCAAAACAAAATACACCAGGAATGTAGTGTGTCTGTGTGGAAAGAAGATAACACATAGTCATATTCTTTCATGCGTTCGGGTAAAACGACATATACCTACGCTATCAACGAAGACAGTTTCTGACATATTTGCCTCACCATCCTTAACGTATGAATTTTTTGTTAGCCTGTCAAAAAGTCCTATAGCGAATTATCTTTAATGCGCCGTTATTTCTCATGTTCAATGTTATGGTTAGCTAATTTTACTGTTTCAATCGTTAATTATGATAGTCATTTGCGAATTTTCTTTCTCGTCTTCGGCACAGTTTTTGTTTGTTTTTTGTTTGTTTGTTTGTTTGTTCATTTCTTCTTCCTGAAGATTAACCATTTCCAAGTTTCCTCTTTTCTGCTTAGGTTTTTTTTTTTTTTTGTGTGTGTGTGTGTCTAAAATCACTTTAGTGAATAGACATTAAATCAAAGACCACACACACACACACACACACACACACACACACACACCACACACACACACACACACACAACACACACACACACACACACACACACACACACACACACACACACACACACAAAACACACACACACACACTCAGATACACGCACACACACAGACGCATACAAGCACATAAAACACATACACACACATACACATACATACACGCACATACACACACAAACTTCACACACACACACGCACACACACATATATACATATACGCGCACATACACACATACACACACACTCACAAACGCATATACAACACATCCACAACAGACACAGACAGACACAGACAAACACATATTCACACAGACACACACACACAGGCACGCGCACGCACACATACATACACACACAGACACATATAACACATACACACTTACATGCACACACACAGACACACATTCACAGACACACACATACACACACACACACACACATTCAGACACGCACGCACGCACATACACACACGTACACACACATATGAATACGCAAACACACGCACAGACATGAACATATATATACACGCGCGCGCACTCACACACACAACACCATACACACACACACACACTACACACAACGCCCACACACACACACAACACACACCACACACACACACACACACCACACACACACACACACACACACACACACACACACACACACACACACACACACACACACACACACACACACACACACGAGTCAGAACGTGCATATATATTATCGAAACAAGACAAGCGCAAATAATGGCTGACTGGCTTTCGTCAAGGATATACAAAAGACAACAAAGAATATATTTACACAAAGCTTGCTTAGTGAAAAAACAGTAAAAGACTTTCCTGACGTTGCGTTGAGAAGAAAAATAGCGGATCATAAGACAGCCAAAAAATTTGCGTCGGTCTTTTTATTTCATTTTATTTTGTTGTTGTTATATGAAAAAGGTGTTTTGATTACATTTCTGTGTGTCTCTAGTTCAAGGTGACGATCATTTAATTTTGTGTAAAATTCGTCAAACCTCCTGTAGTTATTAATTATATTCGCTCTTGTTTTGTTTTTTCATATTTTCCGTGTTCTTATTGTCTTCTTGATCCATGTAGTCTGCATTGTTTTTCTTTGTTTTTTATTTATTTTTTCTGTGGTGTGTGGTGGAGGTGGTGGTGGTAGAAGTAGTGATTGAGGTCCTTCCAGCTATTGGAAGTAATAATTATGATTTTGTTTGCATTTCCAGATGAAACGGTCGAAAAGAAAAAGACGCCAAGTAAGTGATCAGTTCTGTAGATTTTGTTAATCTCTCTCTGCCTCTCTCGTTCTCTCTGTCTGTCTGTCTGTCTCTGTCTGTCTGTCTCTCTTTTGTCTGTCTGTTTTCTCTTTCTCTCTCTTCTCTCTCTTTCTGTCTGGCTGTCTCTGTCTGTCTGTCTGTCTCTTTCTCTGTCTCTTTGTCTGTCTCTCTATCTCTTTCTGTCTGTCTCTCTGTCTATCTGTCTCTCTCTGTTCTGTCTGTCTGTCTCGCTGTCTCTGTCTGTCTGTCTCTATGTCTGTCTTTCTGTCTGTCTGTCTGTCTCCTCTCTGTCATTAGGAATGCAATCGCTTGCATATAACTGAGTAAAAAACGCTACCTGAGGATTCTACGTGGATTCGACTCTTGTACTGCTTCCTCTGGAAATCTAAAAGAACAAAATGCATATTTGGAGTGTAATTAGGAAGAAAGCGCACAGAAACCTCCCCAACATGTTCGCATTAAACCAGGGATCAGAGCCATTAAATTCTGTCGGCAGAAGTAGTAACAATGATGAAAATAATCATTTCATTTGTTTCGCACAAAATATCTCTCCGTGGGATGCCAGGGGCTCTTTCAGTATAAATAGTATCCCCACCTTCTGGAAATTCTGTGCTAGAGATTTCCTCTTTCCTGTCATTCTCTTTGTTTCTTTCTTCCTCCTGTGCTTGCTGTCATTTCTTTCTATCATTGCTAGTCCATTCACCTGTATGTGTTTGATAGAGTCTTACGTATTTTCTCTCAAGACTGATAATTGGTACGTGTATTAAGTTCATTTTTGACTTTAAGGAAATAAGATATGCGGAAGCAATTTTAGATAATTATGTTTTAGTGTCCTTACTTATGCTTAAATTTGTATGCAGGTATGCTTTTTTTTTAAATCCCCTGTGTGATGAATTGAACGGAGTGGTCAACGCCGGGGGCATCTCCTTAGGTTATGTTCGCGAATGTATTGATATGAGTATAAATTTTCTTTTCCATTTTGTTTCCTGTTGAAGTATTGTGCATGTTTTGACACGATTATAGCTCTGATATGGATCTACGCAGTCGGATGAGCTTGAAGTAAAAATAACAGTAATAACAGTCTACATCAAAAGCATGCTCGTTGACTTTACGTGGCAATAGATGATAATTAAATTTCACTCGGTAACAGGAAAGGGAAACATGTATACATTCATTCATGTAACCACACAAAGTGCATAAAGAGCAACAGTAATCGATGACATAAAATCAAAAATAGGTATCAGAAACATCACTCACAAAGAATCTTATTATTCTTCCTCTCCCTTAACTCTGTGAAGAGTCACTGGGACGCTGAACAAAAGAAGTTCACCCGATTCCCTCAGCTATGTCGGTTGTGTGCCAAAGCTTGGGTCTCTACAAATATTCTGTCTGTCCATTCCACAATGTTGTCAGTCAATTATTTCATTTTTTTCGGTCTTCCCCTCCATCTCGCTCATTCAGTCGTTTCCTGGAGAATAATTATCAAGGCAATCGGATCTTGTTACATGACCATACCAATGTACATGTACATAGAATATATAAAACAAAAAGTAGTGCGATGGTTGTTCTGTGTTTTCCATGCGTGCATAATTCTGTTGTACCGTTGTTCTGCAGACATTCAGATTACAGGGGCAGACTTCATTGACGAGGGGAAGCGACTCTATCTGATCTGTAATGCCACAGCCACTGAACAGCCTCCTGAAGACTTGGACTGGTTCCGTGAAGGCAACAGATTACAGGTATAACTGTCATTTAACATCATCATCATCATCATCATCATCATCATCATCATCATCATTCATCTTCTTCTTCTTCTTCTTCTTTTCTTTTCTTCTTTCTTCTTCTTCTTCTTCTTCTTCTTCTTCTTCTTCTGTCTCTACTCTTTCCTCTTCTTTTCTTTATCTTCTTCTAATTTTTACTACTACTACTACTGCTGATACTGCTACTACTACTACTACATCTACAACAACAACTACTACTGCTACTGCTACTACTACTATTACTAGCACCACAACTGCTGAAATTGATCCTATTTCTGTCCAACAGACAAGCGAAGAGAAAGGCATATACATCCGAAAGTTTGTCACACTGTCCACGTCGACTATCGTCAGCATTCTGGAGATCAAGCACGCACGACTTGATGACGGAGGGGTCTACGTGTGCAGAACTTCCAGTCTGGACGTCACCAGCTTCAGGGTCAACGTCCTGAACGGTAAGGCCAAGGTCCAGCTTGAACCTGAGCTGTATCTCTCAGGCCTGGTTGACGCCAGGATATATTATGAGAATAAGCGTAGAGTACAGCCCTGCCACGTAGTTTCAATCCTAGGTGGAACTCCATAGCATCATGACTGTCATCCTCATCGACATAATCATCATCGCATTGTAAAAAAAAAACTGTGCTAGCTTCTGTGACCATTAAGGTGGCGTAGAAAATGGGACGAGAAAAAAAAAAGTGAGCAAAAAGGTAACCTCCCTGAGTGCGATGATCCTAAAAAAAAACACACCCAAAAAACCCTTTCATTCGATTCCTAGATGAAGAAACCAGGCCACTGGCTCAAAACTTTGGCCCTCTTGAGAATAGAATTCCGGGACCCTTGCCTCTAACTAGTATGCTAACTGCGGGCCACTGGCAGATCCAGGACACTAATTTCCTTGCCACAAAAGGAATGGCATCATCATCATCATCATCACCATCACCATCACCACCATCACCATCACCATCACCGTCATTATCATCATCATCAGCATCATCATCATCATCATCATCATCATCATCATCATCATCATCATCATCATCATCATCATCATCATCATCATCATCACCATCACCATCATCTTTCTCTTCCTCCTCTTTCTTCTTATCATCATCGTCGTCGTCGTCGTCCTCATCACCATCGTCATCGTCGTTGTCCTCCTCCTCCTCATAGTCGTCTTCCTCCTCGTCTTCATCCTCCTCCTCCTCACCTTCATCATCATCGTTTTCATCGTCATCATCGTCGTCATCATCATCACATCATCGTCATCATCATCACCACCTTCATCAGCACCACCTTCATAACCACAACCACCATCACCTCCACCACCACCACCACCATCACCACCATCACCACCACCACCACCCATCATCATCATCATCATCATCATCATCATCATCATCATCATCATCATCATCATCATCATCATCATCATCACCGTTGTTGTCCTCGTCGTCGTCCTCGTCGTCGTCATCATCGTCGTCGTCGTCATCATCATTTTTTTCTTTTTCTTCTTCTTCTTCTTTGTCGTCGTCGTCATCATCATCATCATCATCATCATGTGTCATCTCTGCCTGCCAGAGGTCGGCATGCGATGGTTCTCTACTGTGTCTTGTCTAGCCATCTGTGCATTCGGTCAGCCAATTTGTCACCTGTCTTGGTCATTGGCGTCGTCTGTCCATTTTCTCCTTTGTTGTCCTCTTGCTCTTTTCCCCATCATCATTTCCTACCAGCATGGTCTTGGAAATTGATTCGAGTTGCTTCATATGACCCAAATATCAAAGTTCTTTTCGCTTTTTTACATTTTTGGAAGAAGTTCTTTCTGTGTTGTGAGCATACGGCGACGTTATTTATTCTGTCAGCCCAATTGATTCTAACTAGTCGTCTGTATATCTACAATTTGAATGCTTCGATCTTACTGTCAACAGTTTTATACATTGTCCAAGTCTCATTTCCATAAAGTACCACGGGAATTACAGTACATTTGAATAATTTCAACATTTAATTGCAATAATATTTCTTTGGAAGTGAAGATTTTCGACATCTTTCAAAAATTCTGCTCTTGCTCGATAGCTGCAATATGATCGTAAGGGTCATAACAAAGGGACAATAGAGAACATGCCACGAGCCCAGAAGAGAGCATGGATTTTGATGGGTCGGCTTGCTCGAGACGTTCAGGGCATAGATTTATTGGCCGAAGACTTACTGAAATAAGACACTCTCATGAGATTTGCCCACGGATAATATGGCAAATGCAGATAATCTCTAGAGATTTGAGTCCAGATAGTATGGCGAGTATGACTGCTCTCTGTGGGATATGTCTTTAACTGGCATGGGCAGTGTGGAAGGTGCCACATAGAGAGTATGTATCCTGGCATTTGGTTTTACATTTCTGCTTAGCGCGAAACAAACGAAAATAAATGTGATCGTGCGGTCACGCCGTTTTAATGAGCTCCCTTTATCATACGTACACACGCGTGTGCATGCACGCTCACGCGCGCGCACGAATACACACACATGCACACACACACACCACACACACACACACGTACACACATATATATATGCATACATATATATATAATATACATATATAAATATATATATGTATATATATATATATATATAATAAGTACATAATACTTACACTCATGCGAACACACATGCAAACATGCAAACTCAAATACACACAGACACGTACGCGCGCGGCGCGCGCGCGCACACACACACACACACACACAACCTTACACAAACACAAAACACACACACACACACATTCATGCACACATTTACACTTACACACACAGGCACACACACACTCATACTCACACTCATTCACACACAGACACTTACACACACACTCTCGCTCTTTGTCTGTTGTCTGTCTGTCTGTCTATCTGTATGTCTGTCTGTCTGTCTCCCCCCTCTCTCCACTTCTATACGTCTTACAATGAACAAAAAATATATGAACATGTGTGTGTGTGTGTGTGTGTGTGTGTGTGTGTGTGTGTGTGTGTGTGTGCTGCGTGTGTTGTGTGTGTGGTGTGAAGGTGGAGGAAGAGGATGTTATTTATGTGTGTGTTGTCGTGAAAATATGAAGAGAAAAGAGATATATATTTAGTATTGATGTGTTTTAGTTATATATATATATATGTGTGTGTGTGTGTGTGTGGTGTGCGCGCCGCGCGTTAGTGTGTGTGTAGTGTTATCTCATTAAAAAAGAAGAAACTGCATTCTTTGAACTTGATAATCTTTTTGATTTTATTATCTGTCTGTAATATACCTGCACATGGTATCCCAGATGTGGCCATCTTCCATCACTTGTTTGATTAAGGACAAAACCATTCTGAACCACACGGCGTCAGCTAGCCATCACTACGTGGTTGTTGTTGCTATACTTTTTAAAAGAAAATTCTTCTTTCTTATGTGGTCAATAAAAAAACTACCTTATTTTTTTTTACACTTTTTCGATGGAGACATGTCAGTGGAGAACACCTGTGGCTAATTGTTACTAAGAAGGACATGAGTGGATTTTTTTTAGTAATAACCATTTATTGATATCGTTTTAAGGGGATGAATTCTTCTTTACAATGACATGTAAATAAAGTACCTAGGACAAACACCCGAAGAGGTGCTGCCAAAAGAAGTGTAACACGTGTGTAATATTTGCTTTGAATAAATGGAGGGAGAAAGTTTAAGAATGTTCGCTGTAAGATTTTTTTTCTTATGTAAACCAAAGAAAGAAAGTTCGTTTGTGAATTCTGATCCTGACTAGATTATTTTAAATTATTGCCTGCAGCTCTCGGAAGTTGATGCCATACGCTTCAAAACGATGTATGGAATGGCAGAGTTCTGTAAGGAATTCAGCTGTGGTCGTGGTGTTGTGAAAACTGCCTACTGGGGATAATTTTCAAAGAATATTGCCGGGAGGTATCACCACAGCTATTCCGTTTTTAATGATTTTTAGAGTGTATTTCACTGTTAAACTTATCGAACACCTTAAACTCTCCCACGAAAACAAAACAAAACAAAAAAAAAAAACAAAGCAAAGCAAAACAAAACAAACAAAGCAAAACAAAGCAAAACAAAACAAAGCAAACAAAACAAAACAAAACAAACAACTCAAAGAACAAGTTGCAGCTGAAATCCCCTTTTTCACATAGCAAGACTCTTCATCTCTCTGAGGTTGTGTCTCGGTTCTCTCGCGTGCGACTGTCTGTATGTGTACGTGTATGTATGTGCATGTGCGTATGTGTTTGTTTGTGTTTGTGTGTGTGTTTGTGTTTGTGTGTGTATGTGTGCATGTGTGTGTGTGTGTTTGGGTGTGCATGTGTGTGTGTTTTTGTGTGTGTGTTTGTTTGTTTGTGTGTGAGTGTTTGTGTGTGCATGTGTGTGTTTGTTTGTTTGTTTGTGTGTGTGTGTGTGTGTGTGTGTGTGTGTGTGTGTGTGTGTGTGTGTCTGTGTCTGTGTGGGAGAGAGAGAGAGAGAGATAGAAAGAGAGAGAATGTGTGTGTGTGTTTTTGTGTGTGTGTGTGTGTGTGTGTGTGTGTGTGTGTGTGTGGTGTTGTGCGTGTGTGTGTTTGTGTATGTGTGTGTGTGTGCATGTCTGTGTACGTCTGTGTTTATATATGAATGAATGTATGTATGTATGATGTATGTACGTACGTACGTACGTACATACGTATGTATGTATGTTATGTATGTATGCATGTATGTATGTATGTTGATGTATGTATGTATGTATGTATGTGCGTGCGTGTGTGTGAGCGTATGTACGCCTTTGTCTGTCTGTCTCTCTGTCTGTTTGCCTGCTTGTATACAAGGGTACGCCTGCAGCAGAGGCCGTTAACCTCCATTAGATCTCCTCCCCACCCCCTTTCCCCTTGTATAACTCGGCAGCTTTTTCACAGAAGACAGAACATTGACCAGACAGATGGAAACCAGAATCCAGAAAGCAAGCAATGCCACTTACCAACTCACCGATCCTGAAACGCTTCCTAACATCCCTTACAAAGGCCAAGAGCTCATCAGTTCCATTTCTGTCCTTACCTTTATAATGCAAAATTGCCAGACATGGATCCCGACCAAACCCTAAAGCACCAAAATTATCGCCCCTGAGATGGGTTATTTTTGCAAAGTGCTGTCATCAAGACCAAACGCAGTTTCATCAAAACAGTCTATATCAGAGACGCAGTAGTAACAGAATCGGTCCGTCATTAAATGTATCACCCCCCTTCGAGATGCCGGGTGCTCTTTCAGTATAAACAGTATCCCCACCTTCTGGAAAATCTGTGCAAGAAATTTCCTCTTTTCTATCACTGCCTTTGTTTCTGCCTTGTTCCTTTGCTTCCTGTCAATGATTCCTATCATGTTCTGTATGTGTTCGGTAGAGTCTTACGTACTTTCTCTTAGGATTGATAACTGGGTACATGTATTAGGTACATTTTAGCTCTAAGGAAATGAGATATTTTAGGTAATTTAGGCCCTTTTTTATCTGTTTTTATTGTCCTTAGTTATGTTTACATTTGTATTCAGGTATGTTTTTTTTAAATCTCGAGCGTGATAAATTGGATTGAGTGGTCATTGTGTTCGCGAATGCATTGATGTGTAAACTTAATTTTCTTTTCATTTTTTTTCCTGCTGAAGTATTGTGTATGTTTTGAAACGGTTATAGCCCTGATGTTGATCTACGCAGTCGGCTGGGCTTTAAACAAAAATAACAAATAACAAATCAAATGTATCAACAGAAAGTTTCGTGGTTTGGTCATGAGCTAAAACTCTCTCTCCGAAACAAATATGGTGGTACAGACGGAGGGTAAAAGAAGAAGAAAACAGAAATCGGTTAGTCTATAGCTGAGGAAAATGAATCCTATGTAAATAGCATATTCAGTGCTTGTGGTCAAAGACAGGATGTATTCCATAGAAAGAAATTTGACACTGTTTTGGCGAACATGGATCACGGCGTTGACTTTAGTGCTCTGCGATGTTAGGAATTTTCTCGTTCATTGTACTGTCACTAATGACTTCTATGTACTATTCAATACACCCACACTGCAGATAGAGAGACCGGTGTATGTGTTTGTGTGTGTGTGTGTGTGTGTGTGTGTGTGTGTGTGTGTGTGTGTGTGTGTGTGTGTGTGTGTGTGTGTGTGTGTGTGTGGTGTATGTGTGTGTGTTATGTATGTGTGTTTTAAGTATGTATGTATGTGTCTGAATGTGTGTGTGTTATGTGTGTGTATGTGTGCGCACGCGCGCGTGCGTATGTGTGTATGTATGCGTGCTCGTGCATTTGTGTGCGTGCATGTGTCTGTGTGTGCGCTCGCATTGCATTTCAGTTTCAGTTTCTCAATATGACGTCTCCGTGCTCGGAATGAATTTCTAAAGTCACAGGTACCATGTGATGGAGAAGATCAAGAATAAAAAAGAGAATACGCGCGTATCAGTGGCCCCCATGGGGGTGGAACTCACGACATCAGTATTATCAGCACGGGGCTGTAACCGACTGAGCTAATGGGCCATCCTGTTGGCTTGTCTGGGATGTGTCTGGTCAATGTAAATGGAACATTTAGACATGTTAGCACAGTCAGAGATGCTGTCTCTTTCTTTGTCCCTCTGTCTCTCTCTGTATTTCTCTCTGTCTCTCTCTGTATTTCTCTCTGTCTCTCTCTGTATTTCTCTCTGTCTCTCTCTGTATTTCCTCCCTCTCTGTCCCTTTTTCCGATCTCGGTCTTGGTCTTGGTCTCAGTCTCTCTCTCTCTCTCTCTCTCTGTCTCCCTCTTTCTATCTTTTTCTCTCTTTCTTTCTCTCTCTGTCTGTTTCTCTCTTTGTCTTTCTCTTCTCTCTCTCTCTGTTTCTCTCTTTGTTTTTCTCTTTCTCACTCTGTCTGTCCCTGTGTCTCGCTCTCTGTCTCTCTCTATGTCTCTCTCTCTCTCTTGTGTGTGTGTCTCTCCCTCTGTCTCTGTTTCCCTCTCTCTCTTTCTGTCTGTCTGTTTTCTATGTCACTGTCTCTCTCTGTGTCTCTCTCTCTCTCTCTCTCTTGTCTTCTCTCTCTCTTCTCTCTCTCTCTTCCTCTCTCTCTGTCTCTCAATCTGTAACAGTATAATGTACTCAGCATGTTTTATCTTCATGTTTTACGATTTATTATTTACATCACGATTGATCAATGTACGTGTGTGTGAAATTAAACATGTTAGCCCTGTATGGGGCAAGGGTTAGATGGCAAAAGCATACATAGTGCTTATCTATCACACCTTTGGAAAAGAAGATTAATTTTATTCTGCCGCCCCCTTTCTCTTTCTCTCTGTCTCTGTCTGTCTCTCTTTGTCTGTCTGTCTGCCTATCCGTTTGTCTCTCTCTCTCTCTGTCACGCTCTCTCTCTCTCTCTTTTTTACTCTCTCTCTCTGTAGTCTGTCTCTCTATTTCTGTCTGCCTGTCTCTGTCCCTCTCTCCCTAGTTTTTCTCCCTCTTTCTCTCTGCTTTTGTTTGTCTGTCTGTGTCTCTGTCTCTCTCTTGCTCTCTTTATCTATCTGTCTTGCCTTTCTATGTATCAAACTCTTCTTCATACTGTTAAACAATCATCGATAAATCTTTAACAATTTTCAGTTCTAAAAACAATTTCTTGTCAAACATTCTTCAAACCTTTCAGCCTGAAAACGCTTAAACTTCTCTCGCTTCCAAAAATCAAATTGCAGCCATTTCAATCCTGATGCTACAAGTATGTGGCTCCCCGTGGACACGAGAACTAAGGTCGAAATGTCCATCAAGCCATTCCCATAATGCTCTACCAGTCATTCAACAGAGGCTGCTTCCGGTGGAATGTGAATTGCCTTTTGTCGTGAAACAGGTTTAATCTTGTTGGCATCTTCCCAGTGCAGCAGTGGGAGCTAAAGAATATCCTTGACTGATTGGAGGTTTGGTGATGATCAGTCCAACAGAAAAGGGTTCAGTTTTGTCCAGGGGTTAGCATTTCTTGTTATCGTTGATGAAGTTAATGGGTATCTTGCGTGGGGAAGGGTAGATAGAGAATAAATTATACGATCTCTGTGTCTTTGTTTGTTTTCGTCTGTCTGTCTGTCCGTCTGTCTGTCTGTCCGTCTGTCTGTCTATATGTCTTTTTCTCCCTCTCTCTTATTATCTTTCTCTCCGTCTTTGTCTTTCTCACTGTTCTTTTATAATTTTTCTCTCTTTTTGTCTCTCTGTTTTCGTCAGCCACTGTGTGTGTGTGTGTCTGTCTCTGTCTGACTATCTATCTCTCTCTGTCTCTGTCTCTCTGTCTGTTTCTGTCTGGCTCTCTGTTTGTCTGTCTGTCTCTCTCTTTCTCTGTCTCTCTCTCCATACCTGCCTTTATATCAAAATCTTCTTCATACAGTTCAGGATTCATCAATAAATCTTTAACTTTTTTCAATTCTGTGAACGTTTTTAGTAATTTTTTTAAATCTGTGAACACACATTGCTTTCCCAAACAAATTTTCATTTCAAACATTCCTCAAACCTTTCAACCAGGAAAAGCTTAAACTTCTCTCACTTCCAAAAATCAAATTGTGAGCCCATTTCAATCCTGATGCTACAAGTTTGTGTCTCCCAGTGGACACGAGAACTAAGGTCGAAATGTCCCATCAAGCCATTCCCATAATGCTCTACCAGTCATTCAACAGAGGCTGCTTCCGGTGGAATGTGGATTGCCGTTTGTCGTGAAACTGGTTTAATCTTGTTGGCGTCTTTCCAGTGCCGCAGTGGGAGCTAAAGAATATCCTTGACTGATTGGAGGTTTGGGTGATGATCAGTCCAACAGAAAAAGATTCAGTTTTGTCCAGGGGTTAGCATTTCTTGTTATCGTTGATGAAGTTAATGGGTATCTTGCGTGGGGAAGGGTAGATTGAGAGTATACGATTTCTGTCTCTTCTCTGTCTCTCTGTTTCTCTCTCTCTGTTTTTCTCTCTCTCTTTTTCTCTCTCTCTCTCTCTCTCTCTCTCTCTCTTCTCTCTCTGTATCTCTCTGTCTGTCTGACTCTCTCTCTCTCTCTGTCTTATTCTCTTTCTCTCTGTTTCTATCTCTCTTTCAC
>JAPXFY010000016.1:29720732-29723232 GCA_030674185.1 Monoplex corrugatus | reverse complement strand
CACGCCGACGGTAAGCATGTTTACAGCGAACGAGGTCTATGAGAGATAGGGTTCTCCATAGCGACTGCAGGTGAGGAAGATCTCTTCTGAGCTGGCTGTTAAAAGCTCTTAGCAAAGAGAATAGTACTCCGCTCCTCTTTTCTTGTATGCTGGTCCTTCGGGTGTCCTCAATATAGGCGGTAGCCTCCTAGTTGAATGTGCGTATCCATGCCCCCATGCAGCTAGACTTCTCCGTTGGGGGAGACCGATATAACAAGTGGTAAGTGACTTTTTCATAGAGTCTTTGTATGTCTTTTGTAATGTCCCTCCGTTGTGATGACCAGAGGACGTTCTGGACTTTTCAGCGTCTTCGTATCTCATTCTGTAATGTCCGTCTGTCGCGATAACGAGAGGACGTTCTGGACTTTTCAAAGAGTTTTTGAATCTCATTCTGTAATGTACAGTATGTCTGTCGCGTACGAGGGATGTCGGACTTCAAGAGTTTTGATCTCATTCGTATGTAAGTATCTGGCGATACGAGGATGTTCTGGACTTTTCAAAGAGTTTTTGAATCTCATTCTGTAATGTTCATCCGTCGCATTAACCAGCGGACGCTGTGGACTTTTCATAGAGTCTTCGTATCTCTTTTGTAATGTCTGTCTGTTGCGATAATCAGAAGACGTTCTCCATACAGCGTGATCTTGGGCAGGCCATAGTACACCACCCTGAACATATGCCCTATACCTTGTGTGAACGTACATACTTAAATATAATGTTGTCCATTTTGATTATGCAGACTGGGCCTCCTCGGAAGACAAATAGCCAAGTTGTGTGTGTGTGTGTGTGTGTGTGTGTGTGTGTGTGTGTGTGTGTGTGTGTGTGTGTGTGTGTGTGTGTGTGTGTGTGTGTGTGTGTGTGTTTGTATGTGTGTGTGCATGTGTGTGTATGTGTGTGTGTTTGTGTGTGTGAGTTTATTGAAATTCACAGGAGTAGCAGTGGAGAAGGCTTTGGACCTGTGATTGAGGCAGAGTCAGTGTACGTTGCTTATGTGTGTGTTTATACATGTATATTTATTGATGCCCTTGCTTCTTTGGACAAGGATGCTCGTCATTCATTTGTTATCCATCCATAAATTAGCTGTTTTTCATTCATACATTTATGTGTTAACGTTTTCCATCCATCCATTTATTAATTCATTCAGTCATTCAATCATTGATTCATCAAAATTTTCGTTCCTTAATTCACTTATTTATTCATCCATTTATTCATTCAATCTCTTTATCCATTCATTCGTTTGATCTCTAAATCGTTCATTTGTTTGTACAGTAAGAACTGTGTATTATTTCTATTTATAATGTTTTTTTCTCAATAGTTGTCGATTTTTAACGTATTTATTGCAGTTGAATGTCTATGCGTCTGAATGTTCACCTGGTGGGGATAGACCTACTGTGGATGTACACATTTAAGTGGAATGTTGTCATTTTATTCAGGCAGAGTTGCGTGTATTGCTGAATGTTCATATCAATATGTCTTGTACAGAGTGTATATGTCATGTCTTTCCTTCCTTGTGAAACTTGGCCTTCTGCCCCAAAACATGTGCGACATTTGGCTTTCTGTCCCAAGAACTTGTGACATTTGACCTTCTGTCCCAAGAACTTGTGACATTTGGCTTTCTGTCCCAAGCACGTGTGACATTTGGCTTCTGTCCCAAGAACTTGTGACATTTGACCTTCTGTCCCAAGAACTTGTGACATTTGGCCTTCTGTCCCAAGCAACGTGTGACATTTGGCTTTCTGTCCCATAAAAACTTGTGTCATTTGACCTTCTGTCCCAAGAACTTGTTACATTTGGCCTTTGTCCCAAAATTGTGACATTTGGCCTTCTGTCCCAAGAACTTGTGTCATTTGACCTTCTGTCCCAAGAACTGTGACATTTGCCTTCTGTCCCAAGAATTTGTGACATTTGACCTTCTGTCCCAAGAACATGTGACATTTGACCTTCTGTCCCAAGAATTTGTGACATTTGGCCTTCTGTCCCAAGAACTTGTGACATTTGACCTTCTGTCCCAAGAACTTGTGACATTTGACCTTCTGTCCCAAGAATTTGTGACATTTGACCTTCTGTCCCAAGAAATGTGACATTTGCCTTCTGTCCCAAGAACTTTATTACATTTGACCTTCTGTCCCAAGAACTATTACATTTGACCTTCTGTCCCAAGAACATGTGACATTTGACCTTCTGTCCCAAGAACTTATTACATTTGACCTTCTGTCCCAAGAACATGTGACATTTGACCTTTGTCCCAAGAACTTATTACATTTGATCTTCTGTCCCAAGAACTTGTGACATTTGGCCCTGTGTCCCAAGAACTTGTGACATTTGGCCTTCCGTCCTAAGAACATGTGACATTTGGCCTTCTGTCCCAAGCACGTTTTGACATTTGGCTTCTGTCCAAGAAATTGACATTTGGCCTTATGTCCCTAGAACTTGTGACATTGACCTTCCGTCCCAAGAAATTGTG
>JAPXFY010000016.1:29660732-29703232 GCA_030674185.1 Monoplex corrugatus | reverse complement strand
AGAAGAAGAAGAAGAAGAAAAGAAAAAAAAAAAAAAAAAAAAAAAAGAAGAAGAAGAAGAAGAATGCGAAGAAGAAGAAGATGCGAAAATAGAAGAAGAAGAAGAATGCGAAGAAGAAGAAGAATGCGAAGAAGAAAAGAAGAGAAGAAGAAGAAGAAGAATGCGAACAAGAATGCGAAAAATATGAATGCGAAGAAGAAGAAGAATGCAAAGAGAAGAATGTGAAGAAGAAGAAGAATGCGAAGAAGAATTTGAAGAAGAAGAATGGAAAGAAGAGAATGCGAAGAAGAAGAATTCGAAGAAGAAGAAGAATTCGAAGAAGAAGAAGAACGCAAGAAGAAGAATGTGAAGAAGAAGAAGGAATGCGAAGAAGAATGCGAAGAAGAAGAATGCGAAGAAGAAGAATGCGAAGAAGAAGAATTCGAAGAAGAAGAAGAATTCGAAGAAGAAGAAGAATGGAAGAAGAAGAAGAATGCGAAAGAAGAAGAATGCGAAGAAGAAGAATGCGAAGAAGAAGAATGCGAAGGAGAAGAAGAATGCGAAAGAAGAATGCGAAGAAGAAGAAGAATGCGAAGAAGAAGAAGAAGAATGGGAAGAAGAAGAATGGGAAGAAGAAGAAGAAAAAGAATGCGAAGAAGAAGAAGAAGAAGAATGCGAAGAAGAAGAATGCGAAAAATGCGAAGAATGCGAAGAATGCGAAGAAGAAGAATGCGAAGAAGGCGAAGAAGAGAATGCAAAGAATGCGAAGAATGCGAAGAAGAAGAATGCGAAGAAGAAGAAGAAGAATGCAACGAAGAAGAAGAAGAAGGAATGCGAAGAAGAAAAAGAAGATTGCGAAGAAGAATGCGAAGAAGAATGCAAAGAAGAATGCGAAGAAGAAGAAAAATGCGAAGAAGAAGAGAATGCGAAGAAGAAAGAATGCGAGAAGAATGCAAAGAAGAAGAAGAATGCAAAGAAGAATGCAAAGAAGAAGAATGCGAAGAATGCGAAGAATGCGAAGAATGCGAAGAAGAAGAAGAATGCGAAGAAGAAGAGAAGAAGAAGAAGAAGAAGAATGCAAAGAAGAAGAATGCAAGAAGAAGAAGAATGCGAAGAAGAATCGAAGAAGAATGCGAGAAGAAGAAGAAGAATCGAACAAGAACGAAAAAGATGAAGAATGCGAAGAAGAATGCGAAGAAGAAGAAGAATGCAAAAGAAGAGAAGGAAGAAGAATGCGAAGGGAAGAAGGAAAGAAGAATGTGAAGAAGAATGTGAAGAAGAATGCGAAGAATGCGAAGAAGATGCGAAGAAAAGAAGAAGCAGAATGCGAAGAAGAAGAAGAAGAAGAATGCAAAGAATAAGAAGAATGCGAAGAAGAATGCAAAGAAGAAGAATGCGAAGAAGAATGCAAAGAAGAAGAATGCGAAAAAGAATGCGAAGAAGAATGCGAAGAAGAATGCGAAGAAGAAGAGAAGAAGAATGCAACGAAGAAGAAGAAGAAGAATGCGAAGAAGAAGAAGAAATAGAATGCGAAGAAGAATGCGAAGAAGAATGCAAAGAAGAATGCGAAGAAGAAGACGAATGCGAAGAAGAAGAAGAATAATGCGAAGAAGAATGCGAAGAATGCGAAGAAGAATGCGAAGAATGCGAAGAAGAATGCGAAGAAGAATGCGAAGAAGAAGAAGAAGAAGAAGAAGAAGAAGAAGACGAAGAAGAAAAGAAGAAGAAGAACGCGAAGAAAAGAAGAAGAAGAACGCGAAGAATAGTGCGAAGAAGAATGCGAAAAAGAATGCGAAGAAGAAGAAGAAGAAGAAGAAGAAGAAGAAGCAGAAGAAAAACAACAACAACAACAACAACAACAACAACAACTACAGCAACAGCAACAACAGTAATAAAAACAATAACCAGAATCAGAATGATACTAATGATAAGAAGAACAGGTAAAAGAAACGCACAATGACGGCCAATTTGAGACTACTTACAAGCCATTCGTACGGACTATTTTTCCTGTATTTTATTCACTGACTTACAAAACAAAACAAAAAAACATCAAAACAAAACAGAACAAAAAAAGAAAATAGCTTTGTATTCTACATAGTAATTCAGTCCCTATCAGTCATATTCTTTTCATCGTTACTTTATAAGTGTTGAGCCAAACAAGATTGCTTTACTAGATACTTTTTTACCGTTTGCTTTTCGTTTGTCTTATTTCCTTAGCCTTCACTGGGTGCTCTGTATGCTGTTTAAGCAAAGTCTCTATATACTCTATTGAATGCTGCTACATTATGTCTGTGTGACTCTACGTAATATATGCATGCCCTTCCACTCCTGCTATGTCACGCAGCAGGTCCAGCGAGTTCTATACAAAACAAACGATCATCTCCCGCTTAGGGGGTGTAAAGGCCGTCCATTTGAAAAACCTAACTACGGAGAGAGCATTCTTGGAGCGTCACCCCAGCATGTCTTTTGTTTCTTTTTTCTCCTTCACTACGTTGATTGTCCTTAAAAGTTTCTGTTTCGTTTGTGTTGTTTCAGACCCCAGATCTTTAATTCTCTAGAGTGAAAGGTGTACTTTGCTTCTTTGTCTTTGGTTTTATTTTTGTGTGTGTGTTCTTATTATTACAAGATGTAGACAATCCTTACTTCGTTTCTTGGTACTGTAAGAAACGTACCAGCTTTCGCTCTGATTATTCAAAAATTTGAAATTGTCTTTCCTTCTGTCACATGTAAAGTAAAGGTAACAGTTTCCTCATGACCCTGAGGCCGCAGGGGAGAGACGTGGTAGAGACTTCAACATTTTTGGGGACCGGCATTCTGACAGCGATGCCTGTTTCTCCTTACACGCTGCATTACCTCCCCTAACTCTTCATCTTCCTCACTGCACTACCACCCCTAAATCTTCATCTTCCTCGTTGCATAACCTCCCCTAACTCTTCATCTTCCTCGCTGCATTACCATCCCTAACTCTTCATCTTCCTGGCTGCATTACCTCCCTTAACTCTTTATCTTCCTCGCTGCATTACCTCCCTTAATTCTTTATCTTCCTCGCTGCATTACCTCCCTTAACTCTTCATCTTCCTCGCTGCATTACCTCCCTTAACTCTTTATTTTCCTTGCTGCATTACCATCCCTAACTCTTCATCTTCCTCGCTGCATTACCTCCCTAACTCTTCATCTTCCTCGTTGCATTACCTCCCCTAACTCTTCATCTTCCTCGCTGCATTACCTCCCTAACTCTTCATCTTCCTCGTTGCATTACCGTCCCTAACTCTTCATCTTCCTCGTTGCATTACCTCCCCTAACTCTTCATCTTCCTCGTTGCATTACCTCCCCTAACTCTTCATCTTCCTCGTTGCATTACCTCCCCTAACTCTTCATCTTCCTTGCTGCATTACCACCCTAACTCTTCATCTTCCTTGCTGCATTACCTCCCCTAACTCTTCATCTTCCTCGCTGCATTACCACCCCTAACTCTTCATCTTCCTTGCTGCATTATCTCCTAACTCTTTATCTTCCTCGTTGCATTATCTCCCCTAACTCTTCATCTTCCTCGTTGCATTACCTCCCCTAACTCTTCATCTTCCTTGCTGCATTACCACCCTAACTCTTCATCTTCCTCGTTGCATTACCTCCCCTAACTCTTCATCTTCCTCGTTGCATTACCTCCCCTAACTCTTCATCTTCCTTGCTGCATTACCATCCCTAACTCTTCATCTTCCTGGCTGCATTACCTCCCCTAACTCTTCATCTTCCTCGCTGCATTATCTCCCCTAACTCTTCTTCTTCCTCGTTGCATTACCTCCCCTAACTCTTCATCTTCCTCGTTGCATTACCTCCCTAACTCTTCATCTTCCTCGCTGCACTACCACCCCTAAATCTTCATCTTCCTCGTTGCATTATCTCCCCTAACTCTTCGTCTTCCCCCTTGCATTACCACCCCAACTCTTCATCTTCCTTGTTGCATTACCACCCTAACTCTTCATCTTCCATTCTGCATTACCTCCCCTAACTCTTTATCTTCCTCGTTGCATTACCTCCCCTAACTCTTCGTCTTCCTCGCTGCACTACCTCTGTAAGTCTTCATCTTCCTCACTGCATTACCTCCCCTAACTTTTCATGTTCCTCACTGCATTACCTCCCCTAACTCTTCATCTTCCTCGCTGCATTACCTCCCCTATCTCTTCATCTTCCTCGTTACATTACCTCCCCAAACTCTTCATCTTCCTCACTGCATTACCATCCCTAACTCTTCATCTTCCTTGCTGCACTACCACCCCTAACTCTCACTAAGGGTCTGACACTCATTCACAGATATAATTATGGACTAGAGCCAGCACGCACAATGGTTTTTCTCCAGTGAGACTAGAAATGGAAAGCTAAGAGTTCTGCCTCCACGCTAACCAGATCCTTCCAAGTCAATCTACTCAGCTTCCCAGTCAAGTACATACGTGGCCATCCCTGCCCTTCTTGAAAATGGCAAAACCTTTACCTTTGTTTAATTCCATGACTCATCTGACTCCCCCTCTTACTTAGACTACAAATATTTATTCACATAACTCATCCAAATAACAACATAAGCACGCACGCACATTCGTTTGTGTTGTTTCAGACCCCAGAACTTTAATTCTCTCGAGTGAAAGGTGTACTTTGCTTCTTTGTCTTTGGTTTTATTTTTGTGTGTGTGTGTGTTCTTATTATTTCAAGATGTAGACAATCCTTACTTCGTTTCTTGGTACTGTAAGAAACGTACCAGCTTTTGCTCTGATTATTCATATATTTGAAATTGTCTTTCCTTCTGTCACATGTAAAGTAAAGGTAACAGTTTCCTCATGACCCTGAGGCCGCAGGGGAGAGAAGTGGTAGAGACTTCAACATTTCCGGGGACCGGCATTCTGACAGCGATGCCTGTTTCTCCTTACACGCTGCATTACCTCCCCTAACTCTTCATCTTCCTCGCTGCACTACTACCCCTAAATCTTCATCTTCCTCGTTGAATAACCTCCCTAACTCTTCATCTTCCTCGCTGCATTACGTCCCTAACTCTTCATCTTCCTGTCTGCATTACCTCCCTAACTCTTCATCTTCCTTGCTGCATTACCACCCCTAACTCTTCATCTTCCTGGCTGCATTACCTCCCTTAACTCTTCATCTTCCTCGTTGCATTACCACCCCTAACTCTTCATCTTCCTCGCTGCATTACCTCCCTTAACTCTTCATCTTCCAGGCTGCATTACCTCCCTTAACTCTTCATCTTCCTGGCTGCATTACCTCCCTTAACTCTTCATCTTCCTTGCTGCATTACCACCCTAACTCTTCATCTTCCTGTGCATTACTCCCCTAACTCTTCATCTTCCTCGTTGCATTACCTCCCCTAACTCTTCATCTTCCTTGCTGCATTACCACCCTAACTCTTCATCTTCCTCTGCTTGCATTACCTCCCCTAACTCTTCATCTTCCTGTTGCATTACCTCCCCTAACTCTTCATCTTCCTTGCTGCATTACCATCCCTAACTCTTCATCTTCCTGTCTGCATTACCTCCCTAACTCTTCATCTTCCTCGCTGCATACTCCTAACCCCCCTCGAACCTCCTAATCATCTTCCTCGTTGCATTATCTCCCCTAACTCTTCGTCTTCCCCCTTGCATTACCACCCCAACTCTTCATCTTCCTTGTTGCATTACACCCCTAACTCTTCATCTTCCTTCCTGCATTACCACCCTAACTCTTATCTTCCTCGCTGTATTACCACCCTAACTTCATCTTCCTTCTGCATACCTCCCCTAACTCTTTATCTTCCTCACTGCATTACCTCCCTAACTCTTCTCTTCCTCGCTGCACTACCTCTGTAACTCTTCATCTTCCTCACTGCATTACCTCCCCTAACTTTTCATGTTCCTCACTGCATTACCTCCCCTAACTCTTCATGTTCCTCGCTGCATTACCTCCCCTATCTCTTCATCTTCCTCGTTACATTACCTCCCCAAACTTCATCTTCCTCACTGCATTACCATCCCTAACTCTTCATCTTCCTTGCTGCACTACCACCCCTAACTCTCACTAAGGGTCTGACACTCATTCACAGATATAATTATGGACTAGAGCCAGCACGCACAATGGTTTTTCTCCAGTGAGACTAGAAATGGAAAGCTAAGAGTTCTGCCTCCACGCTAACCAGATCCTTCCAAGTCAATCTACTCAGCTTCCCAGTCAAGTACATACGTGGCCATCTCCTGCCCTTCTTGAAAATGGCAAAACCTTTACCTTTGTTTAATTCCATGACTCATCTGACTCCCCCTCTTACTTAGACTACAAATATTTATTCACATAACTCATCCAAATAACAACATAAGCACGCACGCACATTCGTTTGTGTTGTTTCAGACCCCAGAACTTTAATTCTCTCGAGTGAAAGGTGTACTTTGCTTCTTTGTCTTTGGTTTTATTTTTGTGTGTGTGTGTGTTCTTATTATTTCAAGATGTAGACAATCCTTACTTCGTTTCTTGGTACTGTAAGAAACGTACCAGCTTTTGCTCTGATTATTCATATATTTGAAATTGTCTTTCCTTCTGTCACATGTAAAGTAAAGGTAACAGTTTCCTCATGACCCTGAGGCCGCAGGGGAGAGAAGTGGTAGAGACTTCAACATTTCCGGGGACCGGCATTCTGACAGCGATGCCTGTTTCTCCTTACACGCTGCATTACCTCCCCTAACTCTTCATCTTCCTCGCTGCACTACACCCCTAAATCTTCATCTTCCTCGTTGAATAACCTCCCCTAACTCTTCATCTTCCTCGCTGCATTACGTCCCTAACTCTTCATCTTCCTGTCTGCATTACCTCCCTTAACTCTTCATCTTCCTTGCTGCATTACCACCCCTAACTCTTCATCTTCCTGGCTGCATTACCTCCCTTAACTCTTCATCTTCCTCGTTGCATTACCACCCCTAACTCTTCATCTTCCTCGCTGCATTACCTCCCTTAACTCTTCATCTTCCAGGCTGCATTACCTCCCTTAACTCTTCATCTTCCTGGCTGCATTACCTCCCTTAACTCTTCATCTTCCTTGCTGCATTACCACCCCTAACTCTTCATCTTCCTGGCTGCATTACCTCCCTTAACTCTTCATCTTCCTCGTTGCATTACCTCCCCTAACTCTTCATCTTCCTTGCTGCACTACCTCCCCAAACTCTTCATCTTCCTTGCTGCATTACCACCCTAACTCTTCATCTTCCTGTTGCATTACCTCGCCTAACTCTTCATCTTCCTCTGCATTACCACCCTAACTCTTCATCTTCCTGTTGCATTACCTCGCCTAACTCTTCATCTTCCTCGCTGCACTACCACCCCTAAATCTTCATCTTCCTCGCTGCATTATCTCCCCTAACTCTTCGTCTTCCCCCTTGAATTACCACCCCAACTCTTCATCTTCCTTGTTGCATTACCACCCCTAACTCTTCATCTTCCTTCCTGCATTACCACCCTAACTCTTTATCTTCCTCGCTGTATTACCACCCCTAACTATCATCTTCCTTGCTGCATAACCTCCCCTAACTCTTTATCTTCCTCACTGCATTACCTCCCCTAACTCTTCATCTTCCTCGCTGCACTACCTCCTGTAACTCTTCATCTTCCTCACTGCATTACCTCCCCTAACTTTTCATGTTCATCACTGCATTAACCTCCCCTAACTCTTCATGTTCCTCGCTGCATTACCTCCCCTAACTCTTCATCTTCCTCGTTACATTACCTCCCCTAACTTCATCTTCCTCGCTGCATTACCATCTCTAACTCTTCATCTTCCTTGCTGCACTACCACCCCTAACTCTCACTAAGGGTCTGACACTCATTCACAGATATAATTATGGACTAGAGCCAGCACGCACAATGGTTTTTCTCCAGTGAGACTAGAAATGGAAAGCTAAGAGTTCTGCCTCCACGCTAACCAGATCCTTCCAAGTCAATCTACTCAGCTTCCCAGTCAAGTACATACGTGGCCATCTCTGCCCTTCTTGAAAATGGCAAAACCTTACCTTTGTTTAATTCCATGACTCATCTGACTCCCCCTCTTACTTAGACTACAAATATTTATTCACATAACTCATCCAAATAACAACATAAGCACGCACGCACATTCGTTTGTGTTGTTTCAGACCCCAGAACTTTAATTCTCTCGAGTGAAAGGTGTACTTTGCTTCTTTGTCTTTGGTTTTATTTTTGTGTGTGTGTGTGTTCTTATTATTTCAAGATGTAGACAATCCTTACTTCGTTTCTTGGTACTGTAAGAAACGTACCAGCTTTTGCTCTGATTATTCATATATTTGAAATTGTCTTTCCTTCTGTCACATGTAAAGTAAAGGTAACAGTTTCCTCATGACCCTGAGGCCGCAGGGGAGAGAAGTGGTAGAGACTTCAACATTTCCGGGGACCGGCATTCTGACAGCGATGCCTGTTTCTCCTTACACGCTGCATTACCTCCCCTAACTCTTCATCTTCCTCGCTGCACTACCACCCCTAAATCTTCATCTTCCTCGTTGAATAACCTCCCCTAACTCTTCATCTTCCTCGCTGCATTACGTCCCTAACTCTTCATCTTCCTGTCTGCATTACCTCCCTTAACTCTTCATCTTCCTTGCTGCATTACCACCCCTAACTCTTCATCTTCCTGGCTGCATTACCTCCCTTAACTCTTCATCTTCCTCGTTGCATTACCACCCCTAACTCTTCATCTTCCTCGCTGCATTACCTCCCTTAACTCTTCATCTTCCAGGCTGCATTACCTCCCTTAACTCTTCATCTTCCTGGCTGCATTACCTCCCTTAACTCTTCATCTTCCTTGCTGCATTACCACCCCTAACTCTTCATCTTCCTGGCTGCATTACCTCCCTTAACTCTTCATCTTCCTCGTTGCATTACCTCCCCTAACTCTTCATCTTCCTTGCTGCACTACCTCCCCAAACTCTTCATCTTCCTTGCTGCATTACCACCCTAACTCTTCATCTTCCTGTTGCATTACCTCGCCTAACTCTTCATCTTCCTTGCTGCATTACCACCCTAACTCTTCATCTTCCTGTTGCATTACCTCGCCTAACTCTTCATCTTCCTCGCTGCACTACCACCCCTAAATCTTCATCTTCCTCGCTGCATTATCTCCCCTAACTCTTCGTCTTCCCCTTGAATTACCACCCCAACTCTTCATCTTCCTTGTTGCATTACCACCCCTAACTCTTCATCTTCCTTCCTGCATTACCACCCTAACTCTTTATCTTCCTCGCTGTATTACCACCCCTAACTCTTCATCTTCCTTGCTGCATAACCTCCCCTAACTCTTTATCTTCCTCACTGCATTACCTCCCCTAACTCTTCATCTTCCTCGCTGCACTACCTCCTGTAACTCTTCATCTTCCTCACTGCATTACCTCCCCTAACTTTTCATGTTCCTCACTGCATTACCTCCCCTAACTCTTCATGTTCCTCGCTGCATTACCTCCCCTAACTCTTCATCTTCCTCGTTACATTACCTCCCCTAACTTCATCTTCCTCGCTGCATTACCATCTCTAACTCTTCATCTTCCTTGCTGCACTACCACCCCTAACTCTCACTAAGGGTCTGACACTCATTATGGACTAGAGCCAGCACGCACAATGGTTTTTCTCCAGTGAGACTAGAAATGGAAAGCTAAGAGGTCTGCCTCTACTCTAACCAGATCCTTCCAAGTCAGTCTACTCAGCTTCCCAGTCAAGTACATACGTGGCCATCTCTGCCCTTCTTGAAAATGGCAAAACCTTTACCTTTGTTTAATTCCATGACTCATCTGACTCCCCCTCTTACTTAGACTACAAATATTTATTCACATAACTCATCCAAATAACACAACATAAGCACGCACGCACATTCACACACATGCACGCGCACAGATATACACTACGCACAAAAAGTTAAGGATGACTTGCACAAAAATTCATAACTTTCAAAATAAGAAAGCCAATGCGTTGAAGTTTGGCAAACATTTAATTCCATGCTTTAGCGATAACGATACACAATTGCCTTCAATTTCGAGCAATCGTTTGGTGTGTACATTTGATCAAAGTGGGTACGTATCGAAATTTGATTTCCCAAAGTCATTGAAATCACAAGACAGGGCATTCTGATGCTCCCAAAAGTTCAGTAATGCGTGTAACCGCCATGGCTGTTCTGGCACTCGACGCAGCGAGTCCTCATCGAGTTGACCAGGTTGGTGAAGATCCTCTGTGGAAGCGCCTGCCACTCAGCCTGCAGCATCTGGTAGAGGTGTTGGGCATCCCTGGGAGGGAGGTGGTTGCTCCTCACTTTGCGATCCAGCTCATCCCAGAGGTTCTCAATCAGGTTGAGATCGGGACTGCATGCTGGCCACTCCATTCTGTTGACTCCAGACTGCTGCAGGAAGTCGTTGACCACCCTTGCCCTGTGGGGGCGAGCGTTGTCATCCTGGTAGACAGCCGTCGGTCCCATCTGCTGCAGTGTAGGCACAGCCAGCGGTCGAAGGATCTCATCCCAGTATCGGAGGCCAGTCAGGTTACCCTGTACATGATACAAGGGTGTTCTGTGGTGAAGGCTGAAGGCCCCCCAGACCATTACAGAATCTCCAGCAAAGGCCACCTTTTCTTGGACAGTGGTGTCAATAAAGCGTTGTCCTGGGCGCCTCCAGACCCTCAGTCGGCCGTCGTTGTGGTTCATGGTGAAGCGTGATTCATCACTGAACAGGACCTGGGACCATTGCTGACGTGTCCACGTCTGCAGAAGGCGCGGCGTGCTGTCCTATGGGCTGGAGTTAAGCGTGGCCGTACAGCTGGGCGACGAGAACGGAGGTTAAACCCATGAAGGCGGTTCCGTATGGTCTGCTGGCTGATGTTGATGTTAGTAGCCACCCTCAGCTGCCTTCGAATGATGCTGGAAGAGGCTGTTCTTGTCTGCAGGGCTTGTCGTTCAATGAGACGATCTTCACGTGGGTTTGTCTTCTTCGGTCGACCAGATTTGCGTCTTTCATGGAACCTCCCAGTGGCTGTGAAGCGTTGAATCAGTCTGACAATGACCGAGATGGACACCTGAAGTCGCCTGGCCACTTCTCGCTTGGGAACACCATCTTGGAACCATGCAACAGCTCGTCCCCTCTCAAACTCGCTCAATTTTCGTCGTGGAGGCATTGTCAGATCAGGCCTACTACTGGTGGAATGTCTTCTTATAAAGCCAAGCAAGAGACAGCATCTCACACATAAACAGCAGTGCTTGCACGTGCATAATGGTTTTTCCATCTGGCTTGTGCAATGTGTTCAGGCAGAACGGTCCAAAACAAGGTCCTTTTTCGCAAGTTTCTGCTTTTCCGTTTGCGGCCAATCTCAGTAGTAGAGAATCCCGTGCAATTTTCGCACTAACACAACATCGCCCACTTACAGCTGAACAAGAATTCATAACAATTTGGCTGGACTGAGAGGGAGAGAGCTTGCATTTATTTCTCTGTCTGTCTGTCTGTCTTTGTCTCTGTTTGCCTTTGTCTGTCTGTCTGTCTGTCTCCCTCCCTTTCTTTCATTCTCTCTCTCTCTCACACACATACAGACAAACACAAGTTCTCTATCTCTCTCTGTATGTGTGCGCGTGCTCTTGAGTATATGTGTGTGTGTGTTGTGTGTGTGTGTGTGTGTGTGTGTGTGTGCGTGCGCGAGTGTGTGTGTGTGTGTGAATGTGTATGTGTGTAATATAAACACACACACACTCACAAACACATACACACACTCCCAGGAAATATAAAAAGGGAGATTACAAGAAAGAAAGAAGGAAAGAAAGAAACAGTCTTTACAATTCTAAACGTATCTGACGTAGCAAAATCACTAAATTCGTTGTCTTTAGTGGTAAATACATGCTGAATATTCCATTTGCCTCTTTTAAGAAACAATTTATGTTGTCGAAAAAGTTTGTTTTAATGATGAAAAGGTAGTTGTTATTCAATAGTCTCCCTTTGCTTCCAATGAAATTGAAAACTGACGTTTGACTGACGTTCTAGATCTTACTTTTTAGAATAATTCCAGAATATCAAGATAATGAGTTTGCCGGGTGTTTTTATAATTCAGGAACAATACTGTTGATATTACTCTGAGTATGCTAAATAAAAATAGTCAATGAAATATGAAGAACTGCAAGAAACTGGTTTAATTTTGTACTATGCAAGTAAATGCAGGCAATAGATTGGGCTTGTGAATTTTATTGAAAGGCCCTGTCTTGTCAAATTTTCATGTTATTGGTCATTTGAAAGAAGCAAATCTCTGCGGGGGATCGCACCCAATTCTAATCCTCTGATGTTTAGAGGAACATGTGTTGTCTATCTTCCTTGTGTGTCTTTAAAAACTTAGAAACTCGGGTTGGGTAGAGTAGATAGGAAAATAGGATAGATAGGGGGATGGGAGAAGTAATTAGGGGTGTGTGTGGTGGTGGGATGGGACAGACAGGGGGAGGTGAAGTAGATAGTGGGTGCTATGATCATTATCAGTATAGTAAGGAAGAAGAAGAACAACAACAACAGTAATAAATACAATAATCAGAATAATAATAATAATAAGAAGAACACGTAAAAGAAACGCACAATGACGGCCAATTTGAGACCACTTACAAGCTATTCGTACGGACTATTTTTCCTGTATTTTATTCACTGACTTACAAAACAAAACAAAACAAAAGAAAACAAAAAACAAAACGATAACAAACAAAAAAAGAGAAAAATATCTGTGTATTCTACATAGTAATTCAGTCCCTATCAGTCATATTCTTTTCATCGTTACTTTATAAGTGTTGAGCCAAACAAGATTGCTTTACTAGATACTTTTTTACCGTTTGCTTTTCGTTTGTCTTATTTCTTTCGCCTTCACTGGGTGCTCTGTATGCTGTTTAAGCAAAGTCTCTATACACTCTATTGAATGCTGCTACATTTTGTCTGTGTGACTCACTCTACGTAATATATGCATGCCCTTCCACTCCTGCTATGTCACGCAGCAGGTCCAGCGAGTTCTATACAAAACAAACGATCATCTCCCGCTTAGGGGGTGTAAAGGCCGTCCATTTGAAAAACCTAACTATGGAGAGAGCATTCTTGGAGGGTCACCTATGCTTGCTCTTCAGATCTCCAGCATGTCTTTTGTTTCTTTTTTCTCCTTCACTGCGTTGTCTGTCCTTAAATGTTTCTGTTTCGTTTGTGTTGTTTCCGACCCCAGATCTTTAATTCTCTCGAGTGAAAGGTGTACTTTGCTTCTTTGTCTTTGGTTTTATTTTTGTGTGTGTGTGTGTTCTTATTATTCCAAGATGTAGACAATCCTTACTTCGTTTCTTGGTACTGTAAGAAACGTACCAGCTTTTGCTCTGATTATTCATATATTTGAAATTGTCTTTCCTTCTGTCACATGTAAAGTAAAGGTAACAGTTTCCTCATGACCCTGAGGCCGCAGGGGAGAGAAGTGGTAGAGACTTCAACATTTCCGGGGACCGGCATTCTGACAGCGATGCCTGTTTCTCCTTACACGCTGCATTACCTCCCCTAACTCTTCATCTTCCTCGCTGCACTATCACCCCTAAATCTTCATCTTCCTCGTTGCATAACCTCCCCTAACTCTTCATCTTCCTCGCTGCATTACCATCCCTAACTCTTCATCTTCCTCGCTGCATTACCTACCCTAACTCTTCATCTTCCTGGTTGCATTACCTCCCCTAACTCTTCATCTTCCTCGTTGCATTACCACCCCTAACTCTTCATCTTCCTCGTTGCATTACCACCCCTAACTCTTCATCTTCCTCATTGCATTACCACCCTAACTCTTCATCTTCCTGTTGCATTACCTCCCCTAACTCTTTACCTTCCTTGCTGCATTACCACCCCTAACTCTTCATCTTCCTCGCTGCATTACCACCCTAACTCTTCATCTTCCTGTTGCATTACCTCGCCTAACTCTTCATCTTCCTCGCTGCACTACCACCCCTAAACCTTCATCTTCCTCGCTGCATTCTCTCCCCTAACTCTTCATCTTCCCCCTTGCATTACCATCCCAACTCTTCATCTTCTTTGTTGCATTACCACCCTAACTCTTCATCTTCCATTCTGCATTACCTCCCCTAACTCTTTATCTTCCTTGTTGCATTACAACCCTAACTCTTCATCTTCCTTGCTGCATTACCACCCTAACTCTTTATCTTCCTCGCTGCATTATCACCCCTAACTCTTCATCTTCCTTGCTGCATTACCTCCCCTAACTCTTTATCTTCCTCACTACATTACCTCCCCTAACTCTTCGTCTTCCTCGCTGCACTACCTCCTGTAACTCTTCATCTTCCTCACTGCATTACCTCCCCTAACTTTTCATGTTCCTCACTGCATTACCTCCCCTAACTCTTCATCTTCCTCGCTGCATTACCTCCCCTAACTTCATCTTCCTCGTTACATTACCTCCCCTAACTCTTCATCTTCCTCACTGCATTACCATCCCTAACTCTTCATCTTCCTTGCTGCACTACCACCCCTAACTCTCACTAAGTGTCTGACACTCATTCACAGATATAATTATGGACTAGAGCCAGCACGCACAATGGTTTTTCTCCAGTGAGACTAGAAATGGAAAGCTAAGAGTTCTGCTTCCACGCTAACCAGATCTTGCCAAGTCAGTCTACTCAGCTTCCCAGTCAAGTACATACGTGGCCATCTCTGCCCTTCTTGAAAATGGCAAAACCTTTACCTTTGTTTAATTCCATGACTCATCTGACTCCCCCTCTTACTTAGACTACAAATATTTATTCACATAACTCATCCAAATAACACAACATAAGCACGCACGCACGCGCACAGATATATATAAACCGATAGTGGAAGAGGGAGAGAGAGACAGACACACCAACCACCAGGATTTCTTCAGAAACAAACTATCTTTTTAACCCCCTCTCTCTATCTCATCCACTGTCTGTCCCATTCCCCTATCTACCCTGCCCCTTTTGTGTCCTATCCTAATATATACTTCACTCTCTGTCTGTCCCATCCCCCTACCTACTCCGAGATTATAAGTTTGTAAAGACGCACAAGGAAGATAGACAACATATGTTCCTCTAAAGATCAGAGGATTAGAATTGGGTGCAATCCCCGCAGAGATCTGCTTCTTTCAGTTGACCAATATCATGAAAATTTGACAAGACAGGGCCTTTCAATAAAATTCATAAGCTCAATCTATTGCCTGCATTTACTTGCATAGTACAAAATTAAACCAGTTTCTTGCAGTTCTTCATATTTCATTGACTATTCGTATTTAGCATACACAGAGTAATATCAACAATATTGTTCCCAAATCATAAAACACCTGGTAAACTCATTATCTTGATATTCTGGAATTTTTCTATAAAGTAAGATCTAGAACGTCAGTCAAACGTCAGTTTTCAATTTCATTGGAAGCAAAGGGAGACTATTGAATAACATCTACCTTTTCATCATTAAAGCAAAATATTTCGAGAACATATAAATTGTTTCTTAAAAGAGGCAAATGGAATATTCAGCATATATTTACCACTAAAGATAACGAATTTAGTGGGTTTTTTACGTCAGATAACGTTTAGAATTGTAAAGATTGTTTCTTTCTTTCCTTCTTTCTTTCTTGTAATCTCCCTTTTTATATTTCTTGGGAGTGTGTGTGTGTGGAGGTCTTTCATTTAATGTCTGATTTTAGTAGTTGAATCAGGTGAAGTAGATAGTGGGTGCTATGATCATTATCAGTATAGTAAGGAAGAAGAACAACAACAATAATAAATACCACAATCAGAATAATAATAATAAGAAGAAGAACACGTAAAAGAAACGCACAATGACGGCCAATTTGAGACCACTTACAAGCTATTCGTACAAACTATTTTTCCTGTATTTTATTCACTGAATTACAAAACAAAACAAAACAAAACAAAACAAAACAAAAAACAAAACGATAAACAAAAAAAGAGAAAAATATCTGTGTATTCTACATAGTAATTCAGTCCCTATCAGTCATATTCTTTTCATCGTTACTTTATAAGTGTTGAGCCAAACAAGATTGCTTTACTAGATACTTTTTTACCGTTTGCTTTTCGTTTGTCTTATTTCTTTCTCCTTCACTGGGTGCTCTGTATGCTGTTTAAGCAAAGTCTCTATACACTCTATTGAATGCTGCTACATTATGTCTGTGTGACTCACTCTACGTAATATAAGCATGCCCTTCCACTCCTGCTATGTCGCGCAGCAGGTCCAGCGAGTTGTATACAAAACAAACGATCATCTCCCGCTTAGGGGGTGTAAAGGCCGTCCATTTGAAAAACCTAACTATGGACAGAGCATTCTTGGAGGGTCACCTATGCTTGCTCTTCAGATCTCCAGCATGTCTTTTGTTTCTTTTTTCTCCTTCACTGCGTTGTCTGTACTTAAATGTTTCTGTTTCGTTTGTGTTGTTTCAGACCCCAGATCTTTAATTCTCTCGAGTGAAAGGTGTACTTTGCTTCTTTGTCTTTGGTTTTATTTGTGTGTGTGTGTGTGTGTTCTTATTATTTCAAGATGTAGACAATCCTTACTTCGTTTCTTGGTACTGTAAGAAACGTACCAGCTTTTGCTCTGATTATTCATATATTTGAAATTGTCTTTCCTTCTGTCACATGTAAAGTAAAGGTAACAGTTTCCTCATGACCCTGAGGCCGCAGGGGAGAGAAGTGGTAGAGACTTCAACATTTCCGGGGACCGGCATTCTGAGAGCGATGCCTGTTTCTCCTTACACGCTGCATTACCTCCCCTACTTCTTCATCTTCCTCGCTGCACTACCATCCCTAAATCTTCATCTTCCTCGTTGCATAACCTCCCCTAACTCTTCATCTTCCTCGCTGCATTACCATCCCTAACTCTTCATCTTCCTGGCTGCATTAACTCCCTTAACTCTTCATCTTCCTCGTTGCATTACCACCCCTAACTCTTCATCTTCGTCACTGCATTACCTCCCCTAACTCTTTATCTTCCTTGCTGCATTACCACCCTAACTCTTCATCTTCCTGTTGCATTACCTCGCCTAACTCTTCATCTTCCTCGCTGCACTACCACCCCTAAATCTTCATCTTCCTCGCTGCATTATCTCCCCTAACTCTTCATCTTCCCCCTTGCATTACCACCCCAACTCTTCATCTTCCTTGTTGCATTACCATCCTAACTCTTCATCTTCCATTCTGCATTACCTCCCCTAACTCTTTATCTTCCTTGTTGCATTACAACCCTAACTCTTTATCTTCCTTGCTGCATTACCTCCCCTAACTCTTTATCTTCCTTTGCTGCATTACCACCCCTAACTCTTCATCTTCCTTCCTGCATTACCACCCTAACTCTTTATCTTCCTCACTGCATTATCACCCCTAACTCTTCATCTTCCTCGCTGCATTACCACCACTAACTCTTCATCTTCCTTGCTGCATTACCTCCCCTAACTCTTTATCTTCCTCACTGCATTACCTCCCCTAACTCTTCGTTTTCCTCGCCGCACTACCTCCTGTAACTCTTCATCTTCCTCACTGCATTACCTCCACTAACTTTTCATGTTCCTCACTGCATTACCTCCCCTAACTCTTCATCTTCCTCACTGCATTACCTCCCTAACTCTTCATCTTCCTCGTTACATTACCTCCCCTAACTTCATCTTCCTCGCTGCATTACCATCCCTAACTCTTCATCTTCCTTGCTGCACTACCACCCCTAACTCTCACTAAGGGTCTGACACTCATTCACAGATATAATTATGGACTAGAGTCAGCACGCACAATGGTTTTTCTCCAGTGAGACTAGAAATGGAAAGCTAAGAGTTCTGCCTCCACGCTAACCAGATCCTTCCAAGTCAGTCTACTCAGCTTCCCAGTCAAGTACATACGTGGCCATCTCTGCCCTTCTTGAAAATGGCAAAACCTTTACCTTTGTTTAATTCCATGACTCATCTGACTCCCCCTCTTACTTAGACTACAAATATTTATTCACATAACTCATCCAAATAACACAACATAAGCACGCACGCACATTCACACACATGCACGAGCACAGATATACACTACGCACAAAAAGTTAAGGATGACTTGCACAAAAATTCATAACTTTCAAAATAAGAAAGCCAATGCGTTGAAGTTTGGCAAACATTTAATTCCATGCTTTAGCGATAACGATACACAATTGCCTTCAATTTCGAGCAATCGTTTGGTGTGTACATTTGATCAAAGTGGGTACGTATCGAAATTTGATTTCCCAAAGTCATTGAAATCACAAGACAGGGCATTTCTGATGCTCCCAAAAGTTCAGTAATGCGTGTAACCGCCATGGCTGTTCTGGCACTCGACGCAGCGAGTCCTCATCGAGTTGACCAGGTTGGTGAAGATCCTCTGTGGAAGCGCCTGCCACTCAGCCTGCAGCATCTGGTAGAGGTGTTGGGCATCCCTGGGAGGGGGGTGGTTGCTCCTCACTTTGCGATCCAGCTCATCCCAGAGGTTCTCAATCGGGTTGAGATCGTGACTGCATGCTGGCCACTCCATTCTGTTGACTCCAGACTGCTGCAGGAAGTCGTTGACCACCCTTGCCCTGTGGGGGCGATCGTTGTCATCCTGGTATACAGCCGTCGGTCCCATCTGCTGCAGTGTAGGCACAGCCAGCGGTCGAAGGATCTCATCCCAGTATCAGAGGCCAGTCAGGTTACCCTGTACATGATACAAGGGTGTTCTGTGGTGAAGGCTGAAGGCCTCCTAGACCATTACAGAACCTCCACCAAAGGCCACCTTTTCTTGGACAGTGGTGTCAATAAAGCGTTGTCCTGGGCGCCTCCAGACCCTCAGTCGGCCGTCGTTGTGGTTCATGGTGAAGCGTGATTCATCACTGAACAGGACCTGGGACCATTGCTGACGTGTCCACCTCACGTGACGTCATGCAGAAGGCGCGGCGTGCTGCCCTATGGGCTGGAGTTAAGCGTGGCCGTACAGCTGGGCGACGAGAACGGAGGTTAAACCCATGAAGGCGGTTCCGTATGGTCTGCTGGCTGATGTTGATGTTAGTAGCCACCCTCAGCTGCCTTCGAATGATGCTGGAAGAGGCTGTTCTTGTCTGCAGGGCTTGTCGTTCAATGAGACGATCTTCACGTGGGTTTGTCTTCTTCGGTCGACCAGATCTGCGTCTTTCATGGAACCTCCCAGTGGCTGTGAAGCGTTGAATCAGTCTGACAATGACCGAGATGGACACCTGAAGTCGCCTGGCCACTTCTCGCTTGGGAACACCATCTTGGAACCATGCAACAGCTCGTCCCCTCTCAAACTCGCTCAATTTTCGTCGTGGAGGCATTGTCAGATCAGGCCTACTACTGGTGGAATGTCTTCTTATAAAGCCAAGCAAGAGACAGCATCTCACACATAAACAGCAGTGCTTGCACGTGCATAATGGTTTTTCCATCTGGCTTGTGCAATGTGTTCAGGCAGAACGGTCCCAAACAAGGTCCTTTTCCGTTTGCGGCCAAGCTCAGTAGTAGAGAATCCCGTGCAATTTTCGCACTAACACAACATCGCCCACTTACAGCTGAACAAGAATTCATAACAATTTGGCTGGACTGAGAAATAAATAACAGTAGCGAACTGTGTTTATTACGCACCTGTTTTCTCATAGTTATCCTTAACTTTTTGTGCGTAGCTTATATAAACCTATAGTGGAAGAGGGAGACAGCCCACACACACACACACACCAGGATTTCTTCAGAAACAAACTATCTACTTAACCCCCTCTCTCTGTCCCATTCCCCTATCTACCCTGCCCCTTTTGTGTCCTATCCTAATATATACTTCACCCTCCTACCTATTCCGAGATTATAAGTTTGTAAAGACGCACAAGGAAGATAGACAACACATGTTCCTCTAAAGATCAGAGGATTAGAATTGGGTGCAATCCCCGCAGAGATCTGCTTCTTTCAGTTGACCAATATCATGAAAATTTGACAAGACAGGGCCTTTCAATAAAATTCATAAGCCCAATCTATTGCCTGCATTTACTTGCATAGTACAAAATTAAACCAGTTTCTTGCAGTTCTTCATATTTCATTGACTATTCGTATTTAGCATATACAGAGTAATATCAACAATATTGTTCCCAAATCATAAATCACCTGGCAAACTCATTATCTTGATATTCTGGAATTTTTCTATAAAGTAAGATCTAGAACGTCAGTCAAACGTCAGTTTTCAATTTCATTGGAAGCAAAGGGAGACTATTGAATAACATCTACCTTTTCATCATTAAAGCAAAATTTTTCGAGAACATATAAATTGTTTCTTAAAAGAGGCAAATGGAATATTCAGCATATATTTACCACTAAAGACAACGAATTTAGTGTTTTTTTTACGTCAGATAACGTTTAGAATTGTAAAGATTGTTTCTTTCTTTCCTTCTTTCTTTCTTGTAATCTCCCTTTTTATATTTCTTGGGAGTGTGTGTGTGTGGAGGTCTTTCATTTAATGTCTATTCACTAAACTGATTTTAGACACACACACACAAAAAAAGAAAAAAAGAAAAAAGTGAGGATACATGAGGAGTGAAGAGGATACGTGGAAATGGTTAATCTTCAGTGTGTGTGTGTATAAGAGAGAGAGAGAGAGAGAGAGAGAGAGAGAGAGAGAGAGAGAGAGAGGGAGAGAGCTTGCATTTATTTCTCTGTCTGTCTGTCTGTCTTTGTCTCTGTCTGCCTTTGTCTGTCTGTCTGTCTGTCTGTCTCCCTCCCTTTCTTTCATTCTCTCTCTCTCTCACACACATACAGACAAACACAAGCTCTCTATCTCTCTCTGTATGTGTGCGCATGCTCTTGAGTATCTGTGTGTGTGTGTGTGTGTGTGTGTGTGCGTGCGTATGTGTGTGTGTGCGCGAGTGTGTGTGTGTGTGTGAATGTGTGTGAATGTGTATGTGTGTAATATAAACACACACACACTCACAAACACATACACACACTCCCAGGAATATAAAAAGGGAGATTACAAGAAAGAAAGAAGGAAAGAAAGAAACAGTCTTTACAATTCTAAACGTTATCTGACGTAGCAAAATCACTAAATTCGTTGTCTTTAGTGGTAAATACATGCTGAATATTCCATTTGCCTCTTTTAAGAAACAATTTATGTTGTCGAAAAAGTTTGCTTTAATGATGAAAAGGTAGTTGTTATTCAATAGTCTCCCTTTGCTTCCAATGAAATTGAAAACTGACGTTTGACTGACGTACAGCTGGGAGACGAGAACGGAGGTTAAACCCATGAAGGCGGTTCCGTATGGTCTGCTGGCTGATGTTGATGTTAGTAGCCACCCTCAGCTGCCTTCGAATGATGCTGGAAGAGGCTGTTCTTGTCTGCAGGGCTTGTCGTTCAATGAGACGATCTTCACGTGGGTTTGTCTTCTCGTCCCCTCTCAAACTCGCTCAATTTTCGTCGTGGAGGCATTGTCAGATCAGGCCTACTACTGGTGGAATGTCTTCTTATAAAGCCAAGCAAGAGACAGCATCTCACACATAAACAGCAGTGCTTGCACGTGCATAATGGTTTTTCCATCTGGCTTGTGCAATGTGTTCAGGCAGAACGGTCCAAAACAAGGTCCTTTTTCGCAAGTTTCCGCTTTTCCGTTTGCGGCCAAGCTCAGTAGTAGAGAATCCCGTGCAATTTTCGCACTAACACAACATCGCCCACTTACAGCTGAACAAGAATTCATAACAATTTGGCTGGACTGAGAAATAAATAACAGTAGCGAACTGAGTTTATTACGCACCTGCTTTCTCATAGTGATCCTTAACTTTTTGTGCGTAGATTATATAAACCGATAGTGGAAGAGGGAGAGAGACTCAAACACACACACCACCAGGATTTCTTCAGAAACAAACTATCTACTTAACCCCCTCTCTCTATCTCATCCACTGTCTGTCCCCTTTTGTGTCCTATCCTAATATATACTTCACCCTCTGCCTGTCCCACCCCCCTACCTACTTCGAGATTATAAGTTTGTAAAGACGCACAAGGAAGATAGACAACACATGTTCCTCTAAAGATCAGAGGATTAGAATTGGGTGCGATCCCCGCAGAGATCTGCTTCTTTCAGTTGACCAATATCATGAAAATTTGACAAGACAGGGCCTTTCAATAAAATTCATAAGCCCAATCTATTGCCTGCATTTACTTGCATAGTACAAAATTAAACCAGTTTCTTGCAGTTCTTCATATTTCATTGACTATTCGTATTTAGCATACACAGAGTAATATCAACAATATTGTTCCCAAATCATAAAACACCTGGCAAACTCATTATCTTGATATTCTGGAATTTATCTATAAAGTAAGATCTAGAACGTCAGTCAAACGTCAGTTTTCAATTTCATTGGAAGCAAAGGGAGACTATTGAATAACATCTACCTTTTCATCATTAAAGCAAAATTTTTCGAGAACATATAAATTGTTTCTTAAAAGAGGCAAATGGAATATTCAGCATATATTTACCACTAAAGACAACGAATTTAGTGGGTTTTTTACGTCAGATAACGTTTAGAATTGTAAAGATTGGTTCTTTCTTTCCTTCTTTCTTTCTTGTAATCTCCCTTTTTATATTTCTTGGGAGTGTGTGTGTGTGGAGGTCTTTCATTTAATGTCTATTCACTAAACTGATTTTAGACACACACACAAAAAAAGAGAAAAAAAATAAAAAAATGAGGATACATGAGGAGTGAAGAGGATACGTGGAAATGGTTAATCTTCAGTGTATGTGTGCATAAGAGAGAGAGAGAGAGAGAGAGAGAGAGAGAGAGATAGAGAGAGAGAGGGAGAGAGCTTGCATTTATTTCTCTGTCTGTCTGTCTGTCTTTGTCTCTGTCTGCCTTTGTCTGTCTGTCTGTCTGTCTGTCTGTCTCCCTCCCTTTCTTTCATTCTCTCTCTCTCTCACATACATACAGACAAACACAAGCTCTCTATCTCTCTCTGTATGTGTGCGCGTGCTCTTGAGTTTCTGTGTGTGTGTGTGTGTGTGTGTGTGTGTGTGTGTGTGTGTGTGTGTGTGTGTGTGTGTGCGTGCGTATGTGTGTGTGTGCGCGAGTGTATGTGTGTGTGTGAATGTGTGTGAATGTGTATGTGTGTAATATAAACACACACACACTCACAAACACATACACACACTCCCAGAAAATATAAAAAGGGAGATTACAAGAAAGAAAGAAGGAAAGAAAGAAACAATCTTTACAATTCTAAACGTTATCTGACGCAGCAAAATCATTAAATTCGTTGTCTTTAGTGGTAAATACATGCTGAATATTCCATTTGCCTCTTTTAAGAAACAATTTATGTTGTCGAAAAAGTTTGCTTTAATGATGAAAAGGTAGTTGTTATTCAATAGTCTCCCTTTGCTTCCAATGAAATTGAAAACTGACGTTTGACTGACGTTCTAGATCTTACTTTTTAGAATAATTCCAGAATATCAAGATAATGAGTTTGCCGGGTGTTTTATAATTCAGGAACAATACTGTTGATATTACTCTGAGTATGCTAAATACGAATAGTCAATGAAATATGAAGAACTGCAAGAAACTGGTTTAATTTTGTACTATGCAAGTAAATGCAGGCAATAGATTGGGCTTGTGAATTTTATTGAAAGGCCCTGTCTTGTCAAATTTTCATGATATTGGTCATTTGAAAGAAGCAGATCTCTGCGGGGATCGCATCCAATTCTAATCCTCTGATCTTTAGAGGAACATGTGTTGTCTATCTTCCTTGTGTGTCTTTACAAACTTAGAAACTTGGGGTGGGACAGGCAGGGGGGACAGAAAAGGGTAGTAGGTAGAGTAGATAGGGAAATAGGACAGACAGGGGGTGAAGTAGATAGGGGTGTGGGACAGACATGGTGGGGTGTGTGTGTGAAGATGGGACATATGTGGGTGGTGGTGGGATGGGGGGATAGCACAGACAAGGGGTTAAGCATACAGAGGGATAGGACAGAAGGGGGGAGGTATGATCATTATCAGTATAGAAAGGAAGAAGAACAACAACAACAGTAATAAATACAATAACCAGAATCAGAATAATAATAATAAGAAGAAGAACACGTAAAAGAAACGCACAATGACGGCCAATTTGAGACCACTTACAAGCTATTCGTACGGACTATTTTTCCTGTATTTTATTCACTGACTTACAAAACAAAACAAAACAAAATAAAACAAAAGAAAACAAAACGATAACAAACAAAAAAAGAGAAAAATATCTGTGTATTCTACATAGTAATTCAGTCCCTATCAGTCATATTCTTTTCATCGTTACTTTATAAGTGTTGAGCCAAACAAGATTGCTTTACTAGATACTTTTTTACCGTTTGCTTTTCGTTTGTCTTATTTCTTTCACCTTCACTGGGTGTTCTGTATGCTGTTTAAGCAAAGTCTCTATACACTCTATTGAATGCTGCTACATTATGTCTGTGTGACTCACTCTACGTAATATATGCATGCCCTTCCATTCCTGCTATGTCACGCAGCAGGTCCAGCGAGTTCTATACAAAACAAACGATCATCTCCCGCTTAGGGGGTGTAAAGGCCGTCCATTTGAAAAACCTAACTATGGAGAGAGCATTCTTGGAGGGTCACCTATGCTTGCTCTTCAGATCTCCAGCATGTCTTTTGTTTCTTTTTTCTCCTTCTCTGCGTTGTCTGTCCTTAAATGTTTCTGTTTCGTTTGTGTTGTTTCAAACCCCAAATCTTTAATTCTCTCGAGTGAAAAGTGTACTTTGCTTCTTTGTCTTTGGTTTTATTTTTGTGTGTGTGTGTTCTTATTATTTCAAGATGTAGACAATCCTTACTTCGTTTCTTGGTACTGTAAGAAACGTACCAGCTTTTGCTCTGATTATTCATATATTTGAAATTGTCTTTCCTTCTGTCACATGTAAAGTAAAGGTAACAGTTTCCTCATGACCCTGAGGCCGCAGGGGAGAGAAGTGGTAGAGACTTCAACATTTCCGGGGACCGGCATTCTGACAGCGATGCCTGTTTCTCCTTACACGCTGCATTACCTCCCCTAACTCTTCATCTTCCTCGCTGCATTACCACCCCTAACTCTTCATCTTCCTCGCTGAACTACCACCCCTAACTCTTCATCTTCCTCGTTGCATTACCACCCCTAACTCTTTATCTTCCTCGCTGCATTACCTCCCCTAACTCTTTATCTTCCTTGCTGCATTACCACCCCTAACTCTTCATCTTCCTGTTGCATTACCTCGCCTAACTCTTCATCTTCCTCGCTGCACTACCACCCCTAAATCTTCATCTTCCTCGCTGCATTATCTCCCCTAACTCTTCGTCTTCCCCCTTGCATTACCACCCCAACTCTTCATCTTCCTTGTTGCATTACCACCCTAACTCTTCATCTTCCATTCTGCATTACCTCCTCTAACTCTTTATCTTCCTTGTTGCATTACCTCCCCTAACTCTTCATCTTCCTTGTTGCATTACCACCCTAACTCTTCATCTTCCAATCTGCATTACCTCCCCTAACTCTTTATCTTCCTTGTTGCAATACAACCCCTAACTCTCCATCTTCCTTGCTGCATTACCACCCCTATCTCTTCATCTTCCTTGCTGCATTACCACCCCTAACTCTTCATCTTCCTTGCTGCACAACCTCCCCTAACTCTTCATCTTCCTGTTGCATTACCTCCCTTAACTCTTCATCTTCCTTGCTGCATTACCTCCCCTAACTCTTTATCTTCCTTGCTGCATAACCTCCCCTAACTCTTCATCTTCCTCGCTGAATTACCTCCCTTAACTCTTCATCTTCCTGGCTGCATTACCTCCCTTAACTCTTCATCTTCCTCGTTGCATTACCTCCCCTAACTCTTTATCTTCCTTGCTGCATAACCTCCCCTAACTCTTCATCTTCCTCTCTGAATTACCTCCCTTAACTCTTCATCTTCCTGGCTGCATTACCTCCCTTAACTCTTCATCTTCCTGGCTGCATTACCTCCCCTAACTCTTCATCTTCCTTGCTGCATTACCACCCCTAACTCTTCATCTTCCTTGCTGCACAACCTCCCCTAACTCTTCATCTTCCTGTTGCATTACCTCCCTTAACTCTTCATCTTCCTTGCTGCATTACCTCCCCTAACTCTTTATCTTCCTTGCTGCATAACCTCCCCTAACTCTTCATCTTCCTCGCTGAATTACCTCCCTTAACTCTTCATCTTCCTGGCTGCATTACCTCCCGTAACTCTTCATCTTCCTCGTTGCATTACCTCCCCTAACTCTTTATCTTCCTTGCTGCATAACCTCCCCTAACTCTTCATCTTCCTCTCTGAATTACCTCCCTTAACTCTTCATCTTCCTGGCTGCATTAACTCCCTTAACTCTTCATCTTCCTGGCTGCATTACCTCCCCTAACTCTTCATCTTCCTCACTGCATTACCTCCCCTAACTCTTTATATTCCTTGCTGCATTACCACCCTAACTCTTCATCTTCCTGTTGCATTACCTCGCCTAACTCTTCATCTTCCTCGCTGCACTACCACCCCTAAATCTTCATCTTCCTCGCTGCATTATCTCCCCTAACTCTTTGTCTTCCCCCTTGCATTACCACCCCAACTCTTCATCTTCCTTGTTGCATTACCACCCTAACTCTTCATCTTCCATTCTGCATTTCCTCCCCTAACTCTTTATCTTCCTTGTTGCATTACCACCCCTAACTCTTCATCTTCCTTGCTGCATTACATCCCCTAACTCTTTATCTTCCTTGCTGCATTACCACCCCTAACTCTTCATCTTCCTTCCTGCATTACCACCCTAACTCTTTATCTTCCTCGTTGCATTACCACCCCTAACTCTTCATCTTCCTTGCTGCATTACCTCCCCTAACTCTTTATCTTCCTCACTGCATTACCTCCCCTAACTCTTCATCTTCCTCGCTGCACTACCTCCTGTAACTCTTCATCTTCCTCACTGCATTACCTCCCCTAACTTTTCATGTTCCTCACTGCATTACCTCCCCTAACTCTTCATCTTCCTCGCTGCATTACCTCCCCTAACTCTTCATCTTCCTCGTTACATTACCTCCTCTAACTTCATCTTCCTCGCTGCATTACCATCCCTAACTCTTCATCTTCCTTGCTGCACTACCACCCCTAACTCTCACTAAGGGTCTGACACTCATTATGGACTAGAGCCAGCACGCACAATGGTTTTTCTCCAGTGAGACTAGAAATGGAAAGCTAAGAGTTCTGCCTCTACGCTAACCAGATCCTTCCAAGTCAGTCTACTCAGCTTCCCAGTCAAGTACATACGTGGCCATCTCTGCCCTTCTTGAAAATGGCAAAACCTTTACCTTTGTTTAATTCCATGACTCATCTGACTCCCCCTCTTACTTAGACTACAAATATTTATTCACATAACTCATCCAAATAACACAACATAAGCACGCACGAACATTCACACACATGCACGCGCACAGATATACACTACGCACAAAAAGTTAAGGATGACTTGCACAAAAATTCATAACTTTCAAAATAAGAAAGCCAATGCGTTGAAGTTTGGCAAACATTTAATTCCATGCTTTAGCGATAACGATACACAATTGCCTTCAATTTCGAGCAATCGTTTGGTGTGTACATTTGATCAAAGTGGGTACGTATCGAAATTTGATTTCCCAAAGTCATTGAAATTACAAGACAGGGCATTCTGATGCTCCCAAAAGTTCAGTAATGCGTGTAACCGCCATGGCTGTTCTGGCACTCGACGCAGCGAGTCCTCATCGAGTTGACCAGGTTGGTGAAGATCCTCTGTGGAAGCGCCTGCCACTAAGCCTGCAGCATCTGGTAGAGGTGTTGGGCATCCCTGGGAGGGGGGTGGTTGTTCCTCACTTTGCGATCCAGCTCATCCCAGAGGTTCTCAATCGGGTTGAGATCGGGACTGCATGCTGGCCACTCCATTCTGTTGACTCCAGACTGCTGCAGGAAGTCGTTGACCACCCTTGCCCTGTGGGGGCGAGCGTTGTCATCCTGGTAGACAGCCGTCGGTCCCATCTGCTGCAGTGTAGGCACAGCCAGCGGTCGAAGGATCTCATCCCAGTATCGGAGGCCAGTCAGGTTACCCTGTACATGATACAAGGGTGTTCTGTGGTGAAGGCTGAAGGCCCCCCAGACCATTACAGAAACTCCACCACAGGCCACCTTTTCTTGGACAGTGGTGTCAATAAAGCATTGTCCTGGGCGCCTCCAGACCCTCAGTCGGCCGTCGTTGTGGTTCATGGTGAAGCGTGATTCATCACTGAACAGGACCTGGGACCATTGCTGACGTGTCCACCTCACGTGACGTCTGCAGAAGGCGTGGCGTGCTGCCCTATGGGCTGGAGTTAAGCGTGGCCGTACAGCTGGGCGACGAGAACGGAGGTTAAACCCATGAAGGCGGCTCCGTATGGTCTGCTGGCTGATGTTGATGTTAGTAGCTACCCTCAGCTGCCTTCGAATGATGCTGGAAGAGGCTGTTCTTGTCTGCAGGGCTTGTCGTTCAATGAGACGATCTTCACGTGGGTTTGTCTTCTTCGGTCGACCAGATCTGCGTCTTTCATGGAACCTCCCAGTGGCTGTGAAGCGTTGAATCAGTCTGACAATGACCGAGATGGACACCTGAAGTCACCTGGACACTCCTCGCTTGGGAACACCATCTTGGAACCATGCAACAGCTCGTCCCCTCTCAAACTCGCTCAATTTTCGTCGTGGAGGCATTGTCAGATCAGGCCTACTACTGGTGGAATGTCTTCTTATAAAGCCAAGCAAGAGACAGCATCTCACACATAAACAGCAGTGCTTGCACGTGCATAATGGTTTTTCCATCTGGCTTGTGCAATGTGTTCAGGCAGAACGGTCCAAAACAAGGTCCTTTTTCGCAAGTTTCCGCTTTTCTGTTTGCGGCCAAGCTCAGTAGTAGAGAATCCCGTGCAATTTTCGCACTGACACAACATCTCCCACTTACAGCTGAACAAGAATTCATAACAATTTGGCTGGACTGAGAAATAAATAACAGTAGCGAACTGAGTTTATTACGCACCTGTTTTTTCTCATAGTGATCCTTAACTTTTTGTGCGTAGCTTATATAAACCGATAGTGGAAGAGGGAGAGAGACTCAGACACACACACCACCAGGATTTCTTCAGAAACAAACTATCTACTTAACCCCCTCTCTCTATCTCATCCACTGTCTGTCCCATTCCCCTATCTACCCTGCCCCTTTTGTGTCCTATCCTAATTATATACTTCACCCTCTGCCTGTCCCACCCCCCTACCTACTCCGAGATTATAAGTTTGTAAAGATGCACAAGGAAGATAGACAACACATGTTCTTCTAAAGATCAGAGGATTAGAATTGGGTGCGATCCCCGCAGAGATCTGCTTCTTTCAGTTGACCAATATCATGAAAATTTGACAAGACAGGGCCTTTCAATAAAATTCATAAGCCCAATCTATTGCCTGCATTTACTTGCATAGTACAAAATTAAACCAGTTTCTTGCAGTTCTTCATATTTCATTGACTATTCGTATTTAGCATACACAGAGTAATATCAACAATATTGTTCCCAAATCATAAAACACCTGGCAAACTCATTATCTTGATATTCTGGAAAAGGGTAGTAGGTAGAGTAGATAGGGAAATAGGACAGACAGGGGATGAAGTAGATAGGGGGATGGGGTGGTGGGATGGGACAGGGGGTGAAGTAGATAGGGGGATAGGACAGACAGGGGGTTAAGCATACAGAGGGATACGACAGAAGGGGGGAGGTGAAGTAGATAGTGGGTGCTATGATCATTATCAGTATAGAAAGGAAGAAGAAGAAGAACAACAACAACAGTAATAAATACAATAACCAGAATCAGAATAATAATAATAAGAAGAAGAACACGTAAAAGAAACGCACAATGACGGCCAATTTGAGACCACTTACAAGCTATTCGTACGGACTATTTTTCCTGTATTTTATTCACTGACTTACAAAACAAAACAAAACAAAACAAATCAAAAGAAAACAAAACGATAACAAACAAAAAAAGAGAAAAATATCTGTGTATTCTACATAGTAATTCAGTCCCTATCAGTCATATTCTTTTCATCGTTACTTTATAAGTGTTGAGCCAAACAAGTTTGCTTTACTAGATACTTTTTTACCGTTTGCTTTTCGTTTGTCTTATTTCTTTCGCCTTCACTGGGTGCTCTGTATGCTGTTTAAGCAAAGTCTCTATACACTCTATTGAATGCTGCTACATTATGTCTGTGTGACTCACTCTACGTAATATATGCATGCCCTTCCACTCCTGCTATGTCACGCAGCAGGTCCAGCGAGTTCTATACAAAACAAACGATCATCTCCCGCTTAGGGGGTGTAAAGGCCGTCTATTTGAAAAACCTAACTATGGAGAGAGCATTCTTGGAGGGTCACCTATGCTTGCTCTTCAGATCTCCAGCATGTCTTTTGTTTCTTTTTTCTCCTTCACTGCGTTGTCTGTCCTTAAATGTTTCTGTTTCGTTTGTGTTGTTTCAGACCCCAGATCTTTAATTCTCTCGAGTGAAAAGTGTACTTTGCTTCTTTGTCTTTGGTTTTATTTTTGTGTGTGTGTGTGTGTTCTTATTATTTCAAGATGTAGACAATCCTTACTTCGTTTCTTGGTACTGTAAGAAACGTACCAGCTTTTGCTCTGATTATTCAAATATTTGAAATTGTCTTTCCTTCTGTCACATGTAAAGTAAAGGTAACAGTTTCCTCATGACCCTGAGGCCGCAGGGGAGAGAAGTGGTAGAGACTTCAACATTTCCGGGGACCGGCATTCTGACAGCGATGCCTGTTTCTCCTTACACGCTGCATTACCTCCCCTAACTCTTCATCTTCCTCGCTGCACTACCACCCCGAAATCTTCATCTTCCTCGTTGCATAACCTCCCCTAACTCTTCATCTTCCTCGCTGCATTACCATCCCTAACTCTTCATCTTCCTAGCTGCATTACCTCCCTTAACTCTTCATCTTCCTCGTTGCATTACCACCCCTAACTCTTCATCTTCCTCGCTGCATTACCTCCCCTAACTCTTTATCTTCCTTGCTGCATTACCACCCTAACTCTTCATCTACCTGTTGCATTACCTCGCCTAACTGATCATCTTCCTCGCTGCACTACCACCCCTAAATCTTCATCTTCCTCGCTGCATTATCTCCCCTAACTCTTCGTCTTCCCCCTTGCATTACCACCCCAACTCTTCATCTTCCTTGTTGCATTACCATCCTAACTCTTCATCTTCCATTCTGCATTACCTCCCCTAACTCTTTATCTTCCTTGTTGCATTACAACCCTAACTCTTCATCTTCCTTGCTGCATTACCTCCCCTAACTCTTTATCTTCCTTGCTGCATTACCACCCCTAACTCTTCATTTTCCTTCCTGCATTACCACCCTAACTCTTTATCTTCCTCGCTGCATTACCACCCCTAACTCTTCATCTTCCTTGCTGCATTACCTCCCCTAACTCTTTATCTTCCTCACTGCATTACCTCCCCTAACTCTTCGTCTTCCTCACTGCACTACCTCCTGTAACTCTTCATCTTCCTCACTGCATTACCTCCCCTAACTTTTCATGTTCCTCACTGCATTACCTCCCCTAACTCTTCATCTTCCTCGCTGCATTACCTCCCCTAACTCTTCATCTTCCTCGTTACATTACCTCCCCTAACTTCATCTTCCTCGCTGCATTACCATCCCTAACTCTTCATCTTCCTTGCTGCACTACCACCCCTAACTCTCACTAAGGGTCTGACACTATTCACAGATATAATTATGGACTAGAGCCAGCATGCACAATGGTTTTTCTCCAGTGAGACTAGAAATGGAAAGCTAAGAGTTCTGCCTCTACGCTAACCAGATCCTTCCAAGTCAGTCTACTCAGCTTCCCAGTCAAGTACATACGTGGCCATCTCTGCCCTTCTTGAAAATGGCAAAACCTTTACCTTTGTTTAATTCCATGACTCATCTGACTCCCCCTCCTACTTAGACTACAAATATTTATTCACATAACTCATCCAAATAACACAACATAAGCACGCACGAACATTCACACACATGCACGCGCACAGATATACACTACGCACAAAAAGTTAAGGATGACTTGCACAAAAATTCATAACTTTCAAAATAAGAAAGCCAATGCGTTGAAGTTTGGCAAACATTTAATTCCATGCTTTAGCGATAACGATACACAATTGCCTTCAATTTCGAGCAATCGTTTGGTGTGTACATTTGATCAAAGTGGGTACGTATCGAAATTGATTTCCCAAAGTCATTGAAATCACAAGACAGGGCATTCTGATGCTCCCAAAAGTTCAGTAATGCGTGTAACTGCCATGGCTGTTCTGGCACTCGACGCAGCGAGTCCTCATCGAGTTGACCAGGTTGGTGAAGATCCTCTGTGGAAGCGCCTGCCACTCAGCCTGCAGCATCTGGTAGAGGTGTTGGGCATCCCTGGGAGGGAGGTGGTTGCTCCTCACTTTGCGATCCAGCTCATCCCAGAGGTTCTCAATCGGGTTGAGATCGGGACTGCATGCTGGCCACTCCATTCTGTTGACTCCAGACTGCTGCAGGAAGTCGTTGACCACCCTTGCCCTGTGGGGGCGAGCGTTGTCATCCTGGTAGACAGCCGTCGGTCCCATCTGCTGCAGTGTAGGCACAGCCAGCGGTCGAAGGATCTCATCCCAGTATCGGAGCCAGTCAGGTTACCCTGTACATGATACAAGGGTGTTCTGTGGTGAAGGCTGAAGGCCCCCCAGACCATTACAGAACCTCCACCAAAGGCCACCTTTTCTTGGACAGTGGTGTCAATAAAGCGTTGTCCTGGGCGCCTCCAGACCCTCAGTCGGCCGTCGTTGTGGTTCATGGTGAAGCGTGATTCATCACTGAACAGGACCTGGGACCATTGCTGACGTGTCCACCTCACGTGATGTCTGCAGAAGGCGCGGCGTGCTGCCCTATGGGCTGGAGTTAAGCGTGGCCGTACAGCTGGGCGACGAGAACGGAGGTTAAACCCATGAAGGCGGTTCCGTATGGTCTGCTGGCTGATGTTGATGTAAGTAGCCACCCTCAGCTGCCTTCGAGTGATGCTGGAAGAGGCTGTTCTTGTCTGCAGGGCTTGTCGTTCAATGAGACGATCTTCACGTGGGTTTGTCTTCTTCGGTCGACCAGATCTGCGTCTTTCATGGAACCTCCCAGTGGCTGTGAAGCGTTGAATCAGTCTGACAATGACCGAGATGGACACCTGAAGTCGCCTGGCCACTTCTCGCTTGGGAACACCATCTTGGAACCATGCAACAGCTCGTCCCCTCTCAAACTCGCTCAATTTTCGTCGTGGAGGCATTGTCAGATCAGGCCTACTACTGGTGGAATGTCTTCTTATAAAGCCAAGCAAGAGACAGCATCTCACACATAAACAGCAGTGCTTGCACGTGCATAATGGTTTTTCCATCTGGCTTGTGCAATGTGTTCAGGCAGAACGGTCCAAAACAAGGTCCTTTTTCGCAAGTTTCCGCTTTTCCGTTTGCGGCCAAGCTCAGTAGTAGAGAATCCCGTGCAATTTTCGCACTAACACAACATCGCCCACTTACAGCTGAACAAGAATTCATAACAATTTGGCTGGACTGAGAAATAAATAACAGTAGCGAACTGAGTTTATTACGCACCTGTTTTCTCATAGTGATCCTTAACTTTTTGTGCGTAGCTTATATAAACCGATAGTGGAAGAGGGAGAGAGAGACAGACACACACACCACCAGGATTTCTTCAGAAACAAACTATCTACTTAACCCCCTCTCTCTATCTCATCCCCTGCCCCTACTCTGTCCCCCTACCTGTCCCACCCCCCTACCTACTCCGAGATTATAAGTTTGTAAAGACGCACAAGGAAGATAGACAACACATATTCCTCTAAAGATCAGAGGATTAGAATTGGGTTCGATCCCCGCAGAGATCTGCTTCTTTCAGTTGACCAATATCATGAAAATTTGACAAGACAGGGCCTTTCAATAAAATTCATAAGCCCAATCTATTGCCTGCATTTACTTGCATAGTACAAAATTAAACCAGTTTCTTGCAGTTCTTCATATTTCATTGACTATTCGTATTTAGCATACACAGAGTAATATCAACAATATTGTTCCCAAATCATAAAACACCTGGCAAACTCATTATCTTGATATTCTGGAATTTTTCTATAAAGTAAGATCTAGAACGTCAGTCAAACGTCAGTTTTCAATTTCATTGGAAGCAAAGGGAGACTATTGAATAACATCTACCTTTTCATCATTAAAGCAACATTTTTCGAGAACATATAAATTGTTTCTTAAAAGAGGCAAATGGAATATTCAGCATATATTTACCACTAAAGACAACGAATTTAGTGGGTTTTTTACGTCAGATAACGTTTAGAATTGTAAAGATTGGTTCTTTCGTTCCTTCTTTCTTTCTTGTAATCTCCCTTTTTATATTTCTTGGGAGTGTGTGTGTGTGGAGGTCTTTCATTTAATGTCACTAAACTGATTTTAGACACACACAAAAAAAGAGAAAAAAATAAAAAAATGAGGATACATGAGGAGTGAAGAGGATACGTGGAAATGGTTAATCTTCAGTGTATGTGTGTATAAGAGAGAGAGAGAGAGAGAGAGAGAGAGAGAGAGAGAGAGAGATAGAGAGAGAGAGGGAGAGAGCTTGCATTTATTTCTCTGTCTGTCTGTCTGTCTTTGTCTCTGTCTGCCTTTGTCTGTCTGTCTGTCTGTCTGTCTCCCTCCCTTTCTTTCATTCTCTCTCTCTCTCACATACATACAGACAAACACAAGCTCTCTATCTCTATCTGTATGTGTGCGCGTGCTCTTGAGTATCTGTGTGTGTGTGTGTGTGTGTGTGTGTGCGTGCGTATGTGTGTTTGTGCGCGAGTGTGTGTGTGTGTGTGAATGTGTGTGAATGTGTATGTGTGTAATATAAACACACACACACTCACAAACACATACACACACTCCTTGTGTGTCTTTACAAACTTAGAAACTCGGAGTAGGTAGGGGGTGGGACAGACAGGGGGGACAGAAAAGGGTAGGGGGTAGGTAGAGTAGATATGGAAATAGGACAGACAGGGGGTGAAGTAGATAGGGGGATGGGACAAAGAGGGAGAAGTAGTTAGTGGAGTGTGTGTGTGTGAAGATGGGACATATGTGGGTGGTGGTGGGATGGGACAGGGGGTGAAGTAGACAGAGGTATCAGACAGACAGAGGTATCAGACAGACAGGGGGGTGAAGTAGATAGGGGGATAGGACAGACAGGGGGTTAAGCATACAGAGGGATAGGACAGAAGGGGGGGAAGTGAAGTAGATAGTGGGTGCTATGAGCATTATCAGTATAGTAAGGAAGAAGAAGAAGAAGAAGAAGAAGAAGAACAACAGTAATAAATACAATAACCAGAATCTCTTCATCTTCCTGTTGCATTGCCTCACCTAACTCTTCATCTTCCCAGCTTCACTACCACCCCTAACTCTTCATCTTCCTTGCTGCATTAGCTCCCCTAACTCTTTATCCTCCTCACTGCATTACCTCCCCTAACTCTTCGTCTTCCTCGCTGCACTACCTCCTGTAACTCTTCATCTTCCTCACTGCATTACCTCCCCTAACTCATCTTCCTCACTGCATTACCTCCCCTAACTCTTCATCTTCCTCGTTACATTACCTCCCCTAACTCTTCATCTTCCTCGCTGCATTACCATCCCTAACTCTTCATCTTCCTTGCTGCGCTACCACCCCTAACTCTCACTAAGGGTCTGACACTCATTCACAGATATAATTATGGACTAGAGCCATCACGCACAATGGTTTTTCTCCAGTGAGACTAGAAGTGGAAAGCTAAGAGTTCTGCCTCCACGCTAACCAGATCCTTCCAAGTCAGTCTACTCAGCTTCCCAGTCAAGTACATACGTGGCCATCTCTACCCTTCTTGAAAATGGCAAAACCTTTACCTTTGAGGCCGCAGGGGAGAGAAGTGGTAGAGACTTCAACATTTCCGGGGACCGGCATTCTGACAGCGATGCCTGTTTCTCCTTACACGCTGCATTACCTCCCCTAACTCTTCATCTTCCTCGCTGCACTACCACCCCTAAATCATCTTCCTCACTGCATAACCTCCCCTAACTCTTCATCTTCCTCGCTGCATTATTTTCCCTAACTCTTCATCTTCCTGGCTGCATTACCTCCCCTAACTCTTCATCTTCCTCGTTGCATTACCACCCCTAACTCTTCATCTTCCTCGCTGCATTACCATCCCTAACTCTATCATCCTTGCTGCATTACCACCCTAACTCTTCATCTTCCTCGCTGCATTACCTCACCTAACTCTTCATCTTCCTCGCTGCATTACCATCCCTAACTCTTCATCTTCCTCGCTGCATTACCACCCCTAACTCTTCATCTTCCTCGCTGCATTACCTCCCCTAACTCTATCATCCTTGCTGCATTACCACCCTAACTCTTCATCTTCCTGTTGCATTACCTCACCTAACTCTTCATCTTCCCAGCTTCACTACCACCCCTAACTCTTCATGTTCCTCACTGCATTACCTCCCCTAACTCTTTATCTTCCTCACTGCATTACCTCCCCTAACTCTTCGTCTTCCTCGCTGCACTACCTCCTGTAACTCTTCATCTTCCTCACTGCATTACTCCCCTAACTTTTCATGTTCCTCACTGCATTACTCCCCTAACTTTTCATGTTCCTCACTGCATTACTCCCCTAACTTTTCATGTTCCTCACTGCATTACTCCCCTAACTCATCTTCCTCACTGCATTACTCCCCTAACTTTTCATGTTCCTCACTGCATTACTCCCCTAACTCATCTTCCTCACTGCATTACCTCCCCTAACTCTTCATCTTCCTCGTTACATTACCTCCCCACCGCTTCATCTTCCTCGCTGCATTACCATCCCTAACTCTTCATCTTCCTTGCTGCACTACCTAGAGGGTCTGACACTCATTCACAGATATAATTATGGACTAGAGCCAGCACGCACAATGGTTTTTCTCCAGTGAGACTAGAAGTGGAAAGCTAAGAGTTCTGCCTCCACACTAACCAGATCCTGCCAATCAGTCTACTCAGCTTCCCAGTCAAGTACATACGTGGCCATCTCTGCCCTTCTTGAAAATGGCAAAACCTTTACCTTTGTTTAATTCCATGACTCATCTGACTCCCCCTCTTACTTTGACTACAAATATTTATTCACATAACTCATCCAAATAACACAACATAAGCACGCACGCACATTCACACACATGCACGCGCACAGATATATATATAAACCGATAGTGGAAGAGGGAGAGAAAGACAGACACACACACCACCAGGATTTCTTCAGAAACAAACTATCTACTTAACCCCTCTCTCTATCTATCTCATCTACCCTGCCCCTTTTGTGTCCTATCCTAATAGCCTATATACTTCACCCTCTGTCTGTCCCACCCCCTACCTACTCCGAGTTTATAAGTTTGTAAAGACGCACAAGGAAGATAGACAACACATGTTCCTCTAAAGATCAGAGGATTAGAATTGGGTGCGATCCCCGCAGAGATCTGCTTCTTTCAGTTGACCAATATCATGAAAATTTGACATGACAGGGCCTTTCAATAAAATTTATAAGCCCAATCTATTGCCTGCATTTACTTGCATAGTACAAAATTAAACCAGTTTCTTGCAGTTCTTCAAATTTCATTGACTATTCGTATTTAGCATACACAGAGTAATATCAACAATATTGTTCCCAAATCATAAAACACCTGGCAAACTCATTATCTTGATATTCTGGAATTTTTCTATAAAGTAAGATCTAGAACGTCAGTCAAACGTCAGTTTTCATTTTCACTGGAAGCAAAGGGAGACTATTGAATAACATCTACCTTTTCATCATTAAAGCAAAATTTTTCGAGAACATATAAATTGTTTCTTAAATGAGGCAAATGGAATATTCAACATATATTTACCACTAAAGATAACGAATTTAGTGGGTTTTTTACGTCAGATAACGTTTAGAATTGTAAAGATTGTTTCTTTCTTTCCTTCTTTCTTTCTTGTAATCTCCCTTTTTATATTTCTTGGGAGTGTGTGTGTGTGGAGGTCTTTCATTTAATGTCTATTCACTAAACTGATTTTAGACGCTGCATTACCTCCCCTAACTCTTCATCTTCCTCGCTGCATTACCTCCCTTAACTCTTCATCTTCCTCGCTGCATTACCACCCCTAACTCTTCATCTTCCTTGCTGCATTACCTCCCCTAACTCTTCATCTTCCTCACTGCATTACCTCCCCTAACTCTTTATCTTCCTTGCTGCATTACCTCCCTAATTCTTCATCTTCTTTGTTGCATTACCTCCCCTAACTCTTCATCTTCCTTGTTACATTACCACCCTAATTCTTCATCTTCTTTGTTGCATTACCTCCCCTAACTCTTCATCTTCCTCACTGCATTACCTCCCCTAACTCTTTATCTTCCTTGCTGCATTACAACCCTAACTCTTCATCTTCCTTGTTACATTACCACCCTAATTCTTCATCTTCCTTGTTGCATTACCACCCCTAACTCTTCCTCTTCCTCGCTGCACTACCACCCCTAAATCTTCATTTTCCTCGCTGCATTACCTCCCCTAACTCTTCATCTTCCTCACTGCATTACCACCCCAACTCTTCATCTTCCTCACTGCATTACCTCCCAACCTCTTCATCTTCCTCGCTTCATTACCTCCCCTAACTCTTCGTCTTCCTCGCTGCATTACCTCCCCTAAATCTTCTTCTTCCTTGCTGCATTACCTCCTCTAACTCTTCTTCTTCCTCGCTGCAATACCTCCCCTAACTCTTCTTCTTCCTTGCTGCATTACCACCCCTAACTCTTCGTCTTCCTCGCTGCATTACCTCCCCTAACTCTTCGTCTTCCTCACTGCATTACCACCCCCTAAATCTTCATCTTCCTCACTGCATTACCACCCCCTAAATCTTCATCTTCCTCACTGCATTACCACCCCTAACTCTTCGTCTTCCTCACTGCATTACCACCCCCTAAATCTTCATCTTCCTCACTGCATTACCACCCCTAACTCTTCATCTTCATCGCTGCATTACCACCCCCTAAATCTTCATCTTCCTCGCTGCATTACCTCCCCTAATTCTTCATCTTCATCGCTGCATTACCATCCCTAACTCTTTATCTTCCTCGCTGCACTACCATCCCTAACTCTTCATCTTCCTCACGTATCACTGCATTATCTCCCCTAACTCTTCATCTTCCTCGCTGCATTACCTCCCCTAACTCTTCATCTTCCTTGCTGTATTACCACCCCTAACTCTTCATGTTCCTCGCTGCATTACCTCCCCTAACTCTTCATGTTCCTCACTGCATTACCTCCCCTAACTCTTCATCTTCCTTGCTGCATTACCTCCCCTAACTCTTCATTTTCCTCGCTGCATTACCTCCCCACCGCTTCATCTTCCTCGCTGCATTACCATCCCTAACTCTTCATCTTCCTTGCTGCGCTACCACCCCTAACTCTCACTAAGGGTCTGACACTCATTCACAGATATAATTATGGACTAGAGCCAGCATGCAAAATGGTTTTTCTCCAATGAGACTAGAAGTGGAAAGCTAAGAGTTCTGCCTCCACGCTAACCAGATCCTGCCAATCAGTCTACTCAGCTTCCCAGTCAAGTACATACGTGGCCATCTCTGCCCTTCTTAAAAATGGCAAAACCTTTACCTTTGTTTAATTCCACGACTCATCTGACTCCCCCTCTTACTTAGACTACAAATATTTATTCACATATCTCATCGAAATAACACAACATAAGCACGCACATTCACACATATATATAAACAATTAGGGGAAGAGGGAAAGAGAGAGAGACACACACATCTCCAGAATTTCTTCAGAAACAAACTATCTACTTCGCTCCCTCTCATCCCATCACCCTGTCTACTTCACCCCATGTCTGTCCCAGCCCTCTATCTACTTCACCCCCTGTCTGTCCCATCCCTCTATCTACTTCACCCCATGTCTGTCCCATCCCTCTATCTACTTCACCCCCTGTCTGTCCCATCCCTCTATCTACTTCACCCCCTGTCTGTCCCATCCCTCTATCTACTTCACCCCCTGTCTGTCCTATCCCTCTATCTACTTCACCCCCTGTCTGTCCCATCCCCCTATCTACTTCACCCCTGTCTGTCCCATCCCCCTATCTACTTCACCCCATGTCTGTCCCATCCCTCTATCTACTTCACCCCATGTCTGTCCCATCCCTCTATCTACTTCACCCCATGTCTGTCCCATCCCTCTATCTACTTCACCCCCTGTCTGTCCCATCCCTCTATCTACTTCACCCCCTGTCTGTCCCATCCCTCTATCTACTTCACCCCCTGTCTGTCCCATCCCCCTATCTACTTCACCCCCTGTCTGTCCCATCCCTCTATCTACTTCACCCCCTGTCTGTCCCATCCCCCTATCTACTTCACCCCATGTCTGTCCCATCCCCCTATCTACTTCACCCTCTGTCTGTCCCATCCCTCTATCTACTTCACCCCCTGTCTGTCCCATCCCCCTATCTACTTCACCCCCTGTCTGTCCATCCCTCTATCTACTTCACCCCATGTCTGTCCCATCCCCCTATCTACTTCACCCCCTGTCTGTCCCATCCCCCTATCTACTTCACCCATGTCTGTCCCATCCCCCTATCTACTTCACCCCCTGTCTGTCCCATCCCCCTATCTACTTCACCCCATGTCTGTCCCACCCACCTTTTCTGTGTCCTATCCTAATATCTACTTCTAATATCTATTTCTTGGGAGTGTGTGTGTGTGGAGGTCTTTCATTTAATGTCTATTCACTAAACTGATTTTAGACCAAAAAAAAAAAAAAAAGAAAAAAAGTGAGGATACATGAGGAGTGAAGAGGATACGTGGAAATGGTTACTCTTCAGTGTGTGTGTATATAAGAGAGAGAGAGAGAGAGAGAGAGAGAGAGAGAGACAGAGAGAGAGAGAGAGACAGAGAGAGAGAGAGGAGAGAGCTTGCATTTATTTCTCTGTCTGTCTGTCTGTCTGTCTTTGTCTCTGTCTGCCTTTGTCTGTCTGTCTGTCTGTCTGTCTCCCTCCCTTTCTTTCATTCTCTCTCTCTCTCTCTCTCTCTCTCTCTCTCACATACAGACAAACACAAGTTCTCTATCTCTCTCTGTATGTGTGCGTATGCGCACGTGTGTGACCACACGCGCACTTGTGTTTTTGTGCGCGTGCTCTTGAGTATCTGTGTGTGTGTGTGTGTGTGTGTGTGTTGTGTGTTGTGTGTGTGCATATGTGTGTGTGTGTGTGTGTGTGTGCGTATGTGCGTATGTGTGTGTGCGCGAGTGTGTGTGTTTGGAATGTGTATGTGTGTAATATCAACACACACACACACACAAACACACACACCACACTCCGAGGAAATATAAAAAGGGAGATTACAAGAAATAAAGAAAGAAACAATCTTTACAATTCTAAACGTTATCTGACGTACCAAAACCACTAAGCTCATTGTCTTTAGTGGTAAATACATGCTGAATGTTCCATTTGCCTCTTTTAAGAAACAATTTATGTTGTCGAAAAATGTTGCTTTAATGATGAAAAGGTAGATGTTATTCAATAGTCTCCCTTTGCTTCCAATGAAATTGAAAACTGACGTTTGACTGACGTTCTAGATCTTACTTTATAGAATAATTCCAGAATATCAAGATAATGAGTTGCCGGGTGTTTTATAATTCAGGAACAATACTGTTGATATTACTCTGAGTATGCTTAATACGAATAGTCAATGAAATATGAAGAACTGCAAGAAACTGGTTTAATTTTGTACTATGCAAGTAAATGCAGGCAATAGATTGGGTTTGTGAATTTTATTGAAAGGCCCTGTCTTGTCAAATTTTCATTATATTGGTCATTTGAAAGAAGCAGATCTCTGCGGGGATCGCACCCAATTCTAATCCTCTGATTTTTAGAGGAACATGTGTTGTGTTTGTTAGGTTAATGCTGTGATAAAGGTGGGAAACACATTTATTTCGTATGGACTGAAAGATAGGAAAAATGATTAATTGATTTTGTTTCCTTAAAGAAAGGGAGATGTGACGTGTGTTAACAGTAAACAGTGTGCGGGTAACAGCACGGCATGATATTCGTTTAAATGATAACTGATTGCTGTTCACTGTGATATGTATATATACTGTATCAGTTGAGAATCAGACAGCGACGAGTAAAGACGAAGAAGCATTGCCCTGTCCTCCGAGTTGGCTGTAGAAAGAACGAAACAGTGTGTGTGTGTGTGTGTGTGTGTGTTGTGTGTATGTGTGTGTGTGTGTGTGTGTGTGCGCGCGCGCGTAAGTGATGCCTGCATGCACTC
>JAPXFY010000016.1:29648232-29655732 GCA_030674185.1 Monoplex corrugatus | reverse complement strand
ACATGCAACGACTGATTTCTTGACGTCATTTCTGCCACAGGCACGTGCTGGCCATGACTGACAGATGGTTCTTTTTGATTCTGGCATTCTTGATTGCTGAAAATGAATAACAAAGGAATAAAGAAAAACAAGTCAGATCTAAGATTAAAAGAAAGAAAGAAAGAAAGAGAGAGAGAGAGAGAAAGAGAAGACAGACAGACATAGACATAAAGAGAGAGCAGAGAGAGAGAGAGGAGACAGACAGACAGACAGAGACAGAGACAGAGAGAACAGAGAAGAAGACAGAGACAGAGAAGACAGAGAGAGACAGAAGAGACAGGGAGGGTGTGTGCGTGTGCGTGTGCGTGTGCGGTGTGGTCGTGTGTGTGTGTGTGTGTGTGTGTGTGTGTGTGTGTGTGTGTGTGTGTGTGTCTGTGTGCATTAATATGTTTGTGTGTGGTATGTGTGTGTGTGTGTGTGTGTGTGTGTGTGTGTGTGTGTGTGTGTAATAATGTTTTTGTGTGTTAGTGTGTGTGCGTCTGTATGTGTGTGATTGTATGTATGTGTATGTTGGTGGATGCGTGCGTTCGTGTGTGTATGTGTGTACACGTATATATGCAATATATATAATATATATATATATATATATATCGTTCATTATTTCTTTTAACGTCTATCCACATATGTGCTTTTAGACGAATATGTATATAAAATCAAAACAGAAATAGAAGAACAACAGTGTGGATTTGTGGAAGGGAAAGGAACTATCAATGCCATATACATCCTAAGAACTATCATAGAGAGGTCAATCGAGATAAATAAGGATTTACATTTATGCTTTGTTGATTATACCAAGGCTTTCGATCGGGTAAGACATGAAGAATTGATCAACCAACTAGAAAGACTCATATTGATGGAAAAGATCTACGAAATATGTATTGGGAGCAAGCAGCTGCAATGAGAATAGAAAATGATATAAGCTCTTTCCAAAACATCAGAAGAGGAGTCAGACGATGTTGTGTTTTGTCACCAGATCTGTTTTCACTTTACAGTGAAAACATCATGAGAAACCTAGAAGAAGACCCTGTATAAAAGGTTGGAGGAAAAATGATAAACAACATTCGACACGCAGATGACACCATGCTAATTGCAGAAAATGAAAACGACCTACAAAACCTTGTGAATATACTAGAAATAAAAAGCAAAGGTAAGGGCTTGGAACTAAACAGCAAGAAGACTGAAGTCATGGTGATCAGTGTAAAACATAAAATCCCATCATGCAAAATAACAGCAAATGGAACAACTTCGAGACAGGTTGATAAGTTTAAATACTTGGGAACGATCATTTCACCAGACGGCAGATGCACATCAGAAATAGCTAGCAGAATCAGCCAAGCCAAAACAGCATTCAAGAAAATGAAAAGCATTCTCACCAACAAAGGTTTATCAATTAACACCAGGAAGAGAGTTCTTGAATGTTATACCGATAATGTTATATGGTTGTGAGGCATGGACAGTCAACAAGCAAAGCCAGAACAGGATTGAGGCAGCTGAGATGTGCTTTCTAAGAAGAATGTTGAGAGTTCCATGGACAGCAAAGAAAACAAACGAGACAGTCTTGATGAAGGCAGACACAAGAAGATCATTCATAAGGAGTATTAGGAAAAGACAGGCAACATTTAGAGGTCATTTTATGAGGAAAAGGGAACTGGAACACCTGGTCACAACAGGAAGGCTGGAGAGAAGGAGAGCACAGGGTAGGCCCAGAGAGAAAATATTGGACGGACTTGCAGAGTGGCTGAAGACATTCAGGGTGGAAGAGGTGCTCGAGGAAACAAGGACAGAAACAGATGGAAGGCCATGCTCGCCAAAGCCATGTGGCAAGGCACTTGATGATGATGATGATATATATATTATATATAGATATATTTATACACAACACATCTATCTATCTATCTATCTATCTATCTATCTATCTATCTATCTATCTATCTATCTATCTATCTAATTATCTATATATATATATATATATTTGTGTGTGTGTGTGTGTGTGCGGGAGTGTGTGTGTGCGTGCATGTATGCACGTGCGCGCGCGCGCGCGCGCGTGTGTGTGTAAGTGTGCGTGTGTGTGCGTGTGCGTGTGTATGTTATGTGTGTGTGGTGTGTGTGTGTGTGTGTATGTGTGTGTGTGTGTGTGTGTGTGTGTGTGTGTGTGTGTGTGTGTGGTACATTTTTTGTTAGTTATTGCTTCTAACGTCTGGGGAAAGAACTGGCTTTCACAGGACCATATGACCTGATTAGCACACACGCATGCTCACTCACACAGACACACACGCTCACGCCACACACAACACACACACACACACACACACACACACACACACACACACCCCACACACACACACACACACACACACACATAAAATAAAAAAGAGGGAGGGCAAGTTATCGTTTGAAGTTAAAAGACGTAATACATTCAAAGAGTAAAATGGAAAATCAAGCAAGTAAAGAACCAAGAATAACAAAACAAACAAACAAAATAAAGCAAAACAAAATAAAACAAAACAAAACAAAACAAACAAAACAAACAAACAAACAAAACAAAACAAACAAAACAAAACAAAACAAAAAAACGAAGGGCTAGAATGATCAGGTGAATCGGTGTGTTGCCCTGTACAATTATGCTTTTTTGTCCATGAGTGTGTGTGTGTGTGTGTGTGTGTGTGTGTGTGTGTGTGTGTGTGTGTGTGTGTGTGTGTGTGTGTGTGTGTGTGTGTGTGTGTGTTTTCAGGCAATTTTAATGGTAGTGTGGGAAAGAGAAGAACACCATGAAAAGAGTAGAAGCACAATCACAGAAAAGCTATGACATGTGAATACAAGCAAAAGGACAGTAGTGGAAATATGGCAAAATTCAAAGACAGCCTCCTCAGCACACTGAAATATATTGAGAAGTGAGCTCAGCAAATATTCACCGATGGAGTTTTATAAAAAAAAAGTAAAAACAACATCAAGTCTCAGTTCAACTCCCCCCTTCCAAAAACAAACAAACAAACAAACAAACAAACAAACAAACAAACAAACAACAACAAACAAACAAACAAACAAACAAAAAGATAACACCACGAAACACAAATTGTGATGGCAAAAGATTGAATCTTTTTTTTACAAATATCGACTGTCCGACAGTCTTTCTGAACCTCACAGTGGATATAATTGAGCAGTCATTGTGCTGACTGTCTTTTACCTAAAAAACTTAAATCTTTGCCATCTATTAAAACAACCAGTAACCCATTCCCACATTAGTAGAACTGCTGCTTTTTTGTTATATCCAATCATTGGTATCTTTGGACAGGGCTTGAAATTCCTTCTAAGTGAAGCCTGTAGGACAAGGAACTATAAGAGATTTTCAGTTGAAATGTCATATACGCATGATCCTCGTTTTGACAAAATGGAGGAGAAAGTTTAAGAATATCCAGCGAAAGATTTTCATTAGTAAGCATTACGTTAACGGTATATTTGGATTATACTGAATTAACCACTGTGTGCAACACTCGGATGTTGACATCGTAAAATCTACGTAATGTTGGGATTCTGAAAGGAATCAGGACGTGTTGGTTATGAAAACTCTGTGTCACTTTTTGGTAATTCCAGTAAAGATATTGCCAGCTGTATCATCATGATTATCTAATACTAATGCAGTTTAGGACAAATTTCGTTGTGACACTTATCGTAGTTCTATAGAAAATCTCAAAGAACACGTTGTCACTAAAATCTGATATTTCACCCAGATAAACCTTCACCACCTTTCTGACACTGCGTTTCAAGTTTCCTCATGTGCGATTCATGGCACTGTTTGTCAGAGCGAGTCACGATGTTCCATTAATGCCACCGGGTAATGCATCGGTTCCCTAAGCGCCTTGATTTCTCGGCACATTTGAAGTCAAATCCAAATAGGTACCATTCACAACTGAACAGTTGGCGCACTGTTCCTTTTATCCTTTGCTTATAAATCAAACAACGTTCCATCGTCTTTTCAGCGTAGTCTAGACTCATCCATTGTCGTTAACTTCAAACAAAAGAAAGGGAATGCACAGTCTTTTTCGCACGCGCATTCGAACGGCTGGTATGGGGGGGTGGGGGGTGGGGGGGGGTGGGAGGAGTAGCTGAGGACGAGTATAACACTGGAGAGGGAATAAAGAAAAAGAGACAGAAAAATAATTTGTTTTAGGATGTCTGTGTCCAAAGAATCAATGAAGTAAGGAGTTTGCAGTTTGCGGTTTGTTCAAAAGAGATTCATCGCACAGAAATCTACAGAAATGTCCTATTTATCCACACATAGGTTCCCTTCATATCTACACCAAGGTCCTTTGTATTTACATACAGGTCCTTTTATCCACACATAGATCCTTTCCATCTGCACAAGGTCCTTTATATTCACACATACGTCCATCTCATTCACACACACACATATATATATGTTCTTATCCATACCCACATAAAATCTTTTCATCCACACATATGTCCTTTTTTTCTGCATACATATGTCCTTTTTTCTCTACACATAAAAAAAAAGTCTGTTATTCCACACATAAGTTTGTTTGTCCACACATATGTCTGTTTATCTATCTAGATCCTTTTGTCCACACACAAGTACTTTATAGTCACAATACAGTCATTTTATCTACATTTAGATCTATTATTTCTTCACACAAGTCCTTCTCATCTGCACGTTAAGTCCCCTTTATAAACGCATTGGTCCTTTATTTATCCCATTTCGGAATTCTTGTCTATCTGGTGTATGTTAAAATACTAAATCTCTGGTATTTTTAATAATGATCTTACGAAAGAATTGCGTTCTTTAGTTATCAATGTTTTTATTTTCGTGAAAGTTATCCGAATTTTATTTATAACAGAAAAACAATTGATAGGTTAATTTTCCAGATCTTCCCTTTGAGGGCCAATTAGCCTTTGCGCCTTTCTACCCCCCCCCCCAAAAAAAAGAGAAAAAAAAGAAAAAAATATATGTAGTGGCGCTGCACTGTAGCAACGCGATCTCAAAGGGAGAGCAGCCCGAATTTCACATGGTAAATCAACTGTGACAAAAGAAATGAATATGAATATAAATAAATATAAATATAAACATAAACATAATATAAACATAATATAAATATAATACAAATACAAATATAAATCTGAATCTGAATCTGAATCTAAATCTGAATTTGAATAAGAATTGAATATGCATACCGGTAATTCAACATTTTACTCTTCCCTACTAATAATACTCCCATTTAGACAAATTTCTTGTATTGTAATGTTCTGATTTGTAACAACATAGATTCTCTGATTGTAACATAGTTGTGATTTGTAACAACATAGATTCTCTGCATTGTTGGCAAAGTCTATGCTCGGGTCCTCCTAATCCGCCTGCAGAAACTGGCTGAACGCGTCTACCCGGAATCACAGTGTGGTTTTCGAGCAGAGAGATCCACGGTAGACATGGTCTTCTCCCTTCGCCAAATCCAGGAGAAGTGCAGAGAGCAGCGGATGCCCCTGTATGTGGCATTCATTGACCTCACCAAGGCCTTTGACCTAGTCAGCAGAGATGGCCTTTTCAGGGCTCTCCGAAAAATCGGCTGCCCCCCCCCCCCCCCCAAACTGCACAGCTTAATTGAGTCTTTCCACTCAAACATGAAAGGGATGGTGCAGTTCAACGGAAACCTCTCCAAGCCCTTCGACGTACGCAGCGGTGTGAAACAAGGCTGCGTCCTGGCCCCAACCCTCTTTGGAATCTTCTTCGCTCTCCTCCTGAGGCATGCGTTCAGCACAGCGCAAGAAGGGATCCACCTGCGGACCAGATCAGATGGCAGGCTCTTCAACTCGCCCGCCTCAGAGCAAGGACAAAGGTCCGTGAAGCCCTCATCAGAGACATGCTATTTGCCGACGATGTCGCAGTTGTGACCCATACTCAGCGGGACTTGCAGTCACTAATGGACCGCTTCTCCCAGGCTTGCAAAGATTTTGGTTTGACCATCAGTCTTAAGAAGACAAACGTCCTGGGCCAAGACACGCCATCTCCACCAGCCATCACCATTGATGACTACGAGCTTGAAGCCATCCATCAATTCACATATCTTGGGTCCACCATCACCGATAACCTCTCCCTTGACACAGAGGTCGACAAGAGGATCGGGAAGGCAGCCACAACACTAGCCCGCCTCACACAAAGGGTGTGGACAAATCCCAAGCTGACCACAAAGACAAAGATGGCTGTATACAACGCCTGTGTCCTCAGCACCTTGCTGTATGGCAGCGAGGCATGGACCACGCATGCTCATCAGGAGAAAAGGCTCAATACCTTCCACCTGAGAAGCCTACGGCGCATTCTTGGCATTTCCTGGCAAGACAAGGTGACCAACACCGAAGTCCTAACCTGCGCTGGCCTCCCAACCATGCATACCATGCTGAGACAGCGTCGGCTGCGCTGGTTGGGCCACGTTCGCCGCATGGAAGATGGTCGCATCCCAAAAGACATCCTTTATGGTGAGCTTGCCACAGGGCAGAAAACATTGGCCGCCCACAGCTGAGATACAAAGACGTTTGCAAGCGTGACATGAAGGCGCTTGAGATCAACACTGAGTCCTGGGAGGACCTCGCAGACGACCGCAACAGCTGGAGAACTACTCTCAAGAAACAGCTGCGGATTGGTGAGGACAAACTTTCAGCTGCTGCAGCAGAAAAGCGAGTTCGCAGAAAAGGGATGACAGCCAACAGACCAGCATCAGCATACACATGCGACCGCTGCGACAGAGACTGCTCTCTCGCATTGGTCTCTACAGTCACAGGCGACGCTGCTTGGACCAAGCAACAGCCCATCTAGACATTAGAACGGATGTACTTTGTCCATGGTCAGTCATGACCGAAGGAGGCCTACTACTAGATCTCTGTGAGCATTACAGTGCGCTTGCATTAGTGTAGACTCTCTATGGTGGGAGAGGATTGGATATAAACAACGCGTTAATGTTTTTATGTCAATACAGTATCTTGGAACATAAACATGTGTGCTTGTTCTATTCTCTCTCTCTCTATCTCTATCTATCTATCTATCTAATCTATTCTATCTATCTATCTATCTATCTAATCTATCTATCATCTATCTATCTATCTATCTATCTCCCTGTGTATACTTATGACCACTCCCCTCCCCCCACTCAAAATCTCCATGAATCTAAATTTTCACATTTCTTGGCCTAAGCTATACATAGGTACAAATAGTTTTATATTTCTGCACAGCTGTTTCAAATCATTTACGTTGTTTCATGATTTTTTTTATTTGTAGTTGTGCATTTTGATGCTTTTGCATGTGTCGTAACCCTTCACATTATTTTTTTATGATACATTATGTGTTCGTGTACGGGTCTGAATGCTATTCCTATTATCACCAATGTGCTGAAGTATTTGTATAGTTTTTGTAGACACGGCATAACTTTGTTTCTTGTTGTGAACTATATATCATATAAA
>JAPXFY010000016.1:29623232-29643232 GCA_030674185.1 Monoplex corrugatus | reverse complement strand
TTTTGTCGATCCTCTTTCCCTCCTCTTCATCTCCTCCTCTCCCCCTCACCATTTCGTTGGGGTTTTGTGCAGGCTTAAGGGGTCTGCCAGATAAATGGCTGGCAGATTTGGGCGGAGCGCATGTGGGTATGTCTGAGTTCGATCTATTCTTCTTAAACTAACACCACGCAATCTCAAAACTTCACAGCTCGAGTCCCTCTGTTTTTAACCATAAATAATCGCACAGAAGCATTCAGCGGTTAAATGAAATAACGAAAGCAAATTAGAAAATAGAAAGAAGAAGAATGGCAAAATCAACAAAAATAATAACAGCAGTACAGCAACAACAAAAACACAATGAGAAAAAAGAGCAAATAAAACTAGAAAAAAAAAGAAACGAAACCAGGCATGCATTAGTTTGCCCACAACACTACACAACAACAACAACAAAAACAAAAAAAAGCGGCTGGCTTCTGTGCAACACTGATGAGCAAATGAATAAAAAGAATAATTGATTTCCCTTTGAAAAGAAAGAAAGAAAGAAACAGAGAGAGAGAGAGAGAGAGAGAGAGAGAGGAGAGAGAGAGAGAGAGAGAGAGAGAGAGAAAGAGAGAGAGAGAGAGAGAGAGAGAGAGAGAGAGAGAGAGAGAGAGAGAGAGAGAACAGAAGAAAGGGGAAAAAGGACAATGGCGGGAACTCTTTTCATCCAGTTTGCAGGAAAGTCGGTCATTGGGAGAAAGTGGACCACAACACGAGGCAAATTTATCTCAAAGCTAAGCCACCGTTTCGATCTGAGGACCTCTTGCCAGACTTACTGCTCTTCTTACCAGCTGGAAACTTAACCCTTTGACTCCGCACCCTGTCCATCAACATCCGCATCGTCAACCATGCCAGCAAAGCAAAACCTAAACCCTTTGACTCCATCACCCTATCCACCAGCTTTCTGTAGGAAGCTGGTGCATAGGTGAGGGAATCAAAGGGTTAAGTTTTTGCATTTGGTGGCGCGGGTGCAAGAGTCAAAGGGTTAAAAAGAGTGTTTGCCAGACAATTTTTTTCCCCTCAAACTTTTTGTATATATTAAGATCTGGATAGACTGAAGCCAATTTCTTGTCCCAAAGTACTGGCATAATAATCAAAGTTTTCTGTATTCATATTTAAATAATGCATTCCCTGGAGGTTTGTTATTTTTCAATTTTGTGTGGTGTTTTCATAATTTATTCTAATTTCATTTGGTGGCTCCTGCACTTTGATCTTTTAAAGTCAAGTTTTAAATCAACGCCAAACTCCTACCAAAGGCAGCATATGTATGCCCAATATCCAGTGACTAGAAGTGATTTGTGCACAGATACAGACACACACAGACACGTATGTACAACGCATATCACTACACACACATACATACATACACATACACCCACGCATACACACTCGCAGAAACAGAGAGAGAGAGAGAGAGAAAAGAGAGAGAGAGAGAGAGAGAGAGACAGAGACAGAGAGAGACAAAAAGAGACAGAGAGAGAGACATAGAGAGACAGAGACAATGACAGGGACAGAAACAGAGACAGAGACAGAGAAAGACACAGAGAGCTAGAGAGAGAGAGAGAGAGAGAGAGAGAGAAGAGAGAGGAGAGCGAGAGAGAGAGACAGAGACAGAGAGACACAGAGAGAGACAGAGAAAGAGACAGAGACAGAGAGAGACATAGAGAGAGAGACAGAGAGAGAGACAGAGACAATGACAGGGACAGAAACAGAGACAGAGACAGAATCAAAGACACAGAGAGCTAGAGAGAGAGAGAGAGCGAGAGAAAGAGAGAGAGAGAGAGAGAGCGAGAGAGAGAGAGAGAGAGAGAGGGACAGAGACAGAGACAGAGACCGAGACAGAGAGACAGAGAGACAAAGGACGGCTTGGGTTGTGCCCTGGAGATTTGGACGTTATTGGTGATTCTTTGGTGAATGATGAGTGTGCGTGCCTTGGGTTGATTCTTGAGTCAAGATTTGGCGCCTGATTAATTTCATCATCATCATCATCATCATCATCATCATCATCATCATCATCATCATCATCATCATCATCATCATCATCATCATCATCATCATAATCATCATCATCATCATCATCGTTATCATCATCGTTATCATCATCGTTATCATCATCATTGTTATTATTATTATCATTATTATTATATTATTATTATTGTTATTATCATATGAAATTGTTATCATTATCAGTATTTGTATTCATTTATTCACACATTTCTTTATCAATGTATATATTCATTTACGCTGATTCAAAGCAAGAGGCAGACTACAGAAGAGCTGGATCGAGGACGCGAAAGAAACCTTGACGTTAGCTACACAGGATTTCCACACTTCAGGGTTTCGAGCTCGCTGCTGATGTCAACTCTTCCTCTCGCAACACTCTTCCTCTCGCAACACCTATGACACTTATGACATACCTATGACTGCAAAAGAAATGTACAGACACAAGAAAAGGTTTAAACCGAAGGTCAACGTCCGTCGTTTTAGTGTCCAGGGTTTATGCCACATCCTAAGGACATGTCATCAACTTGATGATTTTTTCCTTTTGCTTTTTTTTTTAATTATAAAAGAAGCTGTCCCAGTAAATAATGTCACATTTTTGTTTTGCCAATGAATTATAAAAAAAGTTTAATTTCTATTCGGGTGTACCCCGTGCATTGTTCCACCACTATGCACATTCTAAAGTAGAACACACTTGATTCTTTTCCCTTTACGTTTTCTTTCCAAAATGAAGACCCCCTAAATAATGTCACATGTCTTGGTTTGCCAATGAATTAAAAAAATTCTTAATTTCTATTCGTGTGCACCCATGCTTTGTTTCACCACTGTACACATTCTAAAGTAGAAGACACTTTATTTCTTTATCAAAAGAAAAAAAAAGTAAAAAGAAAAGAAAAAAGAAAATGTTTGTATGTCTTGACCATACTGTTACTTTTTACTGTCTGTTGCATGACTGATACGATTGATGCAGCACACACTGGCAAGATGTTGTATTTTATTCTGACGTCAGCTAGTTGGTTCCTTTTTTATGGAGCCGTAAACTCAAGAACTGATATCCCGAGTTGAGTCCCAGACAGCAATATTAAAATCAAGCTTGTTCGATGTCCGCACCCTGTCTACCAGCATCCTGCATTACCAGCCATGCTAGCGAAAAAAAACTTAACCCTTTGACTCCCGTACCCTGTCTACCAGCGTCCTGCATTATCAACCATGGTAGCAAAAGAAAAACTTAACCCTTTGACTCCCTGACCCAATCCACCAGGGTTATGTTTTTGCAGTTGTGGATAGGGTTAATGTTCCCATCATGCTGGTGGTGTCAGCCTCTCCCCAGCCACCCGGTCCCATATTTCAAGACATTGCCTTCGCATATGCTTTTGCGCAAGCTCAGAGAATCTGCTGGACAAGTACTGGCAGACTTGAGATGAGTGCATAAGAATTGTCCGAGTGCGACAATTCCCATAAACAAACTCCGAACGTCCTTGAGGGTATCATTCCCTTCAGTTGGTTCAGCACAAATACCCAAGGACAGGTCAGTGCAGGCCGGACTTCCGTCAGACATCATGTTGACGTATATGACCACTAAAGGGAAAGAAATCGTTGTAGAATTCATTGTTGGGAAAAAGAGGTTTTTGTTTAGGGTTTCTTTTATTCCTCCACCCCTCACCCCCCTCCAGAGAAAGCCTGGAATAGACTTCCACTCTCCTTTCGCCTAACACCTACCCTTTCCGCTTTTATTAATTCCAAATTTAAACACCCACCTCTTTTCCCAACAATGAATTCTACAACGTTTTCTTTCCCTTTAGCGGCCATGTACTTTTACATGATGTCTGACGGAAGTCCGGCCCTGCCCTGACCTTGTCTTTGGGTATTTGGTGAAGGGAATGATGCCATCAAGGGCGTTTGGCCAAATTGATGTAGTAGCTCACTCCTACACGATTGTTGTTGACGTCTCCAAAGATTGATGAGTTTGTCCTTGTACAGCGTGACTGCGGCAATGAGACGGCTGAACTCTTCATAGAATGTTTCTTTGACATCTTCTGAATGTGTCACCGATGGGGCGTAAACGCTGATGACTGTGGCCCCAGGCCCGTTTGTGAGCTGAACACGCAGTATCATTAAGCGGTCACTGGCAATGATAACAATAATGGTACTACTACTACTGGTACTACTACTACTACTACTCCTACTGCTGCTGCTACTAGTACTACTACTACTATTATTACTATTACTGCTACTGCTACTGCTGGTGCTGCTGGTGCTGCTGGTGCGTGGGCTAATACTACTACTACACTACATGAAAAAATGATACCACTACTACTGATACAAATCCTACTACTACTACTGCTACTTATACTAATAATGATGATAATAATAATGATGATAGTATTATTACTACTACTATACCACCGCTACTACTACTACTACTACTACTGGTACTAATGATAATAACATGAAGAATGCGAAGAAGAAGAATGCGAAGAGAAGAATGCGAAGAAGAAGAATGCGAAGAAGAAGAATGCGAAGAAGAAGAATGCGAAGAAGAAGAATGCGAAGAAGAAGAATGCGAAGAGAAGAAGAATGCGAAGAAGAAGAAGAATGCGAAGAAGAAGAAGAAAGAATGCGAAGAAGAATGCGAAGAAGGAATGCGAAGAAGAATGCGAAGAAGAAGAAGAAAGAAGAAGAAGAAGAAGAAGAAGAAGAGAAGAGAAGAAGAAGAGAGAAGAAGAAGAAGAAGAAGAAGAAGAAGAAGAAAGAAGGAAGAAGAATTTAAGAAGTAGAATGCGAAGAAGAAGAAGAAGAAGAAGAATGAGAAGAAGAATTTGAAGAAGAAGAAAGAATTGCGAAGAAGAATTGCGAAGAAGAAGAATGAAGAATTGCGAAGAAGAATGCGAAGAAGAAGAAGAAGGATGATGATGATGATGATGATGATGATGATGATGATGATGATAATTACAACACGCCAAACCTTGATATACACTGGTGCCACGAGGCAAGGTTTCCAGCGTTCTTGCGAGCTTGGTGCGTATGGTGAATCCGACACAAGAGTTGCCTAGAGCATCGTTGGACTTTAAATTGAAGTAGACGTTGCAGCATCTAGCAACTTGCTCGACCTGGATATCGCCTGCGAGTCTGGTCTCATTCTGGGCAGCTATATTGATGCTGCAGTGAGCCAATATTCTGGTGACAAAGGCTGTGCGCCGTTCTGATCTATCATTTTTGTCCAGTAGGGTTTGGGCATTCCATTAGAGATCTTTCTGTTTTACTTGTCTTTCCTTGGTTCTTGGTTTCACTATTTCAACTGGCATGGTTAAATGACCAGGCAGACGCGGCGGCTGACTGCCATATAACATACAGGTATCAGGCAGGCTTTGTTTAGAGTTTCTTTTATTCCCCTCCCGTCCCCCTCCCCCAGAGAAAGCCTGGAATAGACTTCCGCTTTTTCCTTCGCCTAACACCTACTCTTTTGCTTTTAAATCCAATTTCAAAACTCACCTCTTTTCCCAACATTGAATTCTACAACTACGTCTTTCCCACAGTTTGTGTACTTTTATATTTTTTATTCACTTAATTTAATTTGATGTTTTTAATATCAAATATTTTAGGGCAGTTTTTGTCGATAGTATGCGTATGACTGCTACACTTTGATTTGAATTGCTATGATTTGGCGCCGTACAAATACCATAATTATTATCAACAAGATAACTGATGACTGGGTCCGAATGGGTCATGCAACGCATGGACAGCCCCCCCCCCCCCGCCCTTTTTGCTCGAAGAAATGACTGTCAATTGGCGGAAGCTTGGGAGGTGAGTATCCTGAGAGTGGCGAGGCATTGATGTTCTGGGTCCCATCCGCACTCTTGTGGTGTTTCTTGTTAATGCTAACTGTAATCATTTTTAATTATTAAAGTGATGCTATCCCTGGAAAGGGTAGCTCTGTGACATTGAGAGAATATGAGGTCATTATCTGCCTCAAGCCTTTGTTGGACAACTTTCACATTACAACCACCTACGTGCACAGAGTCGTAAAGAAAAGACTTCCAGCACTTCCTTCTGCCAGGCCCCGTCACCATCTCTGGCGACAATCGGCGATGAGAGAAGCCAGGCCAAGAATGATACGTTTTGGCCATCGGACAGTTACCTCCCTAATCTCTCTAAAGCATGTGGGAAGTCTTCCATGTTCTCTCGGTTATCTTCGCAGTCGGTTGAGCCAGGGATCCGACAATCCAGACTCAATGTCAAAGAAAACGAATCACACAGATCGGAGATCAATGTACTCCGTCATTAACCAGCAATGGCACAGATCACAGAGGATGATTCTGAAACAACTTCACTGCACTCAACATTGATCACACCGAAGTCATGCAAAAGCCACACCGAGAAGGAAAGACTTTTGTGTGAGGCTTGGGAAACATTTTACGAGACTGCTACAGAAAACATCCATTTGTTGCCGTACCATTCGATTGAAAGATTAGCAGTCAATGGATGCTGGTGCATGTGAAATAAATGACAGGGTATACACGCGGCATTGTCAACGTTGAGAATACTGGGTGAAATATCACCAAAAGAAAGACGGGAATACAAAAGGCGTGTGTATGTGTGTGCACGTGCACACACACAAAGAAATGTTCGAAAACAGAAAACGTACACACACACACCTACAAACTTGCTGTAATGTCATTGAAACAATTTATTTTTCATAATGTAGAAACGAATCACATATGGAACAATCAATCTTGACCATCACTATATAAACTGAAATATGTAACGAAGACAAGCAGACAAACAACAACAAAAACAAAACTAAACAAAACCAACCAAAACAAAACAAAACCAACCAACCAACCAACCAACCAACAACAAACAACCAACCAACCAACCAACCAACCAACTAACCACCCACCCACCCACCCACTCAACCAATCAAATAGACAGACAAACAAACAAACAAACAAACAAGCAAACAAACAAACAAACAAACAAACAAACAAAGGAAATGGAATGCCTGCTTTTCTGGAATCAACAACAACAACAAAAAAGCAAAAGGCGCAAACACATCAGTATTACTTTTCTATAATAAAATCATAACCAACTACCGTTTGGAATCGTTTCTAGTAGAGTGTTTTACTCTGATCAAAGGAAAGCATCATGTACACTTTTAAGTCATTCATATATCTACAAACTGAAAGAGGACAGTATATATACACATTCCAGGAGAAGACAGAAAAATCTACAGTTTGTGGAGTGGCTGAAGATCCACTCCATTTCCTGGATAACTGTATTAGATACAGAACAAGGAAGCTGAAACTGATGAAAGAGATTCAGGGAAAAGGAAAAAAAAAAGAACCATTTGTCTTCAACAATCGATTGCTCTAAATCTGTCATACTGAATCCAAGCGCCTGACTCAAAGAAGATGATTTATAAATCACGTTGCAGAACTGCCTAAATTTGGGGAAACCGGAAAGTTTCTTAGTCACTGTTATATTTACATTCCCACTGACGATGATAATGCTGCTGCTGCTGCTGCTGATGATGACGACGACGATGATGATGACGACGATGATGATGATGGTGATGGTGATGATGATGATGATGATGACCGATACTGAAGAAGATGATGATAACATGAAATACAAAAATATTACCGATTAGGTTTACTTACAACAACAATTCTGTGCTTCGTAGCATGATGATGTTGATGATACTGATGATGATGATAACGATGATTAATACTGAAGATGATGATAACAACGTGAAAATATAAAAATAGTTACAATTATGTCTAGTTATAACAACCATTCTGTGCTTTATAGCAAGCATAAGGATGTTGTTGTTGTTGTTGTTGTCGATGATGATGATGATGATGATGATGATGATGATAACGATGATCGATACTGAAGATGATAATGATGACGTGAAATGTAAACCCATTTAACAATTATGTCTATTTATAGCAACCATTCTGCGCTTTATGGATTTTGGATTCTTATGGCAACTAAACGTGTACTGAGGTCTAAGTTCTGGGTTTTTCAGACGCAGTTTCAGTTTGAGATTCAATTTCTCGAAATTCTCCGTACTCGGAATTGTTTTCATAAGCACTGACGTCACTGATGCCACGTGATGGAGAAGACCCAAAATGACCATAGCCTGACCCATAAGCCTGCACATAAGCCCTAAGTGCTGGCAAGGTCTTTAACTCCCTCATGCTGTCTGCCAGTATCCTGCATTGTCAGCCACGACAGCAAAGCAAAAAACTTAATCCTTTCACTCCCTCACCCTATCTACCAGCTTCCTGCAGGAAGCTGGTGGATAGGCCTAGGGTGTGGTAGGGAAAGGGTTAATTTTGTGCAACTTATGGACAGGTTGCGGGAGTGAAAGGGTTAAGGTCTCGTCTCGCGATTTTATTACTCAGTAACTCACACACCAGCAATATATAACCACAGGCACTGGGCCGAACCAAATTCACATTGTCTGTTGGTCTGTGTATGTATGTGCGGCTTGGAGTTTGACATTTGTTCCAGAGGAATTCATTGTACTCAGGCAATTCCATGTACGCTCCACCCAGATCTGCCAGTATTTATCTGGCAGACCCCCTGAGCTTGTGCAAGATCATTTGCGTTGACAAGGTCTTGAAGTGAGGGACGCGGGGGGTGGGGGGGAGGGGGGACCCAAGAAACACTAAGATGACACTTCACCAGAATGATAGAAACATTCAGATAGGCATCGAACAGACCAGTTTTCTGTGTTGCGGTCTGAGATTGAATTCAATATACATGCCTGTTATTTTTTTTATATTGCAGGCTGGGGCTGAACTCAATATATCAGATCTTGAGCCCAGAACGCCATACAAAAGAATCAGCCAGCCAGATGCAAGGGGAATTCAGGATAAGTGAGAACCTGAAGTGGATGTTATTACGATACCGAATTCCACTGAAACTATAGGGTTATAGCAACCATTCTGCGCTTTATGGATTTTGGATTCTTATGGCAACTAAACGTGTACTGAGGTCTAAGTTCTGGGTTTTTCAGACGCAGTTTCAGTTTGAGATTCAATTTCTCGAAATTCTCCGTACTCGGAATTGTTTTCATAAGCACTGACGTCACTGATGCCACGTGATGGAGAAGACCCAAAATGACCATAGCCTGACCCATAAGCCTGCACATAAGCCCTAAGTGCTGGCAAGGTCTTTAACTCCCTCATGCTGTCTGCCAGTATCCTGCATTGTCAGCCACGACAGCAAAGCAAAAAACTTAATCCTTTCACTCCCTCACCCTATCTACCAGCTTCCTGCAGGAAGCTGGTGGATAGGCCTAGGGTGTGGTAGGGAAAGGGTTAATTTTGTGCAACTTATGGACAGGTTGCGGGAGTGAAAGGGTTAAGGTCTCGTCTCGCGATTTTATTACTCAGTAACTCACACACCAGCAATATATAACCACAGGCACTGGGCCGAACCAAATTCACATTGTCTGTTGGTCTGTGTATGTATGTGCGGCTTGGAGTTTGACATTTGTTCCAGAGGAATTCATTGTACTCAGGCAATTCCATGTACGCTCCACCCAGATCTGCCAGTATTTATCTGGCAGACCCCCTGAGCTTGTGCAAGATCATTTGCGTTGACAAGGTCTTGAAGTGAGGGACGCGGGGGGTGGGGGGGAGGGGGGACCCAAGAAACACTAAGATGACACTTCACCAGAATGATAGAAACATTCAGATAGGCATCGAACAGACCAGTTTTCTGTGTTGCGGTCTGAGATTGAATTCAATATACATGCCTGTTATTTTTTTTATATTGCAGGCTGGGGCTGAACTCAATATATCAGATCTTGAGCCCAGAACGCCATACAAAAGAATCAGCCAGCCAGATGCAAGGGGAATTCAGGATAAGTGAGAACCTGAAGTGGATGTTATTACGATACCGAATTCCACTGAAACTATAGGGTTAAAACAAATAACGGTGCTTATAGGGTTAAAACTAATAACGGCGCTTATTAGGTTAAGCTGTTTATTTGGCCTAGAGCATATTTACGCTCACCTTTTCCCTGTTTCTGCTACACATGCCCCATGCATTCCCTAAGATTGATGTTGGCTTCTTTTTAGAGCTCCTCTGTGGCGTGGACTACAGACCTAAATAACTGTGGTGTGGACTACAGACCTAAATAACTGTGGCGTGGACTACAGACCTAAATAACCTCTGTGGTGTGGGCTACAGACCTAAATAACCTCTGTGGTGTGGGCTACAGACCTAAATAACCTCTGTGGTGTGGGCTACAGACCTAAATAACCTCTGTGGTGTGGGCTACAGACCTAAATAACCTCTGTGGTGTGGGCTACAGACCTAAATAACCTCTGTGGCGTGGACTACAGACCTAAATAACTGTGGTGTGGACTACAGACCTAAATAACTGTGGCGTGGACTACAGACCTAAATAACCTCTGTGGTGTGGGCTACAGACCTAAATAACCTCTGTGGTGTGGGCTACAGACCTAAATAACCTCTGTGGCGTGGACTACAGACCTAAATAACCTCTGTGGTGTGGGCTACAGACCTAAATAACCTCTGTGGTGTGGGCTACAGACCTAAATAACCTCTGTGGCGTGGACTACAGACCTAAATAACCTCTGTGGCGTGGACTACAGACCTAAATAACCTCTGTGGTGTGGGCTACAGACCTAAATAACCTCTGTGGTGTGGGCTACAGACCTAAATAACCTCTGTGGCGTGGACTACAGACCTAAATAACCTCTGTGGTGTGGGCTACAGACCTAAATAACTGTGGCGTGGACTACAGACCTAAATAACCTCTGTGGTGTGGGCTACAGACCTAAATAACCTCTGTGGTGTGGGCTACAGACCTAAATAACCTCTGTGGTGTGGGCTACAGACCTAAATAACCTCTGTGGTGTGGACTACAGACCTAAATAACCTCTGTGGTGTGGGCTACAGACCTAAATAACCTCTGTGGCGTGGACTACAGACCTAAATAACCTCTGTGGTGTGGGCTACAGACCTAAATAACCTCTGTGGTGTGGACTACAGACCTAAATAACCTCTGTGGCGTGGACTACAGACCTAAATAACCTCTGTGGCGTGGACTACAGACCTAAATAACCTCTGTGGCGTGGACTACAGACCTAAATAACCTCTGTGGTATGGGCTACAGACCTAAATAACCTCTGTGGCGTGGACTACAGACCTAAATAACCTCTGTGGTATGGGCTACAGACCTAAATAACCTCTGTGGCGTGGACTACAGACCTAAATAACCTCTGTGGTATGGGCTACAGACCTAAATAACCTCTGTGGTGTGGGCTACAGACCTAAATAACCTCTGTGGTATGGGCTACAGACCTAAATAACCTCTGTGGCGTGGGCTACAGACCTAAATAACCTCTGTGGCGTGGACTACAGACCTAAATAACCTCTGTGGCGTGGGCTACAGACCTAAATAACCTCTGTGGTATGGGCTACAGACCTAAATAACCTCTGTGGTGTGGGCTACAGACCTAAATAACCTCTGTGGCGTGGACTACAGACCTAAATAACCTCTGTGGCGTGGACTACAGACCTAAATAACCTCTGTGGCGTGGACTACAGACCTAAATAACCTCTGTGGCGTGGACTACAGACCTAAATAACCTCTGTGGCGTGGGCTACAGACCTAAATAACCTCTGTGGCGTGGACTACAGACCTAAATAACCTCTGTGGGTGGACTACAGACCTAAATAACCTCTGTGGCGTGGACTACAGACCTAAATAACCTCTGTGGCGTGGACTACAGACCTAAATAACCTGACCGTGTTTACGTTTTTTTAGGGCAGCAGCCTCTTGTACTTTGATTTTCACCTGAAATACTGATTATGTTATTGTAAGACTAGCATCTTGTACTTTGATTTTCACCTGACAACTGATTATGTTATTGTAGCATAGATCTTGTACTTGATTTTCACCTGACATACTGATTTTGTTATTGTAGCATAGCATCTTGTACTTTGATTTCACCTGACATACTGATTTATGTTAATTGTAGCATAGCATCTTGTACTTTGATTTTCACCTGACATACTGATTTATGTTATTGTAGCATAGCATCTTGTACTTTGATTTTCACCTGACATACTGATTATGTTATTGTAGCATAGCATCTTGTACTTTGATTTTCACCTGACATACTGATTTATGTTATTGTAGCATAGCATCTTGTACTTTGATTTTCACCTGACATACTGATTATGTTATTGTAGCATAGCATCTTGTACTTTGATTTTCACCTGACATACTGATTTATGTTATTGTAGCATAGCATCTTGTACTTTGATTTTCACCTGACATACTGATTTATGTTATTGTAGCATAGCATCTTGTACTTTGATTTTCACCTGACATACTGATTTATGTTATTGTAGCATAGCATCTTGTACTTTGATTTTCACCTGACATACTGATATATGTTATTGTAGCATAGCATCTTGTACTTTGATTTTCACCTGACATACTGATATATGTTATTGTAGCATAGCATCTTGTACTTTGATTTTCACCTGACATACTGATTTATGTTATTGTAGCATAGCATCTTGTACTTTGATTTTCACCTGACATACTGATTTATGTTATTGTAGCATAGCATCTTTTCTTTGATTTTCACCTGACATACTGATTTATGTTATTGTAGCATAGCATCTTGTACTTTGATTTTCACCTGACATACTGATTTATGTTATTGTAGCATAGCATCTTGTACTTTGATTTTCACCTGACATACTGATTTATGTTATTGTAGCATAGCATCTTGTACTTTGATTTTCACCTGACATACTGATTTATGTTATTGTAGCATAGCATCTTGTACTTTGATTTTCACCTGACATACTGATTTATGTTATTGTAGCATAGCATCTTGTACTTTGATTTTCACCTGACATACTGATTTATGTTATTGTAGCATAGCATCTTGTACTTTGATTTTCACTGACATACTGATTTATGTTATTGTAGCATAGCATCTTGTACTTTGATTTTCACCTGACATACTGATTTATGTTATTGTAGCATAGCATCTTGTACTTTGATTTTCACCTGACATACTGATTTATGTTATTGTAGCATAGCATCTTGTACTTTGATTTTCACCTGACATACTGATTTATGTTATTGTAGCATAGCATCTTGTACTTTGATTTTCACCTGACATACTGATTTATGTTATTGTAGCATAGCATCTTGTACTTTGATTTTCACCTGACATACTGATTTATGTTATTGTAGCATAGCATCTTGTACTTTGATTTTCACCTGACATACTGATTTATGTTATTGTAGCATAGCATCTTGTACTTTGATTTTCACCTGACATACTGATTTATGTTATTGTAGCATAGCATCTTGTACTTTGATTTTAACCTGACATACTGATTTAAATTATTGTAGCATAGCATCTTGTACTTTGATTTTCACCTGACATACTGATTTATGTTATTGTAGCATAGCATCTTGTACTTTGATTTTCACCTGACATACTGATTTATGTTATTGTAGCATAGCATCTTGTACTTTGATTTTCACCTGACATACTGATTTATGTTATTGTAGCATAGCATCTTGTACTTTGATTTTTACCTGACTTACTGATTTATGTTATTGTAGCATAGCATCTTGTACTTTGATTTTTACCTGACTTACTGATTTATGTTATTGTAGCATACATCTTGTACTTTGATTTTTACCTGACTACTGATTTATGTTATTGTAGCATATATCTATACTGTACTTTATTTTTACCTGACATACTGATTTGCTTATTGTAGCATACATCTTGTACTTTGATTTTTACCTGACTTACTGATTTATGTTATTGTAGCATAACATCTTATACTTTGATTTTTCACCTGACTACTGATTTATGTTATTGTAGCATACATCTTAACTGTACTTTGATTTTTACCTGACATTACTGCTTTATGTTATTGTAGCATAACATCTTATACTGTACTTTGATTTTTACCTGACTTACTGCTTTATGTTATTGTAGCATAACATCTTGTACTTTGATTTTTACCTGACTTACTGATGTGCGTTCTTTTAGCGTAACAGTTCTTGTGCTTTGATTTTTAATTGATATACTGATTTACGCTCTTACAGCGTAGCATCTTGTTCCTTGATTTTTTAGCTGATATACTGATTTATGTTCTTGTGGAGTAGCATCTTCTTCTTTGATTTTAAGCTGACATGCTGATTTACGTTCTTTTAGTGTAGCATTCTTGTAATATGATTTTTAGCTGACATATTGATTTACACTTTTGTAGGGTAGCATTTTGTTCTTTGGTTTTTAGCTGACATACTTATTTACGCTCTTCTGGCATACCGTTTCGTTCCTTGATTTTTAGTTGACATACTTATTTACGCTCTTGCAGCGTAGCATCATGTACTTTGATTTTTAGCTGATATACTGATTTACGCTTTTGTAGCGTAGCATCATGTGTTTTGATTTTCAGCTGATATACTGATTTACGCTTTTGTAGCGTAGCATCATGTGTTTTGATTTTCAGCTGATGTACTGATCTACGCTTTTGTAGCGTAGCATCATGTGTTTTGATTTTTAGATGATATACTGATTTACGCTCTGATAGCGTAGCATCTTGTTCTTTGGTTTTTAGCTGACTTACTGATTTACGCTCTTGTAGCGTAGCATCTTGTACTTTGATTTTAGCTGACTTACTGAGTTATTCTCTTGCAGCGTAGCATCTTGTTCTTTGATTTTTAGCTGACATATTGATTCCTCCAAATGATCTTATCGGGACGCTGATGACCACTAGTTTTACTTTGTAGTCTCTTTTATTTTTTATTTCAATTCTTTAAAGATCATCGCACTCAGATGGTTTCATTTGTGCTCATTGTTTTTCTGGCCCATTTTCTGCGCCAGCTTAATGACAACAGGAATGGGAGAATTTCTATTAGCTATGGTAATGATGACGCTGGGGATTTCAATCAAGATGCTAAGAAGTTCCTTTGCGTGGAAAAGGTGTATTTACATCATTTCATTCTTAAACGTAAGGACTATTCTGGAAACATCCAGACCCTCGGAAAAAAAAGGAAAAATCCCAAATGAATAAGGAATGCCACTACATGACAGGCAACATTTATAGGTATTTTATGAGAAAAGGGGATTTGGAGCACCTGGTCACAACGGGAAAGCTGGAGGGAAAGAGAGCACTGGGTAGACCCAGGGAGAAAATGCTGGACGGACTTGCAGAGTGGCTGGGGACGAGGAGGGTGGGGGAAATGCTAGGGGCAACGAGAGATAGAGACAGATGGAAGTCCATGATCGCCAACGCCATCCGGCAGGGCACCTGATGATGATGATGACTACATGAATACCAAATTAATAAGTGGTATCAATTTAAAAAGTTCGAGTGTCATATGTTTTTGTAACAGACGGGATAGTAAATTAATCCTCTGACTCCCGCACCCTACCCACCAGCTCCTGCATTGTCAACCATGCTAGCAAAGCAAAAACTTAATCCCTTGACTCCCTAACCCTATCCACCAGCTTCCTGAAGGAAGCTGGTGGATGGGGTGAAGGAGTCAAAGGGTTAAGATTTTGCAGTTGGTGGATAGGGTGCAAGAGCCAAAGGGATAAAACAAGAGTGATTAAGATCTCTCCACTGACTGTATCGTGTTCATCTAGGATGGGGTGGATTGTCCAACACTGTTTTCACTACGTGTTCAGTAATGATGCATTATAGGAACTACGTACAGTCTTATTGGGTATCATTTTACCGCGATCTGGTCCAAACGGCATGACATCACCTAAGTCTGGTTCAAATGTCATGACATCACCTAAGTCCGGTTCAAATGTCATGAAATCACCTAAGTCTGGTTCAAATGTCATGACATCACATAATTCTGGTTCAAATATCATGACATCACCTAGGTCAGGTTCAAGTGTCAATACATCAGCTAAGTCTGGGCAAATATCATGACATCACCTAGTCAGTTCAATGTCATGACATCACTAAGTTGGTCAAATGTCATGACATCACCTAAGCCTGGTTCAAATATCATGACATCACATTAGTCCTTCGTTTTTCCTTGTAAGAGGTCTCATGGCTTACGTATTAAAATATTTCGTATGCGTATTCGTATTTAGGAAACAGCCCAATCATACTAACACCTCCCCATCTCAGGACACGTTGGGCTTGAACAAGACGTTTTTCTCAAATTCTTAATCAAACAAATAAGCTTCAAGGGTCGCTGTAAATTCCATGACTGTTTTTGTAAGACGAGGGTACAGTGTAAAACCACCACAAAATAACAATCATCATCATCATCATGGACAAGTATAAATATTCAGAGAATTCGAAACGCAAAAGTTTTACCTTTATTACCAAAAGAGAAGAGAAATGATGCAATAAATCACCAGATAAACTACCGCCAGTTTTCCTGTACCCACCTGAACAGGAAAGAAGGCAGACGAACTTCATAGTTTTCCCGCCAGCGTCAAGTTTCTGTTTGACAGCTGTAAGGACTGAAGTTCTTCACTTTGGACAAAGTTATAGAACTATTTGAAAACTGAAGTGCAGGAAGAGAGAGTGCGAGTACTATCTACATTTACACACGAACTACACACTTACGCGTGCGCGCGCACACACCCCACACACACACACACACACACACACACACACACACACACACACACAACACACACACACACACACACACACACACACACACACATTCGTGTTAAAGCACATATGTGAATAGACTGTTAACAGAAATAACGAACGAACGAACACATCTATGCACACACACATACACACATACACACACATACACACACACACACTCTCTCACTCTCTCATCACAACACACACACACACTATCTATCTATCTATCTATCTATCTATCTTATCTATTCTATCTTATCTATTATCTATCATAAACTATATCTGTCTGTACTGTCTGCTCCGTACTGTTGTCTATACTGCTCTGATTACATAATAATATATACATACATTCATACATACATACATACATACATAATACATACATACATACATACATACATACATACATACATACATACATACAACATACATACATACATACATCATACATACTAAACACGAGGCAGAGTACACAACTCTGTGTGCAGTTTCAATCATAGACGTACATCCAAAGTGTCATGATCATCGTCCCCATTATCTTAAAATCCTCAGTCATCATGGAATCGTGCAAAAATTGGCCAAAATTTGGGTACCCTTCATGCCCTGGTCTCCTGGTGACCTGAGTGTCAGCTTACTCCATCGCTTCCGTGTCTGAGATGAATTCAAGTCGTGGTCTTTGGTGTCAGTGGTTCATGAAGGCTGTTGCAGTAGAGTCATGGTGGTGGGTTCTCTTACCAGAATGTCTGCCGTTCAGTCTGGCTCTGTGACTGAGCAATCACGATAAGTAACGCGTCCTTAGTAACTTGGATCAGAGCAGACACTGTTGAAGTACATCAGGGTAGCTTGGATCACACCAGACACTTTTGAAGTACACCATAGTAACTTGGATCAGAACAGACACTGTTGAAGTACACACCATAGTAACTTTGATCAGAACAGACACTGTTGAAGTACACACCGCAGTAATTTGGATCAGAACAGACACTGCTGAAATACACACCATAGTAACTTGGATCAGAACAGACACTGTTGAAGTACACACCGCAGTAATTTGGATCAGAGCAGACACTGCTGAAATACACACCATAGTAACTTGGATCAGAACAGACACTGTTGAAGTACACACCGCAGTAATTTGGATCAGAACAGACACTGCTGAAATACACACCATAGTAACTTGGATCAGAACAGACACTGTTGAAGTACACACCGCAGTAATTTGGATCAGAACAGACACCGCTGAAATACACACCATAGTAACTTGGATCAGAGCAGACACCGTTGAAGTAGACCATAGTAACTTGGATCAGAGCAGACAATGTTGACGTATACACCATAGTAATTTGGATCACAACAGACACTTTTGAAGTATACCATGGTAACTTGGATCACAATAGACACTGTTGAACTATACCATAGTAACTGGGATTAGAACAGACACTGTTGAACTATACCATGGTAACTTGGATTAGAACAGACACTGTTGAACTATACCACAGTAACTGGGATCACAACAGACACTGTTGAACTATACCACAGTAACTTGGATTCGAACAGACATTGTTGAACTACACCACAGTAACTGGGATCAGAACAGACACTGTTGAACTATACCATGGTAACTGGGATCAGAACAGACACTGTTGAACTATACCATGGTAACTTGGATTAGAACAGACACTGTTGAACTATACCACAGTAACTGGGATCACAACAGACACTGTTGAACTATACCACAGCAACTTGGACTAGAACAGACACTGTTGAACTATACCACAGTAACTGGATCAGAACAGACACTGTTGAACTATACCATGGTAACTTGGATTAGAACAGACACTGTTGAACTATACCATAGTAACTGGGATCACAACAGACACTGTTGAACTACACCACAGTAACTTGGATTAGAACAGACACTGTTGAACTATACCATGGTAACTTGGATTGGAACAGACACTGTTGAACTATACCATAGTAACTGGGATCACAACAGACACTGTTGAACTACACCACAGTAACTGGGATCAGAACAGACACTGTTGAACTATACCATGGTAACTTGGATTAGAACAGACACTGTTGAACTATACCAGAGTAACTGGGATCACAACAGACACTGTTGAACTACACCACAGTAACTTGGATTAGAACAGACACTGTTGAACTATACCACAGTAACTTGGATTAGAACAGACATTGTTGAACTACACCACAGTAACTGGGATCAGAACAGACACTGTTGAACTATACCATGGTAACTGGGATCAGAACAGACACTGTTGAACTATACCATGGTAACTTGGATTAGAACAGACACTGTTGAACTACACCACAGTAACTTGGATTAGAACAGACACTGTTGAACTATACCACAGTAACTGGGATTAGAACAGACACTGTTGAACTATACCACAGTAACTGGGATTAGAACAGACACTGTTGAACTATACCACAGTAACTGGGATTAGAACAGACACTGTTGAACTACACCACAGTAACTTGGATTAGAACAGAAACTGTTGAACTATACCACAGTAACTTGGATCAGAACAGACACTGTTGAACTATACCATAGTAACTGGGATCACAACAGACACTGTTGAACTATACCACAGTAACTGGGATCACAACAGACACTGTTGAACTACACCATAGTAACTGGGATCACAACAGACACTGTTGAACTACACCAAAGTAACTGGGATCACAACAGACACTGTTGAACTACACCATAGTAACTGGGATCACAACAGACACTGTTGAACTACACCATAGTAACTGGGATCACAACAGACACTGTTGAACTATACCATAGTAACTGGGATCACAACAGACACTGTCGAAGTATACCATAGTAACTGGGATCACAACAGACACTGTCGAAGTATACCATAGTAACTGGGATCACAACAGACACTGTCGAAGTATACCATAGTAACTGGGATCACAACAGACACTGTCGAAGTATACCATAGTAACTGGGATCACAACAGACACTGTCGAAGTATACCATAGTAACTGGGATCACAACAGACACTGTCGAAGTATACCACAGTAACTGGGATCACAACAGACACTGTCGAAGTATACCATAGTAACTGAGCGGCAGAACAGACAGAATTTCGTCTGCTGGGTGGCTACATTGCGGTTGACATGTCTGGTTCCCTCAGGCGTCTTGGCACTGGAACTTGGACTGGATGAACTTCAGGATGGTGGTGTGTTGTGGTGACGGAATAAGCAGGGTGAGATCAACACCATTAAGACGGCGCAAAAAGTTGGGATAAAAATAAACACAAACAAAACAAACAAAAGCA
>JAPXFY010000016.1:29595732-29613232 GCA_030674185.1 Monoplex corrugatus | reverse complement strand
GTGTGTGTGGTTTGCCTTTATATTTGTGTGTTTATTTGTATGTTTGCGTTTGTGTATATGTGTGTTGTGCATAAACGCCTGTGTGTTTGTGTGTGTGCGTGTCTGTGTGTTTTTATGTGTGTGTCTTTGTGTATACATGTGTGTGTGTGCATGCGTGTGTTTGTGTGTGCATGCGTGTGTTTGTGTGTGCGTGTGTGTGATTGTGTTGCGTGTCTGTGTATGTACGCGTGTGAGTGAACGTGTGCGCGTAGAACCATGTGTGTTTGGAAGTATGCATGTGCAAATTTGTGATGAGAGCGAGCAAGCGAGTGTTGTATGTTTCTGTCTACCCCTGAAATGTACACTGTGTAATGTGTTATATCGGCAAAGGAATGGTCCATATACAGAGGACCCAGGTGCGGGAGAAACTTCAATACAGAAATAATACACGTCGTTATGCTTCCACTAACATTTCCAGAAAAAAAATTACTACACTCGCGTGTGCCTTCGGAGGCTGAAGCGAGTGTGCTTAGTTTTCTCTACACTCAGAAAGACACACACACACACACACACACACACACACACACACACACACACACACACACACACACACACACACACACACACACACACACACACGTATATATGTATATATATATATCTATACATATATATGTATATGTATATATATGTACATATATGTATGTATACATTCTTACATATATATGTATTATGTATATATGTAAGTCTATCTATCTATATTATTATCTATCTATCTATCTATCGATCTATCTATCTATCTATCTATCTATCTACCTATCTATCTATCATCTATCTATCTATCTATCTATCTGTCTCTATCTATCTATATCTATCTATCTTTCTATCTATCTATCTATCTATCTATTTCTATATATGTATATATGTAAGTATCTATCTATCTATCTATCTATCGATCTGTCGATCTATCTATCTATATATCGATCTATCTGTCGATCTATCGATCTATCTATCTATCTATCTATCTATCTATCTATCTATCTATCTATCTATCTATCTATTATCTATCTATCTATCTATTATCTGTCTATCTATCTATCTATCTATCTGTTTCTATCTATCTATCTGTCCATCTATCTGTCTAGATCTATCTATTTATCTATCTATCTATCTTATTATCTATATATCTGTGTATCTGTCTATCTATTTGTCTATCTAAAGACTCCGGCGCACACATACATGTACACATACACATACACACTCATACACATGTGCACACACACACACACACACAGTCACATACGCACACATACAAGCACACATACAAACACGCACGAGCTCGCGTGCACCCGTGCTCGCTGAACATATACACACAAACACACACGTACAAGCACAAGCACAAGCACAAGCACAAGCAAACACAATTAAACACATCACACCACACACACACACACACACACACACACACACACACACACACACACACACACATACACACACACATACACACACACACACACACACACGCACGTACGCACACACACACACTCACTCACTCAGTCACTCACTCACATACACAGAATCGTCTGATAGTCTCTACAGTCTTAGATGTTCTAGACAGTACCGCGTGGAAGACAACCGTTTCAGCTTCTGTTTAGGTTTTTCAAGACTACGTATATACGCTGTATTAGCGCCTCTCATGGCATGTGATGGACAAGATCTAAAACGATCATGGTATACGCAACAAATCTACGCGTAACATTGCATAAGCTTTACATATAAGTCTACACTAAGTGCTATACGTTGGCAAAGTGTGTTTTTAGGTCCTACTTAGCATATGGATTTGATGGATGTCCTTGTTTCGATCCATCATTAAAAGAACTTTGGCCACACTGTATTGACATGCATATCTCGACATGTCCCTATCCAGTTTTCCATTAAAATATGATCGGACACAGATATGTAAAGCCCCCTCTCCCCACCCCTCTGCATGGATTGACTGACTGTACGAGTACCAACGCCCTACACAACCGTATCATAGGAAACCACTCCCGAAAAACATGACACAAAGCCCCCATCCACTTGGAAACATGATGAACTTTGCCCCTGACGTTAATTCCCTCAGCTCATCTTCCATCCCTGTATGAAAAAAACCAGTTTGCACCACATTTTCCCTTGCGCTCCCTTCAATACTCTGTTCTATTTTTTTTGAAAATTTCTTTGATCTCTGATTCCGGAAAAACCCAGACACTTTTCCTTCCATGCTGTAGAAATATGCGCAGTGTTGCTTTTCAGACAAAATCAATGTTTGTCTAACTGATAATGGCTCTGGCTTCTTTGTTTTCTTTCCATGGTGGATAGTCACTATTTCCTCATAACATTTATTTTTTAGTTAGACGATGGATGGTATAATGATCCACTTTGTGTTCTGGGCGTTATGGTACCTTTTAAATCCATATAATACCTCTCAAACAGCTTTGAATTCGAACATCGGCCAACCTTCTAGGTTCTATACCGACATGCTCAGAACTTTAAATCCCACTAGAACAATTTTGAAAAAAAAATATGAGAAAATCCCTGGCACCCTCCTTGATCTCCTTGGACCCTCCTAATAAATCCGTGGAGTTCCCCAGAAGACCTTACCAATTCCGAACATCATGAAATATCCCCAATATCCTCGGAAAACCTTCCCAGAATATAGTTATATCTAATACAATGATACGTTAAGGAACAACATAATCCAAACTGTCACGCCTGTTTAAGAATCAATTCGTGATTATCCAGAAGTCTCCCAACACAGAATTACAGAGTGAAACAGGGATGAACTCTATCGCCCACACTCTTCTCTATCCTCTTTGTGGTAGATGATTGTGCATTGCGCACGAGGATACAGAACATCATTGTCTAATATGCTGCGGCCTGCTTATACTTCATCTTTAAAATTAGCATGAGAAAGACAGAGCTGTGTTTCAGCCAACATTACGTCAAGCTTCTGGCGCTTTACTACTCCCGATTGTCCGCAACAAGCAAGAGATCAGGACTTAGACAAACCCTGCTACTTGGGCAGTGGGTCTCTTGATGCTGAGGTGATGCTGCGTATCTCTAAGGCCAGCTCTGCCTTTTGAAGGCTGATCAAGAGTACGTGACCAGAACCTCATTGGCATCATAATTATCTCATCAAGAGGAAGAATGCCTGCCGCTACATTTGTATAGAACAGTAGACCCTAAGCGTCAGTGCCTATCATCACGAAGATTGCTGCGTATAGAACACCGGTAGTCTCTGAGATTGCCTATGTATGACAGTGACCTACGTCAGTATCGAAGATTGCGCTAGAACAGTAGTCTGAGAGTCCTTTTACTCACTGACGTACTATCGACAAATTAACAGCAGCTGGAACAGTTTTACCAAAGATATCTGCGCATGGTCTGCAACATCACGTGTAAGATCAAGTCTTAAATTTCAAATTCTGAAGTGTGGCAAGCTTGGTGAAGAGTGGCTACTCATCAAATGCCAGTCTTGTTCGACAGGACATGTCGCCCATATAGAAGACAACCGCATCCCGAAGTGCTCCTGTAAGGAGAACTGAAGCAAAGACACCACGACCATAGAAGTCTCTGAAGCGATACAAGGATACTGTGAAGGCCAATCTCGTCAACTGTGATACAAACTAGGGAGACATTCAACAGTCTATTTTGTTGGATTAATGAAGGTTGTACTGACAGGGAAGTCACTGCCCGCAACATAGTAAGACGGCGACAGCGGTGCATGCAGGGCACAATCATATTTGAATAGTGCTGAACAGCTGCTGTTCAACAGAATAAGGACCGGTGGAAGCAGAATGCAAAGTTGCAAGACTTATCTCCATGTGAAAAAAAACATGTATCTCTGGGATCGGTCTTGTATCCAACATAAAGATCCACACCTTAAGATAAGGACTATTATGCCAGATCGCCGGAGGAGTCCATCATCATTATCATCATCGTCGTCGTCGTCGTCGTCGTCACCATCATCGTCGTCGTCACCACCACCACCACCACCATCATCATCATCATCATCATCATGATGATTATAATCCCATGCAGCTCATTCCGGCTCCTCAACAGACAATGACCTCGTTTCGTTCAGTTGAAGTAACGGTGCCATGAAGCCAGTAGCAGCCAGCGATGTTAAGTTGCCATAGGGCCAGCCCACCATCATTTTTCGATGTTATCCATCACATGGCATCTTTGGCGTCAGTACTTAGATGGAATTTGTTTCGAGCACGGAGACGCCATCTTGAGAAACTGAAATTGACACTGGAACTGGGAAACGCTGAATGCTATCTACAGGCTTTGATAGGTTTCGGGATACATTTTGACGTTTAATTTTTGGTAACTTTAGATGACCGTGACAAAATGAATAAACTTATAACAATCAATCAATTAATTCTTTTAGAAAACAATGTGCATGAGAACACACACACAACAAAAGATGAATGCAACTACGCCAACATACATAAATTTTGATGGGCAAATCGAGTAGAGAACTTCACAAAGGGATGGAACTAACGAACTGAATACATAAATGAAATATATGATTTAGTAAACAAACAGAGTGTGAAAGTTGATGAACTGAATAAAATGGTGGGTTTTCCAATTTTAGGAATAGCCCATTGACTTTATGATTTAAGAATTTAACAAGGAATTTATTGACATTATTTATGCTCATTAATAATACTAATTTCAAATATTATGTGTTTGTTACTCATCCCCTCCCCCACCTTTTTTTTTGTTGGTGCTTACTGAGGCTCGAATGATGTCCTACTGTAGAGTGGACTTGTGAAGGGCTCGTTCTCGTGTGTCGTCTGTCCTGTTGAACGTCGTGACTTCGTTCACTAGAGTTTGTTTTGTTTGTTTGTTTTGTTTTGTTTATTTATTTGTTTGTTGTTTTTAGGATCATCGCACAGTTTCCTTCATGTAGTCCTTTTTTTGGTCTCATTTTCTATGCTACCTTTGTGGGCACAGGTACTGGGACCTTTGTGGGCACAGGTACTGGGACCAATTTTACAACGCTATTATGATGCTAGCGATGAGGATGATAACATGAAGCTATGGACTTCTCTTAAGGATTGTGACTGCGTGACAGGACTGTACTCTACGCTTACTATCATACTATATCCTGGCGTCAACCAGACCCAATAGGTACAGACACCTGCTGCGTTGGTGAGATATTCCAGCAACATGCTCAATGACGCATCCGTGAAGTGGATGAGACTCGTCAGAGTGTATTAGTCTTCCCATTGATCCATAGCACGCTCAATCTAGGTAGGAGCCTGTTTAATGCCGAAATTCCACCACTGCTTTAGAAGGGACTGATGGGGACTCGAACCCATAACCTTCCAGTCGGTAGTTTGTTGCCTAATCACTACAGCATGGCGACTGGTTATAAATACTTTAGTAAGCAAAACATAGTACATGAGATTTTATGAACTGAACGAAATCGGGGTTGTCCGCGTTCAGGTATAGCGCATTTATGTGATAATTTAAGAATTGAACTGAGAAATTGCTGACATTTTTTTCGATTTATTTACATTATTTTGAGTACAAGCATATCAAACATTAAACCTGATGCGCTCCTTACCATTTGTGTGTGTGTATAGTTTATTGAAACTCGGATGATGTCCTTTCGTGGAGTGGAATTATGAAGGGCTCGTTGTCGTCCATCATCTGCTCTGTTCAGCATCCTCCTGACTTCGCTCTCTAGAGTTGCGTACTTACTGCCTACTATGTCAATGGCTCCTAAGGCAGTAACGAAGATTGTTCCACTTCTGTCTGTCATGGGCCAGCCTGTGTATGGAACCCCAGTTGTGTTTAAAGGCCTTGAAGTCTCACTGTGTTTTTCGTCGCTAGATATGTATTGGTCTTCTTGTCTTAAGTCTTACCTTCGGTGTCCAGTTAAGGGCAGCAGTCCGGGTGATGTTATCTTCATCATCATCATCAAGTGCCTTGCCACATGGCGTTGGCGATCATGGCCCTCCATATGTATCTATACCTTGTTGCCTCAAGCACATCTTCTACCCTCTCTGTCTTCAGCCACTCTGCAAGTCCGTCTATTTTTTTCTCTGGTCTGCCTGGTGCTCTTTTTCCCTTCGTGTTGTGACCAGGTGCTCCAGTTCCCTTTTCCTCATAAAATGGCCCATAAATGTTGCCTGTCTTTTCCTAATCTTCCTTATGAATGATCTTCTTGTGTCTGCCTCTATCAAGACTGTCTCGTTTGCTTTCTTTGCTGTCCATGGAACTCTCAAAATTGTTCTTAGAATCTACATCTCGGCAGCCTCAATCTTGTTCTGGCTTTGCTTGTTGACTGTCCACGCCTCACAACCGTATAACATTATCGGCTCTATACAACATTCAAGAACTCTCTTCCTGATGTTACTTGATGGGCACTTTCATCTTCTTGAATGCTGTTTTGGTCGGCCGATTCTGCTGGCTATTTCTGGTGTGCTTCTGCCGTCTGGTGAAATGATCGTTCCCAGATATTAAAACGTCTCAATCTGTCTTAAGGTTGTGGCGTTTGCTGTTATTTTGCATTGAGGGGATTTCATGTTTTTTTACTGATTACCATGACTTCAGTCTTCTTGCTGTTTAGTTCCAACCCCTTGTTTTGCATTCTATTTCTAGTATAATCACAAGGTTTTGAGGTCCCTTCTATTTTATGCAATAAGCACTGTCTCATCTGCGTATCGAATGTATAAAATCAGTTTTCCTCCAACCTTTAATCCATGGTCTTCCTCTAGGTTTCTCATGATGTTTTCGCCGTAAAGTGAAAACAGATCTGGTGACAAAACACAACCTTGTCTGACTCCTCTTTTGATGTAATCTTACTCTCTTCGAATGATGTGCCCAGTCGAATTTTATAGCCTTTTTATGATGACTGGTGTTTGTATACTCTCTTTATTATAGTGGGCAAGTTGTTGTTGGTTAACGATGGTGTTGAGCTGGAAGATTCGTATGAATGTATTTTCGGAGGTTTGTTTGTTTGTTTGTTTGTTTGTTTGTGTTTGTGTTTGTGTGTGTGTGTTGTGTGTGTGTGTGTGTGTGTGTGTGTGTGTGTTGTGTGTTTGTTTGTGTGTTTTGTGGCGCGCGTGTGTATGTGTGTGTGTGTGTGTGCGTGTGAGTGTTTGGGCGTGTATGTGTGTGTTTATTTGCTTGTTTGTGTGTGTATGTGCGTGTGTGTGTGTGCATGTGTGTGTGTGTGTGTGTGTGAACGTGCACGCGTGTGTGTGTAAGTTATGTCAGTGTATGTAAGTGTGTGTAGGTGTGTGTATGCGCATGTGTATGTGTGTGTTTGTACGGAAGGTTGATAGATTGGTAGACCTAAGGTCGCTTTCTGTTATCTTCCAGCATTCTGAGCTGAAAATTCAAAACGGAAAGGACACATCTGTAGGATAGTCTCACCTTGGTATTGAAGCTGTACTGAGAGAAAATTGGACAGACGGGAGGAAGAGGGGGGGGGGGGGGGACGAACTTTCCTCGATAGACTGAATGTGTTTTAATTAAGACCCTTAAGTTGCCAGTCTCGCATTAACCCTTCGACCCCCGCACCCTATCCACCAACTGCAAAATCCTGACCCTTGATCTCCTTCACCCTATCCACTAGCTTCCTGTAGCAAGCTGGTGGATAGGATGAGGGAGTCAAAGGGTTAAGTTTTGCTTTGCTAGCATGGTAGACCATGCAGGATACTGGTGTACAGGGTGAGGGAAGTCAAAGGGTTAAGTTTTTCTTTTACTAGATGGTTGACAATGCAGGATACTGATGGACAGGTGATGGAGTCAAAGGGTTAAGTATTTCCTTTACTAGCATGGTAGACCATTCAGGATACTGGTGGACAGGGTAAGGGAGTCAAAGGGTTAGTTTTTCCTTTACTAGCATGGTTGACAATGCAGGATACTGGATGGACAGGTATGGAGTCAAAGGGTTAAGTTTTTCCTTTACTAGCATGGTAGACCATTCAGGATGCTGGTGGACAGGGTGCCAAACACATAGAAATGCGAGTTCGCTGTGGTCATTGCTTTGCGCATTACGCATAGCTGTGTTCCTTTGTTTGTAAAAACCACAAGTACAGAATACCACGTGGTAATCAAAGAAAAAGTCCCTTCTACTCACAGTAAGCAGTTTGAATCGAATCTGTGCGATCAATACCCAGTTTTGGGATTCGATTTTTCATCGATATGGAAACACCTGGCACTTGAAAAGGTGTAAAACAATAAGGTATTACGGCGTAAAAGGTTTCAAACTACCTCCAGAACTGATCAGAATGGCAGTCCTTGGCTTTTATAATTTCATTTGAGTTGCTTTCCCACATTGAAAAGTCACCCTTTTCTTCATCTTTTTTGTTTGTATGCGCGTATTTCCGTTTATTCTACGAAAGCGGATATTTCTAGTTTCAATTTTAGTTTCTCAAGATGACGTATCCGCCCTCTGAACGAATTCCATATGCACTAACGTCACAGGTGGCCATGAGTATGGTGACTATGGCACAAGCTTAAGCCTGCACAAACATCCATGAGCTGGCCAGGTCTTGAGGGAAAAAAAAGTGACCTGCCCGGGGGTTGAACTCACAACCGCTGCTTTAGGAGCATGGTGCTCTAACACCAGAGGTAAGGGACCTTAAAACACATTTTGTCCCTTTGCTTTTACAGGAGTGGCTGCCCTTCTTTTGACAGAGCCGTGTCCTCAAGCAAGATCTCGTGTCTCGACTTTAACCCTTTAACTCCCACACTCAGCCCACTAGCATTCTGTATTATCAACTACGCTAGCAAAGTCAAAAACTTAATCCTTTGACTCCCTCACCCTGTCCATCAGCTTCATGCAGGAGGCTGGTGGATAGGGTGGGGAGTCAAAGAGTGAAGTTTTTGCAGTTGGTGGATAGGGAGCGGGAGTCAAGGGTTATTTCCACCCCTGCGACATAAAAAGTCAGCTTCTTCGCCGTTCATTTTAATTCTCCAATCATTGTGGTGATAATAATGATGATAGTTATAAGGCGCCAATCTTGATTCAAGAATCAAACCAAGGTGCGCGCTCTCACCATTCACCAAAGCAATCTCCAGGCTACAGAGCACACACAAACTGGGAGGGGGAAGACAGGAGAAGAGTAGAGCGTCTGACCCCTGAACCAAGCCGTCATCCTCCCTCTGTCTCTCTGTCTCTCTCTCCCCCTCTCTCTCTCACACACACACAAGATGCCTGGGTACACTCAAGCCTGTTCGACGAATGACCCTTAATCCAAGTTGTCATATTCACTGTCACAACACACACACACACACACACACACACACACCACACAACACACACATACACACACACACACACACACGCACACACACACACACACACACACACACACACACACACACACACACACACACACACACACACACACACGTATTCTCTCTTTTTTCTCTCGTTTTTTTTTTAACCAAGACATCAGAAAGATAAGAAGTCTGATTGTGCCTCAGGGGGAGGGACCTGGGAAGTAAACCAGTCACTCAAATAGTTTTGTGTCAAGTGTTTATACTCCTCGTTCCCCTTTCCCATTTCAAGGTCTTGATAGTGAGCCAGGAATTTTAATAGGCTGTAGTAGATGTGTGTCAGATTTGGATGGAACGCTATGGAGCTGTCCGAGTGCGATGAATTTTTGAACAAACTCCAAAGTCTTGGAGCAGTGCTCGCTGGCTAGAGAGAGAGAGGTAGGGAGGGAAGGAGAGAGAGACAGAGAAAGAGAGAAGAGGAGAGAAGGAGAGGAGAGTAGAGAGAGAGAGAGAGAGAGAGAAAGAGAGAGAGAGAGAGAGAAAAAGAGGGAAAGAGAGAGAGAGACAGAACAGAAAGAGACAGAGACAGAAAGACAGAGAGACAAACAGATAGAGAGACAGAGACAGAGACAGAGAGACAGGGCGACAGAGTAAGAGAAAAAGCGAAGAGTGGCTGACCTTTCTTCTCCAACATTAACGACAGCAGAAATTGTTTTTAATACATGAAACTGAAATCAGAGAACGTGTATTAAATCAAAACGAAACAAGACAAGACACAAAGTCTCGGCCAAAAAAGCCTTTGTCAAGCGTACACAGAAAGACAACAAAGAAACAAAAAAATGTAGATTTCTGAACAAAAACAACAGATCAGTCAACTTTCCCATTGTTTTGCATTGCTTATACATGTACATTTCTTTCACTTCTAAATTAGTGAATTTGGACCTCACGCTATGCTTAGTCTGTATCTGCCCGCTTCCAAATGTAGTCTAGTGTGTTGTGTTTTTGTGTGTAGATATACGTTATGTACACATTTATTTGTACCAGAGGAGAATAACCAACACATGTTGCTTACATCGCCGTTTCTCCCCTTTCCCTCGCCACGTAGACAAAAACCCACCGTCCATCACTCCACAACATTGACACCACCACCACCACTACCACTACCACCACTACCACCATCACCATATCTACAAGTCCATGTACGTCAGCGAAAGCGGCAGCTAAAGTCTGCAGGGCCATTCTTCGTTGAAACTCTGTTTTCTGTCCCATTCTCTCTCTCTCTCTCGCTCTCTTCTGTCTGTCTGTCTGTCTGTCTGTCTGTCTGTCTGTCTCTCTAGGTGACAGCTGGATGTGAAAAGGCAAAGTCTTTGCTCTAATTTCATACTCTCGTAAAATTTAATAATATAATAAAATGGGTTCCTGCTTTTGTTCTCTCCCTCCCTCCCTCTCTCTCTCTCTCTCTGTATGTCTGTCTCTCTGTCTGTCACTCTGTCTCTCTCCTTTACTCACTCACTCACCCTCTCGTTCACTCTATCTCTCTCAATCTGTCTTTCATCTTTCCCTCTCCCTCTCATTAACTCTCTCTCTCTCTTTTACTCTGTCTCTTTCATTTTTAGTCACTCTCTCCCTCTCTCTATCTGTGTCCTGCTCTCTCTATTTCTGTCTATCTGTTTGTCTGTCTGTCTCTTGTCTCTGTCTGTCTGTCTCTCTCCCTCTCTCTCTCTGTGTCCCGCTCTCTGTCTTTCTTTATCTGTCTGTCTGTCTGTCTGTCTTTCTTTCTGTCTGTCTGTCTGTTTCTTCTCGCAATGTGTCCCGACAGCTTGTTTTCGCCGGGACGGTGTGCGGAGCGGGGTAAAACGGTATCGTATCGGTACAACTGTGTGTTCATACATACGGTGCGTACCTCCACACCTCCCGTGCACAAACATACACACACGCACGCGCACACACGCCCGCTCTCTCGCTCCATCTCTCTCTCTTTCTCTCTCTTTCTTTCTCTCTCTCTCTCTCTCTCACCCATACCCACACACGCACGCGCGCACACCCGCAGCAAGTCAAGTGACAGGCCACAACCACGCGTCTATTTGCTCGTCGTCTCTGACAAGTCACTTGCAGGAACCGCAGTGCCTATGGTCCCAAGTTCTAGAAGAAAGATTAACGAGATATTTATCGAATAGAGAAGTAATCGCCTGGCTGAGTTTGGTTACGAGCATCGACAAACTGACCTTCGTGGGTGTGGAATTAACTTTGGCTTTGTGGCGGAAGCAGAAAAAATCATGTCTGACTTGGGTGTTTGGAAAGACTGTTGAAGCAGGCAGGAAAAAGAGACGGAGAGAGAGAGAGAAAAAAAAGGGTGTCATTGCCACTCGTTGTTGCGTCAACAAGGGGTATCTTTTTCTACGCTGAACGTTACAAAAAGTGGCATTTCTATCGATTATGGAAATCCCGCAGACTTGGAAAATCCGCGATGTGAAAAAGCGAAGGCCGAACTGATTCCTGCCAAAGAGGCTGAATGGGGCCAAAATTGCGCAGTCTTTCTCTCTCTCTCTCTCTCTCTCTACCTCTCTCCCTCACTCCTTCGTCCAGCAAAAACTTTTGCGACTTCGCCTTCTATCGCTTCGTATCCGATCGGGAGCGGGATGGTTTTGGTCTGAGTGTGGATGGCTCGTTTGAGCGACGACAGCAAATTCTACAACAGTCTGTTTGAAATCCACTTGAATGTTTAAAAGTAGTGGCTATGAGTTTTCCTTTGGTCAGGCTTATCGCGGGCTGAGGGGACGGATAACTGCAAGAGAGAACGTTCCATAAATATGTGCAACGGGTCATCAGGGCACGTGTCGATGAAGATGTATTGATGTAGTCGGTGTTGGATCTGGATGAAAGAGGCTGATCGTCGGGCTCCGGTACTTGGAGGCAGTGGAAAAGGCAATTTGCTGTGATCCTATTAGCAGCTATTTCTGACACAACGTCTTCCCCCTAAACCAGTTTCCCTGACATGAAATGTGAACGTTTGAACTTCAAAGTCTGACACGCTCCTTTCGACTGGATGACCGGACCTGCCCGGAAGTGCCTATGTTACGTCATTGACCTGGCATTCTTTCTGGCAGAATCAAAGGAGTAGGCACCCACGCCCGGACTTCAGTGTTCACAGGAGCTTGTACGAAAGGAAAGGAAATCAGAAGTTGTTTTATTTTTTTTAGGAAATGAGTTTTGTGAGAATCTGTTTATGAATTAACGTGATGCTTTATCGTACATAATATTTTATTTGAAGTATTTTCCAGGACTCTGATATCATAAACTTTGACACCCCTTTATAAACCATGATGCCATTTGTGTGACTTCTATACCGTTAGTTCAGTGTCACAAACTGCTCTGTCAGAAGTACAGAATAAAAGCAATCATAGCTAGGACTGTTCTGTTTTTGGGCATGTTAGGTTACCTACGGAAAGATAACTATCATTTGTGTTTGATCTGTTAAAATAAAATTGATCAATATCACTGTTTCACTGACACGATGGATAGTAAATATAAAATGAACTTTAAAACTGTCAAACAGGCATTTTTGTTTCTCTCAGTAAAGGTTTAACATGATTATAGCCATATTGTAGACTCTCTCTTATATATTTTAACAGGTTTTCGATGATTTTTGTACGTGAAGTGAACGTTCAAACAGGGAGAAACGTGCGTGTAAGTGACGTTTGTATAAGGAATAAAACATGATCATGGGACTGTGAAAAACAACCTTATGAAAGTGGTACTCTTTCCTTACATAACCAACGATCCAGCGTGCATTACAGTACATTAAAGGACAAATCAAAAAACGAATTCTTGGATTTAGCAATAAAAGAGACTGAAATGGAGAGTGGAAAAGGTTCACACTGACTGACACCATTTGGAACTAATTACAAGTGTACTGATGTGTATATGTTGCACAAACACGTGACGTGAAGGGAGGTAACATCTGTGTTATTTATAAACACTATTCGTTCTGTGGATCTGAGTGTTGCTGATAGAATATATTATATTACACGTTAAAAGGGGAACTTGTCAGCGTGTTGAAACGTTTGTGTGTGTTTTAGAGGGAAATTGGTTCGTTTTAATTGTACAACTTGAAACCAGACACGTTTTTGAAGTCTTTCATAATATTTCAACATTTGTGTGTTGAAAAACGTACTATTGACAGCCCATTTTAAAAGTGAGAACTTCAGGTGTTTTTTTTTCGTAGTTATCCACGCATATCTCATAGTTATCCATATCTTTCTGATTCTCATAGTTATCCAAACTTTTCTCATAGTTATCCAAAACTTTCTCATAATTACCTACACAAGCCCAATAGTCCATCCTACTCCCCTACCCCTCCTCCTCTCTCATTCCCAACCCCCTGAGAGAAAAGAATATAGATCCCTTCTCGTTGGCAATTGTGTTTCACTTTGTGGTTCTGTGAATGTGTTCCTGGCACGAAATACGTCAGTTCTTCATCGAATGCAACAAGCAAGCAAGAAAAAGAACAACAACAGCAACAACTACATCAAAAATAAAGAGGAGTTTCGCGAATCGTGAGTGGGAAAAGGAGGCTTCAAAGTGATTCAGCCGAGAATTCACCACCACCACAAAAAAAGGAAAAAAAAAAAAAAAAAAAGAAAAAGAACTAGACAGACTGAAAGCCATTTCTCGTTCTCAGGCGGTTTTGGTTCTGGGATGTGAAATCGTTTGTGTGTGAGGATACAGACAGGCAACGACAGAGAGAGACATACACACAGAGAGTACCAGAAGACGAATGAGTTAGGAAAGACAGGCAAAACCTTGTGACTTAGTGTAAACTCTTCTCCCCCCACCTCCCCACAAACAGGACACGATATGATGGAGGAATAATCACCAGCGCACTTGCAAAACCCCCTGGAGAGATGGATTTACTGACGCTGTCCTCCTTCTTCTGTGTACTGTGGTTGCTGATGTTGGGATCCTGTTTCACACAGGAGGAGGTTCCACGTAAGTCGATGCTTTGTGTATATATATATATGTATGTGTGTGTTTGTGTGTGTGTGTGTGTGTGTGTGTGTGTGTGTGTGTGTGTGTGTGTGTGTGTAAGTGTGTGTGTGTATGTATGTGTGTGTGTGTATGTATGTATGTATGTATGTATATATGTATGTATGCGTGTGTGTGCATAGATATGTGTGTGTGTGTGTTTCTGTTTGTAATTTGTATGCGTGTATGTGTGTTTCTGTATATGTTGTTTGTGTGTGTGTGTGTGTGTGTGTGTGTTTGTGTATTTGTGTGTTTGTGTGTGTGTGTGTATGTGAGTCTATGTGTGTGTGCGTTGTGTGTGTTGTGTGTGTGGTGGTATGCATGGGTGCATGTGTTTGTGTGTGATATGTATGCGTGTATGTGTGTATCTGTGTGTCTGTTGCTTTGTATATGTATGGCACGTATGTGAGTGTCTGTGTGTTGTTGTTGTTTTTGCTGTTTGTTGTTGTGTGTTGTGTTGATCTGTTCTTTTCTTTGTTTGTTCCTGATGCATGATGTGTGTATACGTGCGTGAGTGTGTGTGTTTTTAAAAATTTTTATTACTACTGTTGTTTGTCTTGATGTTGTTTGTTGTGTGTGCGTGTTGTTGTTAGTGTGTGTACATTGTTGTTGTTTATTTGAGTGTGTGTATATACATGTATATATATATGTAAATACATAAGAGAGAGAGAGACAGAGACAAAGACAGAGACAGAGACAATGACAGAGACAGAGAGACACGAGAGAAGAGAGAGAGAGGACAGAGACAGAAAGACAGAGACATAGAGAGAGACAGAGAGAGAGACAGAGACAGAAAGACAGAGACATAGAGAGAGACAGACAGAGACAGAGAGAGAGAGAGTGTCTGAGCAGTTGACTACTTGGGCTGTAATAAGCCGGTATCAGCGGGGGTGACGCCTTACCCAAAACATAATCATACAGCCAATAATAACCGAGCCAAATGAAAACAACAGAACAAGCAGGCAATATGTCCACCGATGAAGAAAGACAGAAGAAAAGCAGAGCAAATATGTACACCAATGGAAGGGAAGAGAACAGAATGAAAATGTGAGAAGAAAGACGAAAAGGGGAGAGGAGAGAGAGAGAAGAAAGAGAGAGAGAGAGTAGAGAGATGAGAGATGAGAGATAAGAGAGAGAGAGAAAGGAAAGAGAGAGAGAGTGAGAGAGAGTAGGAGGTAGAGAGATAGAAGAGAGAAAGTGAGAGAGAGATAGAGAGAAGAGGAGAAGAGAGAGAGGAGAGTAAGAAGAGACAGGAGAGAGAGAGAAGAGAGAGGAATAGAGAGAAAGAGAGACAGAGAGAGAGATAGACAGACAGACAGAGACAGAGACACAGAGATACAGACAGACAGAGACAGAGAGAAAGAGAGACAGAGACAAAGACGGAAACAGACAGAGAGAGAAAGAGAAAGAGAGAGAGAGAGAGAGACAGACGAGAGAATGACAGACAGACAGATAGAGACAGAGAGACATAGACATAGACATAGACATAGAGATTGACAGAGACAGAGACAGATACAGAGACAGAGAGAGAATTCGGAACTTAGAACATCTAATGTGCATCAGTCTTGGGCCGCAATGCACGCAAGGTGATGGGTGGGGATACGATTTGACTTTCAGTTAATTTCATGCATAGTTTACCGTTTTACACAATCCACAATCGGAAAAAAAACCCAGTGATACTATTCTGCAGTGATACAAGATGATGCATATACACCACCTACATGAAACTACATTAGTGCCATCAATCCAATTTCATTTTACATCTGATTTTCATCAATGGTCATTTATTCGACATATCAACGAGTCCATTATTCAACCCATGACTCATTCATGTAGTAATTCATTTGCCAGCACTTGACAATCAGTTATCTGATCAATCTGTTTATGGATCAATTAATTACATCAATCATCCACTTAATTCATTAATCAATACATTACTCCATCAATCGATCGATTATTCATGCTGAAGACTGATCAGAATACAGTCCATTCATCAATCAGCCGATTAGCAAATTAGCTAACCAAATGGTAATCGATCGAATAGAGTGTCAAACTTAATAACCGATTAATCAGTCAGTCACGTTAATCGGATAATCCATCGAAATATCAAGAAGCTAACAATCGTTCTTTCAAACAATCAATTAATGTCGGAAAGAGAGAAAATCCGTGCATTTGTTTATCTATTTGTGTGTGTGGTGTGTGTGTGTGTGTGTGTGTGTGTGTGTGTGTGTGTGTGTGTTGTGTGTGTGTGTGCGTGTGTTTGTGTGGTATGTAATGTGTGTGGTGTTGTGCGAGTGTGTGTGTGTGTGTGTCGCGCGCGCGGCGCGTACTATCGGTCTATCCATCTAGCTTTGCATCTTATCAGAGGCTAAAATGATTGGCGTAGAATAAAGTCACATTATCCAGACAGACTCCGTGGGTTCGAAACCTGTTTCGATGGGAAATGCGTGCGTGTGGTCTACACTCCACCAAACAGTGACTAGATCGATCCTCTTTGTGGTTGTGGAAGGTGAAACAGAGAAGGAGAAGACAGGACCCCACCATCAAAAAGGTGAACCGAGATGAGTGGGATCTCTACCATCTCATTCCTCCAACAACCTCAGGATATCAGGACAACTTTAGACCTGTCGTTTTGCCATCATAAGCTAATGGAACAATCTTTACTTTCAGGATCACACTGCTTACAGTCCAGACGACCACTAGAACCATATCAGAGCGTATACACGTTAAAGACAACCTTCAAATTTAATGGAAAAGACCAGCAGAGAGATAAAGACACTAGTAAGGCAAAGGAAGGCCCTTACATTCTCACTTGATCCGGTAGCTGGGCTGGACCTGGCTGGTGTTCGATTTGTGTGGCTGTCCCGGGATTTATCATCTCCCCACCTTGCTATTTGGTTGATGACTGGGTCCGAATGGGTCATGCAGCGCATAGACACACTCACCTTCTTTGCTTTGTAAGATGGTTAGTGTTTGGCGTCGGGGCTGGAAGGTGATAGTTTTGCTGATGGTGAGGCATTGTTGAAGTGGGTCCCATCCAGCACCTCCAGGTGTTTCCTGACTTACTTAATAACTCTCCATTGTGCCATTACCATGTAGTGCAACAACGAAGATCTCCACTCCTGTCACACACCGAAATGTGAGTTCCCTCTGTTGCTGGTCCTGTCATCATCATCATCATCACATCAACGTCATCTCATCATCA
>JAPXFY010000016.1:29590732-29593232 GCA_030674185.1 Monoplex corrugatus | reverse complement strand
CAAAAAGAAAAAAAAACAACTTTTTAAATGCAATTTTTTTAACCGATACCGTGCTGTTTGCATTCATGAAACATTTAATGGTTCAGATTTAATCTATTTCGCAGTGTTGGTCCTCTTTGGGCGAGACATGAAATAAAACATAAACAGTCTTTATTTCACATCATAATAGCTAAAATATGTTCTTGTTCTTTTTCTTGTCCTTGTTCTCATGCATATAGACAGGCAAATGTACAGCCACGTGCGCCTGCACTGACGAAGTCACGCGCGCATTTTGTGGTCGCGTGATTTGGAGTATCCATATTGTTGGCGATATGCGCTTGTAGACACGTTCTCAAACACATGCAACAACAAAGTTCGCGCGTGACTGTGTGAAAGCAAGCACGTGTGTATGTGTGTGTGTGTGTGTGCGTGCGTGCATGTGTGAGTGTGTGTGTGTGTGCGTGCGTGTGTGTATGTGTGCATGTGTATGTATGTGTGTGTGCGTGTATGTGTGTGTGTGTGCGTGTATGAATGTGTGTGTGTGTTTGTGTCTGTGTGTGTAGGCTCTGTGTGTGTGTACGTGCTTGCGTTTGCATGTGTTGGTGCATGTGCGAGTGCGTATGTAAGTGTGTGCACGCGCGCGTGCACGTGTGTGTATGTGTGTGTTTGTATACACGTGTGTACGTGTCTGTGTTTGTATCTGAGTGTGTAGGCTCTGTGTGTGTGCGTATGCGTGCGTTTTTGAGTGTGCATGCGTGTGTGCAGGCGTGTGTGTATGAGAGAGAGAGAGAGAGAGAGAGAGAGAGAGAGAGAGAGAGAGAGAGAGAGAGAGAGAGAGATTGTGTGTGTGGTGTAAGTGTATGCTCTGCGTTTGTGTGTATTTCCAGATTTTAAAAAAAACAAGATTTATTTGTTATAAAAACTGTCATCGATCAATTCATCTAACCTGGTCGACACACTTGCTGTCAAAACATCTGACGCTGCTCTCCCTGTACATCAAACATGAAACTTCCTACCCTGCTTATTTCGTTTTGTTTCGAGAAAAAACGAATGCTAAGGAAAGAGAGAGAGAGAGAGAGAGAGAGAGAGAGAGAGAAGGAAGAAGAGAGGAGAGAGAAAGAGAGAGAGAGAGAGAAGAGAAGAGAGAGGAGAGGAGAGCTAAAGACAGAGAGGGAGAGAGAGAGAGAGAGAGAGAAGAAAGAGAGAGAGAGAGAGAGAGAGAGAGAGAGAGAGAGAGAGAGAGAGATTTTGGCGAAATTCTGAAAAATTGTTGAATGAAGGATGTCCTCTAACATGTAAAATGAAACACAACGAAAATATTATTTTGATTGGAGAAGACGTTGAATTCAGGACAGACATGGTTCTTGATTTCATGATATTTTTTGTGCTGAAATGTCTGTTTATAAGTGTAAATGAGATAGTATTTTAATAAACATTTCTGCCTTCAAAAAGGAGCTGAAATAGAAATAGAAAATTGAAGAATATAATGGAAAAATCAAGCTGGAAAGGTAACTATTTCACATATCAGGCAGACCGCTTATTTAATTTTTCAGTTATTATATATTTTTCCATTGCAAATAAATCAGTAATGATGTTTCGTTGTATGTTAAACGAATTTGTTATTGGCAGTCATGATGTAAGGTTTCTGTTTGCATTGCATTCCTCACTCTGATAGTTGAGCCTATCGTGTTGTTGACTTTGGACATGTTACAGCTGACTGGTTGCTCTCTGTTTTGTTCTTCCTCTGTTTCACTTCGTATCTCTTTTTTGTGTGTGTGTGTGTGTGTGTGCACATTTCGATTCTTCTTCTGGGACTGAAATATGTTTGATGTTATCTTGTAAATGACGGTAAGCATTGTAAAATTTTTTAAAAGGTATCTAAAGGTATGTGTTTTTTTTGTCTTCAACTTCTTTTGATTGTTTTTTTCCTTGTTTTGGTATTCTGATAGGAACACCATGAAATCAGTCACATGCTAAAAAATGAACCTGTTCTAAAGTGTCTAATCTAGACGAGCAAACCAGAACAGGAAAGAGAGAGAGAGAGAGGAGAGAGACAGAGACAGAGACAGAGACAAGAGAGAGACAGAGAGAGAGAGACACAGAGAGAGAGAGAGAAGAGAGGAGAAGAGAGAGAGGAGAGAGAGAGAGAGAAGAAGAAAGAAAGAAAGAAAGAAAGAAGAGAGAGAGAGAGAGAGAGAGAGAGAGAGAGAGAGAGAGAGAGAGAGAGAGAGATCAAATGATTATAGTGCTTGTATTTTCCAACAGTAAAATTTGTTCCATGAACACCACTTTCTTTTTTAAATTTGATGTGTGAGAGAGAGAGAGAGAGAGAGAGGAGAGAGAGAGAGAGAGAAGAGAGAGAGAGAGAGGAGAGAGAGGAGAGAGAGGGAGGGAGGGAAGAGAAAGAGAGAGAGAGATCAAATGACAATGATGTTTATATTTTCCAACAGTATAATTTATTCGATCAAAAAAACTTTTTTTTTTCAAAGTGGCTGTTGCTAAATACGTACAGTTACTTACA
>JAPXFY010000016.1:29575732-29578232 GCA_030674185.1 Monoplex corrugatus | reverse complement strand
TCTGTCTCGTCTGTCTCTTTTTTCTTTTTCTTTCTCCCTCTCTTCTCCTTCTCTCTCTCTCTCTCATTCTCCCCTCTCTTGTGTGTCTGTCTCCTCTGTCTTTGTCTGTTTGTCTCTCTTTTTCTCTCTCTTTATATGTCTCTTTCTCTATCGTCTGTCTGTCTGTCTGTCTCTGTCTTTGTCCTTGTCTGTCTGTCGTGTCTATGTCTTGTTGTCTGTCTCTCTCTATCTCTGTCTCTCTCTGTTTCTGTTCTATCTGTCGTCTGTCTGTCTATCTGTCTGTCTGTCTGCTGCCTGTCTGTCTGTCTGTCTGTCTGCTCTCTCTGTGTCTATCTTGTGTGTACACGAGCGTGCAAAGTCATTGAGAGATTAAGTTTGGAGTTTGTTCAAGAGGGATTCATCGCACTCGGGCAACTCCATAAGCGGTCCATCCAAATCTGCCATACACGTTGAGCGAGCCTGCATAAAACCCTATGTATATTGGCTAGGTCTTGAAATAGGGAGGATGGGGGAAGAACTAGGATATATAGACACACTAAACTAACATCTCCACAATAATTGGGAGACTAAATGTAGCACAAGGACTGACAACAAAAATGCTGTTTTTTGTTAATGTTTCGGGCTTGGATTTGAACTCCAGAAAACAGATATGATATGTTCGCGGGCGTGTGCACGCACACAGACACAGACATAGACACAGACAACACACAGACACACACAGACACACACACACACACACACACACACACACACACACACACACACAGCACACACACATACACAACACACACCAGACACAGACACACACACACACACCACACACACACACACCACACACACACACACCACACACATACACAGAGCAAACAATGGAAGCTGTGTGTATGCTTGACTTCGCTCCGTGTGCTGTCTTGTGTTGTTTTATTTGCTCGTTAAATGACCCAGATGGTGGAAACGAGTTCCTGTTATTTAATCCCCGCCCCGATTTTTGTCTTGTTTAGTCTTGTTTGTGTGAGTCTTCTTCTTCATTTTTAAAAAGACTATTTGATTTTTTTTTTTTTGTTTCTTTTTATTGACAAAATGCGAATACTTAGACTTATAGATAACGAAAACAGCAAAACGTAGCTGCAATTTGACGTGTGGTTTAAAATTCCACATACCCCAAAAAAGAAGTTGTATGTTTATAACAAGATGATATCAAGATCATCATCATCATCATCATCATCATCATCATCATCATCATCATCATCATCATCATATCATCATCATCATCATACATCATCACATCCATCCATCCATCCATCCATCCATCCATCGATCAATCAATCAATCAATCAATCATTCATCATCATCACCACCACCAATCATCATGGTGATCATCATCTTCATCTTCCTCCTCCTCCTCGTCGTCATTCTCATCCTCATCATCGTCATGATGATGATGATGATCTTCTTCTTCCTCCTCCTCATCGTCGTCATCATCGTCATCCTCATCATCGTCATCATGATCCTGATCCTCCTCTCATCATCATGTGGACAGGGTTGCCTTGACTGGTAAACATAATTATAATCTGATCCAGAGTGACAATCAGCGATCAAGCAAGCCGAAACCACAAACACATGGTTATAAAATGAGAACGTGTAAATCATTGATAAAACAAGGCAGGCGCAAACAGTTTGCCAACTGGTCTTCGTCAAAAGAGCGTAAAAGACAAGAACCCCACCCCAAATAATGATAATGATAATGATAATGATACCGACTGTTTACACAACGCCTCATGTCACAAGAACCATTTCTGCTTCCACACGAGTGCAAGTGGCAGAGGAGGACATAGAGAAAGCAGATGCATGTCCACTCCTAACATATCAGATAACTTGCTGATGTTTTGCTGCGCTGGAGAGTGTAACTCTGATATGAAATCATAGCATTTGTGAATCATTGTAACTGGGAAGTGAGGGGAGACTGTCTATAATAACACACGCACACACACACACGCGTGCCACACAACACAACACATACACACACGCGCGCGCGCGTGCACACACACGCGTGCAACACACACCACACACACAAATACACACAAACCACACACACACATATATGTATATGTGTATATATATGTATATATGTATATGTACATATATATATAAAACATATATTATATATATATATATATATATATAAAAAATAATAACATTAAATATATAATAAAATAATAAATGTAATACATAAGAAACATAAAGAATAAAAATAATAAATGTAAACAAAAAACAAAAGATAGAACAAAAAAATGAAAATAATGAAAATGATAGGAGTAAAAAAAAGTAGTTAAAAATCAGAAAATGACAATAACGGAATGAAAAATACAGAATATACAAAACAGACAAATGACAACGCAACAACCAACAACAAAAAACAACAACAACAAAAACGCCACAACCAACAACAAAAAACAACAAAACAAAAACGCACAACAACAACAAAAAAAAAAAAGAACAA
>JAPXFY010000016.1:29560732-29570732 GCA_030674185.1 Monoplex corrugatus | reverse complement strand
ATGTGAATACATGTTGACTTTGGACGATGGTCCAGCGAAGGGAAAACCAAGTTAGTGAACTGGTTGTGATTGAAATCACTGGTCCTACAGTTGCTTGTCATAGTCATAGGACTGTCTGTTTCCTCTTCGTCACATCCACTCACCCTGTATGATTGTCCAGTAGAATTAGAATCCGTCTGGTGAATATAACGGGCATGGATATGTGTGTTGTGTGTGTGTGTGTGTTGTGTGTGTGTGTTGGTTGTGTGTGTGTTGTGTGTGTGTGTGTGTGTGTGTGTGTGTGTGTGTTGTATGTGTATGTGTGTGTGTTGTGTTTGTGTGTGTGTGTGTATGAATGTAGAATGTGTGTGGGTGTTTGTGTGTGTGTGTGTGGTTGTGTGGTGGTGTGGTGTGTGTGTGTGTGGTGTGTGTGTGTGTGTTTGTGTCTGTGTGTGGTTTGTTTGTTTGTTTGTGCGTGTGTGTGTGTGTGTGTGTGTGTGTGTGTGTGTGTGTGTGTGTTTGTTTTGTGCTTGACTATATATTTTCCCATATCAGTCATATGCCTATATTTTCTCTTATGCATTAGTTAATAGTAATATTCCAAACACTACTTTTAGCTAGTGCATCAAACTTTCAATTTTAGCCCTGGACCCTCTTCAAGATAAACTAATTCTAATATGGCATGACCACTTTTTAAATTGCAGAATTCATCTCACTTCCGCTTGACATCATGTTTACTCAAAAACACATTATGATGCCATTTTAGTCAGTTTATTCCTTTTCTCATACTGGACCCAGCAGCAGGGAATTTTCAATATTTCTCTCCTAACTTTTGCATCTGGTGTTTGTTTGTTTGTTTGTGATTTTACGGTTGACAAAGGTCAGTTGGCCGAAAATGTTCGCCTGTCTTGTCTTGTTGTATTCAATATGCGTTCTTATTCTTTTTTGTGTTTGTTTTTTCTGGTTCCTGTCTGTTTCATATTCGTCACATCCACTTTGTATGATTGTCCAGTAGAATTAGAAATCGTCTGATGGAATATAACGGTATGAATATGGTGTGTGTGTGTGTGTGTGTGTGTGTGTACTATGTGTGTGTGTGTGTTGTGTGTGTGTGTGTGTGTGTGTGTAGTGTGTGTACTATGTGTGTGTGTGTGTGTGTGTGTGTGTGTGTGTGTGTACTATGTGTGTGTTTGTGTGTGTGTGTGTGTGTGTGTAGTGTGTGTACTATATGTGTGTGTGTGTGTGTGTGTGTGTGTACTGGGGTGTGTATGTGTGTGTCTGTATGTGTGTGTCTGTGTGTGTGTGTCTGTGTGTCTGTGTTTATATGTGTGTGTGTGTGTGTGTGTGTGTATGTATGTATGTGTGTGTATGTATTATATTGTGTGTGTGTGTGTGTGTGTGTGTGTGTGTGTGTGTGTGTGTGTGTGTGTGTTTTATTGTGTGACTGAGTCAGTAGAAACTGTAATTTCATACGTTATCAGAAACATTGATCTCATTCGTTCAAACGTCTTCTCTCCACGTTAAGTGGCACTGCCTTGTGGCGTCTCAGTCTGAATTTTTACACAGTAAATTTATAATCTAATGGTACTTTCATCAATGTAGTTGCTATAAAAACATATCAAAGAATGTTCTTTCTCTTTTTCTTATTTTTTTTCAAACGAAGAAATGCAAACATATGACATTTCAACTGGCCACAAATACTACATTTTAGAGAGAAGAAAGAGAGAGAGACAGAGAGAGAAAGAGACAGAGAGACAGAGAGACAAAGAGACACAGAGAGAGAGAGACAGAGAGAGAGAGAGAGAGACAGAGAGAGAGAGAGAGAGAGAGAGAGACAGAGAGAGAGAGATCTCACTTGTTAGACAGGAAATTGTATACCCTTTTCAGTGACATCAGTACGGATATAAACAAAAATCGATTCAAATCCATCCTTATGAGAATGGGTCATGGATGATTTACCAATGTTCTATAGTATGATGGTCTTTTTAATGAGATCACATTGTATTCTACGAGTATTTGAATTTTCATGAAAATTGTCATGGTGTTAATAACAATTATGTGAATGGTTGTTCCTGTATGTTTTGAGGTTTTTGCTCTCTCTCTCTCTCTTTCTCTGTCTCTGTCTGTCTGCCTGTCTCTTTTTTTCTCTCTCTCATACTTTTTCTCTCACTTTCTCTCACTCTAGCTCTCTCTATTTCTCTCTCCCTCTCTCCCACTCTATCTCTCTCTTTCTGTCTCTTTCTCTCTCTCCCTATCTCTCTCCCTCTCTAACTCTCTCTCTCCCGTTCTGTCTCTCTATCTTCCCCGATCTCTTTAGCTCTCTCTCTCTCTCTTTCTTTCTCTCTCTCTGTCTGTCTGTCTCTTTCTTCTCTCTCTCATACTTTCTCTCTCACTTCTCTCTCTCTAGCTCTCTCTCTTTATCTCTCCCTCTCTCCCACTCTATCTCTCTCTTTCTGTCCCTTTCTCTCTCTCCCTATCTCTCTCCCTCTCTAACTCTCTCTCTCTCTCCCGTTCTGTCTCTATATCTTTCCCGATCTCTTTAGCTCTCTCTCTCCTATTTTCTCTCTCTTTCTCTTTCATCTATTTTTGTCTTTTTCTCTGTCTGTCTGTGTCTCTCTCTTTCTTGATCTCTGTCTCTGTGTGTTCCCCCTCTCTCTCTTGCATAGTGTGTGTGTGTGTGTGTGTGTGTGTGTGTGTGTGTGTGTGTGTGTGTGTGTGTGTGTGTGTGTGTGTGTGTGTGTGTGTTTGTCTGTCTGTCTGCCTATCTGTTTGTTTCTAATTTTCCAAACTAGAAACCCAAACTCATTATGAACAGGCCATCAAAAAAGACTCTTTAAAAATAAATTCTTGGTTTTGCAGTCATCAAACGCCAGAAACGCAGCGTTGTTCAGTAGACAAAAAAAGACAAACGCTGCCCATAAGCTTCGTGGCCAGAGTCAGGTAGCAGTTTTTATGGAGGGCTACCTAAGATTAATGAGGCCTAGAGGAATCGACAATAGCTGAAATTCTCTAGTGAAGGTTTCTCTCTCTCCCCTTATTCCTTCTTTCCTTCATCGGCTTAGGGATCGCTTGATCTTCGACATCGTATTCCTGTTTTCTGCTTTCAACACCGACTTAATGTAAGTTTTTGGTTGTCCACGTGGATAAAATTAAATATTTTTTTTTTTTTTTTTTTTTTTTTTTTTTTTTTTTTTTTTTTTTTTTTTTTTTTTTTTTTTTTTTTTTTTTTTTTTTTTTTTTTTTTTTTTTTTTTTTTTTTTTTTTTTTTTTTTTTTTTTTTTTTTTTTTTTTTTTTTTTTTTTTTTTTTTTTTTTTTTTTTTTTTTTTTTTTTTTTTTTTTTTTTTTTTTTTTTTTTTTTTTTTTTTTTTTTTTTTTTTTTTTTTTTTTTTTTTTTTTTTTTTTTTTTTTTTTTTTTTTTTTTTTTTTTTTTTTTTTTTTTTTTTTTTTTTTTTTTTTTTTTTTTTTTTTTTTTTTTTTTTTTTTTTTTTTTTTTTTTTTTTTTTTTTTTTTTTTTTTTTTTTTTTTTTTTTTTTTTTTTTTTTTTTTTTTTTTTTTTTTTTTTTTTTTTTTTTTTTTTTCTCTATTTCTGTCTGTCTGTCTGTTTGTCTATCTGTTGTCCGTCCTTTCCTCATTTCCAAACTTGAAAACTGAACTCATCATGAACAGGCCATCAAAAAAGACTGTCTTTAAAAATAAATTGGTAGTTTTGCAGTCATCAAACGCCAGAAACGCAGCGTTGTTCAGTAGACAAGAAAAGACAACACGCTGCCCATAAGCTTCCTGGCACAGACAAAAAGGTCAACGACCATAGCAAGTCTCCATGAATCAGTAACGAGCGTTAATCTGTCCCCACACAAGAACACTGTGCCAGTCCTAATAGCCGTGGCCAGAGTCAGTAGCAGTTTTTTATGGGAGGCTACCTAAGTTAATGAGGCCTGAGAGGAATCGACATAGCTGAAATTCTCTAGGAAGGTCCTTCTCTTCCCCTTATTCCTTCTTTCCTTCATGGGCTAGGGATCTGACTCGACTCGTATTCCTGTTTCTGCTTCAACACCGACTTAATGTAGAGTTTGGTGTTTGTCACGTGATAAAATTAAAAGATCTCTCTCTCTGTATCTGTCTCTTTCTTGTCTGTTCTTTTTTCTCTCTTCTGTCTCTCTTCCTCTCTCTTCGTTTCTCTCTTCTCTGCCTTCTGTTTTCTTTCTTCTGTCTTCTTCTTTCTGTTTCTTTCTTCTTCCCATCTCTTCTCTCTCTCTCTCTTTTCTTCCTTTCCCCCATCTTTCTTCTCTCCTTCTGTTCTCTGTCTCTTCTTCTTGTCTCTGTCTCTGTTGTCCCCTCTCTCTCTCAATTGTTGTTGGTTTGTTGTGTTGTGTTTGTTTGTGTTGTTGTGTGGTGGTTGTCTGTTCCTCTTTTCTAATTTCCAAACACCAAACTCATTATGAACAGGCCATGTCAAAAATATCTTTAAAAATAAATTCGTGGTTTTGCAGTCATCAAACGCCAGAAACGCAGCGTTGTTCAGTAGACAAAAAAAGACAGAACGCTGCCCATAAGCTTCCTGGCACTGACAAAAAGGTCAACAGCCTAGAAGTCTCCATGGAACCAGAAACGAGCGTTAATCTGTCCCACTGCAAGAACCATTGTGCCGGCCCTAAAGTTGAGGCCAGAGTCAGGTAGCAGTTTTTATGGGAGGGCTACCTGAGTCAATGAGGCCCGAGAGGAATCGACAATAGATCATGTCCCAGCTGAATTTCTCTTGAAGGCCTTCTCTTCCCCTACCCCCCCCCCCCCCCTGTCCCCCACCCTTCCTTCGTTGGCTAGGGATCTGACACGACTCGATTCCTGTTTCTGTTGGAACACTGGCTTGATGTAAATTCTGGTGGTGTCACTTGAATACAATTGTGAAAAGGCTCTTTCTGTGTGTGTCTCTTTCTGTCTGATTCTCTCCCTATCTTTCTCTCTGTCTCCTGTCTGTCTGTCTCTGTCTGCCTGTTTTTCTTTCTTTCTTTCTTTCTTTCATTCTTTCTGTCTATTTCTTTCTTCTCTCTCTCTCCCTCTTTCTTCCTTTCCCCCCATCTCTCTCATACTCTCTCCTCTCTGTCTCTTTATCTTGGTCTCTGTCTTTGTCTGCCACTCTTCTTCCTCACACATTGTACCTCTGTCTCTATTTCTGTCTGTCTGTCTGTTTGTCTATCTGTTGTCCGTCCTTTCCTCATTTCCAAACTTGAAAACTGAACTCATCATGAACAGGCCATCAAAAAAGACTGTCTTTAAAAATAAATTGGTAGTTTTGCAGTCATCAAACGCCAGAAACGCAGCGTTGTTCAGTAGACAAGAAAAGACAACACGCTGCCCATAAGCTTCCTGGCACAGACAAAAAGGTCAACGACCATAGCAAGTCTCCATGGAATCAGTAAACGAGCGTTAATCTGTCCCACAGCAAGAACACTGTGCCAGTCCTAATAGCCGTGGCCAGAGTCAGGTAGCAGTTTTTATGGGAGGGCTACCTAAGTTAATGAGGCCTGAGAGGAATCGACAATAGCTGAAATTCTCTAGGAAGGTCTTCTCTTCCCCTTATTCCTTCTTTCCTTCATGGGCTAGGGATCTGACTCGACTCGTATTCCTGTTTCTGCTTCAACACCGACTTAATGTAGAGTTTGGTGGTGTCACGTGGATAAAATTGAAAAGAGGGCTCTCTCTGTATCTGTCTCTTTCTGTCTGATTCTCTCTTTCTGTCTCTCTGTCTCTGTTTCTGTTTCTCTCTATCTCTGCCTGTCTGTTTTCTGTCTGTCTGTCTTTCTTTCTTTCTGTTTCTTTCTTCTTCCTCTCTCTCTCTCTCTCTCTTTCTTCCTTTCTCCCCCATCTCTCTCATACTCTCTCCTCTCTGTCTCTCTGTCTCTTTATCTTGGTCTCTGTCTCTGTCTGTCACTCTCTCTTCCTCACACATTGTATCTCTGTCTCTATCTCTGTCTGTCTATCTGTTTGTCTATCTGTCTGTGTGTCTGTTCCTCTTTTCCAAATTCGAAACCCAAACTCATCATGAACAGGCCATCAGTTCAGACTATCTTTAAAAATAAATTCTTGGTTTTGCAGTCATCAAACGCCAGAAACGCAGCGTTGTTCAGTAGACAAAAAAAGACAGAACGCTGCCCATAAGCTTCCTGGCACTGACAAAAAGGTCAACAGCCCTAGCAAGTCTCCATGGAACCAGCAAACGAGCGTTAATCTGTCCCACTCAAGAACATTGTGCCGGCCCTAACAGTTGAGGCCAGAGTCAGGTAGCAGTTTTTATGGGAGGGCTACCTGAGTCAATGAGGCCCGAGAGGAATCGACAATAGATATGTCCCAGCTGAATTTCTCTTGCAAGGCCTTCTCTTCCCCTACCCCCCCCCCCCTGTCCCCCACCCTTCCTTCGTTGGCTAGGGATCTGACACGACTCGTATTCCTGTTTCTGTTGGAACACTGGCTTGATGTAAATTCTGGTGGTGTCACTTGAATACAATTTGTGAAAAGGGCTCTTTCTGTGTGTGTCTCTTTCTGTCTGATTCTCTCCCTATCTTTCTCTCTGTTCTAGTCTTCTGTCTCTGTCTGTCTGTCTGCCTGTTTTTCTTTCTTTCTTTCTTTCTTTCATTCTTTCTGTCTATTTCTTTCTTCTCTCTCTCTCCCTCTTTCTTCCTTTCCCCCCATCTCTCTCATACTCTCTCCTCTCTGTCTCTTTATCTTGGTCTCTGTCTTTGTCTGCCACTCTCTCTTCCTCACACATTGTACCTCTGTCTCTATTTCTGTCTGTCTGTCTGTTTGTCTATCTGTCTGTCCGTCCTTTCCTCATTTCCAAACTTGAAAACTGAACTCATCATGAACAGGCCATCAAAAAAGACTGTCTTTAAAAATAAATTGGTAGTTTTGCAGTCATCAAACGCCAGAAAACGCAGCGTTGTTCAGTAGACCAAGAAAGACAACACGCTGCCCATAAGCTTCCTGGCACAGACAAAAAGGTCAACGACCATAGCAAGTCTCCATGGAATCAGTAAACGAGCGTTAATCTGTCCCACAGCAAGAACACTGTGCCAGTCCTAATAGCCGTGGCCAGAGTCAGGTAGCAGTTTTTATGGGAGGGCTACCTAAGTTAATGAGGCCTGAGAGGAATCGACAATAGCTGAAATTCTCTAGGAAGGTCTTCTCTTCCCCTTATTCCTTCTTTCCTTCATGGGCTAGGGATCTGACTCGACTCGTATTCCTGTTTCTGCTTCAACACCGACTTAATGTAGAGTTTGGTGGTGTCACGTGGATAAAATTAAAAAGAGGGCCTCTCTGTATCTGTCTCTTTCTGTCTGATTCTCTCTTTCTGTCTCTCTGTCTCTGTTTCTGTTTCTCTCTGTCTCTGCCTGTCTGTTTTCTGTCTGTCTGTCTTTCTTTCTTTCTATTTCTTTCTTCTCTCTCTCTCTCTCTTTCTCTCTCTCTGTCTCTCTCTTGTCTCTTTCTTTCTATTTCTTCTTCTCTCTCTCTCTGTCTATCTCTGTCTCTGTCTGTTTCTTCCTTTTCCCCCATCTCTCTCATACTCTTTCCTCTCTGTCTCTCTGTCTCTTTATCTTGGTCGCTGTCTCTGTCTCTCTCTGTCACTCTATCTTCCTCACACATTGTATCTCTGTCTCTATCTCTGTTTGTCTGTCTGTTTGTCTATCTGTCTGTCCGTCCTTTCCTCATTTCTAAACTTGAAAACTGAACTCATCATGAACAGGCCTTCAGTTCAGACTATCTTTAAAAATAAATTGGTAGTTTTGCAGTCATCAAACGCCAGAACCAGCTGTTCAGTAGACAAAAAAAGACAAAACGCTGCCCATAAGCTTCCTGGCACAGACAAAAAGGTCAACGACCATAGCAAGTCTCCATGGAACCAGCAAACGAGCGTTAATCTGTCCCACAGCAAGAACATTGTGCCAGCCCTAATAGTTGAGGCCAGAGTCAGGTAGCAGTTTTTATGGGAGGGCTACCTGAGTCAATGAGGCCCGAGAGGAATCGACAATAGACCATGTCCCAGCTGAAATTATCTTGAAAGGCCTTCCTTATCCCTTATCCCCCCTTCCTTTGTTGGCCAGGGATCTGACACGACTCGTAATCATGTTTCTGCTGGAACACTGGCTTGATGTAAATTCTGGTGGTGTCACTTGAATAAACATGTTAAACTGGAACAAAAGAGCTCTTTGTGAATTTGTCTCTTTCTGTCCAATTCTTTCTCTCTGTTTCTTCCTCTCTTTCTCTCTGTCTGTCTGTCTCTCTGTCTGTCTGTCTCTTTCTCTCTCTATCTCTATTTCTCTTTCTTCCTTTCTCTCTGTTTCTGTCTATCTGTCTGTCTGTATGTATGTCTTTCTTTCTCTTCTTTCTTTTTTCTTTCTTTCTTTCTTTCTCTTATCTCTCTCTGTCTTTCTTTCTTTCTCTCTGTGTCTGTCTCTCTCTGTCTCTCTCCCACACACTCCCTCTCTTTCTCTTTCTTTCTCTTTTTCTCTCTCATTCCCCCCCCCCCCCCCCCACCTGTCTCTATACTTTGACCACTTAACTATCACTTCAGACCTCATTAGAAGAGTATGCTCGTAGAGCAAAAGGCAAAAGTTTAGAAACACTTGATATTACCATATTTCTTAAAGTGTTCAACTCGCAGGTAAAACCACTTCTTTCAAATGCCTCTGAACTATGGGGTATGATATCATACAAAGAAATGAAATCAATGCATTGATCTGCATGTAAAAATTAGTTAAAGTAAGCCATACATTCCAAATATGGTGAAAGAGTCAGGTTATCTTTATATACTGATAGCTCTGTGAATGTATTAAGAAATTGTTTAAACTTAAAAAAAAAGTTACATATTTGAATATCAGAGCAAATATAAGAAATGCAACTAAACAGTACGGCTATTGATGGAAACAATGATAAAATCGATAAAGACTGTGCAAAGATTGTGAAAAAAAACTTGCCTAAAAACGTTGATTTCTCTGAGGTTTGGTTGAAGGGAAGCTAGGATGTAAAAAGACGTATCGAAATATCTATAAACAAACAATTTTTTTTCATCAGGATTGGTCTAGTAAGCTGAATAGCAGTGAAAGATATTAGTTCATTAATTATTCGAATTTCTGAAATATCTTTCTGACATTACTATTAGTAAGTTTAGAGCTAGCTTTAGTAATTTTCGTATGGGTGTAAATGACCCATGCACATAAATAAAGAAGTTACGACAAAGAAGTTACTTTCCTGATTGAATGAAACTTATACAAACAGCTATGAGAACAACACATCTTTAAGCATTATAAGAGTAAGCTTACAATAACCACACTCTTGTCTTTTTTTTACAAAATGACTGGAAGGCTACCACTAGAGACATTGCCATGTTGTGAGTTTATAGTTCTGTTTTGCAGCTTGTGTTCTATGTTAATGTGCCACAAATGATTTATGTTATGTGTGTAAGTAGCACGTGGAAACCCTTGTATGCAGGCTGAGGCCTGCCATTAAAATTTCTGACTTTCTGAGTTACTGAGTTTCTGAAACTCTCTCTCTCTCTCTCTCTCTCTCTCTCTCTCTCTCTCTCTCTCTCTCTCTCTCTTAAAAACAACAATAAAATGCAAGAATCTTCTTTTGTCTCTATGTTCTTGCCTCTCTCTCTTTCTCGTTTTGTGTGTGTTTCTCTCAGTCTTTTCACACACACACTCTTTCTGTCTGTCTATCTCTCTATTTCTCCCTTTTCTGTATTCCTCTGTCTGTCTGTCTCTCCTCCATTTCTCTCTCTTTCTTTCTCTATCTCTCTTCCCCTCTGTCTGTCTGTCTTTCTCTTTTTCTATTTCTCTCTCTCTCTCTCTTTCTGTCTTTTCTTTCTCTTTCTCATTTCTCATCTCTCTTCTCTCTCTCTCTCTCTCTCTCTCCTCTCTCTCTCTCTCTCTCTCTCTCTCTCTCTGTCTTTTTGTCTGTCCCTCTTTCAGATCAAAACCCCAAACTCATCACGAACAGGCCATCAACACAGACTGTCTTTGAAAT
>JAPXFY010000016.1:29550732-29558232 GCA_030674185.1 Monoplex corrugatus | reverse complement strand
GCAAGAAGCTGGTGGATAAAGTGAGAGAGTCAAAGTTTGTTCTTTGCTAGTATGGTTGACAATGCAGAATACTGGTAGACAGGGTGCGGAAGTCAAAAGGGTTAAAACGACAAGGTGACATGTTGAAATCATTAATGTTGTGTCAACTGTTTATCACTAATCTGTGTCTTATACCCATATTCTTATATTAAAAAATATAATAAAGAAACAGGAAAATTCCAAAACAAAGGGAACAGTGTTCTCCCAGTTTGAAACCATTAAGGGAAAAGTACCCTTTCAGATGTACATTGTAAGAGCAAGATGGATGAACAAGGAGTGAATACCGAATACATCAGCCGGCAACAGTTTGTGAAGATTATTTGTGTCTTTGGGCAGATTGCCTGAAAAAAAAGGGAATAATGATTGTAATAAAAAATATTGCTTGAAGAATAAAATTTTCCGCATGTTTGATTATTGAATTACCTGCCATCTTCATTGTTGGTTTTGCTTTGTTTGTTTGTTCGTTGGTTGTTTTTCTCTCTTTCTTTTTTTTTTTTTTTTTTTTTTGAGTCTGTGGGAATCGATATTCTTCACTTTGTTGTTATTGCTGTTGTTTTTGTTTTCTTTGTTTGTTTGTTTTCTTTCGTTTGCGTCTGGCTGTATATGTCTGTTTCTATTTTGCGTGGTCTGTCTGCGTCTGTCTGTGCCTGTCTGTCTGTGTGCGTACATCTGTTTGTCTTTGTGTGTATCTATGTGACAGTCTATTTATGTGTGTGTATGTGTGTGTCTCGCTTTCATTTCCGTATGCTTTTGTTTCTCTGTGTTGCTTTACGAAGATGTGAACTGAAAGGTTTAATCCCGACTGGCATTTATGTGTATACTGTTTCGTGTTTTGTTTTCTAATACTACTTAACTCCCCTTCAAAATCTTCGTAACCCCTATGTTGAATAAACGATTACCTATTTGCATTCGTCATGGCCCAGTTTCTGTGTACTCTTGCTACACTTCCCTGATATTGTCTTTGTCCATTCACTTTCTTTCATTTATTTTTTTTCTATCTATCTGTCTATCTATCTGTCTGTCTATCTATCTACTATCTATCTATCTATCTATCTATCTATCTATCTATCTATCTATTTATCTATGTATGTATCTATGTATGTATGTATGTTGTATGTATGTATGTATGTATCTATCTATCTAGCTATCTATGTATCTATGTATGTATGTATGTATGTATGTATGTATCTATCTAGCTATCTATGTATCTATGTATCTATGTATCTACGTATCTATCTATCTGTCTATCTATCTATCTATCTGTCTATCTATCTATCTCTCTATCTGTCTGTCTGTCTATCTGTCTGTCTATCTGTCTGTCTGTCTATTTGTCTGTCTGTCTATCTGTATGTCTATCTTCTGTCTGTCTATCTGTATGTCTATCTGTGTGTCTATCTGTATGTCTATCTGTGTGTCTATCTGTCTATCTGTCTATCTATATATGTATCTATCTATCTATCTATCTGTCTGTCTATCTGTATGTCTATCTGTCTGTCTATCTATCTGTCTGTCTATCTGTCTATCTATCTATCTGTCTATCTATCTATCTGTCTATCTGTCTATCTATCTATCTATCTATCTATCTATCTATATGTATCTATCTATCTAACTGTCTGTATGTTTTTCTGTCTGTCTGTCTGTCTAATTATCTATCCGTCTGTCTGTCTACGTAATTATCATTCCTTTCTTTATTTTCTTCCTTCTGTGTCTATTTGCTTATCTGTCTCTATCACTCTTTCTTTCTTTCTTCATTTCTTTATTCTTTCAATCCTTTCGTTTTGTTTACTTTTTATGTCGCTTTCTTTCATTCTTTACTTAATTCTTTCTGTTTTTCTTGTTTCTTTCATTCTTTCTACGTTTACTTTCTTTTTCCCTTTTTCTTCTTGTGTTGTGAAGACATCTTTGAAAAATGGAGTGGGTGGTTATTCTGATCTACTCATGGCTTCAGTGATGTGTGTGTGTGTGTGTGTGTGTGTGTGTGTGGTGTGTGTGTGTGTGTGTGTGTGTGTGTGTGTGTGTGTGTGTGATTATTCTGATTTATTCATGGCTTCTGTGATGTATGTATGTGTGTTTGTGTTTGTATGGGTATATGTGTGTGTATGTGTATGTGTGTGTGAATGTGTGTGTGTTTGTGTGTGTGCGCGCGTGTGTGTGTGTATCTTGTGTGTGTGTGTGTGTGTGTGCAATTGTGTGTATATATGTGTGTGTATGTGTTTTTGTGTGTGTATGTGTGTGTGTGTGTGTGTGTATTTGTCTGTGTGCGTGTATGTATGTGTGAGAGAGACAGATAGAGAGAGAGAGTGAGAGACAGAGAGAGAGAGACAGAGAGAGAGACAGAGAGAGAGACAGAGACAGAGAGAGAGACAGAGACAGAGAGAGAGACAGAGAGACAGAGAGAGAGACAGAGACAGAGAGAGATACAGAGACAGACAGAGAGACAGAGACACAGAGAGAGTGGATGTGTGACTGAGACTCAGATTCAGATTCAAGTTCATTCTCAGACTCGTTTAATTGCCGTAAAAGTCATCAACATGAATGAAAAACACTACAGGACAAATCAAGCAAAAGAAGGAAAGAAATGAAAACAGACCTGTTCATGTAGACTTGAGAGAGTGAGTAGGAGAGGCAGGATAATTGGATTTATGTGCTACGTAGTTTAAAACTTTCGTATACAAAATCTAGCCAGTTCATCTGCAGCGTAGCCCAATGGTATAAGAGAACTTGACTTAAAGGTTAATTTAATTATGTTACTGACGTTATATACTCACGCGCATGATGTGGTTTCTCAGATGTGTGGTTTCTAAGACAAACGTTGAGAGTTCCATGGAGGGCAAGGAAAGCAAACGAAACAGTCTTGATGGAGGCAGACACAAGAAGATCATTCATAAAGAAGGTTAGGAAAAGACAGGCAACATCTATAGGCCATTTTATGAGGAAAGGGGAATTAGAGCACCTGGTCACAATAGGACAGATGGAGAGATATTGGACGGACTTGCAGAGTGGCTGAGGACAGAGTGGGTGGAAGATATAGCTTGTGGCAACAAGGGATAGATACATATGGAGGGCCATGATTGCCAACGCCATGTGTCAGGGCACTTGATGATGGTGACTGACGTCAGCTGGTAAACGGATTAGTGGCTGTGAACGGAACTGTTTATAACCTGTCAAAATGAGACGTCATCTGATAGTGTATACAGATAATTATCATCGAGAAAATGTAATTCATCTTTTGCTCTATCATCGAAAATGATTCATCTTGCTCTTCTCCACAGGCGCTACAATGCCTTTTTTGTCTAGGTATGCCGTGGTAACGACATCTCTCAATTTCAGGTTCATGTGCGTCTAATCATAAACAGCACAATGCTATTTTGTATACAGCAGATTTGCACCTTGGTATGTATGGCTGTGGGTGATACTTTTTCCAAACAGTCTGAAAGATTTTCTGAGTTTTTTGTTCATAATATTCTAGAACTGAAGACGTTTGTCTGGCAGTTTCATTGTGATAGCATATTTAAGCCTCTTAAGGCTTACAATGTTGTGGTTTTCCCATACATGAGAAAATCTGATGGAAATGGAAGATATTTTTACATCGGGGAGCCAGGCAGTAACGTGGTGTGTGTGTGTGTGTGTGTGTGTGTGTGTGTGTGTGTGTGTGTGTGTGTGTGTGTGTGTGTGTGTGTGTTGTGTGTGTGTGTGTGTGTGTGTGTGGGGTGTGTTGTGTGTGTGTGTTTGTGTATTCGTTCGTTCGTTATTTCTTTTAACGCCTTTTCACATAAGTGCTTTTAGCCTGAAAAAAAAGCCAAGGCGAGTAAATAAATATTAAATAAATAAATAAATAAATAAATAAATAATAAATTAGGATAAGATAAAGAGGTGTCTGTGGGATGAATGGATCTATGAAATCATAAGGACGTTGTACAATAAGGTAACATCAACAAATTAACGAACAAGACAAAAACAAACCAAACGTTAGAACGTTCAGGCTTCATCGATTGCTCATGGTTGCGTGTATCTGCTGCCGTGCGTGCGTGTGTGCGTGTGTATTTATATTTTATTATTTATATATATTGCTGTGTATGTGTGTGTGTGTGTGTGTGATGCGAGTTTTTGTATGTGTGTATATACGTGTGTGTATATGTGTGTGTATACATGCGTACATGAGTGCACGCGTGCGTATTGCGTATGTAAGTATGTAGGTGGGTATCTGTACAAGGCGGATGATGGGTGTATTATCACGAGATAATTACAAGCTGTTGTCAGCAGAAAAGGAGAAAGGCAGCGTGTCGCTAGATGGCGTGAAAGCATCAGGCCAAAGGTCATCAATGATGATTTGATCCCGACCCCTACATCCTCTCCCACCCCCAATCTTACCCCTTACCACGCTCCCTCCCCCTGCTGACGATGCTCTGTCGTTCCGTGTGGGCTCAGGCTCAGGCTCAGGCTCAGGCTCAGGCTCAGCACACAGTATCACAATGCCACTAATCACGATATGAACACTAACTACATGGTCACACCTAGAACAAGGCCACAAAACGCAAGGCCTGCCTCACTTGGCAAGTCGCCATCGCAATCATCGAATGGGGCTAACCCGTCAACAAAAAGCGATAATGATGATGATCATGATGATGATGATGATAACAACGACGACAATGACGACGATGACGATGATGATGATAATGTTGATGAGGAGGACGATGACGACGACGATATAACGATGGTGATGATAAAAACGATGATGATGACGATGGTAACAATGATGATGATGACGACGATAATGATGATACGACGAGGACGATGGTGATGACGACGACAATGATAACGATGATGATAACAACGTCGATGATGATGATGATGATGATTATCACGATAATGATGATAAGAATGTGATGATGACGACGACGTTGATGATGTCGACGATGATGATACTGATGATAATGACGATGACGACAACGACGACGACGACGACGATGATGATGATGGTGATACTGACGATGGCAATGATGATGATGATAATGATGATGGTGGTGATAATGATGATGTGACAGTAATGATAAAACTGATGATAACACGACAGGATGGGTAGTCAAGTAGATAAGCATGGGATTTCCGATCAGAACATTGTGGATTTTACCCTGTCTGGTTTCATCCGCTTGGTGGGTCAAAAGTGAACGTCGTTTTTTTTTTTCTCCCGATCTCCATCCGCTTGGTGGGTCAAAGTGAACGATCGTTTTTTTTTTTTCTTCTCCGATCTCACCGCTTGGTGGGTCAAAATGTGAACGTCTTTTTTTTTTCTCCCGATCTCCATCTGCTTGGTGGTCAAGGATGGAAATGATCCACTTAATAAGCTTATACAGCATGTTAGTGGGATCATTGCTGGCATAACTAAGAACAACGATATGGAACTTTTGGCACACAGTGAATATTTATCCAGTTCTTTCAAATTCCACTGCAAGACAATGAAACTGGTTGTGCCTTTATATATTTATTGATTTATCTTTTTTTTTGAAACTGTTACGATTGCGAAAAACGTCTCTATGAGTGAAACAATACAATACAAAACAAAACAAACAAACAAAAGAAAAACAACAACAAAAAACATGAGAAAGTCAGCATAGTCTGATCATGTTGGACTTTGCTTCACAACGACGGCTTTGCAATAATCACTCATGCAGAATGTCGGATGCAGTTTTCGACACATTTCCCAGCGTGCATTCTCCGGCATTGTCACTTTTTTGTTTTGTTCAGCGTTTCTCTTTTTTTTTTTTTCATTCTCGTTTAGGTTTGTTTCGTTTTGTTTTGTTTTGTTTTGTTTTGTTTTGTTTTGTTTTGTTTTGTTTTTTACTTTCCTTTTCTTTCTTTCTTGGTGTATTTTTATTATTTGTTTTGTTTTTAGCTTCTGTCATTTCTTTTTCTTTTTTTCTGAATTTTCTTTCTTCCTCCCTACCCTTACCCTCCACCCCTCCCGTAGCTCTTCTCTCTCTCTCTCTCGTTCATTGTGTTTATATATTCTTTAATGTTTATGTCATTTTTGTTGTTGATTTCTTTGGAATTTTTTTTTGTTTTTGTTTTAGTTTTCATTTCTCTGTTTCTGTGTCTCTTTCTCTCTCTTTCTGCCTCTGTTTGTGTCTCTTTCTGTCTCTGTGTCTCTGTTTGTCTGTCTGTCTGTCTGTCTGTCCGTCTCTCTCTCTGTTCTCTGTCTGTCTGTCTGTCTGTCTCTCTCTGTCTTTTCTCTTTCTTGCGGTGTCCTTATGACTCTCGTTTTGTCTGTCTGTCTGTCTGTCTCTGTCTCTGTCTCACACATACACACATTTCTTTTTCCTGCTCTTTCGTTTTTTTCTGCTCATTGTTTTCTTCATTTTAGATATTTCATCATTTATGAACTTCTTTCTTTTTCTCTAAAACGACTTCTTTTTCGCTCCTTCTTTCTTCTCCCGATCCCAATCAATAAGCAAATACGTAAGAAAGAAAGAAAGAAAGAAAAAAAAAAAAGAAACAAACAAACAAAAGCAAGCAAGAAAGCAACAAACAAACAAACAAGCAAGCAAAGAAAGAAACTAAACAAAAACAAACAAACAAACAAGCAAACAAAAACAAAAAACAAACACCAAAAAAAAAAGGGGGGAAAGAAAGAAAGAAAGAAAAACAACAACAAACAAACAAACAAACATACAAACAACAAACAACAACAAACAAACAAATAAACAAACAAAGAAACAGACAAGCCTTTTTTGTTTGATTTTTTCGCTATCTTTCCTTCTTCCATTCTTGTTTTGTTTTTGTACCCTCCTTTACATGGCATCAGTGGTGCACAGCAGTGGGATTCATTTAATTTGCTCAAAAGCTTTGTAAACCCATGTGTCTGATGAGTCCAAATCTTCTCTGAATATACAGATTTCAGAGTAGATTTTTCATTTATCTGTATATATGTCTGGCGTGCATGATTGATCCAATCTCTGTTTATTTATTTATTTATCTGTTTATTTATTCATTGACGATTGATTTTATTATTCATTTATTATTTTTATTTATTTGTTTATTTATTTATTATTTATTTATCATTTATGTATTTATTCATTCATTTATCTATGTATTTATTTATGGTTTACTGTGTTATATATTTATTAGTCTCTCTCTCTCTGTCTTGTCTCTGTCTCTCTCTTCTCTCTCTCTCTCTCTCTCTCTATCTATCTATCTGTCCGTCTGTCTATCGGTCTATTTATTCGTTTATGTATCATTCATTCATTTATTCATGGCTTTATGATTTTATAATTTCATTAGTCGATTGATTTATTTCATTTTATTTATTTATCTATTTATTCATCTATTCATTTATTCATTTTGTTCTTTTTGTCATAAACATAATCAGTTCAGTGCTTCATTGCTTTTTGTGTGTGCATGACAAAGGTCAGTTGGCTGCAAATTTGTGCCGTCTGGTTTCGTTAATTAAACACACGTTCTTAT